>JAEAOA010000568.1:2465000-3085000 GCA_016746295.1 Potamilus streckersoni
AAACCTATTTCATGTTGAAACTTGTGTCTTCCTTAACGATGATAATAAATATAGCCACTATATGGTCTTAAAATAAGTACTAGAAAAGAGTGAGAAGCAACAAGCTTGTAAAATTCAATGAAGAATTTATTTCCCTATTATACAAAGTAAGAAAGTAAAAAGAACGTACGGTATTTCGAATCAAATCCCAAATAATTAGAGAACTATTAACACAAATCCTAAATAAACTTAAGTGGAAATCAAAATTTTGAATCCAACGCTGAAGGTGTTGATATGCCTTTACTGGCGGGTAGCCTCTAGTGCTAATGAATGAATAGCCTGAATTGTATTGATGAGCCAAGTCTTTTATTCAATTGCAGTAATGTAATCCAAGGAATCCTTGTTTGATTTTACTATAATTCTCAGTTAATTTCTATTTCTTAGAATATTATAGAGCACTTTATATTTCCAGACAACAATTATTAATTTCACCCAAATCAATATCCAAATAGAAAATTATAAATGAAATAACTTTTCAAGTAAACAAGATTATTAAAAAACTATGACTAAAAGAATAATCTGGATAACAGCCAAAAGTTCCTTTCTAGAAAAATGTCAGTTACAATTAGGTCTCCTACTTAAGTTATAATAAAGAACATGTTAAACACAATGTCCTTGACACAAACCAAGATAAATATGTTTACTTCTATTGATAATGATCCTAATATTACACCAACGCTCAGAGAGAAAATATTAGCTATGTATTAGTTGTTTGCATAATAAAAAAAATTCAGTCTGATCAGGTGTACAAAGAACTTGATATAGAACAAGGTCAGCTGTAAAATAGTTTTATATTACCCGTAGCATATAACAAGTTAAAACTAATGCAAATTAAATGCACATAACACCTTACCTCGTAAAGAAAATGAAAGATTTATGGGATAAAGGTTTATTTTTACTGTTAGTCAAATAACCATATGATAAAAATTTACAGTAGATGAAATGTTATGACTGACCCAAAGTATTCATGAAACAATATATTTCTATTGACGTGAAGGTGCATCTGCTATCACATTGTCCTATTCCTCGAAGTGCATGATATTAGTATTTCACCTTCTCAATATTCTTGCGACAATAAACTAAACCTTAATAATCTCTGATTTATTGTGGGGGGTGTCATCTTGCCACATGTAATTAACGAGGTTCTGATCACTAAATAAAAAAATCCGAAAAAGGGCTGATCTAATATACAACTCAAGGGTGGTCGCAAACCCAGTATAAATGCCAAACATTACTTCTCCATTTTGAAATAGCTTCTCTTGTACTTATCTAATTCCTCAGAAATATAGCACACTAGATGATCTACACTACTATTGGCTTTTGGAATCAATACTGCAATACCCCATCACTTACGTCAACAGACATTTTAAATGAGGGACTGAAATTTAGAGCTGACTTTAGCAAATCAAAAGTCTCCTGACCGTATCACACAAAAAAGACTTGTTTTTCCTGCCTAAAAAATTTTCAAGAGTTCATCAATTATGGAAAATTTGGATCAAAAACTTCCGATAACATCAAGCCATATGAACAATTTGCATCAGCCACTTTTGCTGTTAAGCACAGGGAGTTCATAGATTTGCCTAACATTAACATATATAGGTGTCATTTGTCCGTGTCGCACAACGTGTTTTAGAAATGTAATACAAGCACGTCAAAACTCACCGTTTGGATAAATTGAATGTCAAATTTACACCACCGAATCTATCAAAAAATATCAAAGAATCGTCGTGATGGCATCAATGATGTAAGCATCAAATTAATCTAGACTAGATGTAATTATGTTCATTAAACGTTGAAAAATACAAGGCGAACTTTTCATCCCAACGGCATTACTTTATGTTGGTAAAGTATACCTGGAGTTACGAATGCCGAATTTTCCTTCGTCCTTTTTTGTTAGTGAAATTTGCCAACATCCTTTCAAAAGGTCTAATATGTGAAAAAGTTTGCATTTCCAATTTAATTATTGCTGTCCTCAATTTTGTCAATGAAAATTTATCTATTTTAGTCACATAATTAAATTTTCTATAATATGCGCATGCTTTCAGTATAAGAGTACATGGTGAACTCGTCATTTTTAATCATTTCTATGAAAGCATTTGCCAGTAAATACTGAATTTCTTATTCAAACATTCCAGCTTGATAGGGTTTGTCCTGTATGGATATTGTTGTGGAATCTACAAGTTCAGTGTCACGGTTGATTATACTCGCTCGCGTACAAACATTTACAAACAAGTGATCATCTTCAAGTAATAGTTGTATTACCTCATTTTTCCCAGATTTGAAACTGTAAGGTCCAGACTATTCATATTTTCTAAATTTCGAAGTTAGGTTACACCAAAGACACCTTATTCTAATTACAATCTGTTGCTTAAATCTCAATTGTTTGGACAGGTACAACTAAATGGATTTAATGATTGGCATGGTTATTTCTATCAGCATACATCTTTAACATACTTATGTGCTTGTTGTTGCTGTATTCGCCATCCAAGAGTATATTTCTTTTCAACTGTGCACGGACCATAGTACTTAGTCTGATCAGGGTTTGGAGGTAAAGTCAAGAGAGCCAGAACTCTGTCACCAGGCTGAAAACTTCTTTCCTTTGTATTTTTGTCATACCTTAATTTCATTTTTGACTGTATATAGCGCAGATTAGTTCTTGTGACTACACATGCCTTTGACAAATTATATTAAAAATCTTTAATATAGTCGAGAAGAGTAGTTTCTGCATCTTCATCTGAGAAAAGTTTCTCTTTTAACAACTTCAATGGTCCACGGACAATATGTCTATAACCTAGTTCAAAGGGACTAAATCCTAAAGATTATTAACCTGATTCCCAAGTTGCAAACAACAGTACATGTAATTGAACACCTTCAATTCAATCTTTTTCGGCATCAAAACAATTTGAATGAATCATATTTTCAAAGTTTGCTAAAATCATTCCAAAGAACTTTGGCTCTCAGATTCATAGTCATATGCATAAGTCGTGCATAACTATCTGGACAATTCTAGACATAAAATGTGAAGCCTGATCGGATTGAACTGTCTTGGAAAGGATCAATTGTGTAAAACCCATTATTAAAACTTTTACTGTGGTTTTAGTTTTGATTTTCCTCTATCTTGTAGACGCACACATTACAGTCAACAAGTATTGGTTGCCAGACTTTGCCTGAGGTAAGGGACAACATCGCCTGCCATTATTCTCCTATATGGTTCGTCAGATGCAAGAATAGGTTGCAAATGAGCCTTAGGTATTTTCCTACTATTTGACAAGTCTCATAATGCAGTATTTACAAACATCACTTTGAATATTTGGTCAATAAAAATAATTTAAGATATTGGGTAAAGTCATATTGACCGCTAAATGACCAAGCAAAGGAGTTACATGGGTTAGACTAAGAATTTCCTATATATACGACTACTAGATAGCTCACGGACCACGCGTCATCATCGGGTACCTTGGATAACCTCCATTTTCTCATAAAGTCTCCATTTTTGTAGAAAATGCCGAACGGGAACTTTTGTGGCTTCAGTTTCGCTAAAGGCAATCCGAAAAAAATGATATCTCAAAATACTTTTCTGTAATACGAGAGGTGGATGTTGTGTTGTTTGCCATCTCAATTAGAATAAAGAGAATGAGCAAGAGCAGTGAAATAGGATCAATATGATCAATATATTTTAAGATATATATCACATTATATATATCACATCAAGAGCCTACCCTATATATATATATATATATATATATATATATATATATATATATATATATATATATATATATATATATATATATATATATATATATATATATATATATATATATATGACAAATTGGCGGCGTGCAAACCACACCAACCTCTTTCACTACAGTTCGTTGCTAGGGAATGACCTCCGTGGTGTAGTTTACCCAGTGTGGATAGATAGAAAGAAGAATGCAGATCACTGAACAAGTATATTGAAGAAATAACAAAACGAGCCCCCTTTCAATGAACAAATATAAAATTTAATCAGTTTATCAACAGAATTTAAAATGAAAAGAAATCAATGACTTGCTTACAAAAGAAGGAAAATGGTACAAACATGTACTCAAATAAAAAGACAATACAAATTTCTTTAAATGTAAAATTACTTTCAACGTTAAATTACTATCTTCATTGCCAATGAGATGTGACCTTTGAGTGCAACGATGAGAGACTTCATCACCTATTTTATGCGGACATCAATCCTTCCGTTCGTCCCTGCTTTGCCGGTCTTTATCTAGCTGTTTCGTCTTGGACTCTTGTCCGTCGACCTATGACTTAACAATCGTCTCTGGACTTAGATTTCTGCGTAGAATTTGTTCTGGTCCTGTGATTGTTCAGGGATTTCTCATGTGAATCCAGAAAAGCTGTTTCCTTTTACCGTTTCTTTATTCGTTTCCACGAACCTCACGTATAGTCCGTCTCCTAACTGAGACAACTATCTGGCCCCTTACTCTATAATGAAAATTATTTGTTACGACTTCAAATGTAGAGTTTGTCTACTTCGCTGAGACAAAACTCCCGCTTTACTGCCAAATCAAGAGATAACATCTTACACGCTCCCGGAATCGTTTAACTTTCCTCGCGAAAGATTAAAGACTAAAGAATTTTCCTAAAGTAAAACCTTTAATTTCTTACAGAGTTACGCCCATAAATCCATATTAACCAATCGGAATAGACTGTTTCCTAAACCTGTTCCGTAGAATTTTTGGATTGACAAGACAACTAAACAACTAATCATGCGTAATTAACATTACTTTGAACAATCATCTATAGCCAGCTTCCGCCCTTTAACCGGTCGATTTTGGGAAAGGGTCTTATGTCATTCTCTTGTAGCATCTGACTCAGTCATGTTACATCAGGTGGAAAGAATTCTTTTTGGCGTTCAGAGATGAAATGAAAATAATCATCTAACTATCTCTAACCCTTTCTGCTTTAATTAAACTGACTTTGACACAATTCCTTTAACCAAAGCTTCTAAGAGTTTTCAAAATTCGACACACAATATATATATATATATATATATATATATATATATATATATATATATATATATATATATATATATATATATATATATATATATATATATATATATATATATATATATATATATATATATGTGTGTGTGTGTGTGTGTGTGTGTGTCAGCTAAAGGATATTGTCCTAATCAGCATCATTTATAAGAGCTTTTTTCCATAGCTCTAGTAACCGCACGAATGGGTTGTAAATCAGTTATTTCTTTTTCAATGGAATCGACATTCTGATCAAACGAGTCGTGTCATTTCTAAACAGAATAACTCAATCTTATCTCAGCTAGGTCACTACCTAGTAATAAATGAATCCCTTACATGATTAAGAACAACACTGTTCCGACTGTCACGTGTCATTAATCTAAGTCTGATTGCAAATTTATACAATGGAAAGGAACAGTAACACTCTATCCCCTGAATAAGAATGCTATCATTAGAAGAAGACGTCTCACAAAGGTATAGTACCTACTAATAAAAGACAGAAATTCCGGTGCCCTATACTATTTTTAGAGGGATAGAATTGGATGATTCATTAATAAGTGATACAGAACTCTTCGACTTGAATAGTTCATAATTCTCCATAATGAAATTAGACTGTGTTTTGTTTGTCCCCGTAACATCTTCTAAAGTTTTAACCATTTGTTCATCAAGGTAGTTCTTAATGTCAATGTGAACGCAGTTGTTGAACTCTACAATTAATATGACTTGTCTGAAGCTATCATAGTCTTAACCAGCTTTCTTGGCTGAGAGTCACCTATCAAATAATTGGTCTTTTTCTTTTGCAAAATCGACATGGGTTTATCCAGGTTTTTATAGTTCCTAAACGATTGTCGATATGCCTCATGTGCCAGTTCATAACCCTTCAAGATCCATTCCTTAACCAGAAGATAATCAGCGTATTACTGAGATGTCTAATGCTTGTGTTTGATACTGACAGTTTGGTTAATTGAAATGATTCCAAAGTTTTACGGTTGCATTTGTTGAACGTTTCCTGTTCTGTCAAACATAGTGACTTAAATCGAGGATCTAATAGCTGGCCTCCATTCAGAAATCTTGATTCATCCTATACCTAACACTTCCTTAATAACTAAAGCAACATAAACAACAGGCTGCAATTCCAACAGCATCATCACCATGTTTATATCTGAGTTCCACCTGGTGCACACGTCTTCAATGACTTTTACGTTATTAAGTCCGAGTAATTTAGTTTGACCTTAAAATACAGCAACAGCAGTAATGATCCTGTCAAAAAAATCCTTTAAATCGGCCAAGAATTCTTGACACATCGTAAGGGTTGCATCCGGACTCAGCATTAGCCACATCCATATTAAGGTCGTAGCTCATAATTAAGGGAGGATTCTTGTTGATACTGCGTTCCTCAATATCATCCATTACTACTTTAATGATGTTCAAGCCAGTGTGACACTTTGGAAGCTCACACGTCTGCAAAAAGAAAGACTGCATCTCCCAATCCTCATTTAAGATAGAAACAGTGATAGTCATAAAAGGTTCAGTAGTTCTACCAGTCCAGCCACCTGTGGTAAATGCTACAGGCATATTCGTGAGACTTGTTTTGATCATGTCTCTGCAAAGTTTATAACGTCAATATGTCTTAAAAGCATTCGACTGAGTTCGAAACTACAGGCACTATTGCTGCTACAATTCGCTTTATACGATTTTTTTTATAAAATCAAATTTTTCTTGTTATAACTCGATTTTTATTATTTTAATTTTATAAAAGCTGAAAATGTGTAATAGCTAAATGTATTACATTGCATTTGTATATTACATTGTTCCATCCTATATTCTATGTTGGTAAGTTAAGCAACATTAGCTACATACAAAAAGTCATTTATATTAGTAAATTCCTTCGTGCTTACGTGTGTAGCTTGAAACATGCATTATTGTTGGTAAGGTCGTGAACTCTGAAAGCAGGTGAGGTGAACAATATTCTACTACATCTTCTCAACTCCGGACCAAACGTGTCAGTCCATTTGCTTTAACACGTAGCCTTTTTCTGGAGTAAGTGTATGTATTCCATGCCTCAAACTCTATATAAATGGTCGCCCAAACGCTTGAGAAAGTAATCAGACCTGATCATTTTTAGAGTTTTATGCCTTCCTTATAAGCAAGAGACAAGTATATTTTATTACATATTAAAATCTTCTAGTAACATAATGCATTAAATTGTTATCTGAGGACGCTGCGGATAGCATTAAATTCACGCTTGAGACACGTTGTAGTTTTTATTCTATAATATCATTGGTACATATAATATTTAATGGATTGCTAAAACTTTTACCAAGAATTTATGTATATTTGTAATTACAATATTACACTGTTGTTGAAAAATTGTTACAAGAGTACAAATGTTAAACTCTATCGAATGTGAAACATAGTTTGACTATCTTTGGCTCATTCGATATTCAATCATTTACATCATATTTTTAAAACATAAATTACAGATCTGATAAAATTGGTGATCTATGAATTAATATAATACTTTTATGTGCAATTTTGTATTTAGAATACGTGTATAGGTTTCTATACAGTTTTGTTTGATTTAATAAAAGCAATAGTTTCTGCGCATTTCTAGAGTTCTGCATTTCCTTACAGTTCATACCTGGTATCTTGTCGCATCCCAGTGATGTAAAACCATCGTGCATCGCAAAGGAGTGGCAATTGCATAAGAGAGGTCAATCTACCGATTTGAGAGTTTCCATTATATCGTGAAATCCGAATCGTTACATCGTGGAGTCATAATAAGCAGACAAAAACAAAAATAGCTTATGGTGAAGAACATTATCATAATACAGCAAGAGATTCTAGTTTGTCTGAAATTCGACAGAATCTTTAATGCAGCTTTTAAAACAAAGCAGTAAACGAAACAACGAATATACCCTGATACTGTAAATAATACCAATGGAAACGCGTACGCTGACATGTGGCAGTCTCGAAATACAACATAGCAAGTCCAGCATCTGAATACAATATCCATTCTAACCTTTATAGGATGGTCAATTACAAAATGGCATGGAATGTCAGTGGCATCCGGTCAGACTTTTATATTTTCCTCCAGATTTTTGCATGGGCACATCGCGGTGGAAGCGAATATGGGCCAAGCTGGCATGCTCGTCCCCAAGCCCTCTTAAAGATTAGTGCGAAACATCATGAATGTCTGCATGCGTAAATTTTCTTTACAGATAGTTAAAATAATGGCCTGGAAATGCATAAAATTTCCAAAGACTTCTATACAACTTCAATTGTAAGTTGGAAAGCACGACGTGTCTATTCTATACCTAAATTTTACTCTAATCAATGCAAGACTACATTATTCACAACTTGCCAATTATCCATGAACCGCACATATGCATAGTTTCTCTACATCAACTTTCCGTACCGCCAGCAGTGCACACCTTATAAACTTTACAATTATCCCTAACACAGAGAACTATTTTAACTAGGCCACCTTAGGCTATTCAATATATGGTTTCAAGGCACAGCACGACAATACAAGTGCATCATATTTGCCACTATGGCGATATAAACGGTATCTGCCGAGTCTCTTCACTTTTATTCCATTGTGTAATTTACCTATTTCCTGCCGTAAATTCTGCCACTGCAGTCACAACACCAATGTACATCACTTCATCATTCCAGGGTCACTCATGGCGCATCTCCTTAATTTTATTGCAATAATAATGACCCAAGATCCAACTAGATGGCCTATTTTGTTGAATGAATGCTACATATTCAGCATTATTAATCATAACAACATTGTAATGCTGTCTGTATTCGTCATCATCAGCAGTATTATCCTTTTCTTTACCAGATGATAAATGGTACAATTAAAGGTAACGGCAGTTTTAGAGAAGAGGCTATGTGTGGTTGCTGAAAATAATATCAAGATATACACTTGTTGTATCTCATGGTCCAAAAAGGACTTTCCTAGACAAGAAATGTATTATTGCTTCTCAAGAAATTATAGTATTAGTATTGACTGACTAGCAATTTTGTAAATCTTAATGACAAAAGTGTGTCAGCTGTTCTGGGTCTTCCTTCCTGAAAGGAAAAAGGTCTTGCATTTCAATGATCACGAGTTCCAATGTTTTAAACGTTTTCAGTCAATTAAGGAAGACATTATCATTAAAACCAGAAAATCACTCACAATGGAGCTCTGTATGCAAATATATTACATGAGTCCTAATATGTCGCTTGGCGATGTGGAAAACAAAATGTCAAATGATTTATTATTTATATAATCAACAGACTGTTGCACCTGACGCTCCAAATTAGCACACCTAGGATGACAAACCTTTACAATTAAAGGTCTCCCATCTGCTGTGATCAAATGAGGTATATTAAACTTAGATCCTGTTGAAAGATTTTAGCGCTGCATTATTTGCAAGTTATACTATAATATGTAATCAAACTGACATACTCAAAATATCTATACGAAATATGAATTAAAAAATTAGATAATAGATACAAGTGTTTGACTACATACAGTGCTTGTGAAAAGAATAATCACTTCTAAAAGAAACATTTCAAGCACAAAATCTGACGTTGTACCAAAGGCTTACTCATTTCCTGCTTGGTTTCACTTTCACATAAGGGCAATGGTAAACTGAAAAAGAGTGGATGAAAGAGCTGAAACGAATACCAAATTTTTCTATTTGATGCATATAGTCAGAATTGATTGGAATATTCATTGATGTTAATAAAACATCAAATCCATTCACTTTTCTTTGTCTATTTTGGTATTTATTGACAATCCTCCTCAAGAAGCCGCATGGAAAACAATATGTACCAAGTCGCTTTTATGTGGGAGGGTAGTAGTCGTCGACATTATCTAAAGAATGGTTTACTACTGTCTTATTGCCTGGACCTATTGAATAACACAAATATGAAATTAATGTTTGGAATAAATTGAGATCTAATCAGATAAATATAGTACAACACGACCCACCGTATATAAAATGAACAATTTAATCAATTAGATAAACAAATAAAATTTTACAAGAAACTTGAAGGATATAATTCTACTCGAAAATAATTATCGAATGTGATTTTAAAATGTAAGTAAGCCTCAGATATGACAACTTTTTTGGATAATCGAGTGAGTGTTCGAACTTGAATGTCGAGCATGACTGCATAACCTCATGGCTTGGTTGGGGTCGATTTATTCCTTGTGCTGTTGCCTACAATCAAAATCCTAGCATCCAACCTCTTAGTTTTCATTAACCCCAATATCATATTTCCTGTAAATTCCCGATTGGATCTATTTCCCTTGCTGACTTTTCCCTTTCTACAGAATTGAATTTCAAGACAACCAATACGTGTCCTTTGGACAATCGTTACTAGGGGTCACGCCTGCCCCGTGTCCTTTGGGCAATTGTTACTAGGGGTCACGCCTGCCCCGTGTCCTTTGGACATTCAATACTAGGGGTAACGCCTGCCCCTGCTGCCAAGACCTTCGCCTCACGCACACTTTAGACTAAATTTTCGGCGTAAGAAGAAAACTTTTCATGTAAACACACCCCAATGGTTAACCGACAATATTAACACACGAACATCCAGGTTTTGAAAATTTTCCACAAATTTCGTGATTCCCTTAATAAACCAGTCTCTACAAATTTACATCTTACGTAAATATTTCGGCAAATACAAATGCTGTTTCTGCGACATTTTAACCCAAAGCATTTCTCGATATTTGAACTCAGTAGATCTCGTCTTGAACAATTATCAACGGAACGTCATTAAAACATCAATCATGTCCACACCAGTTCATTAATATGTCTCATTCTTGCACTTTGCCACATATTTAACACGGTCCATAATCACCTACATCAATTTAAAGTGGCTACCTGTCACTATAACCGCTGCAATGCTGGATTATCCATAGCGCAAAGTGGTCAACGTGCCCAGGGCCCTCGAAGCTCAAGAGGCCCCTTATATTATAGTCTAATTTCAAATGAATGGCCACCTAGGCTCAATGGGCCCCGTATATTATTGTCTGAATTTACAGGCAGTGTTGTTAATAGTACTATAACCATATATATGGATAAGGCAGGATAGCTATGTTGGCTGTTCACAGCGCCCCCAAATGCTTTAATCTGGCCCTGAACATCTGTCACATTCCTTCCGTTCTGTGTTCGAAGGACATCTTACAGAATTCACTCTGTTACAGTCGCCGAAATATAATCAAATAGCATTGTCAAGTATAATATCTAACAGTGCGAGCAACGGGTCAGTCTGAAATGTACCACTCATAATTTAAGTCGAAATAATATTCATGGTTGGTCAAGTATTTCTGTCAGAATTATTTAAGTCACAACGAAAAACGCATCAGGATAGATGGTGTTAACGTTGGTAATGATCATGCATTTATTGGTAATGATAATCGGTTTTATTGTTTTTATTGACATACAATAAAATATAGTACAAAAAGTACAATACAATGCATCACATCTCAGTAAGGTACATCATGGGAGAGAGAGAGAGAGAGAGAGAGAGAGAGAGAGAGAGAGAGAGAGAGAGAGAGAGAGAGAGAGAGAGAGAGAGAGAGAGAGAGAGAGAGAGAGAGAGAGAGAGAGAGAGAGAGAGAGAGAGAGAGAATATTGGGCTAATGGTTGTTCGCTTTTCTATACTTGGGTATTGGGTAAGTAGTGTAAATTACCAAACTTTATCTGCATCATTCCCACTGTTCCCAAATCTTCATCAAACATTTTTTCTTCAGCTTTCACCGAGTGTATTTTCTAGTATATAATATTCGAATCCACTGAAATACATTACTCCATAATCTATTAATCATGCTACATTCCCAAAACAAAAACACCATTGTTTCTGATGCGCCATTGCAAAATGTACATTTATCAGAAATCATTAGGATTGTATCTTATGCAAAACAGTATTCATCTGAAGTATTTTGTATAAAACAATATTGAAACCATTGTAACTTTAAATACTTTAGAATAAATATTTGGCCAAAAATCACTATGAAAGTTAAAATGTTGTTGACATCTTTTTTCACAATTGGGTGAAACATTCTAATTCAAAATTAATTTTTAAAATTCTGTGCATCTTTTTCACTGTAAATATAATTCTTAATTGGTGAGAGATTAACGGTTAGTCATTTGTGACTGTATTCAATTTTAGGTTTAGTTTTCTACATAATGATCTTACATTAGTGACACCATGGAAGGCAAGATAACTTCCATTGATTTTGTACTTTTCATTAAATTCAAGAAAACTTCCTTGGTAAGTGCGCACATCCCTAACATAAATAAAATTATGTTTAATCCATTTTTTTGTTTTGTGTCATCAGTGTGTTCATTTACTAATTCGTAGACATAAGACTTTTACATGTTTATAGGATTTTTCTTTACATTATTAATTCGAAGCCAATAAAATATCACGCCAAAACATAATTGTGCTTCCTTTGATATAATTTATCTGTAAATTCATCTCCTAATATGGCAATATTTTTGAACTCGCATATTTTATATTCAAATAATTTAACACATTTGCTGTTTGTTGTAAGAAGTATACAATTCTAAGTTGGTGTTTTCGAGCTAATATAAATCTTTTAATATCTGTTATTGCTAAACCTTCTTTATAGATGCTCTGAAACATAGTCTCCTTTTTATGTCCATTCAATTTTCACTTCCAAATCAATAAGAAAAGTATTTTATTTATTCGCTAATAAATTTTGTGAAGAAATTTGGTAGGAAGATAAACAAATGATTCAATTTTGGAATCTTCGGGGTTTTTAAGACCGTTATTTTACCTATTTGAGTTAGATTACGTTTTGCCTAATTCCACAAAAACTTCTTTATCATCTGTGTTTTTTATTCAAACTATCTGTATCATTTTATTTAAGTCGAATGAAAGCTTTATAGTAAGAGATTAATTTCACTAACCCATTTTAACTATGATGAAAGGTTTCTCAGCTGAATTCCTTACTTCCTATCCACAATTCTTTTGTTTGGCAGTATTGAGTTTCAGGTCTGAGAATATTACAACAAAAAAAAATCAAATACATCAACGGAAGATTTGAGAGATTAGAGAGAACCACTAAGAATCAAGGTAGTATCATCTGCAAACTGCGAGAGTAAATATTCATTATTTTTAAATTCAATTATTTTAATACTTTTACTCTTTGTTAATAGTAATGATAAAAAGTACGCACATACTAAAAAAAGATGCAGAGATAACGGGTGTCTACATCCTCTAAAAATATTAATTTTTTAAATGTATAGCCATTTGGACACACTCCTGAATATATATTACAAAAACGATTTTATCCACGTCTTATCATCGGCCCAAAAGTATAAAAAGCTAGGACATTAGCGTTGAATTTCCATGATATAAATCCAAAGCTTTTTTAAAATCAGTTGGCATCAAGATAACAGGTATATGTATTTTTCTGTAATATACATTATATCATATCATAAATAATTGTATTTTCACCAATATATCGTTCTATAATACAACCAGTGTGGTCCTAAAATATTGTATCGTGTAGCGCTGATTTTATTATTTTGGCAATAAACACTGATGCTGATTTGTAAACCCCATTTAGAAATTTTATTGGGCGTAAGTTCTAAGATATCTTTTTGGCTTACCTTCCCTAGTATGCAAGTTATAATTAACAACGACAAAACGTTTTACAAAATACCCAGCGTCTATGCTTTGTTAACTGCATTGACTACACATTTTTCAATAGCGATGTAGAAGATTTTTAAAATTCGGTCCTGAAACCGTCCGATCCAGGAATTTTGCTTTATTTTATATTTCTTAAACAATCTAAAGCTTACAGTTGGGTACTTTTCCCCTTTTAAAGACTGGTCTTCAGCTAACTTACGAATGCTATAGTTTTTAAAAGAACATTTGAATTTCTGACCTCCTCCTATAGGCCATTATATCCACTTTGCTTATGATCTTCTAAGTTTACTTTGTCTTTTTTATTATTGTTTCTTTATTTAAATCCATATTACTATCAAAAACTCATGATTTTGACAAATATTTTCAAACCAAATCATATATTCAAAACATCATTATTTCTCTCCGTCATATTGAATAAAATAAAAACAAAGAAAAAATTATAAGAAAAAAAAAACAACAATATAATTAGATCATAAACATACTTTGCTAGATATATGCTATTATCAATACAAGTTATTTGTTCAAAAGAGACACATATTATCTATTGGTAAAGTGACGGTCATAACAAAAGGCAGAAGTCCCCTCCCTCTTGAGCAATAAACATAATTTTTGTAGTAAACCGATCACTTGTAATTCATTACTGCAAAATACAAAAGTATATATATATATATATATATATATATATATATATATATATATATATATATATATATATATATATATATATATATATATATATATGAATGTGTGTGAATCTGTTATTTCAGCAAAGAAAAACACCCAATCGTTTTACCTGTCATGACGATACTATATTTGGATCATTCAGAATTCGTGCACCCAAAATTTTATGTAATATTCATCCTTCACTAAGTCAAAATGAAATTTACAAATTTGTTGCTCAGCCTGGTTTAGAATATTCTTATATAAGAATAAGAATTATGATAAACAATCGACCTTGCTCTAACCCTATAGCTTATATAATACTGTTCATATCTGGAAATTTGCTTAGAGTATCCATTTCTGCCTAAATCGGTTTCTTGCAGATGTTGCTTAATTTAATCAGCAAGGAAACATTGATGGTTATTAATGGGAAGAATCCGTGGTATAAGCTAAGCACTTGTTGTGCCAATTCCCTATTGTTCACTCATTTTTATGTCTGTCCAATAGATGTATGGTTCGGTGTAATCAAACTATAAAGAGGCTATGTTAATTAGCGATGATATCTAAATTTTTCACGATGTGTCCTTCAAACTTCTCTCGTTTGAAGTTCGAGTCGATTAAAGCCGACCTTATTAAAGATATGAATATACGCAATAAGTAGACCGCAAATCAGAGTGATATAAGACGTTATTCTATCAAAAAGAAACAAACTGAATTATTGCAAAGCAAAATAGTTCTATTAAGCAAATGTATCTTCCCCATTTCAAATTTGAAACAAAATCTTAATAATAAAGTGGTTGCATGAACTATGATTAAAGAATGCGAGAGTGAATCTAAAATGTTAAAACCTATAAATACCAGATATAATTTTCCACCATTACGAAAAATCAACGACAGCCTCTGAAAAACTCCACGGAAAAAGAGCATCATCTTATTTCAAGCAATACAATTATGACAATAAGTTTTCAAAGGTACATGGAAACCAGTCTTGGAGAGCTCTCAATTTAAGAAATCAGAAATGTAAATCACAGTATGAAATACCTTTTAGCAATATTGCTTGTCGTGATCCTCTTGATTTGTACAACATACTTTGAAACTTTCTGTCCGCCCCAGGCAATAAGCTTAAGGATTTCCACTTGAATGTTAGCGAAACTGTTGGAATATGGCAAGAGTCCGCTCGTGTTGGAGAGTCGAGTTACATAATATATTATGAACTTACATTTATACATATCTGATGTAGAAAAGCAAGAGGAGTAAATAATATAAATTATGAGTATCTTAAATCCGGTTAAATTTCGAGTAGGTCAGCCTTGCTATCTCTTCTTAAGTGTATTCTGATATTCGTGCATGCTACTTATTAACTAAAAGAACTGATAGCAATGCGTTTTAAGGGAGAGAATAACGTTTCTAAAAGTTATTTCCAAGTTTTGTTTAGATTAGATGCATTATGATCTTAAATTTTCTGCAATCTGATTAAAATCGGATCTTCACAGTCGGACGAAGAGATTTGATGGACACCAATCATAGGTCATGTTCTGTTGACCTTGTGATTTACAAATCAAATCACAACTTTCACATTTTGGATACACGTCAATCAGTACATATAATTATTAACGATATTTCTCCCTAACACGAACTGGCAATGAATTATATGGCGTAATACTAAAATAAGCGGAATGTCAGATCAAACGATTACCAAAATATGAACTTAGATCGGGGACTGTTAGATCTACACCTCACATTATATTTTCAATTAATCCTCTACGAAGGTCTCTTAGAAGGATGTGTGTCATAACATGACGTCAGGTTTAGTATGCGAACTAGTTTGTTAGACTAATGACAATCAACGCAAGCTGTATGCATCTATTATTGACACAGACATCTGCTTTTGATAACATGTGGTATCATGTGTTAATTTAAAAATTGTATTCAAGTAGATAAGATTTCATTATATGGAATGTGATTGTCGGCTTATACTCAAATATGTACAATATAGTAATTCTTTTCAAAAAGAATTTCTCGAATTTGACTGTTTTAAAAAAAACATGCTATAGTGGGCAATTATTCTCATGGCTTTACACTGTGTTTATACACTTAGTGATATTATTATGTATATTTAATTTATACTGCCTGCTGCTTTTCTTCTCCATGATTATATATTATATACATTTGCATATTGGACTTGACCTAGTCAAAATCAAGTTCACCGTGTACCTCACCAGGGACATTTATTTTGTAACCTAGATATTTCTCCATTAATGTGGATTAGAGATTCATAAAGTTATTAATGTAAATATGCCTATACTTTTGATTCTTAACCTAGAATCTTCTAGAATGGAAGTTTATATTAAGTGACAGATTATTTTCAGATAATGGTAATGGATACATATTTTTTAAAAGAACGGTATCAGATTTTGTTTATCTAACACTTGCTCATTCTTGCCTGCAAGTGCTGATCAATAATATTCTTGGACTAGAAAATGAATTTGGAATTACAGTAAACTGTGACAAGAAAATTTTTGGTTTGTATTATTGCGATGCATCAAGAGACTTAGCAAATCATCACAATTTAGGCTATTGGAACATTACTACGTTCGAGACTACATGCACATCAGCACATTCAATATTGGGACTTTATCGAATTTTCAATCACGGATGTGTGCAAATTTAAAAATCGACTGAATATCCGAATTCTCTTCCTAAGGAGTTGACTTGTATACATCAATAGACGAGATAGCGGAAATCAATTTGGAAAATTCACGATACTAAAAATAAATGAATTGACTAAAAATATTACCAATATTTGGAACATTTATTATTCAATAATAAGTGTCTTCATCTATATTCACGCATTTATTCGTAATGTTGTCAAATCCAAAAGCTAGTATTATAATAAGAATTGAAAAAGTATTTATTACATTTATGTGGAATATATAGTTCCTAATGATAAAAACAGAGCGAAGATTTTTGTGTTAGAATAATGATTACATATAAAACGTTTATAATCATTTATAAAAATCTAAAATAAAATCATGGATAAAACGCCTGTGGATTAATCATCCTGACTGGTCCAACATAATTGATCATTTTCTCCTTGTTATGATTAATCATATAAGAATGCCTTTTTCAATTACGCGACTTGCAAAATACGGGAATTATCAAAACATAATTTTCAAAAATCATTGTTGGAAACAGCCATTTTTAAGAAAACAAAGCAAACTTTATTGCGTTCAAAAGCAAAAACATAAATTTCATTAAAATTTTAAGATGAATGTATTTATCGCAGCTGTTGAAGTTGAGGAGTGGTTGTCTTTTATCATTTCTTTGACGAGCAGAGTTTATATTTTTCCTACGAAAAGCTATTTTCCCTTTTACGCCTATACTTCTTTTATTTATTTTCCAATTATATATATATATATATATATATATATATATATATATATATATATATATATATATATATATATATATATATATATATATATATATATATATATATATATATATATATATATATATATATATATATATATATATATATATATATATATATATATATATATGTGTGTGTGTGTGTGTGTGTGTGTGTGTGATTTTTGCACCTATTTCTTTTTTTCTATTTAAGAAGAATATCTGCCTTTATGTATTTCCATATTTAGGTCTATTTAGTTTTTTCTTCTTTTTTGCCTTCTCTTAATCTCTTTTTCTCTTTAACCTACTGTTATGTATATGTAATTAAATTACTTGTGTGTTAGTTTGAATTTTTTTTGTTTTATTTTTGTTCCATTGTATTATGTTGGAGTGATAATTTTTTTTTACTGGACTTGACATTTTTCTCAGTAAATTCAGTTCGTTCCTTTTAGCCTGATTAGAGCGCAAAAAATATTGCCTGATTGTATTTTTAGCTAGGATTGTTCAAGGTTTTGTAAACGTAGAGTGAAAATAATTGGTTATTACTAATGTCATGTTCGGCCCACGTGCTAGGTCAGGTGTAAACAATCTTTTCATAAATTTTTTTCCAGTGTGGGAATCACTGATTTCTTAGCGTAGGCTATTCTAGCCAACGTGCTAATTGACTTGTAGTAAGTGACCACGTGATCCATCACGCTGGTCTAAAATTGCGTTTTTACACGGGTTTAATACTGAGAATTCAGTGTTCTGAGTCATTTGTAAATACATTCATTCGGGCTTAAGCTATGTGTCATGTTGTTGCCATTTGAATTGATTTTCGTATTTAAAATAATTTATTCACCCTGGAAAATCATTGTGTTCACAAAGATTCTTGGACAAGGACATTCAGTGGAAACTATTTGGAATTCTAAAGCCGGAATATTATTATTGATTCATAAAATTCAACTAGGAACTGTTGACACGACAACACATTACCGAGGACGTCATCACCTTTCATATTGGAGCTTCATCGGGGTTTTCTAACTTTAATTCATTTACAACTTTCTAGTTATAAGACTTTTATTTATATATTCCTGGTTAAATTTTATGATTATATTCGCGAACTGTAAATCCTTTTTCATATTTTACTTTGTTATCTAGGGAAATAAATTAGTTTTGTTAAACTTTACACAGATTGGTGGCTTCACTCTTTTCTTTTTTACTTTTGAACGAGCCTAAACACGTAACACTGCTTATTTCATTCGTTTCTTCTTTTTCTTTCCTTTCTTTCTCTCTATTTTTCTTTCTATATCTCTCACCACCAGAATGAATAATAGATAATAAAATGTGTCAAAGCTTTTGACCCTTCAGTACCCATTTGTAGAAACGAAAATTATCCCAAAACAAGAAAAGGTAGACTTCACGTATTAATTTTTTTAATTGGTTTCGCACACGAGTTAAGCCAATTGTCTGTGACTGAATTTGACCTGTTGCTATTTAAAATTGGCACCTATGCAATAGTGCATACCTGTTACTCCCAAAGACAAGCGGTACACATTTTTAAGAACACTTGTTTACATATACTAATATAATTGTTTGCGTGTCGATTGCAACTGTCAGGCATTGATTAGTGTCGATTGCTATCTGAAACTAAGTGTCAACCAAAGTTTTTGTCCCTTGCCCATGGTCGAAATAGCTTGCAAATGTGCCGACAGATACAAGCAAAAACTGAGATAAAAAAAATCTTGTAAGTAAACTCACAATCGTAAAATATGTTGCTTAATGATATTACTCACTGAAGTTTGTTAAAATGTTTCATCTTGTTTCTACAGTTCTGCAATCCCACTATTGTTCGCTCTGTCAATCCGAGCCAGAAATATGTCAACGAAACTAAAAATATCTTCATTTTTGTATAAACAGTCGTTAATTTGATAAAATACACAATTTAATGCATTATATGTATCTAAATGTGTAAAATGTCTATATCCTAAATTGTTTTAAATTTTCTAAACTTATTATCAATGAAGTAATGCAGTAATGGAATCATTAACCAAAATGACACAGAATGGCGAAATACCCGTGAAAACCTAAATATCTTGTCTTTATACGACGAGGTGAACCTCCGTATTACCAGAGCCAACGTCTGGAATAGAAGAGGCATCATCGACACGACCAAACTAAAGGTCTACAGGGCAGTTGTACCCCCTACACTATTTTACGCATGCGAAACGAGGACGGTGTATCAACGCCATGCCAGGTAGATGAACCACTTTCGCACCACTTGTCTCAGGAAAATCATCAATATCAAGTGGTAGGACAAGGTCCCAGACACGAGGTACTATCCCAAGCATGTCTTCCCATCCTGATGCAGTCCCAGCTGGGCCGGACATGTTGTACGCATGCCAGAACACCGGCTGCCTAAGAGACTCTTCTATGGCGAGCTACAGCAAGGACATCGATCCCACGGAGGTCAGAAGAAACGCTTCAAAGACAATTGCAAAGCTGCATTGAAAGCGTTCAACATAAATCCTGATTCAGGGGAACTGTCAGCGATCGAGTCACTTGGCGTACCTACCTGCATAAAGTCTTCATGCTGTTCGAATCTAGCAGGACAGCAGCTGAAGAGCTGAAGAGGCAAGCCAGAAAAGTACGCGCCGGCAACCCTCCAGATGTCCCAGTCATCCCTTGTTCCTTCTGCAACTGAATCTTCCGTGCAAGGATTTACCTTATCAGACACCCGCGCACGCACAGAACAGAACCAGCCCCTCCAACTGACGGACGTCTAGACGAGTCCAAATGCAAACTGCATAGGCGCAGATATGCCATCTCCTAATGTGCCGTTTGATATGGGTCTATTCAGTTTGTTATAAACAATCAGTAGAACCAACAACATAGACCCTGATCTGGGGGCTTATAATGCTTCAGTTGATCAGAATCTTTGTTTATTGCAATTTGACACGTTCTAAGGGAGCATAGATGATTATTATTCAGATCCATTTGATCTTCTTGGTCATCGTCAAGACTTAAGATTCACAATTACATTAAAGACATGATGCCTAAGGCAAACCAGCATTGTGAATTGGAAAACAGCTACAGTAGTACTACACCATTACCTCCGATATAAAGCTTAATCATATCAAAGAAAAGTATATAAATTTACTTCCTTGCTTTAATTATTACATCAAAAGAGAAGGAATTATTGATGTAGACGCTAATGCATCCGTCGCCATCTTCAATGACGTCGCAGTTGATTCGCCTAAGAAGAATTTAAAAGTAAAATTGATACTGGGAAGAAATGGCAGAAAAATTACATATCTAAATTTAGCACTAAGAAAATAACCGTAAATGTATAAAAACAATCAAATATACTTACTTTACCAAGGTAAAAAAATTCATCAGCTTCTTAAGGAAGCAAAAGAAAATATTTCTTTAATAAATAACAAAAACACTTGGCATAATTTTTGCACAGATTAATATCGGTTATGGTTTGATCTAAGCAAACATGATGATATATTACAGGACACAATCATCCAATGTTCGACTAGGAATATGTATGCCGATAAACAGAAATAGAAAAAAAACCAACTTAACAGAAGATGTATATTTATTTTATGTATGACTCACATAAAACTTTCAGAACAACCATACAATAGCTCTGATGTTCCAGTGGGTGTAGGTAGGTAAGGAAATGAATAAGTACTTGAACTGAAAGGCTAGCGAGAAAGTGGAAAGTGAGAGAGCAAAAGGGAGAGAATCAAGTGAGCCAATTAGCGGGAAAAAAGTGAACAAGTTCGCAAAATCTTAAGAGTAAAGGAGAGAATTTAGTGAGAAAATCAGTGATCAGAGAAAGGAGTACACAACGTCTAAACCTGACTTTTATAGAACACAAACAAGCAAGAGAAGACAGTGGAATTGTGAGATACTGGCAATGTCAAAAATTAGTAGAATATCTAATTTAATACAAATCTTGGACGCAGTGCCGTCTTAAGGATTGGGCATACTGGGCAGTTGCCAAGGGCATCATGCTTCTAAAAAAATCATTCTGCACTATTGTTAATGAATAGTAGGGCCGGTAGGGGGCCCCATTGCATTGCTTTGCCCAGAGCCTACAATGCTGTTAAGACGGCACTGCTAGGACGGAGTCTCAATAAGCAATTGGTTCGGACTAAGTTCACTTTGCCGTTTGCACATGTTTGAAAGTCGCTAGAGGTGGATCATAGAGAAGTTGGGAGACAGTGGACTGTACTCATAATGCCGATGTTGTGAGTTTGTTAAAAGAACAGGAAGGAATTCTATTGAAATTCTAAGTTTGGATTGCGAAAGAACGTTTGTTGAGGAAGCTTTTCGATTGGGTGTGAGAGATGACACGTGGGAGGTCTACTGTGACGTTAGCAGTTGTAGAGCGGCGCGATGACGGAAGTAACACGTGAAATAGAGTACATGCAGGCATCGGAACACAATTAGTACTTCCAGTTCAATACCTACGAATGTTGTCTCAGTCGATTTTAGACCAATTTTCCGTCTCCGTTTTGTGGCGATATAAGAGTTAAATTTAGGGATTCTTAGTATGGATTTAAAGGCAATTGTTTATTGTTTAGAATATAAGCTTATGGTGTGGTTGTCTCCGTTTGTTTGGCTACAGTGTACAGTGAGTAATAAGGTATTGGTGATGATCCGGAAGTGAAATCTCTGTTCCATTGCGCGTTGGTTTGTTGACAGTCAACCCATTCAAAAATATGCCGGTGAACCTTTGACAAGAATGTAAAGGCATCTTTGAAGGTATTTTACATTAACATATGATTTTTATTGATTTTAATACAGTGGAAAGTTAAGTAGTGAGAAATAAATGTAGAGAAAGTATAATAAAATTAATTGTGTTCTAAGGACGACTGTGTCGGAAGGACGGATCCGTTCGTGCCAGGAGAGCACGTAGTCAAGAGTACCGTAAGTACCAAAAGAGAAACAAGAGGCGGACAAATGAGTCAACGCCGAAGGGTAACAATCTCATTTAAAACTTTAATTTCATATGATGATAGTAACTGGCAACTGTGAATAGGTCATAGTTTATATCTGTTCGAAAGAAATTTCGATTGATAAATTTGTCGATGAATTTGTTGACAAAGTTTGTTATTTATTATTAAATTGTTATACCTTTCATCTTTAACTATACAGTCGACATTGCTGATTGGGAGCTCGGTGCTGTTTCACTTTTAATTGTCCACCGTGTCCGGTGTTAGAAATAATACCGCAGTAGCTACGTGAATGTACTCGTATTTGTCTTTGTTACTTTCACATTGCCAGAATCATTCAGTATGTCTCAGAAAGGTTGATTAATAAGATCTATCTTTTAATATGCTAAGCATGCTGTTTGAGCCACCTGAAAGTAAAGATGACAAAGTTGATGATGCGAACATGTTAACTTAGACACAAAATAAACTTGCAATAAAGCCATTGACTTAACGTAATATAAGCAATATCCAACCATGGCTTTATGGTGACAAACGCAAGACATGCAGTATTGAAAACAACATTCTGATCATTTAAAAATTATTTAGTAGAAATGTTCAAAACGATTTGCAAATCAAGCCAAGAGCCATTCTCTTTAGAGTGTATCAAAACTAGAACAGACAGACACGTTAAGGCCAAGGTCTATCCTGTCACTCAATATATATATATATATATATATATATATATATATATATATATATATATATATATATATATATATATATATATATATATATATATATATATATATATATATATATATATATATATTGGTTTATTTTGTGTTTATTTTGTGTTTATTCTGTTTTGAAAAATGATTTTGTGGTTATAAAATGTTATGTTTATTCGGATGGAAGCTTTTACTTTGATTTATAGTCTGTAAAACAGTAAAATATACTTTTACCAGTTCAGTTCAACTTTGTTTGGGACTATATTTTATGCACATCAAATGAAAGGTACACCGTCTGTCAGAATGAACGAAAATATTCGTACTTCTATCTAAATAATTTTTCACTGAAACAAAAACTATGTGATTAAAAGAATCTTAAATGGGTAACAATTTAATATTAAATTGATGAAACTCGTTGAATAATGTCCAGCTTTTGTTCGCCAAGGCTAGCAAAAGCTGGACATTATTCAACTTGTTTTATAAATTCAATATTAAATCGTTACCCATTTGAGATCCTCTATTTATTACATCTTAGTTTATGGACAAATTGATGATCTTGAGTTATTGTAGGTAACCACTGCCAGGGTTGCAATGGGGTTTGTCTAATAATGACCATTAAGGAAGGAACTGGTGGTGTGGTAATATGATGTAATGTCAGATTATGAGGCTTAGTCAGTGGCTAACACTTGAATATGGGTGTTGCACATGTACCTTGAATCTGAGAGGCAGCCCTGGGAATTATGCAAGAGACTGTTATTAGCCTCTTGCTGTCTTCATGGGGCTAGTTGATTGATGATTGATCATGGGGCGGGGAGCGCGTGAGCAGAACTATTCATATTGGTTGTCATTGACAGCAGTATTCAAACAGCCAACCAAATTAGACAACCTTACATAACATATGGAGTACCATGTGATCTGTCACTTCTCTCGTTTTCAAATGTACAGAATGAATGTGGAGTTTCACTTCTCTGGTTTTACAATGGTCCAGACAATCATTTTTGAGTCTCTGCATCAAAACTTTTCTTACGCATTTATGCTGCAACGTTTCTTGTGCATTTGTGTAGGAATAAATCTGGTGATTTTCCATATCTTGCAAACTGACATTCTGTTCGTCTTCCCAATTTGCGCCGTTAACAGTCGAGTTAATCCTCTTGCTCACCAGCAAAAGCCAATTATTACGTGACATTATCGGGGATTTGGTCTCTGCCAAACTTAAGCAAGCACTTTCTCTTCCAGGTATTTGTTTCAGCCAGGGAGTAACGAAATCTCGTCAATTCCTTTGTTCAGGGAATGTAGCCGAAATGGAATTGATAATAATAAAACCGTTCTCAGAACAGATGGTAGAAGCTCCCGAATGATGTCATGGGCCATCATATTTGTCGTTAGCTGACAGATTTACCGACGACTTTATATGGTGTTTGGAAGTTGAAATAAATTCATTGAAAATCAAGACACTTTTATGAACATTACATTCAAAAACTATACGTAAATCAAGCTTTCTATTAGTATATAGATTTGTGATTTGACTTTGACTTTGCTACTGTGTGCCTTTGTAAAAATGATAACTTTGGTGATTGCACATAGGATAAACTGCCAGGTTTCTCATCGTCAAGGTAAAACGGGCAGAATATCGTCTACTAGTGATCTTATAGGGAAGCATCTATTTCACGCATACCCAACCAGAAGTGCTTTCAACAAATCCTAATATTTCGACAGTGATTTATTTGTCGAGGATGGTGATGGCTTTTGCAAAATATTCTGGCTACGTTATGTGAAAATGTTTCGTTCTTTGATTGACTCTAGGAATAGTGTCACGATGGAAGCACAGACTAATCTGACACGCTATTCTTTAGAGCATGTATAATAATTGCCATCGGACGTCCCTGTCATAGACAACATTGCAGTCCTAGGGAAGACAACTTCAATCCCTTCAGTGACAATCGCAATAGACGATGTAGAATCCTTGCCATTCCTGCAGACAGTGCATCAAAATATTTGCCAACAAATTCAAGAAGGTGCACAGATTTCTCCAGTTCTCGCCTTATACAGAGTAAATGCCAGTACAGATCCCTGAACTTCGGACGTGAACGACTGGGAGTAATGAAATTTTCCATTTTGTCAAAATATGCTTGTTCTCCATGTTTCATGGAAGTTTACAGGCGCAGTTGGAAACACTACATCACATTTTTCAACCAATTTATAACTTCAGAGCACTATTTTTCCCCATGTACCTCTTTACAATTTTCATTTCATATCTTTTTGACAAACACTGCGGTATCTACTATACCTACCTGGTTCTCGGTTATTGGCTATGCACGTAAATTAAATAATATCCCTGATAGAATCAATCCCTTTCTTTTTCAAGAAAAACTTCTGCAAACACTTCATAAACATTTGTCACAGACATCCATTGATTAACGTATTCTACAAAGAAAAACTTGTTCCAGTCCTGTCTAGATTTACTCACAAGGTAATCCGTGTAGCTCTATTTAAGTCAATGTTTCTATTTGAATTTCGTGCATTCTTGCAGTTAGGGAAAATAACACACAACCTAGTTGTGGAATCCAAACTATAGTTTCTCGGGTTCAGATCAATGACGCTGGTTTAGTTGTCGTATTTACACATTACAAACTCTCCAAGTGTCCTAAGTGTCATGCCCCAAAAAGTTCAAAACTTGTACGCTGCCCATGCGCTGCGTCACCATTTATAACTTCTGGGGTGGCATTTGGGACCAATTCTACTTGAGCTGGGATCAGCACAGATTACACGGAAATGCTGGAATACACCGTAATACTACGATTTACTAAATCAGTGCTAGATCAGCCTAGCACTGATTGGAAATAAGTCTTTTACATTCAGATTCTTACCCATGAGTATCCCCCACAGAGAGAGTCAAATATTTTTGAAACATTTGACTGAAATATTGATATTATTTTAATTATGAGTTTGATGTTGTATAATATTAGTAATAAAGAATAGTGGCGTGTTTGTGTGTGTGTGTGTATGTGTGTGCGTGAGAGAGAGAGAGAGAGAGAGAGAGAGAGAGAGAGAGAGAGAGAGAGAGAGAGAGAGAGAAGGGGGGAAATCCATATATTCATGTATCCTATTTTTGTTACAATGCATGTATTAAATCATTTTCGTACAATTCAGTATTGTTTTGTTGTGCATAAGGTTTCTATAATTATTTCCTGAATTGTTTTCTGTTGGTACTTTAATTAAGTGTTTATAGTTTATAGTCTCCAATTCATTATTTCTACAGATTTCTTAATTTAAAGCAACGTATAGAGGATTTCAAATGGGTAATAATATATTATTTAATTTATGAAAGGATATGAATAATTTCCAGTTTTTGTGAACTTATTAAGTGAGTTCCATGCATTTAATATTTAATCATTACCAATTTGAGATTATGTTTATCACATAGCTTCTATTTTTTGTGGAAAGCTTTAGATAGAAAAAGAAGCAAGGATTTCATTTTATTCTGGCTTAGACGCCGTGCCTTCATTTCTTTTGCGTGACAAAATAGCTCAAGACGCAAGTTAAAACAACAACACACAATTAAAAAACCAGCAACATTTAACAGTAGATTTTTGTTTTGCAAATTATTGTTAAAAAAACAACTGTCCTTCTATATCAGTATAATGATTACTATGCTTTTTGTTGGGACCGGACATTGGCATTATTTAATTTTGGAATAATGTTGCGGTCTTGCAACTTTCTGTCAGTTGGGAGTCCAGCATTTGTCGATGTTCTTTTCAGGGGATTTTATTTATTATACAGGAAGACATTTACACAACGTTTCCTGGGGGTGGGGTGCATGATCCACACCACGTAGTAGCAACAATGTACTCATGTTATAGTTAAAGTTTCGGATTTTGAGAATTATAAGGAGAGTAAAATGGCCAGATTCCGACTTATGTAACCATTTTTTCAACCAATGTCCAATGAGCTACCCATTGGAAAATTGCCTACCATAATACTAGTAGCAATAGATTTTTTAACAAATAGATCCTGAAGGCATGGCCAGGAAAATTTAAAGGTCTCAGCCGATCAGTAATGAGAATACTGAGCAGAAATTCCATGGACTTATTTGTACCAATCAGATTTTAAAAAAATTGATACGTCAAAGTCTTGTCATATCAAATATTTTAAGCTTCAAATACTATGTGCAAAATGTACCAACTATGTGATAATACTGTTTTTTTTAATTTAGCTATTGTGGGCTTTATTTGCATATTGTATTTGTTATTCAAGAACAGTAAAATGAACGAGGGATTCGCATAACCAGGATTATCAGCAAAACCTTAACAAATAAATTAACAATTATGTCAACTACGATTTACATAATGATTATCAGGCGGAAGGGGGGGGCATAATTACCATCTAACAGGTAATCTGCTGACAAAGTTAACCTTCAATACCATTTTTAAACTATATTTTGAATCATCTTAAATTAAAATGGCAGTTGATGCTTGCCTCCATATTCAGACACCCCATTGTGATCCTTATCTGGAAAAATTAGTGATAATTTCTACAGCTATGTTTCTATGCGTTCATTAAGCAAGAGGGTTTGCAATCATGTTTCGACGCATTCACTAAGCAAAGGACTTTACGGTTCTTTACGTTGCGCACTGTTTCATATGCTTTCATTGTGACGTGTGCGCTAACTATTATAAATGCTCGTTTTTTTAATATGTTTAATCCCTTTACGTAAAATCGGACTATTGCATCCCGGCGCTCAAGTCCAGTGGCACAATTACATGTAGTTGGTGTTGCAATGCGTTTTGTTGAAACTCAGTCCATCGAGCGTCATTTGAAGGTTAGTACATATAAGAATGACTAGCACATCCATTACCAAAAATTTTAAGATTTGTACCAGTTATTGCATGAATATCTATGTTAGATTTAATTTCAACTTGACAAAATAATGGCTATGCAAGGCAAATCACTAGTAGAGTACTACAAATATAAAAATGAAAAATTTGCACACAAACGTTATGAAGATAAGGCCAACCAGAATACATAAACAAGAAGAACCGTATTTACTTACTTATAAGGCGAGACAAACTGCAAAAAGATCCAGAGGTATGTCTTTATTGTGTTCTTAACTTTTATCCATGATTGTAGGTTGTAGTTTACGCTAATAGGCATTTCTACACAAATGTTTAGACAGCTACTTTTGGTCCATGGTTGTGGGAGGTACTTAAGAATAATATCAAAATTGCTGACATGTTGACATAGTCTTTTGACCTTGGACTGTTCTGGAATTGAACTTATGACCCATATCCTGTTCACTTTACTTTGTTGTTAAATTAAGTTTTGATAAACAAAATTGTTCATTCATATTTAAAAATTAGTCCTTGTGTAATCTCTTTTAGTTACGTTCTGATTATAATCTGCAAAAAATGTTTATTTAAAATATTCGTTTGAATTACAAAATGATTATTAACGTTTGAACTAAAACACTGTTTTGGGATTATTGAGGACTCATTAAAAATATTTTGTTATATATTTGTGATATATCAAAGCTTTATGAACATTAGAAAATTCAGAACTATTGATATTCATTCGGAACACTATATTTTTGGACTTGTGAGGAACATTTAGGATTATTTGGGATGTAATTCACAATGCTAGAAGGTCGTCTAAAAATTTCACTTTGTAACTTAGATAATTATATTATTTGTTGATTTTACTAAACTGGATGGTTCTGCAACGTTCTGTTACTTAATGTAAGACCAAAGTTGGCGCGCCTTGTTCAGTTTCCCTCTCTGTTGTAGTCCTTGATGTTTGGAAGTATTACATTTTTAAAGATAGTTTCGATCACAGGATTGGTCACAAACTTCTCAAAAGAAGACTTATAAATGAGGAGGGTCACGTGTTAGGATCCAGGTCAGTATAATCATTCAAAGTGCATAGACTGTGTTTTGAAAAAAAAAGTCTTCTATTTTCTTCCGTCTCTCGTTTATACCTTGTGAGCTCCAAAGTGTAATGGGAACATTAAAACCGCCAGGTAAAACCAACAACATGGTCAAGACCAAACTGATTGAGTGAAAAGATATACTTAGTTAGAAGTAAAAGTTTTGTCTTTGGACACAAGAACTGTCATAGCCGGTCGAATATTATTGAGACTGGTTTGGTTGTGAGAGGTTTTGTTATTTATAATTGTCGATACTCATGCGATGGCTCTATCAGTGTTTTTAAGAGTCTGAGATTAACTCCAATATATCATTTGGAAATATGTCTCCTGAAGGCATGTCTAGTAGATTATTTAATTCTCTCTTTATTTTAGTATGCACTTCCACTGGTGCAGTCTTTTTAGCAGCTCGTTTCTTGCATTGGACCTAACCGGTTTCTCGGTGGTAGAAGAATGGTCGTAGAGAGCAATCACGAGACATGGGGTAAGAAACACCTAGGTCTCTCCTAGCTTTTGTTTAAACAAATTTTTGTCTTTTATAAAACTGAAAAGTGTTGTTTGGCCCTTGCCCCTTTACGGGCCAGGGCCCATGGGATATATACCCGATTGTCCAACCCCTTGTCGGTCCTAGGTAGAAGTGTCACACTGTTTATAGGCCACAGTTTGTTGCTCTTTTCGCATGATGGATTTAACTAGTTTCTCGTAAATAAACTTATGTGCTTCAGTTAAAGAAATATTAACAAAATTCAACCCAGATTTTAACTAAAATGTATATTTTAGCTGCTAAAATTTACATATTTACTGGTTTTGTAGATATTAAGCTCTTTCTACATACAAAAATAACGGTAACGTTCAGTCGCAAAGCAAACATTCGCTAATTATGAAGCGCTGTAGGGGACAAAAATTGGTCCAATGAGAAAGTAGCTGTGGAAATTTTAATGCCGTATGTCAAGAATCCTATGGCCACATGCCAGATCAAACTGTTGATGTATAAATTTCATTTTACATCTCGATTATTGAAACTCTTGAATTAGACAAAGTTGGTTGAAAATTCTATTTCTGTTGTAGAGTTTTAGATGTTAACTTTTGAACTGCACAGCAGTGGTTGAAAATTCAATTTTGTATTTTGAGATTTATAATTTCAGACATTGAATTACATTGCTGGTGTTACTAGTTCCATTCAAGTCGAGTGAGTTTTTCTTTTTCTTCGATATTTTATGTTTAATTACAAAGCGGTGATTGTTAGTTCTGTTTCCTGAATCGATTACTACAATTTCACACGTTGTTTTGATGTTGCCTGTCATCCATGAATTTTTCGTCAATAAATGTGAAGATAATTACATGAGCTGTTCATATTCATGAAATTATAATATTCCAAATATTCGGTATAATCAGAGCACGTTTAGATATTAAAAGGTTTAAACATGCTTAATTTCTTCCATCTTCACATGTTCCTCTTTAATGTCCTTGTGGAGTTAATTTTTGTCAACAATAAAAAACCAACACAAAAGAAATTAATTTCTTTATAAATGATTGAACAAGTTCTTTATCTTTATTTCATTGAAAATTATAGGCATCTTGGGATGTGTACAGACTATAGCAGGATGATGCTAAATGGCACTTTAAACGCGTATCTTACAAACAAGAGGGCATTTACATTACTATCTCACATCAAAAGTGCACTTTAAATTCATATCTCGCAATGAAAGGAACATTAATAGCGTATCTCGCAATGCAAGTGCATTTTAAATTCGTATCTCACAATGAAAGGGCACATTAATAGCGTATCTAGCAATGCAAAAGACACTTTAAATGGGGATCTGACTATCAAACGGCATATCTCACGATCAACTTAGCATATGAATCGCGTATCTCACAAGCAAAAAAGTACTGTAGTTGCGTATTTCACAATCAAGGGCAATTTAAAAGTATCTCACAATGAAAAGTGTCTTTTAACGCGTATCTCATAATCAATGGTACAGTTTAAAGGCGTATCTCACAACCAAGGGGCACTTTAAATGCATATCTCAGAATCAAAGGACACTTGATTCGCATATCTAGAGATCAACTTAGCATCTGAATCGCGTATCTCGCGAGCAAAAGAATACTGTAGTCGCGTATCTCACAATCATAAGTGCAATTTATAAGTATCTCACAATGTAAAGTGTCTTTTATCGCGTTTCTCACAATAAAAGATACAGTTTAAGGGCGTATCTCACAATAAATGGGCACTTTAAAAGCATATCTTATGATCAAAAGGGCACTTTAACTTCGTATCTCGCAATGGTAGGGGCACTTGAGTCGCGTATCTCACAATGAAAAGGGAAATGTGGATCTCACAATCAAATGTTTACATCAATCGCGAATCTCACAATCAAAATGGCACTTTAAATGCGAATTTCTCAATTTAAAATACACTTTAGTCGCGTATTTCGAAATCGTAAGGGTACCTGAATCACGTATCTCACAATGAAAAGGGTGTTTTAAAAGCTGATCTCACAATCAAAAGGGCACTTTAAACGCAATTCTTACAATCAAACGACACTTTCAAATCATATCTTACAAATCGAATGGGGATTTGAATCGTGTATCTCAAAATCAAAAGGGTAATTTAGTCGCGTATCTCCCAATTAAAGCAGCACTTCAAAAGTGTATCTCATAAACAACAGTGCACTTAAACGCATATCTCACAATCGAAAGGACACTCACCTTTTTATGAACTCTTCTTCTTCTACTTCTTCTTCTTAATTTTTATTATTATTATTATATTATTATTATTATTATTATTATTAGTAGTAGTAGTAGTAGTAGTAGTAGTAGTAGTAGTAGTAGTATAGTAGTAGTAGTAGCAGTAGTAGTAGTAGTAATAGTAGTAGAAGTGATTGTTGAAAATTCGAAAAACTACCAGGAAAGAAACTTGTAAAAGTCGGAAAATCCCATATTTCCCATGCTATTCATTGATTGCAAAGACTATTCACGTTTGGAAAGATAGCCCTTTTATACATATTTACTCATTTGCAAGTAAAAATTCTTTCCAAAGAAAGTACACGCAACCAAGAGCAGTAAGTTACAATAGACAAAATAATTATTTTAGTGACGGATCTTTTATTGCGAGTGGTTGGGTGGATTTTCCTCAAGATAATTAAATATTTATTTACTTTTCTGTCACTGATATTACGGCTATGTCAGCCCCAACTTCACCCCCATCCAGTCATTTAAATGAGTATTTATGCATCACTGCGTGGTGTTAATCAGCTGTATCCTGTAACGTAATTAATTGCCTATGGTCTCACTCGATAGTTTCGTAGTTTGACACCCACCCACCCCTATTTTTTAAAGTAGAAAGCATGAGCTTAATTATCACAATCCCAGCATTTATAAATTCACACATAAGCTAAATCTGTAATGTGGTTTATATTTACTTTGAGTTAGGCTTGGAAATGGGTTGGCTTGTTAGTGATTGTCTGTCACAGTAGACTAGCCCTGGAGATCAAATGCATAACTTGGGCTGCAAATGAGCAGCTGACGTGTCTTACATATTTACATGGGTCTGCTACAGAGGTAAATATCTATTAAAAAAAATCTACTTGTTTGAGGGGTGTTGGAAAGTATGCTAATTTGTTATAGTACTAGTGAACTTTAAAAATGAGTAAGGTATATACTGATTCTTTTAGCCGCCTTGTCACAGGAAAATGCTCAAAATAGCTCTTTTCTGTCAAAAATATATATAAAAAGAGGGGTTGGTGGTTTTATCAGTTCAGAATAAAATCCACCAGTTGTATAAGGAATTAACCTTAATACCTCATGTAGAATCTTACAAGCAAACCTTTCAACAAAAACCAATAATTAGTTTTTATTTATATCTTTAATATAATATTATCGCTATTTGCCTGCAATATGTCATCGTCGGATGAAAATTTGCTTATAAAAACTGTCCAGTGCGACCTAAGCTTTAAATACAGGTGTAATACCAATTAGGTTATAACAAATACGTTGAACCCTACATACAAGCGACAGCTTACGTTCGTTAAAAAATATAAAGGGCGTTTAGCAACTGAAGAAAATTGCAAATATTTTGGAGAAAACACTGACTTGGCACTGGGTAAAAGAATAACGGTCTGACACTGGGAAAAAAAAAACTAGAAAAAAACGACCCGGCGAGGGCGACGACACGCCTTTCGTGGAACCAACCTTTAAAAAGGTTGGGATATATCTTACCACCATCTGGGATGCTTATGGTAATCCTTAGGAACCTGATCTGAATTCAAGAAGGCCAGGGTCAAAAGGTTAAGCGACCGTGTTGCAGAATTAGTTGTCTTACATTGTAATGATTCGTCTGTTGTATAAACATAATCCATCAAGATGTTTAGCAAATAAAAAAAAAACTTTAGCGAAAAGTATTTGCTGAAAGTATTTCTAAATTAAAACAGAACAATACAAATTGTGATTCATAGTGAAAATTCTAGACATTTTGTGTTAACATCCGTCTGACGTCTTCATCCGCCATCTTGAAACGGAACTGAGATTCAGACTATCAATTTAGAATTGTTTATTCACAGGACGTATGTGTTTTCACAACTTTAGAACAATTTTTTAATCTTTATTGTAAATCGTAAGTCTTGTTTCATATTTTACCTTTACTCAGTGTTTTCTATGGAAATATTATTATTTTTGTTAAAATTTACAAAGCTTGTTGTCTTCACTCTTTCTTTGTGTTACTTTGAACGGGCCGATACGTAACAATTAAAACTTGTAATAAAAGCTCAAACTGCATTTGCCACTGTTGGAAAAATGACTGATATGTCTTTCTTCCCACTAAATAGGCTTGAAAGTAAAAATTTAGTGAAGCACTGAAGGGTCTAAACAAGATCATGGTGACCTACTTTAGTTCATACATCATCCAATAAAAATTGCATAACTCTAGGACTAGCCATGCCAAAGGAACTCACCTAAACGAAAAACTAAACATAAAAAATTGAATTTACCGTTTCGAATTCAAGCTGCCTATTTCCCTAGGGATTCAATTCATGAGCTTAGAAAAAGAATATAAACATAAATGAAAGTTATTAAGGACCTTGGTTAGGCATGTGGGGGAAGTTGGGAAGGTTTCAGTCATTTAGCTCAATCATAATTCGGTCATGCCTTGACAGCTTTATAAAAAATACATATAACGAAACCAAGATCACACAATTAAAAAGACGTGTGGGTGAAATCAGCTGTAAATATAAAACAACGTCTACTATAATGTAACTTTCAGCCACCGCTTTGTAATTAAACAGAGAAAATCAAAAACCTCGACATAAAAAATGGACCTTTCACCACCAACAATTTTGATTCAACGTGTGAAACTGGAATCCTCAGCAAATAACATCGAAGTTTCAAAACCTGCTACTTTTTCACTGGATTCACTTTTGTCCGATACAACGCCTCACAGCGAGCTTTCGTTAATCTATAGTTTAATGCACCGTTCATACGTAAGTGTGGTACAAATGATGCCGGATCCAAAGATGCTATTTTAAAAACCTTTCCTATGTTTGCTGGAAATATATCTACTCTGCATGCGTCAGCTTAATGACATAATCTTAGAATACTGCTTGACTCCTGGCAGATAAACTGGGGGAATCGCAATCAATAATGTATTGTGCCACGCATGTTCAAACGCTGAAACCGGAGATTATATTCACAATTAAATGTATAGTTATCTATTTTGACTGCATTCTAAATGTGACTCATATTTATCAGTGCATAAAAACTCTCTATTCGAGTAAAGTCGCTGGCAGATGGTTTTAACCAAAGTACTCATAATCTGCGTCTTGCGTGCAGGACTGTGTGCAGGACTATCTGACAGCTGCTTCTACAAAACTCTACGGAATTATGACTTTTTCATCAATGTAACTTAGGCAAAATCAGCAGAAACTTCATTTAGTCACTCCTTTCTTCTTACTTAGCACTTCGTCGTACATGAGATCTCTGATCCTTAACATCGGATACCTGCTTAAATCTGAAAACTTTTTCGCAAAGATGAAATTTATGTTTATTCTGATTATTATCGTTATTTTCTGAAAAGGCTCTAACAAACATTACTTGTATTTTGAAAACCTCTGTTCCTGTGTACGTCTCTCTGTATGTATTTGCCTGTGCATCCAACGGTCACACTTTCTTGTCCAACATCATCATCCTACGTCATAATTTTTAATCAGTGATATTATTGCTATGTGACAAGGGTCCGTACTCGGTAACAAAGAAAAGAGTAAAAGCCAACAAGCTTTGTATATTTTAACAAAATAATTATTTCCCTAGACAACAATGTAAAAATTGGTAAATAGGACTTAGTTTGTGAATATAATCCAAAATTAGATCCTAAGAATGAAAACACAAGTAATATCACTAAATAGTCCTATTTGAATCCAGGTTCAAGTCCCGATGACGTACAAATATGGAAGGCGATGACGTCATATGTGGTCCAGTGTACGAATATCAACAATTCCTCACTTGAATCACAGTCTTTGTTTCCGAATAATTCCAGAAAAAATTTCTATGAATATCTTTCAGACTTTGTTATAAAAATGTCAACTTGTTGAGTTTCCAGGAGAACAAATTGTTAAATCCAACATTCAGATTAGAAAATAAACAATCTGGCAATAAAAAAATACCTTGTTCCTTCAAGATGTTAGAATGACTCTCCTGAAGAATATTAAAACTGCGTATTTAAAACCCCAAAACATCGTTTCAAGTCTCGCGAGATTGTTCTTGTGGTTTCTTACTACACGAACTTACACTTACACCAATTTGTCCCTACTTAAGAACCAATTATAAGAAAAAAGTTGTATACATATAGTGATCACGCAAAGAAAGTATGCCCCTGATACTGACCAATCATTTTAACTTCATGTTGACGCTGTTGCCAGCCCAGGACGAAGTAGCGCAACTAAAAATAATTCTCACGTAATACTTCTTCGTTTTAAATAAACATTTGTTCAAAGAAAATATCTCATTACTGAAATAGAATCCCGAATCCGACAAAAATATTTATTACAATAAAATGCAATGAAACAAAAAATAAATAGAAAAAATCTTGAAACTTACACACAAGCAATTTAATCACATATACATTTATATAAGAATGCACTGTGATATAATTCAAGTGGATATTATTTGTGACTCCAAAAGGATGGGTTGAAAAGTCATATGTTACAAAAGAATAACTGTAGGTGAAATATTTCGAACATAATAATTTTTTTGCTTTCCCTTCCCAACCAAAAAAAGGATATAATAAATTCCCTTTACTATAAGAATGGCACACCATCGAATTTGTTCGATTTACAAAATAAGACAAAAAATGTTTGAGTTTTAAAGTTAACAAAGTCCGAAACGTATTATCAATCAAAAATATTGAAAAACAATAACATTAGCAATCACATCTTCCATAATATCGTAATATACAATTTCTTTTTTATTTTAAAACTCATACAGTAATAGAACAGTTTAGCATTGTCGCCATCTTCTTTTTGATTTTAAAATGTTTAGTTATAAAACAGTTTAGCATCCTCGTCATCTTTTTGATTTTAAAATGCTTACATTTCTAGAACAGTTTAGCATCCTCTCCATCTTTTTTATTTTAAAATGCTTTTCGTTCTAGAATAGTTTTTTATCCTCTTTATATTCAGACACCTTTACTGGACTGTGTCCTATTTTTCTTGACATTGTGTGCATTTTGAATAATCAATCAATCGGTTTTATTTCATATATGGTGTTGATATACTTGAGCTTAAGTCACTTGGTAAACGCAAAAGATGTGCCCCGAACAATAATATTTGTTAATTTACGGATCACACAGACCGATAATAGAGAACTACTTTCAGGGATAGGATCTATAGATAGGACGGTGGGCATTTTACAAAACAATTATGATATAGGTCAATGCTTAAAGGTTAAAAGACGCATGCAAAATACACAAATATGTATTGAAATAGTTGTAGTAAAATCAATAACACCGAAGCCATTGATACGTGGCACACAAATCGCAAATCAAGTGAGAAGAATATTTTGTTTCTTTGGAAATACAAAGGAATTAGGAAGAATGAATATGGACACTTTAATTAGAATCATAGTGAAAAAGTTTAAAGTCTTGGAGAGACATTTAAGAGAATCTCATAAGCAGAGATTTTACGGATACAACAAACCAATTAAGTGAATGTGTTTCAGTGACTGGATTATATTTGTAGAATATCAATAGCTAGACTTGACGATTCAGATTGTGAAGAGATCCACCCAGGATAGAGGTAATGTTTAATGCATACATGTTTACAGCAGAACAAATAAATTGAGCACAAGCGAAATGGGTGATGTCGTTAAACATATAGTTAACATTTTATATAGCAAACCGATACATAATATAAGGGTAAGTACAAAATGGGTATTTGGCAGGACTGTCATTGCACATTGGTCGTAGATAGATATAAACCACTTAGTGAGGAAGTATTTAGGTTTGCTTGAGTGGAATCAGAAGAAAAGAAAGCTTGTATTATCGAAAAAATATACCGATTACAAACTTTTATTTAATGCCGTGTAATAAATTCTGAATGTTTCAACAAAAGAACAGAGACCACCAACATACGACTTAAATAGAAATCATCTCTGTTTTGAAAGATGCCTTGTAAAAGTAGAGAATAGTAAAAGCAATATAAAATGAATTTAATATATCTGCAATGTTTATAAAATAATTGAACCATATTACATCTAGTTAGAATAACTTATATTGCGTGAGAAAGTCATATAATAATAATAATAATAATAATAATAATAATAATAATAATAATAATAATAATAATAATAATAATAAAAATAATAATAATAATAATAATAATAATAATAATAATAATAATAATAATAATAATAATAATAATAATGATAATGATGATAATAATAATAATAATAATAATAATAATAATAATAATAATAATAATAATAATAATAATAATAATAATAATAATAACAATACACACATTTTAGACAGCGTAAAGACTATAAAGACAGATAGCAATATGGCCTTAGAATTCAAGAATATCTAAATTGGTATCATTTCACATAAAATGACATTTTGAATGTTTACGTTCTTACTTTGAAAGTATTACGATATATGCTAACAGCGAAATTTACAAAGCTTATAATATATTATGGATAGAGAAACGGGCCATACAAAATCCATTTGGGATTTTTGCATGCTAAATAAACCCACAAGAGACAGGATATGACGCAACAGATTATATCCGAGTATTTTATGATGTATATTAAAAATTTGCAAAACTAGTTACAAAGAATTAAGATCTGTGTGGTTCACAGAAAAACATGAACAACTTTAGTTTAAAGAAGATATGTTGCAACTGTAAGAGAGAAATTTTGCCGAAGGCTGCATGCACCAGAAGAAACATAACTTAGGAGAAAGAAAGATACCTTAACGGTTACAAAAAAAGTCATGCACAGAGAGCCGCTAGGTAATGAATGCAGTTTTAATTAAAAAATGTGAAGTACATGCTGTTGTTCATTTCTTACATGTCCGGTTATGACAGCCAGCTGTTAATTAACACTGGGTAATAATGATTTAGAAGACCAGATGAAATTCAAACTGACTAACACTGAAAATACCAATTTCATTCAGTAAGGATCCAATAGTTGGTAGGTATATCAGAAAAGAAAAGAACACAAAGAGACAGCCAGGGCTGTATGCAGCTTTAGATTCATGGTCAGAAATTATTATAGCTGGCTTAACATTAGCGTGCCGCGTTTTTGAGTATCAACAAGTCTTTATACAACGCGACAAGTAGCCGTATCAGTTAATTGAACAGGATCACGTACATTTCAATAGGATTTGTGTAGTAATTTAAGTCGCTGTTAAGTGTATCGCCTATTGATTCAGTCTTTGCTAATTGTTGTTGTTGTTGTTGTTGTTGTTATTGTTGTTGTTGTTGTTGTTGTTGTAGCAGCAGTTGTTGTATGGTTCAACTCCATTTTTCAGCATAAGATAGAATATACATGACGACCAGTATTAATGGTGGAGGAAGAACCCTGCTACACCTCGGGAAGAACCACCGACCCACGAGAAGCTACTGGCAGGCTTTCTCACTTACCGACGTTAGTCGAGTCCAGCTGGACTCGAGCTCACGCAGATGTGAGATGGCAGTGATCCGTAACGGTCAGCGCTTTAGATCACTCGGCCACTCAGGGCCCCTACTGCTAATTTTGTTGCCTGTTAATGCAGTCACTGTTAATTTTATCTCCTATTGATGTAGCCACTGCTTCTGTTTTTATATCAAGATATGGTGCCACGCATCGGTTCCAGAGTAATTACTTTACATGACAAAAAATATAAATGCCACACGCATACCATCTTTTACCATCCTCTTCATTATTTTGGTATTCAATATATTATTGGTGCCCCTTATTAATGAGAAAGCAAACTTGAATAAGAGCTATCTGAATAGTACTGGTATTATTCACCTGTTAGAGAAAACATAGCACATTTTAGGCTGCCTGCCTAGATCTCTGGCGTTTATATCCTAACACATTTTAACCGTACTTATATCGAAAAGTATTCAATATTTATACTTGCATCGTCACCAACCTTTCCAGTAATTCCCTCTTGAAAATATAATAGTAACCAGCTACTAAATCTAATCCGTAATGAAATATATTTCTATTAGCAATTTGACTGATAGAAGAAATTTGACTATTAGAAGAAAGTCCGTCGATTGTAACCTTGCTGAGGGACATCAGCAGCACTATACAAATAGTTGCATAGGAACAGTTGAAACAGCTTGTGTTCGATTTTGTTTCTTTTTTTATATCCTTTGTTGTAAACATTGCCTAAGCTTGAGTTTCTCTCCAACGCGTTCAGCGTTTTTTCCCTTCAACTTTTGTTTTACTTCATTATAAATCATGCATCATCGTTTCATAAATTTTTTATTTTACCTTGTTATTCTATACCGGTTTTGCTTCTTGATAATTCAAAAGTCTAAATTCTGTTTTCAATATCATTTAATTGCTTTGCTTATCGGCTCGATGCTGTTTACCTTACTGATTATTGATGTTCCTATGTTGTGATGTTTATAAAACATTTTGTGTAATAACTTTTTTAAAGTTTTTGCAACAAAGTATACAGCATTGCACCAAACCTACTAAAAGCTAATCGAGAAACTTCGCAAGTAGTTATTCCGACAACACTGCGGTAGAACCTAAAAGAGCTGAAACTGTGATTATGCTAAATTAATCCTTATTCAAACCGTGATATGTTTCTTTGTATAAATAACAAACGGAACGTTAGTCAAAGGAGATAATGCGGTCGGTTATTTAAGACAATGTCGTTTTCATTTTTAAAGAAACCTTTCTGTAATATGATTGAGGTATATTTTACCGGGGTAAAAATGTATTTGTAATCTATGTGCAATATTTTACAAAATGGCGTGAAATATGTTTGTGATTATGTGTCTGTACCTGACCTTGAATGTTCAATGATAAATTGTGTTCATATTATTTGTTTTTGTTTCATTTCGGTCGAGTTTTGCCTGGAATAAAAAGCTATGCTTTTTTTTGTAGCCCCAAAATGTGAAAGTCTATGACATAATAAAACGTATGTGCAATATTTTTAAAATGTTGGTACTCTTTTCCTGTGCAAATAAGTCCATTTGTTATCATTTAGCTGATTGTGGACAAAGTGAATGAAACTATCAGGATATCAATTTGTGTAGAGAAATTAAAAAGTATGTAGGACTATGTTGTTACTTACAAATTGAGATTAGTTACAAATTGAATAGCTGGGTTCAATTTAATGGCTTGAATGATATAATAACCGACTTACCTTAGAAGCCGCTTTTCACAAATGTATTCCTAAATAGCCTGGTTCAGAATTCATAACAATAAACGATTTACTCGCTTTCTTTTCATCTGTAACGAAATTACTCAACCGAACGAACCAGGTCTCGTTTTCTTTTCAACTATTACTCCAGATTACGAGTAGTAATACATGTCATGAGTGGAACAAAAAGTGATTTACCAAAATTGGCCATAATCCATGTTAAGAGTTGAACAAAAGCGATAACCTCTTTACAATAATTAACTCAAAACGGACATTCTGATTTGGACACGTAGATACGACACGTTATTGAACAAAAGTGATAGCCTCTTTACAATAATTAACTCATAACAGGCATTCTGATTGGGACACGTAGTTATCCCACGTCATTTCGGAATATATTAAGGCCGAGCCTATCTGAAAACTTCAGTCGTTAAGTCTCATTCAGAGAAGAGTGTCTGTATGTATTTACAGGTGAGAATTTCCTATTACTTACTTTAAAGATTTTTGTAGTAACTTGTAGTCGCAATAGTTTTGTGAGTTCTCTTTTTATGTACTATTATAATGTAATGAATTATTTTATTGTTTATATGTTCATTTGTATGAATTCGCTAGCTTCATAGTATTCTTTAGATAATACAGTATAGATGTCCAGAGATTGTTTGCAGGTTGTTATTCTAAATTATATGAAACAAAATATATTCCTTGAAATGATTATAGCATCAGTCGTAACTATTGAATTTTAGGCTTTTTGAATTCAAGCAATATTTTAATCACTTGTATCGCATTCTGCAGGGAATTTTACAAGCGTGTGAAGTAGTAGATCACAGAGAAATTATTGAATAAGTATTGTATGCATAAGTGTATCATTAGAATTTAGTTTTCATAAATATCAATAAAAGTCGTTAAGTCCCATTCAGAGAAGAGTGTCTGTCTGTATTAACAGCGATCTCCGCTACCTCTTGCTGCCAGAGCTTCCCCAAAGATGTATCATTATTAAATGACACCTTATTCTTAAAAGAACCACTATTTTCTCTCTCTCTTCCTCTCTGAACAAGAACCGAAGATTCCTTCTCATAGCATGAAATGAGAAAAGGTTATGTTAAGAAATAATAATTACACAACGAACGTTTCTTACATAACAAAACAATTAGTTTTTCAACATCTCCAGTGTTCATCTGTGGCGGTCAGCCTGTTCCTAATGACCTCTTACACAGCCTCTTGAAAAAAACACGTAGTGGCAACTTTGTGAGCTGATTCAAGTGCTGCAAAGTAACGGAGTTTTAAAGGAAATAAGGTTTATTGTGCGATTTTCTGTGTATGGCTACATTTTTTTGTATTGATCAACATTTGACTGAAGGAAAAAGTTACGCAATTTATCAATTGGAATTGCTTAAAGCTTTTCATTGCTTCAGTTACACGAGGTCCAGGCTTCGCCGTTGTATGTGGGCAAATCTTCTCCACGTGAACTTCTGCAGGCTTTGCCCTTTGGTAGTGTCGAGTCTCCACCGTAAAGTTTCGTACAAGTTTGACTTTTTCATCGGCTTTTAAAAAAGACAAGAAATATGCTTTTTTTTAACCAAATGCAGAAAGTTAAGAGAGCAACACCACTACCTATCAAATAATAGAATTTGATTTTATATATTTTATTTTATATTGTGTGCTTTAATTTTTAAGTATTCAAGTAAAAGCTTTCCAAGCTAGATGCCAAGTTCAACTCTAAGCGGATCAATAAGCTTGAATAATATTAGTAGATTTCATTCTAACCATTTTCTCATGTTCACCTTCTATTTATTTTCAAAGAAATTTGAAGTTTATTACAGTAAAGTCTAAATTACAGCAATGATAAATAGCAAGTCATTTTTATTGTAACATTAAATGGTTAAATATTACTTTCAAATTTATTTTCTTAAGTAAATGAGATGGATTTCAAAACATGACCTATGTGAGGAGATGTTACGTACTAAATTACCCACTCGTAGAGATTTCCTCAAATGCTTGCTTTTTAAAATTAGGTGAAATTATCCCCATCAAGGTAGGTTTAGTATGACTCCAGTCTATAGATCAAAGCAGAAAAGACTAATAAATAACAGTTTCCAGCATCAGAAGATGCAATACAACTTGGTATTAAATTGTGTCAATTACAACTACTGACATACATTAAACATAACACAAGATGATGGAATTCAACTTGGTATTAAATTGTGTCTGTTTCAACTACTGACATACATTAAATATAATACAAGATGATAGAATACAACTTGGTATCAAATTGTGTCAGTTACAACTACTGACAGACATTAAACATAATACAAGAGGATGCAATACAACTTGGTATCAAATTGTGTCAGTTACAACTACTGACAGACATTAAACATAATACAAGAGGATGCAATATAACTTGGTATTAAATTGTGTCAGTTAGAACTACTGACAGACATTAAACATAATACTAGAGGATGCAATACAACTTGGTATTAAATTGTGTCAGAAGTACTGACATACATTAAACATAATACAAGAGGATGGAATACAACTTGGTGTTAAATTGTGTCAGAAGTACTGACATACATTAAACATAATACAAGAGCATCATTTATGCAAGGTCAATCAGATATATTTAGTTCCTGTTTAATGCCATTGGTTAGCTAATTCTGTGTAAACCATTGACATTTACTTTTCTTAGAAAAAAACATTTACAGTTATCAAAAACTTAAAAGGCTGGATCATTCTATCAAAACTGATAAGAAAGTATTTTCATTAGAGTCTCCTTAGTTCCATGATAGTTTCCTTATTAAAGGCATTACATTTTAACTGTTTTTTTTGCTCATAAAAGATAAAATACATTTTAGATGTTTTGTATCTTACAAAAACTTTTACTGATTTAAATCGACATAATTATTCAGTTTATCTTTCAAGTAAATGAAAATAAAGCAACATAAATTTGAATAAATAAGCAATAATGAAATTTAAACCAAATACCAAAAATGCCGTTCTGCCAGTTAACCAAAAACAAATGGCTTAATTGTTGTCTGTCTATCAAAAACATGTCAACTATTTTTTAAAGTAGTAGAAAAAATACTTTTATACCAAACATATTTAAACAATAAATTTGGAGACCTGTAATCACTGAAAATGTACCTGATCTTTATTAACGCGGTGCATACCACAAATCTTAAGTGCAGTAAAACATATACAAATAAATAGAAAGAAGGAAATTATTTCAAGAGTGTATGAAACAAATATACCATGGCGATGAGTCATTCTGATTGATTCATAGTACAACGGATAAATTCTAAGAACATAGAGACATAACTTATATTCAGATGAGTCTTGATAAATGTTAGATCTACAAACATTTACAATTTACTACAGATGGCTAAATATAACATCCTGAAGTAATTAATGGGAATTTAAAAGAAAAAAAAACAATGTCACGCCATTGCGCCTCGATTGACTTTCTCGTCCTGAAAAAAATAGAGATGATGTTTATATTAGCCAAACACCAGATACACAAAAAGACTATAGAAAGCAGGTGCAAAAATGTTAAGACGTCAAGATGTTATCCAAAATGGAGATAGAAGAATACAAGAAGAAAAGATTAATTATTCCAGAAGACTAACTTAATCATTGGTGAAATTTTAGCAGCTGTTAAGTCTGCGTATCACCATCAGTTATTTTGCTTAATTACAAATTAGGCCTAATTTTGCCCAACTACAAACAGTTTGTGCAACAATTATTTCTAAAGGCATCAATGTACCAAATACAAGGCAGGTAACCAGTAAAAATGTATTTTTTAAGCATTTTGTTTCAATATATTCATATTCTATATTTTTTAGACCCGTTTATATCATTGTGATTAAAATTCAAGAATTTGAAAATGCATTCCATGTATATAATGATTATGATAACATTGATAATACTGAAACTAATCGACAGTACCGTAAATCTTGTTTGTCTTTTTCTGGTGTAAAGTCTGTGGTCAATACTATTTGTACAAGAACAAAACGACATTAAATTGGAGGAACTATTGTATAATCTTCTCGTGAGTTGTGCAAATGAATACATGGGAACTTCATTGCCTTCTGACATATAGTTGTAATCCAGATATGTGTGCTAAAGATGAACTGCCTCACCGAAAACCGAAATATATTATAGGTCATCAACACAGACGACTGTCATCACCCAGGTACCGATTGCATGGCCGTCTGTTTTCCCAATGACTGCAGCAAGAAATAGTGTTTGTTGTTGATTATCTCTCTTTGAAGACAATATCACCGATGTTGTTAAAATAAATAGTACATTCACACTATTAAAAACTGAGATATTGAAAGGATCAGATTCAGTCGTGTGTGAACAATGTGTTTATTTTCTTAATCAACGCAGTCTTGGATTCCCCTTTTACAACATCTACTGACTTGGTTTGAACATTTTTCTCTATAAATGATGAAGCACTCTGGAATCGAATGGGAATTTAACATTTTATAAAAACAGTCTCAATAATATCAGTCTAGACTTAATGGGAAATTAACATTATACGCCAGGTGACATTGTATACTGATGTAGTTAATGGCTCTGGCCTTTAACAGGAAAGATAATGTTGAAAATTACACTTACTATCCAATATCCATTAATCTACTATCCATCACATGATTAGTTACTATTCAGCACATACTACATTACCGCCCAATATCTGACTTGCAACTAAGGGTTTAAGGTTATGATATTTACAATTCAATTTTGAAAACGGCCGCACAAAATACGTCGTTACATAGCATGTTTGTACTTTGTTAAGAAAAGATTATCAGTTTGCTTTAAAATGATGAGTGACTTTAGTCCTATGGAAAGAATTGATACATGAGATTGTGTATAACTAAAGATGTGACTCTTCTTACCATTACGTAAGACATTTTATATTAAATTCCCATTCGATGCCAGAGTGACATGCTAACGTTAAGCGCCCATTGAAACCAGAGTGCCATTTGTGGGACTGTTTCATTAATTCCATGTTAAATTCCTTTAAAGGTCATATTTGGGGCCAGCTCGCCACAATTTACAATTAATATATTTCAAAGAAGAGGAATATTTTGATGGAATATAATGCACAAAACGTGACAAATACAAATGTTTTATCAATATGCAAAGCTTATCAAAATGTTAATGTATCGAAAACATAAGAAACAATTTAAAAATAAAACAGCAACAAGCAGGCCTATATACAATAGTAACTGGAAGTGAATTTATAGATGAAAAGCGTAATATAGTTAACACTGTAGTATTAAGTATAGTTAAACACAACACTCTATATAGCTAATAGGTAGTCTGATGACATTGTGTCTAAAATATTTCATTAATAAGTAAGGTTTCATGTTATTTTCCTCAGTTTAGTCCTTTAAAATTTAAAATTATTGTAAATAGGAGACTCTGCACGATAAAAATAATATTTTGTTCCTTTCCTGGACCTTATGGTGAAACTTTTTTTAAATCAAGGCATATGTCCAAGACTTAAGAAATCAAATAAATTTGTGTTCAATTTATCCTTCCCACCCCAACTCTGACCCCTACCCTACAGCATGGTACAATAAAACAGATAACCAAAATACTTTTTAAAAAATAAAAATGAAACAAACTAATTTTGCATTGTTATCATGTGATCCTCTTTTTTCATCATGCGAAGTTTATCAAGGAATAAAAAATAAACATTCACGAGCTCCGTATATGTATCGGATGCCGGCTGGAGTATGGATCCTTTATGTCAGGTAACAAAATAGCAAAAATGACGATAGTATCACCCGAATGACTGAAGGCACATGCCATACGTTATAGGGTGCAAAATGATCAAGACTGTATTGTATCCATGTTAACTATACGACGGTATCTCGCAAATAAAATTAATTATTTGAAAATTCATTCACTGTGAGAGCAAATGATAATCTTCTCGCTATCATGACTTACAATAGTATTATTGAAGCTTTTTATTGCTGTGTAAATATTAATGCCCGTTTGTATCCATTATGATTACATATGACCAACAAATAGAAGACCGGTTAATGAATAAACACAACTGGCAGCGAACAATAAGCTCATTGATTAAACTTACCGACAGGATATCAAATACAAAGGTTATTTGTATTACAACGCAAGCCAACCACGGAAACTGACTTTGGATTCTTTTAAGTGTGCCGAGTTTTTGTTGTTTGTTTTATGAAGTCGGCCTGCATAAGGAAACCAACTTTAGTTCCTTTGGATTCTTTTAAGTGTACCGACTTTTTTTTTTTTTTTAAAAAATTCGGTTGACATAGGAAAGCTATCATTGATTCATTTTTACTTAGTTTTCAGTTGTTTCATCTAAATGTTCCCTATCCATAGTTTATAGTATTTTATCTTTCAACAAGAAGAAGCATGTACTTCATCTTGTGGGATAAATGTACGTCATTTCCAGGTTGCGTCCTTGTTAGGTGGTAAGTCGTACCTACACGGAAGTAACAGATTTTCAAAGTAGTTTGTGTCAGAGATAAGTCAAGAATTCTCAATCGGAAAAATGCCCCGACAAAGCAGACTTGCTGATGGGCACGAAACACAATTACAACTAAAAGAAACAAAGATATGGACTAAAATCTAAAGGAAATAAAATTTACAACTAAGAGAAAAAATATACAATATAGAGAGATAGATAGTGAAAATAACTCACGAGAGGGGCATACTGTAGGGACACAATGGCGATGAAAAAGGCAGGACAAGCAATGAGAGAGAAAAATATTTCAAAACCAAGCGGATAGAGACTGAAGAAGGATCATTCCTGCAATGCGAATACCAAGAAGGAACGCAGGAGATATATACATCAAATATACCAAGAGAAAGAGTACCAAGTCTATGTTCGGTGATGGTCGCAATAAAAATTAAAGATCCGGAATGAATACCAAAAATTTACTCCATCAACTGGGAAGGATACAAAGGCTTTATACTAAGACCAAGTGGAAACCAACCTGTATAATACCGAAATGGAGAAATGACGATAGCAGGAGAGACGGTAATGGTCAAAACACCAGCACCTATACTGAATAAAATAAAAAAACAGACATCTGAATTGCATCTATCAGACATGCTCTTGGAGGTAACACTACAGGCTACTGTTAAGAACTTTGAAGAAAAGTTTAAAATAAAGGTGATATCATCGAGTTTAGACACAGTAGACCATTTCATTGAGACTTCGCGAACTTCGTAATTTGCTCGGAAGTTTGATCACGTGGCGGGTGGTCAGCTGAACGCAATATTCAATCGATATCTGGTGGTCAAAACATGGCGGACGCATCAGCATTAGCATCAACTGTTCCAACTAGTTCAGCTTCGTTTATCGAGTTGAAAAATGCCTATTCAAGAGCAATGATGCCACAGATATTGACGAAATTTAATATTGGAACCATCCTGTCTTATTTTCTAGAAACCAGGGCAGTTTTTAAAGCCATACGAGAGAGTAGCTATGAGCTGTTTACACCTGGACATGTACATGTGAGTATGGAAACAGTGTTGATGTTAAAAATTTATTCCTTTTTTTTTACCATAACACCGTATTTCATAAATGGAGTTTCGTTTACCAATATAAGGAATTTTTCGTATTAATACGCAGTATAAAATACCTGGAATATTTTTTTAGGGTAAAGCAGCAGAAGTTCCTTCACCATCAGCACTAAAATGCAGCTAACACATTCTCGCATTCTTGAATTGAGACATTCGTTTTCCGGTCAATTTAAGTTCCGATTTTCCTGCTCGTATTAGCCACTGTTTGCACAATAAATCATCTCTTCATGGCAGACGATGGAATCTAATGCCAAATCCTTGATTGGAACGAGTTTTTCATCCTCTGACGTTACAAGTAGCGGGCCATTCTTAATATGGTTTAATATGATACTTCTAAACATCAACGTACGCCATTTTGTTATGTACATGTGCCCACCAAGGTTTAATTGGCTGGAGTATAAAGTGACTCGAGAGCTTTTTCGGATAATTACGGAACAACTCGGTTAAATCCGGTATGAAATGGACTATACATTTAACTAAGATTTATAAAGGAATTCGAATTTTGAAAATAGAGAAAACAAAATTGAACGAAGTAAAACGAGCTTTTTTTCTACACGGGTTTATCACAAAATCATAGTACAAAGGTGGTATATACCATAGAAAATGTAAACGATGTGGGAAAACATGACACATAACTCATAAATGTCCACAAAATGCATAGACTCAACCTGAACTCAGCAATAAACCAGTCCAACAACTAATGAAAAACCAATCCCTAAACAGAGACAAGGAAAGCAAGAGGAACTAAAGCAACTAGAAATGAGCCAACAGAGCCAACTAATGCAGCAAAGATAGCATTAAAATAAACAAAGGAAACAAAATCTACAAATCAAATGTACAATAGAGATAAAAACAGAGCAATATAAAAAACAACATGAAATAGAGCAACAAAGCGAAGAAGAAAACAATCAGAGACAAACACGAATACAAGAGAACTTAAGACAGATAGAAGAGAAAATACGAAGAACAGACAACAAAAAACAATAAACTGCAATAGGAACAAGAACAACAGTCTGAATAATAATCAACAAATCCAAGCACAGGCAGACGACAGGAAACAACAACAACAACTACTAAGTCAGAAATACAACCAACAAACCCAAGGAAACCATAGTCCTAGAGAATAAATGGAAACATAACAAGAAAGAGAAGTCAAAAGCGCCAAAAGAAGAAAGAAATGAAGGAGAAAGAAAGAAGACGAAAACAAAAAAAAAGAAATCCAAATGATGGAAAATTACTTCTGTCAGTTGGAAGCAGACGAATGTCTAGATGAGTGAGGAAAAAAAAGAACACGCAAACCCTTACCAAATATTTGAACAATAAAACAAACCAAACAATTAGATAGCACAATCAATACAAATAGGGCAAGAGAGCCTCCCGAAATGGTTTGCAAAGAACAACCAGGGAGAGCACCTTCCAAAAATAGGAAGTAACATGGTTGTATAGTTTTATTTTGAGTAATTTAATTATTAATTCTTCTGTTCAAATGATTATTATTTTATTCGTTTTATGCTAGTATATCTGCTTTTAATCATGTAATGCAAATCTGATATAAAAAAGAAAATGTTTTAGTGTGGCCAGTTACCTTTAATGATATTTAGATTTCTATATTTCTGAAGTATGTTCATTTAAAAATTCTATTTGCCTTGCCTAGCATTATTCTTTCCTCTTTTACTGTCATTATTGACAGTATCCTACTTATACAGAGGTGTATTTTTTATTTACTATTTGTTTAGAAATCTGATGCTTATTTCTGACTAACTATATTGAAAACGTAACAATTTCTCGAATGTCGCAAGGATGACGGTACTAAATTATAAATAAGTATATCACTTCCCATTAATTATTTAAGTTTTGCAATTTGTTTGATCCTCAATTAGTTTTTGATAATGCTAGTAATTGAGTAATGTTTATTTTAATTTCTAAACCAACGAAGGGGTGGGGAGAGGACAAAGAAGGAGTACTCTATGACTGAAAATAAAGTAACCAACATGTCTCTACAACTGTCCTGAAAAAATTGTCTTTTCCTTTTTATCTAAAAAAACAGTAATCCCGTGTGCATGTGTGTGTTTAGGCAGAGGATTAGAATGGGGTGGGGTGATAACGGATTTTCGAATAAAACTAACAGAATAATACCCTTTACACTCGAGACAGGGCTTACAAAAGTTGGACACACACACATATACACACATTTGCCGAGTTTTGCTTTTCTTTTTGAGGATACTAGTTTTTTCTGGTGCCTACGAGCAACACATTTGAAAAAATGTACAAGATTGCTTTTTTCTGTATCAGCAACTTTGGAACTTTAAATTTCAACCTTTGGGAATGAGATGAGATGAACGGAAAGAATACCGCGGAGTAAAGTATCCTGCATAAAATTATACAGCCCCCAACCCCATCCCTAAATTAGTAAAGCAAGAAAAGTGGGTCACTGCGAAGTATATTTTTAAAGAAGTTGATAGCTGTTAAAACGAATAATGCATTTATCTGGTTTAAAAATCGAACTTCAACGCAGTGGTCGAGATGTACGTAGATTCATTTGGTTTCGCAATATGCGTCTCATTTCGTGCAACTATTCTTTAGATTTTTTGCAAGAAAAATGTACATATGTATGTGTGCGTGTATGTGCGACATTATTTTGGTATTGTTTGTTTTTTAAAAAATGACTTAAATGAAAAATAGAAAAAAGCAGAGCTATACGTAGAGATAGCTATATTATCTAGATGAATTTTAGTGGCGATTTATCGATGGTTTTTCTCGTGTATCATCGTGAAAACATGCGTAATATGGTTTTCCTTTCTGCAACATGTGCGCCAAATAGTACTAGTAATTTCATTTATACTTGATTAGCGAAAAACTGCAGGAATCAAATTTGCACCAATTACCTCACTGAAAGCTGACAAAGTAACTGAAAATGTCTGAAACATAATGTCGTAAAATCCCCAAGTAAATTGCTTTTAATTACAAAACTCAATAGACTTTCTATCGATTATGGTATGTAGTACCTCCGGATCAAATTTACAAAGAACCATTAGATAGAAAATATATTGCATTAATGTATGATCATATGACATGTATACATTACCCGTACAAAGGATATCAATTTATTGCACAAAAAAAACCAACATAATGAATCATCATGCCATAAACGAGAGAGAGAGAGAGAGAGAGAGAGAGAGAGAGAGAGAGAGAGAGAGAGAGAGAGAGAGAGAGAGAGAGAGAGAGAGAGAGAGAGAGAGAGAGAGAAAGAGCACACCTACACACATAGGTTATCTAGTATCGAATTAAACTGAGTAAAGTTCCTTGCCCAAAGACACAACACGACCTGGCCTGTTTTGACATCCGATAGAACCCCATATCCTCTTGGGCGAAAGTCTTGCTCGTTAACCACTGAGGCACGATAGTTCCTGTCTTGATTAGTCGCCTATTACAGCATGCAGTAAATTTGTATCTGTAATTTTATCGATTGGATTTTTTAATTAAATATCGCGTGCATAAATATATATTATATACTATGTTATTAGTGTTATATTAGATCCGATTTCAATCGCTCTCGTGGCCATAAGAGGTTTGAGCTTTTTCCTCGTATGAGGGAGATAGCTAGTTTGAACAACCGGCCGAATCATACCAAAGACTTATAAAATTGGTTCTTATAACTGTCTCGCCTGGCGTTCCCCATTAAGAGAGTAGTGTTTGGACGGGCTGGCCTGGTGTCAGGACTGGTGTAGCTGGATGGGACAGGATGCCACATAACTGCGCTATAATCGTAGCGATATGACGCAGATTGTTAATAGCTACGTTAAATATACTTTAAAAAAAAAACAAACACAAACAGATCCTATTTCAGCCAAAGTAATTTTATCTAATTGAATGGCAGTTGCATATTTGTATTTAAAAATTAAAAATTACTGGGCAAAATACGATATTTGAAAATCCTTCACCCACACCCACCCACTCCAAAAACAATTGAATTTTAAGAAAAACATGATAGATATGTATAGTGATCATTGTTTTATGACAAAAAGTTCTTTCTAACTAGGAGGAACAATTTATTTACAAAATGCATACTAACTGATAACATGGCAATCACTATTGCACCTTAAGCTGACCTTTTTGGTTCCCCAAGCAAAAATGTAACTTAAAGCACAACGGAAATTGAATTCATTCACGAAAGTTAGGTCTTCTGGGCCAAAAACTCCAATTTTCATATATTCTAATTTTATTTGGGGTTGTGGTGTTTTTGCTGATAAAATTTTACTTGAATGTAGGTATTCTTAATGCTGATGCAAATGAATTTGTTTATTATTCTCTTGAGTATTATGGTTATTGTGTGATTATCTGTGTGCATTTGACTACAGTATACAGTTAGTAATCGAGAACCAGTGATGCCTCGGAAGTGAAAGCTCTAACCCATAGCACATTGCTTTGTTTATCTCTCCAAATAATGCCTAGAACTCAGCGGTATGTTTGTTTAGGAAGACATTTCTTTCAACAATTTCTTTATCAAAACTTTATTTAGCATTTAATTTGTAAATATAGGGAAAAATATATTTAATGCAAATAACACTGTCATACAGGTTTGATAAATTTTTATTCGTACACTAAGGACTTTCTAACCCAGGTCAGCAAGTAAACGAAACCCATCGCATTGCCTGAGTAATATTAATAGTTGATGATTCTTTCTCAGAGACCCCCCCCGACTCCCAAAACGTTGTACGTTAATATTTTTGTCAGCAGCATGAGTTAGCTCAAAACGATGACTTTTACACGATCAAGCTTTTTCAAACACATTTTCTAAAGAAAAAAAAACGTTTTAGGGCAGGTATGTCTCTGAGCTAGGATACATCAACTATCTCTACTATTATGTACTTATTCGCTTAAAAAATGTTATATTAAACGAATAAAATATTATATAATGTCATACTCAATCAGACATGTTGGATCTGATCTAACAAACAGATTTTTTAAAAGATTTTATTTAATCAAATCAGCGTCAGCATATACTGGTATAAAACCGAAAATAAAAAGCGATTGCATTAAAAATGTAGGATATCATATATCGCCGAAATATTGGTCAGTATGGTTATTCGCAACTGAAAATGATAAGAGAATAGCGGGTTGCGCAGATGATGTAATGATATTTATTGATAATATGATCGATATTTTATTTGATAAAGCCACAGAAAATTAAACATTCACATTTTGTTAGAATCTTTTTTGTATTTGATAACTCTCATTGGCAGCATATCTGTTAACATACTTGACAACTTATTCAGATTTTAAACTAAACATATAGTAGCGTAAAAATTATGCTTCTGAACCGATTATTAATATGTCGACATTCGCTATTAAGTATAATACGTTCTCATAATTATATAGCATAAATTTAATTCTACCAGATACTTTGCGGTGACACTTAAACATTTCGTTCATCGTTATTTTATTAGGAGGATATTTACTTCACATTGGCTTATTGTATTATGTAAATATTCATATTTTTGTGAAAGCTCGTCTCGTAAATTTTCGAGATACGGAAAATACTTGACATCGTCTGTTCTGATAGGGGTGAGTTTTATTATATCAAATTTACTAAAACAAATGCCTAAAATTTCATCATTAAATTCAAATGATAATCGTTGGTTATTTACCATTATTTGTTTTATTTTGCTATTAACTCCATCGACGAATGTTAAATTTTCAAACATTATTTCTGATGCTTAGACAATATCACTTAAAAAATATCCAAACGCGAAAGTATTAATTCCGTCTTTGCACTACCTTTTATCATCGAAATTGCTTAGTCCACGTTTTACAATTGTATTTGTTTCAAGTTTATGATAATCAGTCCAAATAGCATAAGTTTAAAAAAAACTGACGCTATTATTAAGAGCAGTTTTGAAATCCTCAAAATGCATCATATTTTACATATCCACTGGGGATACCTTTAACTTTCTGGGTCAGTTTATTGTAATCTAATATCACAGCATACATTTTGTTTCTTAGTCCAACAAACACTCTCATCGGCACAAAACATAAACTCACTCTTCATTTTTCCAATAACCTTCTTGTTAGAAGGTTATCATGAAATACACCACATAAATCGAACAAATCTTTATTACCATAAATATCCTGATAGACATCTTCACATTTTATACTATAAACTTACGAGTTTGTATCAGTAAATAGCATCTCTGAATTTTGTGTAAAATCATAATGAAAATTTTACATCAGCCACTTCGATATATCAAGTACAGCTCCACCAACATAAAATGGCTTATTTAACTTTAAATTTGTCTTTCGCGCTGTACTTTAAAGCAATGTCTCACAATTTCAGCATTAAATATACAGTACTATTGTTTATTTTATTGAATTTGTTTTAATTAGAGATATGCAAGTTTTTGTGAATATATATATATATATATATATACATATATATATATATATATATATATATATATATATATATATTTTATATATATATTATATATATATATATATATATATATATATATATATATATATATATATATATATATATATATATATATATATATATATATATATATATACATATATATATATATATATATATATATATATATATATATATATATATATATATATATATAATTATATATATAATGACAGAAATGTTGAGATATCTACAAATGAGCGCGAGTGAGTTAAAGATGTATCATGTTCACCCTAACTTCAACTTACATGCTGGAAATGCATTAGGTTCTGTTATTAACATAGCAACTAAAGAAGCTATTGGCATGTCAATTTAAGTAAAGAATGATGGCGCGAAAATGAATAATATGCTTCGAAAAGATTTTAATTATACTTTATTTGTTGGAAATATTCCAGAAGGACAGCAAGTATATCGAGAACATGGTGCAATTGCTGATGATAATATCAAAAATTTATGATTACAAGACGAATTTCAATCTCATCCTGAGGCCCCGAGTGGCCGAGTGGTCTAAAGCGCTGTCCGTTACGGATCACTGCCATCTCACCTCTGTCTGCGTGTGTTCGAGTCTAGGATTCGGCGAATGTGGATATGTGAGAAATCTTGCCAGTAGCTTCTCGTGGGTCGGTGGTTCTTTCCGCCGATTTTCCGGTTTCTTCCTCCACCATTAATACTGGATGCCTTGTATAGCCTATCGTGTGCTGAAAAATGGCGTTAAGCCCAACAACAACAACAACAACAACAACAACAACAACAACAACAACAACAACATCAATCTCATCCAATCTTTGATTTATTAGAGGCAAACGATAAAGGAATTATTCGTCATATAAGAACAAAAAAGTTATTGGAAATTTAGATAACAGCGGTTATTTACATATAATGGTACGTGGATCAAACACTGTTCAAATCCATTTTAAATCTCGCATGTTTATTTACGAAACTTTTAATGGCGCTATTCTAGTTGGTTTAGCTATCGATAAACTTTAAACTGATAATTGTATAACAAAAATTAGATTTGTTTACACAACAAGAAAACAAAGCTTGGAATTGGTGGTAGTAATAATTTTAAATATCCTGCTAGATTAATTATCTCAATAAATTTTGAAACGTCAGAGGAAATGAAATTTAAATCAATAACAGCTGTTGGAAAATATAATACAATTTGTTGCTAATCAGTAAAAAATGTTGCCAATGGCAGATCAAAATTGGCAACGTCCACGATAACATTTGATTGGTTTAGTTTTAGATACAATAATTAATAATATTTTCTATATCGTTTTTGGTAAGACAATTATGAGCAAATTCCATTAAGTCATCGCGATTTAGTCGTAATGTTATGATCGCATTTGTCTCAAGTTTTATTTTATCCGCAAACGTTAACAAAAATGTATCAGGTTCGCCTAATGTTATCATAACGCCAACGAAATAAAAACTATATCCTAGCAAGCAATTTCGAACTGTTTGCAGCTAGTTCTTTTTTGTTTAGTATATTAACTCGACAATGATATTTTATTTTCTCGAACATATTATGTATTAATTAGATAAAAGATTTATATCATAATGAACTTAATCGAGATACTGGAAGATTTTGTTCCTGTCACCGACAAAAGATTTGCTGGAGCTGACTTTATCGACCACACTGAAAATGCTATTTTGTATAACTAGGACGATGAGGAAGATGATGATGTTAGTAAAAACCATTAAAGAAGACCAACAACTGTTAGATATGATGCTAAGTATCACATTGCTAAGAAAATATTAAAATTCAATTTTAGCGTTGCTGACCATCAAATATTTTGGCAACTTATAAGGCAATTTCTAAACGTAAAAGTACCAGGAAAACAAAGAAACATAAAATGCGATTTTATTTTTGTTAAAATATTTAATTTAATGTCAGTCGATGATGGGAGAAGTTACACCTAATTTCCCTATGTAAACCAGCAAAATGTAGATCAGTAATAAGAAAATACGAGCAAATTTATAACAATATTATTCAGTCGCAGTCGATGCAATCGGAGTCTATGCAATCGAAAGAGTTTGTAGCCAACTATTAAATTTATCGCGATACCCGCGCCATTTAACTAAACTTTTGTTGCCGTGCTTTCTAATAACATTTTAATAATAAATACATCTTGTTCTGTTTTTTGAAGTTCCTGTTCGTAAAAGCTATTAGTTATAGGTTCTCCTAATAAGTCTTTCAGCGAGTATGTAACTGGTATTGTTAAATGTACTTTATCCACAAAAAATACTTCTTCGCTCCAGTTATGAGTAAATCCTTTTTAATTTTTTTTTCGTCAATAAAATTCTAACTTTATCACCAACTTTAAATTTGTGTCTTCGGTACATGTTTTCGTTAGCTAATGTTAGATTTGTAATCGCATCATTTAACGACATTTTCCTTTCGCCATAAAGGGTTCGGTGTTTTGTGCTATTGTACTCATCAACAATTTTCTGTAAGTTGTCGATGTATTTATTTGTGTTTTAGCCGTCATATACTTATGATTTTTTTCGTTATGCGTGTGATTAAATTGCTCGACAATAACGCTTTTCCCATCATTTCCAGTAACGTATTTTTTAATGTTATTTTGTTTCAAAAACTGCTTGAACTTTTTATTAGAAAACTCTTCTCCGTAATCGGTCTAGATTTTGTTTGATTTTTTTCTGTAGTTGTTATTATGTGCTTTAGCGCGTCAATCATTGAGGTCCCTGTTTTATTAGAGAGATGTACACTAAATGTATATTTACTAAAACCATCAACAACATTAAACAAGTATTTCTATGGAGCGCCATCAGCGCCAACGTTAAATTGAGCTACATTTGACATATCAACTAAATCTATCGCCCAAATGTCATTAACGGCATTTGCGAAACTTTTACGTCGCGGAAACTTTTTTAAGGTTGTGTAGCTCAGTCGCTAGCGACAACATCGATGAGCGTATTCCACAGAACAGTATATTTATGACCTGGCAAAGTACAACCACCTTAGGTTTCGGCAGTTTACCTGATCCAATTACTTCTCTGTTGTTGTATTTCCGCCAATATGAAACAATTTTATTTTGTTCGATACATAAATCTCTATCTGCATCGCAGTTGCAAGTCTTTATTTATTTACAACTGATAAATTTACTTATTTGGTTAAATTATGATATTTTTTAGTGAAATTTCTTGTTTCTTTACTAACATTTTTATTGAAATTTCTTATTTTTATCGGGTCAAACCCCCAAGGGCTTATCTAATAGGTTCTCTAAATGACTTAAACAATTTTATGATTTTCTCTGAAAAATCAATGAACCTCAAGAAAAAAGACAGCTAAAAATCATCAAAAACGCAGCTAAAATGATTAAAATAATGCATTTTTTTCATAAAAATATGAAAGTCATTTAGAAAACCAATTAGATAAGCCCTTGATGTTTGACCCGACAAAAAGGAGAAATTTCAACAAAAATCACATTAAAAAACAGCCACAATACATGAAAAAATCTGCAAATTTCATAACAAATAATAAAAGATATATATTTATTATACATCTGTGCAAAGTTGAAAATTATTGTAATATATTTATAAAATTCATATTTTTTGTTTGATTTTTGATCATACGCAATAATGACCACAGCGGAAGTTCCAACTAGCTGAATTTGATTAGACGAATAATTTATTATTTTGTATTTGCTCTTATATCTTTTTACTGCGTCACTTGGTGGAATTACAAATGAGTCGAAATAATTGTTATCAAAGCAGCTACTCAATGTGTACCATGTCCCTCATTAAAATTTTTTATATTTATAACATACGAACATAGCATCGGCGATAATGTCACTGGCGATGTAATCGATGCAAGCACAATTTTGGAACAAACTCCGTGAAAATGTTTTACTTTTTAAAGTTGATCAATTATATTAAAATTACTTAACTAAGCTGACTTTGTCGGACGCAACTTTATCTCCTTGTTCCTGGCAGCATTGGGCCTCGTCCTAACAGAATCAGTAATAGACTTCCCGCTAATCCTGCTAGTAATGGAGCTATTGGAAGAAATCAACCTTGTCTCTATCATGTCTTGTTTGTTGTCCTTTTCCTTTTTGTCGTTTTCTTTCCTTTAGGCATTATATTTAATCTTTAGACAAAAAAAATCTTTATTCCAACACCAGAAATACCACTACCTTCTGCCTTTTTTGTTGCGCCAGATACTACTCCAAATGCTTCTGATAACCCTAATGTAACTAATACACAATTTTAGGTAGTAATGTTTTAGCTATCACATATATTGCCGGACCGAAGAAACCGCTGTGTTTTGACATTGTGGTTATTTGGGTAGTGCTTAAATTTAAAACGAAAGGCTTTTTGCGATCGTATTTATTTACTTGATTTTTGGTCAACAAAAATTTTGTTAAAGTCTCCATAGCACCCGGCTTGATCTTCAATCAAAACCGACCTCCGCTTTGCAACAGCAGCTGATAATTTTTTAACTTGATCATCAGTTAAATTTATTTCTTGTACAATATATTATGTCATCTTATAAAACGATTACAGATTAAACTTGTACTGTCATTTTAACTCCAGTGGAGTCAATTGTAACAGATCCTTCGCTTACCACTAGAGCAGCCACATTTAACGGCGCTGCTGGAGCGGCTCCGAGGGTCCAAATAGTCTCAATATAATCTGTGCTGTCTACAGTTCGCTCGCTCTGTTTGCTAACATCAAAGTAAAATAACGGATAAAGTGCACGAAATTCTGCTACTAATATTTGAGTTCCATCTCCAGCATCTTCATATTTTTGCATTGAGTCGAGTAATTACATGTAAGGTCTAGTAATGTTTTATTAGCATCATCTGCAAAATTACAATATATCGCTCGCTCTGGATATTGCTTTTAAATTTATTCTAGCATATATCCATCTAATACTTCAATTTTTTTGTTGTTGCTTTCCACGTTAAGCTTGCTGCTGAAATACAACAAATAACTGACGCAGAAGCTGTTTAGTTGGTGTTGTTGTAACTCACCATGTGTAGTCGATGGTTTTCGGAACCGCTGTTTGAGATGTTTTATGTTGCTGACAGTGAATTTTATTGGTGTGTTTTTATAGCATAATGTTTAGTTCGGACATTTTAGCGACTGACGGAGTTATTTGTGACATCCACAGCGGGCGTTTGCACATCAGCACCACCAGATCTGAACAGGTAGTCATTTTATTCCGCTAGATTTAAAATAAGCGGTTGTTTCACTCCAGGAAATACCTTATTATGGTCTGTGCAAAAGCCAAATATTGTACTTAACAGCAACCTCATTGTAATTTGACGTGATGCTGCTGTGAGTTCTCTTCGCGTAGCAAAACCATCATTATAACGCGGAGTTCTTACTCCAATATAGCATTCACTAAAGTAAGCATTGCAGTACCGTCTACAGCATTGCCAGGAGCTGGTAGACCAAGGTTAGCAAAAGCGAGAGCAAGTAAAGATCTTACAGCAGCTTAATCAGCGTTTCCAGCTGGTGCGACTATACCTAACGCTGCCGCATTGGCAATAAGAAACGTTCTCACGGGAGCAGAGTCTGCAGCTGTATCAGCTCCAGGTATCATAAAACCTCTCGATAGGAGTTCTGTCGATTCCGAAATAGCACATCCAGTCTCTTTAAACCACATCATATTAGTTGCAACTGATCTGAAGTAATCGTCGGAAAACGAAACAATATTTAAGATCGTACTTGCAACTTGTAATTGATTTGAAATATCTTTAACAGTTTGATTGGCCAGCTGATATCGAGCACTTTTAAATAAAGACCAACCATTATTTATAAGAGCTACTTCTAAGTTACCTGCAATTGCGACGGGTGGATTAGCATCTGTCATAATCTGATCACGAACTTCTAACATTGATTTGCAAGGCAGTAGAAATACGTCCTCGTCTCGTGTATTAAATATTCTTTGGCCAGCCTTATTAGGTATGTTAGAATTTTCATCGAGATATTCTACTTATTCCAATTCCGTTACTATGTTTTCTGTGCCATAAGATTTTGCTAAATCGAGATAATTATTTGCTGACAATTTTTTATTTTATTTGGTTGCACAAAATTATTGCATTGACGCAATTTTAAATACCAAATTTTATATAATCGTCTCGCTTTTTGGTAATAAAAGCTTTTTCGTTGTTGTTATCATCGCGCGTTGAGTTTCTTTTGATGGTGCGATTTCTGAAATAACTTGTTCGACTAACGGTGCGCCTTTTACTTTTATCATATATCTTTTGTTCCACTGCAGTTCCAGCAGCAGATGCAGCTCCAGTTGCAAAAGCTTTCAATGCGTCAAGTGCAATAGGAGTAACTTTACGAGCTATTGTTGGAATATTTTCAACAATTTTAGTAAATATATTTCCGACAAAATCATCCTACTATTTTTGTACTATAATTTTTTTTTGTTTCATTATATCTGAGGTTGTATAAATTTTTTTCTCTTCGCCTACACAATTTGCAAGAGTAAATAGTAAGTTACGACTTCGTTATTCAAATCCAACTGTCGTCCAAGGTGGTCCGTCAATTGCATACTTACTTCATTTATTTGATTTTCAACATTAAATGGATAATAAATAATATGACATGGACTAATCGGCATGAGAGAACCTGGTGGAACTTCTGGTGAAAAGCTGCATATCGTTTGTTCTTTGCTGACCTTGGCAGAATAAGAACCAGACGCAATCGGGCAATTTACCAATATTGAATTAACTTCAGTTATATTTACTGGATTTTCACCGTCATAAGTAAAAGATTTATCATCAGTAGTAGAAACATAATTTTCATAAGTAAATCCTATCAATGATGCAATGCTTATTGGTGGTATAAATGCTAGCTACAAATTTTTTAACATTTTATTCTAGCTCGCAATGTATTATAATTCGGTGCTATCTCAAAATCATCAGTATTACCGCCATTTCTAGTTATAGGTTTTTTCTCCGATCAGTTACGTTGTAGGCACCTTGCGGAATTTTAATAGAGGTCCATTTTCTAAATAATGGAGAATTTCGATCGTTATAAGTAGATTAAAACGCATCATTTACATCAGTTTTTTTTCATTAGCCATAGCATTTCAACAAGTGCCGGAAATTAATCCAATTTCGTGTTGTTTTTCACGATCTAGTTCTATTTGCGGAATATACTTTACTAAAAAATTTGCGCTATCTTTATCAGATTGACTAGAGTCCAGCAATAGCGTCGCTGACATTTATTATTATATTTTCATAAAATTCGTCAGATGTTAATAAATGTTTCGATCTGAAATTGTCAAGTATGTCCATAATTTCAATTTCAATTCCAGCACTAACATTTCTTGCTTCTATTGATGACATCAATAGCGTTCTGATGTAAATATTCTAACTCCAGTTCCACTTTTTTCTTCTCTATACTTTTCTACAAGATTTGTATCTAGTGCAAAATTTTTATTTTGAAATTCCAACCCGTACCAAAAAGTTTTGTTCTACTAGCTTTTGCTGTTCTTCCAAATACTAAAGCAATAACACTATATCTCATTCTATCATAAAATGGAAGCATTTCTTTTTCTTCTATGATTGTATCTAACTCAGTTTTAGCATCAGTTTCATCTTTCATTATTGTATTGAATTTATCAATAAATTTTTTAGTTTCTTCATCGGTCAATTTACTTATATTATCAAGATCGTTTATACTTTCTTTCTCTAAAAATTCATTATATTCATTATAATTTATCGTATCGTTTGCTTGTTTTATACTATCGTCTTTGCTCTCCAACCTCCATAAATCTTACAGTAAGCTCACGAACTCTTTTTTGCTCCTCTTTGATATTTTTTTTCTCCTGAAAATTTGAATTAATAGTTTTAATTTCTTGTGTTGTTAATTTTGCTAATCTTTGTCCAAATTTTAGCGGATTATTTATCAGCATATCTATTTCAGCTTGCCTTTCTTCAGGATCAGCTATATTTGCTGCAAGTGCATCAGCTAATCTTCTTTTTTTCCGCATAAGATCTCTCTTGTTGTTCTTTAACTAATCCGAGTAAACCTTTTTCTTGGATTTTTTAGCTTCTTCTTCTGATAGTGGTTTAGTTTCGGGTTGTTATCCAAGTAAAGCTTCAGTACCCTGTCTAAGAACTGTAGCTGCTGTGTCTACCGCAGCAACTTGACCACCTCGTGCTCGCTGTACTAGCTGTTTAAATCTTGCTTGAGATTACGCAAGATATCTTTAAAAAAAATTTATATGTTTTCTATATCTTGCTTGTATTTCCTTTAATTATAGACTATTCTCTATAACAAATATTATAGATAGTTTTCAAAACTAAAAAAAAAGAAAAAGTCATATCTGCTTGCCGTTGCTTGACGATATAGTTCAATAAAATTTTCTTTTGTTATGTCGACGCATTGTTAGTTCGCGATATTTCTAACGTCAATATTGTTAAGTCCAGGAAATGAAATAAACAACCAGTATTTCGCCTAATAAATATGTCGACATTATAGTATCCTTGACAGAGATAAATAGAATTATATTTCTTAAAATACGATCTGATTTTATTCATTTCCTCGTTGTTTAGCGGAATATCATCAAATATAACTATTTTATATTTGGACGAATCGAGTTGATTAACTGGAACAAGTTCTTCTGGTTGTTTGATAATAAAGAAATCTTCGCCAGATTCAAGATCGTCACGAAGTTTGTCATTATAATTATTATGTAATTCGTATTTATCTTGTGCGGATTAAATGTGTAAATATAAACGCGATCATAGTTAAAATTATCTCCTAAAAGATAAATTCATAAGCAAATTTGCTTTGCCAGATCCAGTTCAACCAACGATAAGATAATGACGATCTGGAACCTCGTTATTATATTTATGTTTCACCAACCGATCTTATCAAATTTAATATGGACGATTTTGCCATTATTTTTATAAAATTTTATGGTATACAATTTTGTCAAGAATAAATATATAATGAGCTTTTACTCAAAATTTGGAACATTAGTAGAAGATTTATTATCTGCCCAGCAAGCTGATTTATCTAATTATGCGACTCTTGCGCAGCTAAAAAATGAAATTATTAATATATTAAATATCACAAGTGTTGATCAAAATGATGGGTTTTTTTTCAAGATAAAAAAGGACGATTAAAAACGAGCAATATACAACTATCAGATGTACTTATACGAATTCCCACCGCGGCTGTTAATAATACCGTTTCTTTTACTGACCAAGGCAAAATATAAGATTCGGGTAAGTCAGTCAACGATTATGTTAAAAAAGCTGGCGATGTATTCATCGGTAATATTATTATGTTGTCTGGGAGGAAAAATACAAATCTCGGAGCTCGAGTCGCAGAATCAGACGCGTCGAGGAGAAAATATGTCGATGATAGCAATGTTCCAATAGTTGTTAAAATTAATTCATTTAAGACTGACTACAGTAATCGCGTTAGAACATTTACAAATTTTCGCAAAAACGTGAACAAAACTATAGATGAATTTTTTTGAATCCTACAATTTTTGATTTTAAACTCGTTGCCATTAACGCAAAACTTAACGATATTGTTAGTGGAATTCCTAACATTGTTAAAAAATAAACTCTTATTAAATTTCCTCATAAGCAAATTAAAAATATAGTGTTTACAGTAGCATCGGGAAAAAATTATGGACACCTAAAAAACAACACTCTTAAACACATTGCAGAGGTCACTGGTGTATATAGATTATCGAATTTTAGCAGCGCTTGTTGGTGGTGTATATAATTCGTAGCTAAAACTCCTGAATTAGTTACTTAAATAACGACATAAAATATGTAAACAAGTATTATATAATGAAACAAATATAGCCGATTTTAATCATATTTCAGAAAACATTCGGAAACAAGATTTAGACGCCCTAATGCAATATTACAGATACTACCATAAAAATCTTTTGTGTGTCAAGGAATGTTACAAATACTATACCAAAATACTTCGAGTAATATCATATCTGCCGCATCAATGACCAACTTTGGTATTATTTCAAGTGGCACATCATTAAATCAGTTATTGTTAATAATATCTGGTGTCGGTGTTTTTCTTACAGCAGCGTGTAAAAAAGTTGAGCCTCGACTCGTGACTACAAATATGCTTGCAAAACAGCAAGCGTTACTTATAAAGAAATTGCTTCTATCAAATTCGATCTTATTTGCGTGGCTTAAAATATAATTTGAACGATCTACTACGCGTTTTGAATTATTGATAGCATGTTAACAGATATTTTGCTAATGAGAATTAGCAAATACGAAAAATGATTATAATAAAAGTATATGTTTAATTTTCTGTGGCTTAAGAAATATCCTTATTAAATAATATATCGACCATATTGTCAATAAATGTCATCACATCATCTGCCCAACCCGCAATTCTCATATCATTTTCAACTGCGAATAACCATACTAATCTATATTTCGGTGATATATGATATCCTACATTTTTAATGCAATCGCTTATTATACTATAATGTATACTAGTATATGCCGACGCTGATTTGATTGAATTAAATCTTTTACAAAATCTTTTTGCTAAAACAAATCCAACATGTCTGATTGAGTATGACATTATATAATATTTTCATTTGTTTAATATAACATTTTGACTAATAAGTACATAGTAGTAGATATAGATGATGTATTCCATCTCGGAGACACCCCTGCCTCAAAGCGTATTTTTGTCAGAAAATGTGTTATCGTGTAAATGTCATCGGTTTGGGCTAACAAAGGCTGCTGACAAAAATGTTAACGTAGAAAGCTTTGTGAGGCAAAGATTATCATATATTAATACTACTGCCTGCATACACCGTATATATACGACTCTATGTTCTTAAATTAAGTAACATGAAATGTAAAATCTACAAGAATTAGTCAAATTCAGCAAATAATTTAATTCCCTTGAATAAAGAAAGAAAATTTAAAAGAGACACACAGAATTGTGAATTAATTCTCAAATGTTCCTTACATTTCTATCACAAGTCTAAACGTATAGAATGTTAGGAATGAATTCAAGTATTGAATGTCTTGTCGTGCCAACAGTCTTGATGGATCACAAATATATAATCCAGAATGCTCTTCAGTGATTTCACAATAGCCCCATGATAGTGATATAGTCAAGAATATAAATGAGCACTTTGTAATTCCATCAGATAACGTTACAATAATTGATTCCTCTCAAGTTATATATGAACACAACCGAAAATAATTCCAGAGACTGAACATAATAATTTTGATTACTTTAGAACCTTATATAAAAATCCAAAACACAATAAAATGACCAAGAGGTGGGTAATAATATTTGTAATAAAATGCTTGGCTTTCTAGAACATTCCAAAAAATCAAAAGGCCATGTAAAAACGGTTTATAATATTATCTTAAAATATTATTCTACCATCAAGGACAAACGATAGCCTACTTAATACGTTGTGTATAGATGACCCCTGCAATCTGCTATCACAAACATCGGTAAACACGTTTGTGTTATGTATCTCTGTATTTTTTAAACTTCTTATACATGTCTATATTTTTGTAAATTTATTCATGACTGTAACGGAGTTACTGATCGTAGCGCTTAAAATTACATCCCTTAGTTCCAATGCGCATACCCACAAAACATTTCCAGTTCCGGATAGTTCAGAAGGCATCGGGACACAAAAAGTACTTCCATTTCAGTACATACGAGAGTAGTCCCAGTCTATCTTTGGATCATTTTTTCTCTCTGTCTCCGTTTAGTGGTGATACAAGAGTTAGATTTAAGCATTCTTGGTAAGGATTTAAAGGCAAATGTTTATTATTAGAAATATGAACTTATTGTGTTCTTGTCTGTGTGTATTTCGGCGACAGTGCATACTGAGTAATAAGACCTTGGTGATGATTTGGAATCTTTCATTCCATTGTGTTTTGTTTACCATTCAGTCTTTTAAAACGAAATGCCGGTAAACCCTAGGAGAACTTAACCGTAAAGTCATCTTTGAAGGTATTTTAGATTAACATATGATCTGTATTGCTTGTCATACAGTGGAAAATTCAGTACAGAGAAACAAATGTAGAGAATATATAGCAAAATTAATTGTGTTCTATCGCCAGAACTTCGTACCGTTTTACGCGTTGGTAGCTAAACATAAACAAAGGAAGGAATCTTATCGTTATGGTTACACCAATTAATAAATTATATATATATATATATATATATATATATATATATATATATATATATATATATATATATATATATATATATATATATATATATATATATATATATAATATGTTTTGTTCATTCTAGGAGAATAATTATAGACATTAATCAGATAATTAGATTTGGTGTCCATACATACATTATATCAGATATTTAAAAAAAATTTACTTTCCACACTTAAATGATATCAAATAATTAAATTATATACACTGTCCATATTAATATTATACCGGATAATATATATTCATAATCCATAATTTGAGATAAATTTATAGCAATATTTCATTTTGCTCTCCGATTTTAAACATTTATTGTAGATTTATGGCAGCATAACTTTAAAGAAAACCATTTCAACAATTTGCATTTTTCATACGTTGATATGATCTTCTTTCTCAGTTATTATCTCAAGGCTAATAGCTCGTTTATAATACGAGTTAAGAAAGTTATAACACGAGTTCGATAATGAAATTATAACATGAGTTCAATACGTCAGCTGATCTGTAATGCTGAATATTTTGGACAAGAAAAGTTGTTTAAAATGGAACACGGTATATTAATATATTCAGAGGAACTTAACAAAGCAATAATTACATTAGCTATTACAAAGATAAAGTAATATAATTAATGCAAATGGAATATTTTTCATATTTGGGTGTAATTGTCGTGCAATATTCAGATTAATCAACATTTCAAATGACGTTTTTTTTATTGTTTTAATTTATTTTGATGGTGGGGAAAGGATTATCCATCTTTAAACAATGCAAAACGAATTACTTCATATACGTATTTTTTTTCTTGCCTTGTCCAGTCAAATATGGATTTATTCAGCCTAATATTTAATTATTTACATTCCTCGCTCGCTTTCTCAAAACTTGAAACATCGAGCATTGTACGGTGCATGCAATAACTTTCAACATGATTTTGCTGTGCTTATGGTGACACGTTATAATAATTTGCTGGGGTATTTAGACAACATTTCTGATTGCCACCAGCAAGTTTATCTGGAATAGCCTTTTTAAATTTAGTTTAATTCTGTTTGACTTTCCATTCATAAAATATGTATAATTAAAAGATCCAATTATTTCACAGACTCCGTCCTATTATTCTGGTTCGCCTTTTAAATCAATATTGATCAACGTAACTGGATGTAAAATTTCAGACAGTATGATTTTAAAAAGAAACTGCAAGAACATGCTCGTCAAGAAATAATAAATGGATAGTCACAAATATGAATATTTGTGGTCTTTCTATCTTAGCACCATTATATACTCATTTTTAACCAGAATTATTTTTATGTAATATACGTAGGCGATCACACATCCATTCACACATATACATATCCATGCACCAGATGATGTTATTATTGTTGTGGTGTTTAACGCTATTTCTCAGCACACGATAGGCTATATACATAGCGGCCAGTATTAATGGTGGAGGAAGAAACCGAGAAATCACCGGAAAGAACTACCGACCCACGAGAAACTACTAGCAAACTCTCTCACATATCCACATTCGCCGAATCCTAGACTCGAACCCACGCAGACAGAGGTGAGATGGTAGTGATCCGTAGCGAACAGCGTTTTTGACCACCCGGCCACTCGGGGGCTATGCACCAGATGAAATGAGACAGACAGAGGACATATAGACAGACCGGCAGATAGGTGAGAGCCATAAATGCCATATACATACGTAGTGTGTCTAATATCGATATTTCTCCAAATTGTATGCAATTAAAATTCCAGCCGTTCAGGGAAATAAAATTAAAATAATCATCAAGGACGCTCGTACGTTCGCCTGTCTGTTCAAGCGTAGATGGCATTGTGCAATTTAAATAATATATATATATATATATATATATATATATATATATATATATATATATATATATATATATATATATATATATATATATATATATATATATATATATTCTTCCTAGATATAACGTAAGTTATTTCATGATAATTATAATGAACATTAATAGAAATACAAGAGTGTAGATTGATAATAAAAGAACCTTAAGTAGTTTGAATTTTTTCTCGTTGTCATTCAACCTTTAGTAACTCCAATGATTAAAGCTGTAAAAACTAAATATATTTTCATTATTCTTCAAGCGAGAAAAATTGCAGTAACTATCATTTTACGCAGCGATACTTTCGCACAATGAAATAATACAAACTAGAGCATGAGGTAGTAATGGAAGGATAATACAGATTTAAAATGGGCAGAGAACATTTATTTGAAAGTTGTGAATAGCGCAAGTTACTGAAAAAATTAAAGATGAAAAAACAATTGATCAAATATTGATAGAATTTCTTTTTAAGATAGCAAGATATCGATCTTGTTTTCGGAATGTGAGCGGTGTGTAACATTTTCTTGATCTACATCTGCCATCTTTATTTACTGAACTATCTGAAGTGAGTTGCACCGATACGCCCTCTGGTGCTTTCAAGCGGATATCATAGCCGTTAAATGGTCTTTTTCTAAACAGTGTGTATGTGTACGTGTTCTATTGAAAGATATCAAGTGTGACTAGATGCATAGGATTTAAAAATAGCCAGGATAAAAAACCTAATAATATTTGTAGTAGTCATGACGCTGGGAAGTGTAGGATTCTTTCCCGCCGGACAGTTTGGTCATATGATTTTTTTTGTTGTTGAGGATTTAAGTAATTTATTATTAAATGGATTAGGTCTGGGTTTTTTTTTTAAGAAGTGGGATATTTGCGAATTAACAGGTAGGAGTAGTGACAAATTTTGTTTCCACCTTTTATAATTGTACATTAGTAGCTTGACAATTGTGGTCAGTCTTATTTCTTATGTTCTTGTTATAAAACGAATCTTCGGACGCAGTTTATATTGTGTTTAAATATTATGTGAGAGGAAACATTTGTTTAGAACATTCATTGGAACTACAAAGTGCTCATTGGATCAAAATTATTCTGGGATAATTGTGAATTATTTAAAGCAATTTTGAACAATGCCATTTAATACATTTGGATCGTTGTCAGACAAGTGCATTCGAGGATCTAAAATTCATTAAGAACTTTTTATTCTTCTGGACTTAAATATAACTTTTTGAGTATTTTAGATTTAATTCATGATACTGTAAGCTCTTCTTATATTTTCATTTTAAAACCGATAAATAAAATATTTGCTAAGTTTTACAAAACTAGCTTGTTTTGATTCTTTCTGTTTTTTAGTTTATGACCACAGAGTCGTAACACACTATATCTGTTACGACTTTATGGTCCTAAGTTATCTAATAAAAAGTAACGAAACAAGCAGTTCCTTTATAAATTTAACAAATGATTTAGTTATCAAAGTTATATATGAAAATGTGTAAGGAACTTACAGTATTATGAAGTGAATTCAAAATAGTCCTGAAAAGTTTAACTGAAGCAAAAAAAGAATGAAACGTTCTATATAAATTTTAAAACCGTAAACGTACTGGTCCACCAAGAATCGTGAAGTTGTCAAAAAAGCGTCGTCAAAAAAACTTTTGAATAATTTACTATATTTCAAAAAACAATATTATGGTCTAAAAAGTGTGCCCTTTCTATTTCACTGAACAAACCAGACGAAATTTATTCCACTCATTTAGTATATATGTACAACATATAACTTGCTTGCATACTTGATGTTGCAACAGAGCACAAGAAATAAGAATGAATCCAAAAATGGGAATAAAATTTGATTGTTCCGTTCTCTCCTTATATACCATTCTATTATGAATGTAGTTCACTATGTACCCCTCGTGACAGATAGTATTTTGTCAATAGATATTTCGAAATACCTGCTCATGTGACCTAGCATATTCAATGGGTAGTTGCTAAAATCCTCAGAAACCGTCCAAATCCCACCAGCCAATGAGATTATCACAAAGTTATGAACAAGTCTTCTTATTAAGATTATAATTAATAATTGTCAACACATATGGAATCATATATTTATAGATCTATAGTAAATTTACGCCCTTAATATTCTTAAACCAGACTATAGACACGTAGACAAAATCTAACGAAATACAATTAACAGCCATGAAAAAAATTACAAAAATGAGATAAAATCAGGTACCAGGAGTTACAAAAACATAGATATACATATCACTATCTATCTATCTATCTATCTATCTATCTATCTATCTATCTATCTATCTATCTATCTATCTATCTATCTATCTATCTATCTATCTATCTATCTATCTATCTATCTAGGATTCGTAACCTCTCGTTTAGTAATTATTTCTTAAATAGCCGAAGTGATCGGAATGGCAGCGACCGACGTACATTCATGGTACGAACCATATGACTGACCACGAGGCTGCAATGTTTTGGTCAAAGTACGAAATCTCTTGCTTTCAGACTACCTCAGTTGTTACTGCCAGAAAGAAAAATGCCTCAAATGTATGCAGGCATATTTATTTACAGATAACACCATACATATTGTTCGCCTGAAATTTGTTCGAAATAAAAGGAAACAAAACGCAATCTATTCATGCAACATCGGCTATTTCTACAAATAGATGGTCTGTATGATTGACAAAATGTTTACAAATGAAACAATAGTTCGATGCATTTGCAACTTCTCAGCTGGTCACTTTTTAGTAAAGAGACAAGGTTATTGGCGTACATTTGTATGATGCACTTTCTGGTAGACTACTAAATGATCAGTAATTGCCGGCCTATAAAATATGATATTGCCAATTCAGGCTGAGGACCGGACTAAGTCATCTAGGACCTCATGGTGAAAGAGTTATTGTGAGAAATCGGACTACCTTGGCTATTTTAAAGAGACGAAAAGTACACCTTTGATGTGTCCGCTTATTAATTTCTTGGAGAAAAGAAACTATTTGCCTGAAATTTCCTCGCCAAAAGTAACCGCAATGTATTCGTACGATCTCAGCTATTTGTACGATTAGATTGACCATATGACTGACTGAGATGATGTATAATGTGAATGAAATCCTAGTTTGGTCCATTCGAAAATCGCAACTGTTCGGTCGAATTTGACTTGTAGATGCGCTTACTTAGGGGCGATGGTGTCGATTGTTTTTTTTTTTTTTTTTTTTTTTTTTTTAAATGGGAAAAGGGAGATAACTTGAAACTTCAAATTTCTTTTTGTCCCGTGACAAATTAAGTAGTAATACTTTCTCAAAGATTTGTTCGCCGACTCCCGGTTAGCTTAAAATAAAACTATAATGTTTTATAGTTTTCTTTTTTTTTTCTGAACAACATCACAAATAAGTCATTTTTGTACCACGGTAATTGCAGAAAATTGCCCCTTTGCCTCAAACACACTACGGTATCTAGGCACAACCCTAGCTGATTGGAATGAAAGATTAATTTTATTATTAATATTATATAAATTTTGAGTAATTCTTGGATGCAGTCTTGAAAGGTTAATAAATTCATGCCTGAGTCTTGTAAATTTTGTAAATATTTTTTTATTATTTTGCCTCCTAAAGTAACTGATATGGAATAATTTATGTGTCTGCATTGATACAACTAGCCTTGTTGACACCAAGTAAATTTTGCACTAACCTTCTTTATAAAAGATTTTCCAGTGATCTGTACTTTGTATTATATTTTTTTTTTATAACAATAAGAAATTCAGCGTGTCCACCCCACCAGCTAACTTGAAAATGGTCTTATTGTTGAACGGTTTCAACACTCAGAAATTAAACGAAAGAGATGGTCTTATCTTAAATCCAAGGAAGTTACTTTTTACCCAGTGAATTATCAGTTCCTTCAAGGGACGCCTGTTTCTTCTAGTGATCTTATGGCTTCAGTCCCATTGAAAAAGATCCGAATCATCTGGTTCATTGATATTGTAATAAAATTAAGGTGATGCGCATTTAGTTTAAGCAATTTGTAGGTTTGTGTGATTATATGATTGATTATTGGAATTCGGTGCAATGGGAAATATTCCTTAGCACGAAATAATTAGTCAATTATTAGGAGCAAACGTCACGGAGAGAAAGTGTTAGTGAGTTTCTAAGATGCAATGGTCAATGGGTAGCGAACTGAGACCCAATCCGCATGACTGTCCCTGTCGTGATAGAGCACTTTATAAAAACTAGTGGTGTACATCGGTGTTGTGACTGCAGAGGCAGTATTTGTGGTACTAAATCCGGTAAATTACACAATGGAAATAAATGAGAAAGGACTCGGAAGATACCGATTATGTCGCCATAGTGGCAAATATGATGTAGGTTTACTGGTGTGATGTGCCTTGAAACGGTAGATTGACTGGTCCGTCTCAGGTGGGCAGTTAAAATAGTCCCCCGTGTTAGGGATAGTTGTACAGTTTCTACGGTGTGAACTACTAGCGGAACGGAAAGTTAAAGTAGAGAAACTGGGGATGTGCGGTTGATGGTTAATTGGCAAGTTGTAAATAATGTGGTCGTGCATTGATTATTGTAAAATTCATGTATAGAATGGACACGTCGGGCTTTCCAACTTACAACTGAAGTTGTGTAGAAGTCTTTGGAAATATGGGGTAAACGTATGACTTCTAGCGGGATTAGAGCCAGGGTTTTGACACCGCTCGGTCAAGCAAAAGACCCCAGGCTTGTAACAATATTGTAACATATACTATGCCTATACATCCTACTCTGAGGATAAAACTATTATGGAACACTAGTCTACCGCTGAAATGTTTTTTTTTTTTTATAGCTTAGCTACGTTAAAATCCAAATGAGAGAGAGAGAGAGAGAGAGAGAGAGAGAGAGAGAGAGAGAGAGAGAGAGAGAGAGAGAGAGTGTGTGTGTGTGTGTGTGTGTGTGTGTGTGTGTGTGTGTGTGTGTGTGTGTGTGTGTGTGAATGAGAGAGAGAGAGAGAGATTTCTGAAACCATAAAATTATTTTTTAAATTAACCAGTCGTAGCATATAGTATTTCAAAGAATATGAGAAGCATGTTCATCAGAGTAAAACAAAAATCCCTCAAAAGCAAGCTAAGGATGAATCTAAAGACGCAAGTCATGTCAAAATGTGAAAAAAGCTGGTGATTTATTAAAGCAAAGACGTGGTAGAAAGAATCTGAATAACTCAGATCGCCAAAGTCCATGTAGGACAATAAAGATCTGGTTTTAAGCAGATTGTGGGAGAAAGTCCTAGGTATTCCAAGCAACATCTTCAGATGAAAAAACACAACAAAATGTGACGTACATAATAACATGCAAAATGTGTGCAATACATTTTTTGTGGGGAGCAGTGTTACTAAGCTCCCTACCCCCAATAAATTCAAAGTGACTCTTTTCCCCACCCACCACAAAAAATTTGTCGGTTCCTAACTCAGTGCCGTTTTAAGGAAGAAGCACGCGAAGCACGTGCATAGGGTCCCGCGCAGCAGGGGTCTTCGCGGTGGCCCAAAACACAAAATTTCAGTGTTGGTTGTGTTGGGAGTTTAGTACTACATAAATAAATTTAACAAAATGACACATGCACGTGGAAATGCAATGCAGTACTCTATATCTGAGACTGAGAAATTGAGGCGTAATTGTAATTACTTTTAAGGTCAAAGTTTGTGCCTAGGACCCCCAAACATCTTAAAACGGGTGTCCTAACTACATATATTACATCACCAAACAAATAAAATAATAGAACGTATTTGCACAATATATATATATATATATATATATATATATATATATATATATATATATATATATATATATATATATATATATATATATATATATATATATATATATATATATATATTTGTTTCATTAAAAATAATTCCACAACATTAGTAGCGTCGTTGTTCTCATCACCGGGCTGGATTAAGGCTTTCTTAACTTAAGATAGGGTGGGAGAGGTCTTCTAGATACGTAAATAAGCCCTGAAAACGGTCCTTGATTCGGCCTTTATATATATATATATATATATATATATATATATATATATATATATATATATATATATATATATATATATATATATATATATATATATATATATATATGTATGTATGTGTGTGTGTGAGTGTGTAATTATTATACATAGATTACGTATTAGATGGTTTAAACCTATATATGTCTTATTTAAACACGTAATTTCATACACGGCAACGATGGGAAGGGCATGACTTGGAGTGCGGAGCAGGTGCCCCTATTGTCCACCATCCCATTAATCGGGTATTACCTCATCATCTACACTATTTGCCATTGCCACCATCGTCAAAAGACAACTTCATTGTCCGTACTATAGGAGACTGACGTTATAGGAGACTGACGTTAGATACACGATCCATAGAAAAAGTAAGAACTATATAATATCCCCGTGTTAGGTTAATTATAACCCATCGAGAATCAAGTGTTTTTTTTTGTTTTTTTAATCACAAAAATAAAAACAACTGCTACAGCGGGGACGAAGACGATGACAGTGATAAAAAAAAGAGGAATAACTATGGCGGTACAGATTCATCAACAACACTGTCAACGTCGACAAAATACAGAGGCCTGACATTATTGCTGTTATCATTACCGTTGTTGAATACTAAATCTCTTATAATTCATCCTTCGTTTGTTTATATTATTAGATTAAAATCTTAGTGTAACAGTTTCAACCTCCGTTTGATCTGCAAATATTTACAGGGTATTTAATGCAAACCAATTTAACTCGTATTTTTTATGGGTCCCTAACTGTCTCGATATTTTCTTTTCAACACGATTGAAAGGTAATATTTTCCACAAATATAGATTTGTACAATAGTAGCCTAACAGACTCGAAGAATGGTGACATTTTGCCTAATCCAAAACGTCAATGATAGGTGGGGTTCGGCCATTCTTAGTATTTCTATGATCAAAGGAAAGCAAAGAAAATAAAAAACGTGAACGGGCTTGTGACAAAATGAAAGAACTGTATTCGAGTTGACTAACTGCCACGGGCACTTCCAGCGTAATTATTTCAGTACCGGCAACATCAAAGGAAACTGTGGCGAATGTATGGAAACCAATAAAACGGTACAAAGCGAGCGACGATAATACCCAATGAAATTGTTCTCTTATGTGTGACTTGCGCTATTTATTATGAGGTGTAAGATCAAAGATTTAAGACACTCACTTTATTTTTATGACTTTTCAGCGACCATCTGAACGATATATTTCCTATTATAATTATATTAAAGTACATATAAGAATTATTTTTTTAGAGAGCTGTTACTTAGTTTTTATAATTTTCTTTTTATGTACAAACCTGTCTTCCCTTAGTGATTAATGGACCCATCCACAGTCAAGCCTGTCTTGTGTGTGTATACGGATCTAAAATCTGCCTTCAGTAGGGAGTTAGAGCGTCCAGCTAAGCTATCGAAGTATTTCGGGATTTATTGTGAATCAGAAAGTTTCAAAACAGGAAAAGTGTACATTTTGTCTTGGATTACATCATATTTCCACTTCCTCAAGCTTTTTGAGCTGAAATGGGTGCGTGAAAATGGGAAAAAACGCCAGTAAACATGGTGAGTTCTGTCTGGGTCTTATATTTTTGGCATACAGTAGGTGGTAGGGTTTATTTTTCGCTCAGAATAGTTGCGTTCGATTTGGCCATTGCTGTGATTCCAAAGCATTCAAGCGCTGCGGTCAAGCGGCGGACAGCGTATTACAGCTGTAGCCATTGTTAGGTTTGAGGAGTTCGCGGATGCTTAAAAGCGGAGTTTTAATTCCAAGCCTAAAAGAACATGAATGTTACTGGTCAGTATTTGTCTGCGATCACTCAATTAATAACATTTTGGCAGAATATGTGTGGGGGTGGGGAGGTCGTGATAGTGAGATTCATTGACATGAAAATCATTGTACATCATCTAGCCAAATAATGATCAGTATTTGGCATTATTGTTAAAAGGCGCAGGCCCAAAAGAAATAAACCTTCCTATCTAGGTTATTGGTAACGTTGTTCTGATTGTAAGACTTAAATGTTTTTGCTCATATAGTTATTTTTCATCAGTTGCCCATTTTAGTTTTCACTTTGGGATTATCATTTTATTTTCTTTAAAAAAATATAATTGGTCTTTTTCATTTTCAAGAAAGTTTTAGAGGGTTATGCAGCTGCTGTAATAATTTTTTTTTATTAAAAAAGTTTCATGGAAGAAACAAACATTTATCACCACATCCCTATCAAGTCTTTCCATGACATTGATTTATATGCATGATACACTGGCAGGAGGTCTTTTGCGTTAACTAGTTGTACGATGCAGCTTGTGTGTGTGTGTGTATGGGGGAGGGCAGTGGAATCCGAAATTAAAACCTAGATTTTCAAGAATATAGCACATAATTGGCAGCCAGTATTGACGGAGATTAAAATCTAAATGCATTTGATGTAATCTAATAAATGCAATGCCACTTACCTTTCATAAGCATCTCTAAGTGCAAACAAGTGGTCGAGTTTTTTGTACTGTTTTGGGTGCCATTTAAATTGATTGGAGAGCGATTGTAGAAAAGGAATGATACAGTTGGTGGACATATATATTTTCTTAATTATGATGTATATATTTGAGAACGTTTGGTCAAATGTGTTTCTTAAAGAAAAGCAATAATCATTTTAGACAATGCAATACATTAACATCACCAAAATTTTGTTCACATACTTCAATGTTTATGTGTATTTTGAAAAATTCTTTCCATTTTTACTATTGTTTTTATTTCAGTCTGAGTCAAATATCTTGTTTCCCTCAAAATAAATAAAAATATTCCAGTATGTCATGGTATTTAGGCAAAAAATGTGTTTCCTATTGCACTGGTTTTATTATTAGGGTGAATAGGTAGTTGTTATTTTAATAACATAAAATGTACAAAGTACTTCAAGTCCTGGACAAAACCAGCTCTGTTAGATGCACAAACCAATTTTGGGAATTTAATTAAAAGATTTTTGTATTATTTTACTTTGATGAAAAAAAAAGTGCTTGAGTGAGCATTGAAAAACTGGTGATGGTCAGCCAACTAGAAACATTTGTTTTGCCTTTTTTGTGATACTTTTATTTTACAAATCTTTTATAACACAATGTTATGCAGTCAATTAATAGAATGATGTACATAGTGCATATCAAAATAGGAGATAATTCAGTTTATTAGAAATGTAACCTTTTAACAAATAATCAATTGAAATTATTAATTAGCCCCCGAAAATGTTGAGGATACTTTATAGGAAACTTAAATTTCAATTATCTCAGTAATTTTAAAACTGTTTATCTTTTCAAAATGAAAGATCATTGTTGATATTTTTGTCAATTATTAATATGACATGACTTTCAACTTCTCATGTTAACAATGTTAATTCATTAGCATGTGACACAGGTACATAGCTAATGTTTTAAAATGTGATTTCCAGGTACTAACAACAGTTTATTCTGGTCCAAAATAAACTATTCTTATTCAACCAAGTATTAAAAGGTTTTGATGTTAAGTAACAGAATTTGATCCTGTAAAACAATTGTTTCTTGAACTTACCCAAGACAGCTGTAAGTGATTACAACTGGAGATCAACAGGTGCCCCTCTGGTCAGTGTTTATCAGGTACTGAAGAGGGAGAGTGAAGTACATGATGATAAACTCAAAAAATAAATGGAAATCCATCTTACTATAGAAAGTTGGAGCTTTCAACAGCAAAAATGGCAATATGCCTGATAGACATCCTTTTAATTAAACATGAACTTTGGTCAACTCTGAATCACCACTTGATGACCTGGGGATTATTTAGGAGACATACTTTCATTTGCCATTTATAGTTGATTGAGTGGAGTTTTAGACCCAGTATTAGCAGTAGATATTTAGATTAAAAGCAAAAATGGCAGCAGGCTAACAATGTTTTTGTTCATTATCATAGTAAAAGACCCAGATCCATAAAAAGCAAGTCATTTTTGGAAATGACTGTGGTTTTCTGTAAGTTAAATACAATTGATGACATTATTGTAAAATTATGGATACTGAGTGTATTAATAGTTTCACCATATCAGTCAACCTTACTTAGCACTTTGCAGTTTCTTTTATGACCAGTAGCTTGATCAACACCTACAATCTGTTATAATTGACCATGTAAAATTAACATTTGTTTATATTCAGTATATATGACAGACACCATAAACATGCCTGTTCTAGTAACCTTTGAAATCCCTAGTCCAGTAATTTATCCGATAAAGCATTGCATTTTGTGTTAGAGATTGGACATGTATTTTATGTTTTTCATGTTCATGAAATATAAAAGTTGTAATTTGATTTGTGAATAAAAATGTCTGCAGAACCTAACCTCTGGTCGGGGTGGTGTGATCCTTATCATCTTGGTGTAATTGATTACATAATGCTGCAGAACTCTGGTTCACTTGTGCCAGTTCTATGTTTATGCACCCACTGTAGTCATTGCAGTTTGGGGGTGTAATTAACCAGCAGGTGAAGGGTCTTTGGAATTAAATCCCTAAAGGGAGCCAAGTTGGACAGGGCCTGGGAGCTCCTGAATGTTTCCTGAGCATAATTTTAACCATCCAGCTGTATAGAAAATATGCTTGATGGTTTGTTCCTATTCTATTGTGCTTGTGTGTGTGTGCTTAGCCTACCTCCAGCACCAGTTGTATTTGTACATGTATTATGGTCATATGACTATAGCAGAAGCTATACATTTTAATTTAGGTTAAGAAATGGCAGTACCTAGATTACATTTGATTGGTGTAGCCAAAAATTCTACCTCCCTGCTTTTTTTTGTTGTACAAATTCTAGGGACTCCCTCCCAATAAAATATGTTGTCCGATAGAGGTTGCTTGGGTGGTTACTATGCCACTGTTACACATGTATGGTAATTACTTATTGGAGAAATGTTTAATAAACTGCTACTAGAACAATTCTTTTTACTGGTTTCAAAACCTTCATGTAAAAATGTCGCAAAACATTTAAAAATCCTATAAATGTACTTGGGACCTTGGGTGGTCAAGTTGTCTACACTACATACATTTACAGATCATTGAGATCTCACCTATGTCCACATGGATTTGAATCTCAGCCAACATGGGTATGAGGAAAGTTTGCCAGTAGCATCATGTGGGTCAAGTTCATTCTTCCTCTGCCAAATATAAACTGGTTGCCATGTTTACCATATCATGTGCTAAAAAAATGGCAATAAACCCTGTGAACCCTCCAACCTATAAATGTGCAAGACATATCCCATTTTGCTCATGTATTAAAGACATAGTGATCATTGATGTATTGGTGAGTAATCTCAGCTTTGCCTTAGGATGGGGTCAGCTAATAATTGGAGGTGAGAATTTTGGCCTTGACAGTAATCAATTTTTGAAGCTTTGGAAACTAAAAAAAAATGCAGATTGTTTATTCTAGTTGTAGTGTTTTATTATTTATCATTGTTGTAATTTACTTCTGTGTATTTTACAGTAAACTAGGCATTACTAATACTTGCAAGTTATTACAATGAATAGATCTGCTTTGTTTATTTGAAGTTGAATGGTCAAATTACAATGTAAATAGTATAATGACCAAAGTGGCAACATATATTTTACCTGGGCAAGGTACTGAAGTGATCATGTTGACTCCTTTACTCAAATATTAGTTGTTCTAAAATATAGTACAAAAAATAGCCTATTTAAAGCCAATTCAGTCCAGATCATTGAATGCTATGCAGCTTAAATGCCATAAAAAAACATCCAGATGAAAATTATTGATTACTATGGACTTTTAAAATGGTAACTAGTAGTTCTTAACTGGGTCAAGAAAAGAGGACATTCTGTAATAACAAATAACAATGTAAAATGACTGATTTCAATATGTGCTGCTTTCATTGTGAAACCATAGTGAAACATTCAATCCAGTTTGTACTGTAGCACATTTTTAGGTTAACTTTGTCCAAAATGTTCAGGTAATTTCACATTGATTTTGCAGTATATTTTTCTAAGTATGTGTAAATAGTGACATTCCAAAGATATATTATGATCCATATAAATTGAATAATTGCCATTTAAAGATATGGGTAATTTGATTGTAAGAAATGACAACCAATACAGAAATAGTCCTTTTTGGAATGTATAACCTATATAACTTTTCCTATAGAATTTGTCTTAAAACACCACTCATGATACTGTTCAAAACAAAAATAATTGCTAGGTCTTTGAATTGATAATCAGGCTTATAAGTTGGATCATTTCACCTAGCCCTTGGCATGGGTCATCGGTTCTTTCCAGTGATTTCCAGTTTATTCCACCACAATTAATACTGGCTGCCATGTATAGCATATCATGTGCTGAAAAATAGTCTTAAGCCCCAGAACAACAACAGCGATGGTGTTTCAGGACCAGTTTTTTTTTTACTGTATATATTGACTTTGGCATTCAGTAAATCAAAAGTGCATTTGTCTCAAATTTGGAAGATGCCTTATTTATATTTATAGCAATAAATATAACAATATTTTGTAAAATTTGGTGTTAATTAACTTAATAAAGAATTTCCTCTGTAATAAGTGGGAAGAGGGATTAGAGAAGGTTGTGGAACTGTAGTGGTGGCATGCGACCTGATGCTGCCCTTTCATGCAGGTCTTGATACCAGAAGATTCTGATATACTGCTATACAGTGTTCACATAACTATTGAAGTAAATTATTTTGTATTTTAAATGAAACTTAATTGGTATGAATAAAAAATGGATCAGAGCAAAAAGTTTCAAACTTTGAAGAATATGGCAGGATCAGTATACCCATAAATCAGCATAGATTGACATTACACATGGTTGTTATAAGATTTATTGCCATTTTTTGGTACAAGATATGCTATACATGGCAGCCAGTATAAATGGTGTAGGAAGAACCCTGGTAAACCCTGGAAAGAACCACCAACCAATGAGAAGCTACTGGCAAGCTTTCTCAGGTACCCACACTGGGTGAGCCCAAGACACCAATACACACAAACAGGTAAGATGGCAGTGATATGTGATGGTGAGTGCTTTAGACCACTGCCCCAACACATGGATGTAATTGATAAATGTTTTTAACTGTAATCTGTTCAAACAGAAATTTTCAGCTGACACCAAACACTCTACTTGTAGAAATTATTTTCAGTGGACAGAACAATTAAAAAAGCTACCATCTTTACTTGCTTGTAAGTTTTGTCAAACTAATCTACCATAGCATCATAGCCTAATGCACCTGTAGATTAGGGTCTATATTAATTGTTCTAATGATTACTTCCAACAAACTGCACAGACCCAGGTCTACTGGTGCATTATGTGATGGCAGATCGGGGTCTGTACAGTTTTGCATTTGAACTTATAAGCAGGTACATACTATATTTACATTAGGACTTGTTTGTGCATTGCCATGCACATAGCATATTGGAAGTCATGCAACATGATGTGCATCAAGTTAGAAAGAAGCTTTTGATGCCCATTCAGAGGATTATAGCATTCATTGTTGGAAATGTCACACATTGACATGAAAGGGTTTGTGATGCTTATTTTCAAAGTTATTAGTAACTCTTTGCTTATTGAAATCATTGATTAATTTCGTGGCTGAATCTTTTAAATTTTATAGAAATTTTAGATTATCCTCCAGCATGTGATACAGAGGGATTCTTTTGTTGCAGTGATACTATTAGCCTTGAGAAGCCAGATACATTTTGGGCTCACATTTTGTATCAAAGATGTTCCAATTATGTCTACTTGTTCTAAATTAAAATGATGAAAATAAGAAATCCAACATGTCCACCACAGTAGCTAATTTGAAAATGGTGTTATTGTGGAAGAATATAAAAGATCATTTCAACACTGAAGCAGGGTTTGTAGGGGACCCTTAAAACATTGAAAAGCCTTGAAAAATGAATTGATCCCTTAAGGCCTTGAAAACACCTTGAAAATTCAAAATATTGTCTGTGTACCTTGAAAAGTGTTGATTTTAAATAAATCAAAAGGAATTAATAAACATTTTTTGCTTTTTAGAATTTAATAAAAAGAACAGGTAAAACAAAATAAATAATATCTCACTAACTTTGTGCCGAAACAGAAATTTTTGAACAACTGGCCACTGCGAAGTTGTACATTTTGACCTTTGATTGTATAATGCCCAGATATAATAGTGGTTAAAATTTGAATCATTTGCTTCAATATGGCTGGCTGGTGATTCCATGTTTGGTGGCTAGATGAAGAAAAACAAAGTTTGGATTGTGTTCTCTTTGTCAGGAGCTTTGCAATATCCAAATTATGCCAGAAGGATATTGATTTGCGAGAGAGTGTTCCATGTCAGCTGACTTCCCCCCCAACTTTTGTAGGCCTAGTGGCACTTAGTACAGGAAAAACATGATGCCTTCAGCATGAAATCATTTTTGAAAAAAGAGTTATGTCCGTGAACACAGATTCAAGTTTTAAATGGAAACTGTATATAGTCTTAATTATGAAATTAGTACAATATGATTCTGTTTTGGTATTGAGTGGAAATAGCACAGATGATAATTTCAATGAACATAACAAATCAAAAAATATAGAATACAGCTAAGCTGAGAGACTATGCATAGATAAGTAAAGATCCATCGGAAAATTTCTTTTATCATGACATTAAAATCATTTGAGGAAAAGTGAAAAGGACAAAATCGCTGAACTTGGAGCTCTTGAATAACTGCTTGATGGCAAAGCTACAAGAACTGAAAAATTCACTCTAAAATATTTTGGACTTGGTAAATAGTGTAGTTTAGACAGAGTAAAATGAACTCTGTTAAGTGACTGCATTTTTCTAATATCCAGATGGAGGATGTTCAATATTAATGGGAATGATATTAAAGATCATAGTATTGAATTCATGTTTTATTTTGGTTATTTTAAAAATAAATATGCAAGAAATGTTCCTTGTATAGAATAATAGCAAGTATTGACTTGTGTTTACAGTTTCATTTATGTATCCTTTAAAATTGATGTCAGAGGTTTTGCTAGGATTTTAAAATTAGAAGTCCAGGTTTCCTAATTTGGTAAAAATAGGATTGCCACCAGCAAAAGTTGCAATCCCGCCAGCAAAAGTTGCAGTTCCCACTAAGCCAGAAATCACATACTTTCTTACACTTGGCTATGGTCGTATCCAAACTATCAGTTATAGCAACTTTAGCACAGTTCTGAATCACATTGAAATCTTCATCATTTTTCAGTTTAACTTCAAAACACTTGTCTAAATTTGCATAGGGCATTTTGTCCAAGTCTCTTGATTTCGAGTTCTCCGGCAATATTTATATGGCAATATCCAGAACTGAAATCAATAAGTGATTGCACTGGGTGTCACCAATGTTGCAAATTGCAATTATGTTTTACATATTGGCAACAAATATACCATCTGGCCATATTTTTGGCTACAACATTTTTGGCTGATAAAAACAGTATATACAGTCTTGTGTTTGGAGTGAAGAAATTCAAAGGCACCATGACAGGAAGCCACAAACTTGGATATAAAAATGCATTGCAATCATTTGTTACCTACACAAATCCTTATTTCATTTTGACAAACCACCCTAACAGTGCATTGTTATATCTTTATAGGCTTATGCTGATATCTGGCCTTGATAATGTATGCTGTAATATAATCAAACAAGGGCAGAAACATGAAATGAAACTAGTCCTGCAACTGACTAGCAAGAATCCAAACTGAAATGAAATGACTACAGTCGACCACATGACAGCAATTTAAAATTTAAATAAAAACAATAGAAAAAAGTTTTGCTGCAACTTTAATGAAAACTGATTACCTCTGAAGCATCAAATTATATACTAAGGAGTTGTTTTAAAAAAATTGTGTCAATGTTCTATAATTCATTTGCTGTTGCCGCAGCAATAACAAATGGGAATTTGTTTTGTCCTTCAAAGAGAGCCTATAGCGGTGCCTTCAATAACACATGCATCTTCATCAAAGCATGCCAGTAACCTTTAATCAAAAAGTCAGCAACAAACTATGATAAAAGCATTGCTTCAGTTTTCATAGTGATTAGAATATATTTATTTTGCCACAAAAGTTTCTTCCTTGCAACAAAAACGTGTGTATGATTTTCTGAATCCCAAATAAAAAATTTGCATCCAAATACACTTAATTAAGCCTTTCAGATATCTCTGGATGTACAACACTACCTCGATAACTCACGCCCAAATAACTAGCATAGTCGCTTATAATGCAATATAATGCAATGACCGGCATGATTCCCAATTTTTTCCAGAGAAAATATATTTTAAAATGTGCTGAATATGGAAAAAAGTTATGAATTGGTAAATTAAACCTTAATACATACAATATTTTACGCTAATTTTTGTCCGGATAAAAATAATTATTAATCCTTTCATCACTAAGCAACTTTGTAGGCATAGAGTCCTCAACACTAAGTAACTTTGGAGTTGTAAAGCAAAATGACTTGTGGACTTTGAAACAACATAACTTTGCCAATGTTAAAGATATTTGGCTGGATTAGGTGTCAAATTCAAGGTAAAAAAAATCAAATTTTATGACTAATTCAATAAAATGTGCACATCTATTACAACTTAAAATGCAGGTACAAGCAGGTAAGACAACAGGTAAAATACAAGTAATTATTTTATTACCTCTTTGAAAACTTAGAAATTTCTCAAAACTTGTTCAATTGACTCTAGATGTACTAGTGAATAATCACAGTAGCAACACAAGTCTTTCTTTCATGGTGTCCATAATATATAAGATTCTATAAAATGAGCCAAAATGTTCTCCAAGGTGAGATCTGTCCACACACCTATATCGACTCTGCCATGTTTGATCGTCGAATTGAAGTTCATTGAAGTTCGTTAAACGGACAATTTTTTCCAAAAACTTCATCTGAATAGAATATTTGAAAATAATCCGAAGGTTTCCTGGAGCTATCTAACACTCAGGTGTGCCCAACTCTGTCAGAAAACTGAAACAAATTTTTTTTTTTTGTTTTCTGTTTTCATCCAAACAAAATCATGTGGAGCGTACCATTCCTCTGGTTAAAAACCTTGAAGGTCCTCTTCATGGTAATCACTGTCACCCACAAGTGCATTCCATTGTCTCTCCATATGTCTTCTCTCATTTTCATCCAAATTTACCAGGTTGAAATTATTCAAATCCTCCAATAACTCCATGCAAGTTTTTTCAAAAACGCCGCCATTTTGTATAAAAATTTCAACATTCGGAAAACACGTTAAAAGTTCCTATTTTGTTCGATATTTCTAGTTGTATACAAGCTAAACTCACGAGATCATCCAAATATAACATATACATTGCAAGATGGAAGTTATTAGAGGTACCCCGAAAATTATTTAGTCTGGTACTATAACTTTAAAGAAGAACACTGTCCCAGACAGAAAAGTCTGTCCATAGTGTTTACGGACTTACTTCCCCATGACCGTTTTTACGGTCCGCTGTGATGAAAGGGTTAATCATTAATTTTTTAAAAACATAATGGGATTACAGTATTTTTTATCTTTCTTACAAACAAATCTTCTTAGTGAAAATTTTGTCCAATAATTTAATATTTTTCAAATAATGCAAAATGATATGTAAGAAAAATTATGATACATTGAAATAATCATTTTGATAACTGCATTGTGTATGAAAAATTAAAGAGTACGAAAAAATTAAATACTGTAGCTGATTATATCATTGGAAATGGTGATTGCTTGTAAAGATAGAATTTATATTGTAAAATTTGCAGGTTTCTCATAAGATACCACATTACCTTAAGTTTTTTTGTTGAGAGAATTAGTTGTCAATACACTGTAAATAATCAGTCTGGTGAAACAGATCAAGGAAAGATTCTGGTATATGTTAATGTCTTGCTCTGTGAAATTCACATTCTAATCCTTTAATTTTGCTTTAGTGTAAGCACTATAATTGCAACATATTCTCTTATATGAAAACATCTAAAGAGTCAATCAACTGTCTTATAGAAACCTGGGAGTACTTCTGTGAGAATCTAATTACATGCCAGCTTGGTTTTGATCAATAATGTGGGAAAGTGTTTGTTGCATTAAAAAAAATCAGTTAAAAGAGACCTATGTTGTATTATCATTTTGAATGTCTTTTCTATCAAATCAAGCAAGGGTAGTACAATTAAACAAAATTCAAAGGCATGCCATTAGCAGCATAAGTTCTTGTGGTCATTACAGTTCTCAAAATTCATTTTATCTGACCAATCAAGAAAGGTTTTACATTTTTGTGTACTTAACATCACTAAAATATATAATATCAGAAATGTATCTTAATCATATGTAAATGGGATTATGGAGAGCAAAGGAAGTAAGCAAAAGGTATACTCAGTGACTGAAAAGCCTACATCATAGATAATGTTCATAATGGCAAGCAAGATCAGACTTTGCAATAAACTAAACAGTTGCTGAGTCGCATCATAATGTTCATAATGGCAAGCAAGATCAGACTTTGCAATGAAATAAACAATTGCTGAGTCGACATTTAGAGGTTTGCTTCAGGATAAGCAGAAACTTAGGGATTGTTTACATGATGTTGATAGAGATAATGAGATCAAACGAAAACAAGCACAGACTGCAACTGCAAACAATACTGAATTAGATTATGCTGTGTAGAATGGTTCACACAGCAATGTGAACAATGTGTTCCCATCTTTGGAATAAATCTCAAGGTCCAAGCAGAAAAAATGGCAAAAAGCATGGAGAATGAATCTCATGTTAGGGCAAGCTATAAATGGCTTTGGAGATTCCAGTGCCAACATAGAGTTAAACAAAATTCATTGTAAATCAGGAAGCTGCATGTCATTATCCATACCAGCTCAGAGAGATAATTATCCATGAACAATACACAGAGGTGGCAGAGAATTCAAGAGTAACACACACAACAAATAACATGCTTTCAAAATTGAAGTGATATTTTGTCAAACGTTTCACAAACTGCAAGTATTGCTGTGTTCTAATTTATATTATTGTAAATTTGTAGACCCATTAAATTCATGTTGGTAATAGTTAACCCTTGCAAATTTTTATTTAATTTACTTATGCCACAATAAAATCTGCCCATCATTTGATGAACATTGTTTTCTCGAAATGAGTGATGATCTTTTGTATAAAAGTCTACTTTGGATCAAACAATAAAACTAGAATATATCCAATTCAGTACAAAAATTTGTGATGTAGTACAAAATGTGCAAAGTAGTACATGTGTTAAGCGAATGGAAATGATGTAGAAAAATGTTTTGATGATCTCAATATACTGTAAGCAATCCTGAAATTAATGTTACTCTGAGAAAAAAGTAAACAAAGTACACTGCTATGAACATATATTTATTCAGTTAATCTTATCATGATTATTAATTGAGTATGCAACACTAACTTGCCAACCCAACCCACTTGGCTTTTGTTTCTACGTTGCTTCCTCTGTTGGTTTTGTTGTTTGTTATAGGTACCTAGATAGATCGCGCCCTCGCTTATAACACGCTTATAACATAACGAGGTTGATGCTTTTGGACCACTTGTGCATGAGTTATCAAGGAGTGGTGTAATAATGCAACTTGAAAAACTTGATTTTGAACCTTGAAAATACTTGAAAAGTTTGAAAGAAATATGCTTCTAACCCAGCTGAAGTTAAAAACAGTCTTATTCTGAATATCTGGAAATTCCTTTTGCCCAGTACAGCACCAGACTCTTCAATTGACTCTTCTTTCTTCTGATAAGCAAATGGCCTCAATCCCATTAATAAGGAAAAGATCAATTCCAGGTTCATTGATATTGTAACATATGCTACACAAACATTTCCTACACTCAGGGTATAAATTATGGAACATTAATCTACCACTTAGTTATACCCCCCCCCCAAAAAAAACGACTTTCTCCAATGAGCAGTCATAGCATACAGCAGATCAAAATAATTTGAGAGATATGTTTGTCAGAGCAAAAATAAAATCCCTCAAAATCCAGGCTGTGAATGGCTCCTCTGAGAGGATAACTGAAGCAAGCTGTGCCAAAATGTGATAAAAACTGGTTATTCCTCTAAGACAGTCATGGGCAAAAAAATCTTGCTTTTTAAAAGGCGTATTCACATGCTAAATGAAAGATATGTGATGTACTTAATAATGTAACAAAAAATTCTTCTATCCAGTGTGTGTGCACATGTATGTATGTGTCAGAGTGCCAAGAGATTAAACAGGATGATGAAGCCACATAGATCCAACTTGCTAACTAAAATACACATAATCACAAGCTCCATTGCAGACTACTTTTTCTCCCTGGCTTCATTTTAATGTCATTAGCTCACACTCAAAATTGAAAACTCTACACCAGAAAGGCATACAAAACTTGATTCAGCACCTCAGAACTCTTCAACTCTGTGACTTGAATGAAGAAGAATGGAAACCCCTTTTCCCATTTCATGTTAAAATTCATATGGAAAAGTTTAACTTGTTTTTTGTGTACTGTTCTTGATGTTTACCATTCCCTCTCAAACTTGTTGTCCACAGGCTGTGTGGTATGTGGATTTACTTCCTGCAGCCTGTAACATGGGGAATTTATAAAATAATTGGTAATGCAGATTTTTCCTGCACAGATGCAGCCCTCAGGCCAATTTACTAATCCTCATGTGGCCCTTATGGTGATTTGCTTTGGAGACTCCTGATTTATCTGTTGGTTTTTACATGCATGGAGCCTTAATTTTGATTGGTTCTATATTAGTGTAGGTGCCATTAAACACAGATACAAGTGTACCTATTGTCGTCTGAGCCATAATTTTGGAAGAACATTATAAACTCCTTTCCTTATTCATGCATGATTTTGTTTGAATAGTTTACATTCCATGGGTTTGTGTGCTTTTTGTGTTTTTACTTAGTTTTTACAAACTTGCATTGTGTGGACTGTTTGACCTTGCTAGAGTCATGTTTGACCTTTCTAGGGTTGGTGTCTAACTTTTGGCTTTTGTATGTTAGGATTTATACTTTTATTTTGGCATCATGTAAAGGTAGCTATAATTGTGCCCAGCAGGTGCTGTCATATATTAGTATGTACATGTGATCACATTCTTAGTTTTGGAAGCATGTTAGAAATCCATTTCCATTATCAAGTTTGAAATCCATTTTCATTATCAAGTTTGAAATCCATTTTCATTATCAAGTTTGAAATCCATTTCCATTATCAAGTTTGAAACCATTTACCTTATCATGCTTACATTTATTTTGAGTGGTTTATCTTCTCTGGATTTTGATGCAATTCTTGGTTTTTTACATTTTTGGAACTTTACTTACAATTGGAAACATATAGCAATTATTGTGCTAACATGCTACATTGAAATAAATACATGCATGTATGCATCCATCCTAAAATATTTTTAAAAAATTTTAATTATATAATTTTGTTATAGAGATTTCCTTTTTATGTTGTGAAATCAATAAAATTTGCTTTCGCAGTGTTCTTGACTTGGTTTGAAAAATCCAGGTTTTTATAAGTTTCCTAACAAAATCTGTGCAATCATATACACTACAGTTCAAATCAAGACAGCATTATAATTATTAATTGTTATTGACATATGGGATAAATGTGTGCCATGATCATATGGCACCATTTCTTTCATGTTGAATTGAGTTTTGTATTTTAAAGGATTGAAATCTCTGCAACATATTTAGCAAGCAAAGTCAACAAACTAGAATGCAGTACTGTACACTATTTGAAATTATATTTCAATTTTAGAGGGGAAAAAAAAACTTGAAATAGGATGTCATAAACATGATTTTAGAATAACATATAAGCATGATTTGTTTCATTAGAAGTAATACAAAAGTCTCAACTTTTAATGCTAGACCAAGCACACCTTGGCAGATGAGCATTAGGCCATGTGTTGATTTTACTGCATATACTCTCTTTAGAGTCCAACTGCAAACATCACAGACCCAGATCTGCTGTTGCATAATGTACCCACAGGTCTGGGTCTGTTCATCATTGTTAGGACCAAACAATGGAACAAACAACATAGACACTGAATGGCAAGCACATTATACTGTGTCAGTTCAGTGTCTTTTGTGCTTGCCATTTGACTTAACTTGAAAGTGATTTTTTGTTTAAAGTGGGAAGCTACGTATATACAGCAGCCAATATCAATATGTACAGTCATCTATCCTAACAGTTGCTCCAAAGAAAATTGTTCTATTAAGGAAGGAATGCATACAGTATTGGTACAATGTATCAGTCAAGCTAGCCTTGAAAGTACTGGTGAGGCCCTTCTCCCAAAATATTTTCTGTTGTACCTGTTTTAAAATAAGAGTATGCAGATTTTTTTTAAAACCATTATATATGTAATATAATGATTACTACATATAAAGTACTAAGTGCTTGATTTTTTGGTCAGCAATAAAAAAACCCCCAGAGATGGTCTTCTGACCAGAATTTGTTTGCATAAGACTGACAGAACCCATCATTTGACCTGATGAAAATTTTGAGATTTTCTGGCTTTTACCCCTCCCCCACATTTGTACTGTACCCCATAATTATGTTCCACATTTGTACTGTACCCCCATATTATGTTCCACATTTGTACTTTACCCCCATATTATGTTTAATTTTTGTACTGTACCACATATTATGTTCCACATTTGTACTGTACCCCCATATTATGTTCCACATTTGTACTGTACCCCCATATTATGTTCCACATTTGTACTTTACCCCCATATTATGTTCCACATTTGTACTGTACCCCCATATTATGTTCCACATTTGTACTGTACCCCCATATTATGTTCCACATTTGTACTGTACCCCCATATTATGTTCCACATTTGTACTGTACTCCCATATTATGTTCCACATTTGTACTGTACCCCCATATTATGTTCCACATTTGTAAGATGCGCAAGAGCTGATTATAAAGCAAACCTTTACAGGACACCTAGATTGCTAGAGTCCCAAGTAAACAGTAAATAATCATAGACTGGTTAAAATACAATTTCTTGAGTTATAAGCGTTGTCTCTTTCTATACATTTATCTAAGAAACAAAAAATTGGAAGGTTGTTATACTTACTGTCTTCACTCAGAAGATAATATTTTCATGGTTTGGCCCAGTACAGAATCAAGCTTGCATCAAATTTGTGTGGTTTCGTTGTTGTTTTGGGTTTAATGCCACTTTTTAGTGCAAGATAGATTATTCATGTCAGCCAGTATAACTGATGGAGGAAGATGCAGAACAAAATCCCTGTAAGGACAACCAACCCATAGAAAGCTACTGGCAAGCTTTTTCATAGCCACATTGGCCAAGGTGAGATATGCAGTGATCAATGAAGACAAGTGCTGTGTACTCCCCACCCTTACCCACCCCTTGCCTTTGTATTTAACAGTGTGGTAGATATAATTCATGGTTAAGTATCTCTTTGCAACTTGCTTATCTGAGGGACAAGTGCTTGGGAAACTATTTCTTGAGCCATGCATATGCAAGCATGGTAACTCCTCCACTCCATTTTGACTCTTTAACAAGCATTTCCATTTGGTAATTGTTTAAGAGTTGTGCAGGGCCATTACTATCATGTTCTTTTGGTATGGCCATTCCCTAACTATATTTGTCAGAATTCTATATAGGGAGAGTCCTTTTTTCAGGACTTTTAATTTCTGGTCCTGCATGGACTGGACTCATTTTTAATAATTAAACCTATAATTTTCTATTTACTGGCAGTCCCTCTTTGTGGAGGAATGTAGCTCTGAGTTGGATTTTCAACACCATTAGGAAGAGCCATAATGGTGACATTTTTTTTTCTGTGATAAACAATAAAGGATGAATCTGCTTTGAAGTTAAAATGGTTGGACTATAAACAGAGTTGTTGATCCCATCAGGCTGTAGGGCATCAATAGGTGTATCCAATAATAAAGTTCTCTATCTTTCCAATTAATGTTCCTACTAGAGAGCAGTGGTTCAGATTGTGTGATTTCTATTATCTGGTAACTGAACACAATCTGGGTTGTGTTCAGATTAGTTGTTTTTAAGCATGGGGTTCCCTCTTTTTTGTGGATATCACTGAAGTGTTCTTTTATTCTGGTTTGTAATAAATTTGCATCACACCTGTACTATTTTGCTAGAGATGGCAGGTAAGTAACATGTGTATTACAATGACATCTTAAATTTGATGTATATTGGTGGTTTGTAAATGTACATATAAATATTTTAGATTATTTGCTTTGTTGGCCACACTGTTCTACTAGATACATATTGTCTGCCTTTGTTATAGTATGACAAAATTTGGAAGAATAAAGAATCTGCCATTGTGACTAATATCAGGTGGTAAGTACAGTTTTCAGGGGACATTTTTCTGCATGTATACATCTACATTCCAAAATTTGGTATTGCCTTGGCTGTACTGATTTTACTACCTGTGACAACCATAGGTAGTGCATTGTTATATAGATAATTTTTTTTTTTTGGGGGAGGTGGCCCCAGAATGAGATTTTGTGTTTGTGTATGTGTGTGTGTGGGGGGCATACTTTATTTTTATGCCACTGGGCACAAGTTTGAAATATGCAAGTGCATACCTCCACAGTTTGAGATGAAATGAATAGAAGATTTCTGATTTGAACATTTAAGGAATGTATTTTGTTAGAATTCTTATATGCATGAATGTTAAATAAGGTATAAAATTTATACTAATGTCTTGTTTCATTCTTTGGTATTTTATTGCCATGCATACAGACAGATAGACACACAGTACCCCAAGCTACAATGAAAACTCATTGACTAAATCTTATTAAATGTGTCCTGGGTAAATAATTGTATTTTAGACTAGGACTAAAGGATGATCTGATTACTGTTAGTTTTTCAATTTATCCTCAGACTTGGTAGCACCAGAAATGTTCATCTTATGCTGAACATGGGGGTATAGGTTTAAAAATGGCAGCAGCTTTCTGTTGTTCAGTTATATTCAGGGATTATCTATAAAAAAAATATTCTTGTAAGTGTTGTTTCTCTCAAAGATATGGTCTTAGCTTGACTGAAGTGGGATTCATTGAAGAAAATTCAATCACTCAGTAAATTTTTCAATTTTTTCTTAATTTTAATGTATAATAATTCCAGTGTTTATGAATTGAATGCATTTTCTGCAATTTGATTGGATGTAAAGAGACATGATATTAAAGCAGAATTTTTTTTTACAAATCAATAAATTTTACCTAGTCACTCACAAAGTTAACAAAGTCATTTGGACTTTAGTTTACTTTGTTAGTGATTAGGTATAATTTTTATATCAATAAATACCCAACCATGATCATTTAATCCTCCAAACAATCCAAATTTTACTGAATTACAAGATCCTGAGTATTTAATCCTGCTGTGCTAAATTTCCAAATTAAGTAGTTACTTTATGGAATGGATTTTGTTGGCCTTTGTTTGACCCCCTGTCCAGACCATATTCATTGTCATCAGCTTGCCATACTTGACATTTTGTTTTCCAAAGCACCTGAATGGCCAGAATTTTATAATTATTATTGTAGTTGCCTTTTGAGTAATTGTTCAGATTTTACTTGATTTAGGAAGTTTTCACTTTTCTCCCAGTATTGTGAAGTTTACATTTGTTCTTTTATACAACATTCTGCCAGACAATGCAACTTCAATTCATGGTCATTATGAAACAAAATATTACTATTAAAATGTTTAGTTAATTGTTTCAGCTGGAATATTTCTGATAGAGTATTAATCATTTCAACTCCATATGAAAGACACTTTTTGCTGCAATTTCACCCAAATAAATACCAGCCAGACATTTTGTGAGCTGGTAGTATTAATGTTTCTTTAAGATTTCTTGATTTGAGAATATATGCACATCACAGTTTTCAGGCATGTGCACACAAAATACTTGTAAATGGTGCATTATTGTCAGCGCAATCAATGTACAATAATTGTGATGGTAAAAATTTGCACTTTTGCATAAAAGTTAAGTGTAGTGTTTTCAAATGGGTTTCCATTTGAGAATCAATTTAATGTATTTTGTACCTTTTTTTAAAATAATTACAAATTAATTTTGTTGAAGTTGCCCTACTTCTTTAATATTTAAAATTTATCCTATTTGTATGCCCTGCATGCCCCTATCTACCATAATATCTTCATAAATTATTTTGTTTTCTTTTTATCTTCCAATTGGTGCCCTGCCTCTTGGAATGTGAATGCATGCTGCCTTGATCTTGATTTGTACCAGTATGTCCCTCACGTGAATCATCTACTGTATCAGGTATGTGTTCTTCACTGTGTCATGGGCAAGTAACTTGTTACTTCAGTCTATGGACATAAAAACAATCAAAATACAAGATGATGTCTGGTTTAGGACAGATTTTTCAAGAGTCCAAGAGTTACAGTATGTTCTTGCTAGACTAGTTTCATCACAAGTTTCTTAGATTACCATGCACACTTTTGGAAGTGATCATAATTTACAGGAAAACATTTTTATCTTCATTTGCTAAAATATTTTTTGACAGATCAAAAGGAATATAACCAGTTGGTTCAAAGGCAATATTAAAGCAAACTGTAATTACCAGTATTACACTGATATATATATATATATATATATATATATATATATATATATATATATATATATATATATATATATATATATATATATATATATATATATATAGTGCTGTGTGCAAGCAAGTACAGTATTTCATGCATTCTGTAATATTATGTTTTACCTGTCAATCAAACAGGAATGGGCATCTCTTTAATGTGAAGGCTTTGATTTATTTCCTGTCACTAGCAGCTCATCAGCAGGTCATCTAGACATTTTAACTATCAGTATTTCAGGAGATATTTTCACTGATGAAAGAGCAGTCAGGAAAGGGAACAAAATCTACATTGTAGTAGAAATGATTTGTGTGGACATTAGTGTGTTCTAGACCTAACTCAGGAAACTAGAAACCTTTGGGACAAAATGGAAGTTTGGTTTTCTGAAGTTGTTGGTTTACTGCATGTTACCCCAGATGTGAAATAAATATCATTTTGTGTGTGTGTGTGTGTGTGTGTGTGTGTGTGTGTGTGTGTGTGTGTGTGTGTGTGTGTGTGAGAGAGAGAGAGAGAGAGAGAGAGAGAGAGAGAGAGAGAGAGAGAGAGAGAGAGAGAGAGAGAGAGAGAGAGAGAGAGAGAATGTAGTTGGAGAACATCTGTGTACAGTATATACTTGTAAAGGAAAAACTGCAATCAACAAATATCAGATCTGCAGCAGCATAGTGTGCCTGCAGATCAGAGTCCATATTGTTTGAACATCTAATTACTCCTGTCAAAATTGCACAGACCCAGATCTGCCTGTGCAGTATATGATGGCAGATTTGAGTCTGAAGCTGGAGTGGACTTGTAAGTTAGTATATATGGTATGTGTGAGTGCACTGTAAACCCCTAGGAAATGATCATGAATAATTCATGAACTGGCAGGAACAGTTCTTGAAGAATTCATGAACTTTGTTCATGAACTATCCCTGAAAGTTCATCAAAAGGTTCATGAACCATTCATGAATGTGCATGAACTGAAAATGGTCAGTTCAAATTAAATGAATTCATGAACGTTCATGAACCATAAGTTTACAAACTGTTCTTGAACTTCATGAACTATTAATGTACTGTATTCATGAACAGTTCATAAAAGTTCACTACCTGGTTCATCATTCATCACAGTTAATGAACATATTCATGAACTATGATGAACAATGTTCCTCATTTTTCATGACTTCATTAACAGTTTTTAAAAAAATATTATGTTGTAAACTTAAAATACCTATTTCATCCTGAATCATAAAATAACCTTAGATGTGGGGGGTTTCAAACAGTATAAAATGCAATATATTATCTTAAAAAACTATTTAATTTCAGATAAATTTCTAATATGCATCAAAGAACACGTAAACTGACATTAAGCGATATTCCTTTTTATTCTTAGCAACACTTTCTGTATGTTTTGTAATTTTTCTTCGAAAATTGTTCAAGAGATAATGGGACAGTTGTGTTCAGTCAACTGCTGAAGCATATTTATCTGTGATTGTCATGGATCTAATTCCACTGATGTTTCTCCTGAAGACCTGGATCCCCACCCCCAAACTGACCTGTCAAATAACTCTTTTTTGTAAAGACAGTCAAGGTTTAATTTTAATTTAATGAAATTCCACCTATTGTCACTACTGAATGTCTACATCTGCAACTTAAGCTGTTCATTTGATTACTGTATGGATCTTTAACATTGCTGCAGCAGTCACTTTTTAATGTCTATTCCATCTTGGCTGTAAGATCCTCAAGTTGTCTAATTTTCCTCCTTATCTTATAAACTTCATCCTCTAATAATTTTCCTTTTCTGCTGTCTGATCTGAAAGAAAGATAAAGTTAATTACAGACAACCTATGATCAACATTGTCTTCAGCTTTTAGCACATTATTTTTGTACCCAACTTTACAGATCCAACTCAAAATTATTTAATCCCTTACACTTAATACACAACTTACTGCACATTTACATTATTGGAGAAATTTGTTCACTAGTTGTATTTTAACTTAAGCTGACTAGACTAACCATATGTATTAGAAGTCCCAGGAGTCAAATGTTTTTTTTTTATAAAAATGTATCTCTCTCGCTGGATGTTGCATATAGCTGCTTCAAGTTTGATCGCCTTAGTAGCACATGTATTATGTACAGTTTGACACAATATTTAGTTTTTTGTTTTTGTTTTAATTTACCAAATTACATTAGATCATATAGTGATGTCATGAAACATAAAATGATACCGAACATATAAATTCATATTGCCAATGCAGTACCACATATGGTATTGAGATCAAAAAGGGGTGGGGGTATAATGTTTAGTGATTTTCAAAAATTCGAAGAGAAAGTTTAAATTGGGTCTGACAAAAACCAGATATATTAGTTTTGTTAAAACTATATGATGACATAAAAAGCAATAAATTAAACATATAATTCCCATTGAAAAATAATGAATGACGAAGAAAAAGATACACTCACCGTAATTTTGATGATCCTGCTGTGTACGCTTTTCCGCATAATTTTGCTCTCATCAAGTCAATTTCTTCATATTCTTCCTAATTCTTTCTCTGCACTTTTACATACTTAAAATAAATGATATTGAAAATAATCTCATCTTTTAATTCCACGGAGTCCACGATTTTTGTTCGAGATTGTTGCTTGTTGCAAAACCCTTTTCATGCTCTTTCGTTTGTGCCCCACCGCTGAAATCTTGGGCATATTTTACCCAATCATATCACATCTTCTTTCACAGTCATCCAATCAGGATAATCGTTGATTACATATTTCAATTTTTACTGCAACTTGGCAACCAGTTACAAAGTCAATAAAATATGCAATTTATGACAGTACTGGACAAAAACGTTAGAACAAAGTCATTGAAAGCTTTTATAGCAAGTCAATTTTGTTCATGATGGCCAGAAAAATATTTTTCCATATTAATCCAGAACTATTCAAGTTAAGTACACAAGTATTGAATAAAAGATCTCTGAACATTTATACAGTATCATATAATTAAAAAGAATATTCACCTTTATTTATATTTCACTAAAATTGTGAGAAGTTTGTATGAATAATTTTCATAAGCATTTTATGAATATAATGATATAGAAATTTCATATCCATTTTTAAGAAATATCTTAATGGTGCATCAAAGTACTTGAATTGTTCATGAAGCAAATTCATGACATTTCAGAAACTTCAAAGATATAATAGTTCATAAAAGTTCATCATTGTGTTCATGAACTAAAGTACATGATTCATCAAATTTCTTGAAGTGTTCATGAACTTAGGTGATGAACGTTCATGACTAATGTTCATGGCTATTTGTTCATGAACTGAAATGATGAACTGATCATGAACATTTCAAGTAAGTTCATGAACATTCATGGTTGATCATGAAGTCATGAATTTGTTTTCCTAACGGAAGCAAAACAAAATATAAGACCTGTTTATTTTTTATTTTATTTAAAATACATTTCATGAAAAAAAATTATCTGAATAGCATATATTTCTTTCCAAAGTCATCAGGTCATATGAATAAATATGGTTGTTCCATGTAGAAATATAAATTAAATACTTATTATTTATAACATTATGGTAAGACCCCCCCATTATGAATGTGTCTGGTCAGCTGACCATCCCAGTTTCACATTGCTCACTCCATATATTTACCCCCGCCATGGTTTAAAAAATTGTGAAAGTTATTTATCTAATAGAGCTGATTTTGCCTTTTACTTTAAAGTGCTTAGTTCATTTCTGTATGCCAATCATTATAATATGTATAATAATGAACTAACAACCCATCCTAAATTTAAAACCAGTGTAATAGGTAACACACATGGGGTGGGAGCTAAATTTTGTTCAATTCTTAATGTTCATATACCAATGTTTCCTTAAGTTTCTTAAGTTCATTATCTCAAATTAAACTAGTATTATCCTATAATGTTTGTGCAATCCTACAACAATTTGCTGGTTGTTCTGACCTAATGACATTAAAGACAAATGACAGTCAGGACTACCTAAAAGCATGTATGTAGTAATTTTTTTCCCATTTACTAACAGTTGACTCAGTCAGTCTTTTAGAATACTGGTTTGTTCTCACCTTTGGCAGGGCATCAAAAGCAAAACTGCATGCCTGGTTGATTTATCTATGGTATTTAATTAAAAAAATAACAAACAAAAAATTTTATTTATAGCAACAATAACATGAATCATAAATAGATAATTAGATGAAAAACATACTCTTTTTTAAATGACTTATCTACAAGCATTTAGTTGTTACTAATTTGCATTAACTCTCCAAGCAATTTAAAAAAATAAAGACCATATGTACTTGCTTATGAGTCAAGACAAACTGCAAAAGCAATGATGGTGGTGTGACATAGCATAATGTACCTGCAAATCAGGATTTATGTTGTTCTACTGATTACTCATGCCAGGCTGCACAGACCCAGGTCTGCCTGTGCATTATGTGACAGCAGATCTAGGTCTGTAGAGTTTACAGTTAGACTCTGAGTACAGATGGTATTTTGAGACACTAAAGCTAGAAATACAACCAGCACATAAAAGGGACACTTTTACAGTGTCCTTTTCAAGTTTTTCTTTTACCTCTTATAAAAAGAAAAAATTGTTCATTACACTTAGCCTTTGCATTTAAAGGGGAAAAAAATTCACATTTCCTGAATATCTGTTTGATGGAAGGTGAATTGCTTAATTGGAGACAAATTACTTATTTCCAATCCAACTTCCACAGAAACTAAGTATTTCCAGATATCTAAAGAAAATCAGTTTTGAAATGGTAAACTTATAAGTGATTTTGAGCACATGGTGTACCCTATGTACTCACTTATCAGACTGCTCCAACTGCAAACTGCATAGACCCTAACCTGTAAGTGCATAATGCACTGGCTGATCTGGGTCTGCAGATTGTTTGGAGTATTCAGTTGAGCAAACAACATAAGCTCTGACAGGCAGGTACTAATGCTACAGCAGTTCTGGATCTTTGTTGTTTACAATTTGACTCCCTTTATAAGCACATACAAGGTTTTGTTTGAGAATAATTTGCCAAAATTTCTGTTCATTGTTAGAACCCTGCACTAATTTGACTCAAGTTATAAGCAGGTACATATGGTATTGTTTGAGAATAATTTACCAAAATTTCTGTGTATAGTGTTAAGAATAATGTCCTTTGAAAATGGTAGCTGTATTGTAATTTCCATATTAGTCTAAGCAAGAAAACTACTTTATAAAGGTATACTATTTGGCTTCTCGACCAAAGGCTAGGCCTGCAAGTCTGCCACATTGATTCTTCCCCACTAACACCTTAACAGTAATGCAAGATTGGTTGCAATTGAGAAGGATTGCCTTGAAACTTGGACATGCTCAGTCATCACATGGTCTTTTAGGTCCTAGAATGGTCTAGTTAGTTCTTAACGTCAAATGGTCCTGCTCTGACATTTAATAGTGTCACTGTGACCAACTTGTAAATTTTGCTATGGCTACTCCTTTCCGAAATGATGGTCATATTGGCCAGGGGTTTTCACTAATTTTTTTTTTTTATATTGGTCCTGGATGAAAATGGTGCAGATCTGTGGCTAATGTGACAGCCATCTTAAAAATCTTGTTTAATATGGCAGCCATCTTGAGAATCCTGTCACTTCTTTTGAAAAGAAAGCCATATTGGTATGGGTTTTTAACTAGAATATGACTTTATGATTTAGTTGGTTCCAAAAGAAAATGATGCTATTTGGACATTCAATATGGCTAAAAAAAACCAGAGCTGTTTAACATTTTTTTGTATTGCTGCTTGTGAATGGATGGGTGTATCAGCATGGAATTTTCACTCACAAATTTTATACAGTGTCATGTTGGTAGTAATTGAAGATGGCACAGATCTAATGTGTTGGTATGAACTGTGGAGGCAGGGAAGGGTCTTAACATAAAAAAGTAAAAAATTAAAAAAGATTGGCAGATTTCTTCATCACATGATTACTGTTTGGTTCTGCTATCCATATCATACTGCTAAAATCATATCCAGTCAGCCAGTGATCCATCTATCCAGCTGTTCAAAATCACTGCATTTTTCAAAATGGTTGCAAGGCTTTTGACAAAGCTTGGTATGTAGGTAATGCCATTGTAGTCACCAATATCACAAAGGGGTTTATTTTCCTCCTGTACTCTTGGGTCTTTGGGAGGAGTCAGTTGTAAAGTACCAGGGATCATGCATCAGGCGAAGTGGGCAAAACAGTTGCCTGAGAAATGTAAACTTCACCTTCTTTTGTTAGGAAAGCAAAAAAGAACTTCGCCCTTTTTGGACATAAAATGGCTGTAGATTATTCATTTTGAGATGCCCCCTCTCAGTAGCCAATAAGTTCTGAAACTGTTGTAATCCAAGGGGAAATGTATTTACATGGTAATAATACCAGTCAGCTTACTGTGACAAAGAAATTCTTGCACATTCATATCCAAGTTTTAACCCTTTCATCACTGGACAGGAGGAAGTAAGTCCGTAAACACTTTGGACCGACTTTTCCATCTGGGGCAGAGTTCTTTAACATTATAGTACCTGACTAAATAACTTTCCTCTAATAACTTCCATCTTATAATGTAGATGTTATATTTGGATGATCTTGTGAGTTTAGCTTGTATACAACTAGAAATATTGAACAAAGTAGGAACTTTTAACATGTTTTCCGAATGCTGAAATTTGTATCCAAAATGGCGGCGTTTGAAGATATTTAAGAGAACAGTTATTGGAGGATTTTAATATTTTCGACCTGGTAAATTTGGATGAAAATGAGAGAAGACGTATGGAGAGACAATGGAATGCACTTGTGGATGACAGTGATTACGATGAAGACTTTTAAGGTTTTGAACCAGATGAATGGTACGCTCTACGTGGTTTTGTTTGGACGAAAACAGAAAACAAAAGAGATTTGTTTCAGTTTTATGACAGAATATGACTCACCCGATTGTTAGATAGCTCCAGGAAAGCTTTGGAATATTTTCAAATATTCTATTCAGATGAAGTTTTTGGAAAAATTGTCCGTTTAACGAACTTCAATGCAATGATCAAACATGGCAGAGCGATATAGGTGTGTGGACAGATCTCACTTTGGAGATCATTTTGGTTCATTTTATAGAATTTTATATATTATGGACACCATGAAAGAAAGACTTGTGTTGCTACTGTGATTATTCACTAGTACATCTAGGGTCAATTGAACAAGTTTTGAGAACTTTTTATGTTTTCTAAGAGGTAATAAAATAGTTGTATTTTACCTGTTGTGTTACCTGTTTGTACCTGCATATTAACACTTGTATTAGATATGCACATTTTATTGAATTAGTCATAAAATATGATTTTTAACCTTTTCAGTTTGCAGACAATATTTATATGGTAACTTCCGGAAGTGAAATCAATAATGGTGATTGCGCTGGGCATTGCCAATCTCGCAATTTGCGATTTTGAATTTTTTATTGGCGACAAAATATATAATCTGGCAATGTTTTTTGGCAACATCATTTTTGCTTAATAGAAATGGTATATACAGTCTTGAGATTGGAATGGAGAAATTCAAAGACACCATGACAGGAAGCTGCAAACTTGGATATAAAAATGCACTGGATTCAATTGTTACATAAACAAATCCTTATTTCAGATGGACCAACCAAGCTAACTGTGCATGGTTATATGTTAATCCACTTAAGCTGATATCTGGCCTGGATACTATATGCAGTAACATAATTAAAAAAGCCAATTCAACAGACTAGCTACAATCAACCACCTTTGAGGGTGGAAATGTGTCCTGTCTACAGTCAACCACACAGCAATTTGAAAAAAGTAGACAGAAAAATAGTTTTGCTGCAACTTCAATGAAAACCGACTATCTCTGAAGCATCAACACATACTAAGGAAATTTTAAAAAAAATTGTCTCAATGTTCTGGTGTTGCTTCAGCAATAACGAACAAGTATTTGTTTGGTTCTTCAAAGGGAGCCTTTAGCAATGCCTTCAATAACACATACACCTTCATCAAAGCAAACTGGCCACCTTTAATCAAAGAAGTCAGCAACAAACTAAAATAAAAGTATTGCTTAAGTTTTTGTAGTGTTTAGAACATATTTATTTTGCCGGAAAACCTTCCTCTTTGCAACAAAAGCATGTGTACAGAGGACTCCTGTGTGGGTGATTTTCTGTGTCCTTAAAAAATTTGCATCCAAATTCGAGTAATTAAGAGTTTCTAAGATCTGAAGTCTTTATATACAGTATGTAATGCAGTCTTTATATACAGCAAGTAATTGATCTCAACACTTGTCTGACCCAAAACTTGATTTTTGTACTGAAGACCTTTGTATCATGGTGTAAACAATGCCTGACATTTTATAAAATATAAAAATTAGCCCTGTTATTTGAATCACTTAAATTAAACTGCTTTTGCATAGATGTAAAGGGAATGTTATAAGACTTTATGGCTATCAGGGGAAAGTTCACAAGGTACAACTTTCTCCAGGTATATAGTACAAGTACAGTAGTTTTCAATGGTAATCCACACTTAGGAGGAAACATAATGGCTGCCTGGTTGGTTGGTTTGATTCCTAATTGGCACTTTCAGCACCTTATTGACTGTATCATGCCAAGGTAGGTAGAACTAAGTGTCTTATCCAAGTTGGCCTTGGTGAGTATCAGTCTTGTGACCCTTGGATTAGAGCCTTGCACTCTACCAACTGCAGATTGTATTAACTTGGTATCATCATGCACTGGCAAATGGGAGTCTATGCAGTTTGCTTGAAATTATAAATAGACTTGACCCAATGTTGCAAGTACTGTAGAATCACATCAGAAGGGGACACTGTTCAGCCCCCCTCCCTTCCTCAAAATTTGGGAGATGTCCAACTTTTTGAAATAAGTGAAGAAAATATTACAAACTACTTAATTCCCTGATCGTTTTAAAAACTTTAGATAATTAATTTTGTTTCAGTTTTGCAGCTTTAATTCAGTACTTTGAATATCTGGTTGCAAGGAAGAGTTTATATTTTTTCCCATGCCTGATGTTATGTCATTAAACTTCATTTCCATTCAGTATCTACCAGCATTTACCATAATAATTCCCATTTTTCCCTGATAATTATATATATATATATATATATATATATATATATATATATATATATATATATATATATATATATATATATCTTTTCATCATTATTTCAGCCTTGAAGTAAATTCAATCATTATTAACACACAAATGCCTTCAGCCTCAAAAATAGGTAAACTATCATTACTTTGCAACTCAAACCTTAATTGATTAGGTTTCCAAATATGTACATTTTAAAAAATTGCTATCCTACTGTTATTTTGTCGGATACTATAATGTTAAAGAAGAACACTGTCCCAGATCCAAAAGTCGTCCATAGTGTTTACGGACTTACTTCTGACCAGTTTTGCTGTCTGCAGTGATGAAAGGGCTAATCTACTATTTTGTCTCTAATATCATCAACATTTTCAAAACTCTAAGACTAATTTTAAGTCCTGTAAATAATCATGTAATTAATTTGCATAAACACAATGTCTGCTGTTTTCACTTACTACATAGACCATGGAACTAGACCTGTTAAACCAAATGATTAATGTCCATAAAGCCTGGGGTGTGCTGTAAAGATTCTACTGGTATTATTTTTAGACTTCAGAAGCATAACTTTTCTTGAAAAGTGGATTCTATCCAATATGGCTCTGTGCAAGATCAGAAAATTGGAAAACAGTTAAATCACATCTAATGTCCCTACTACAGAGTCACAGCACATGCAAAAAATCATGAATTCCCAAATTCTCAATTATTTTAAATTTTCCATTTAGGTTCTAGTTGTGATATCAGCAGTTGCCAAAACAGTCTGGTACTGCAAGTTGTGATATTAGTAGAACTATAGCTGATTCATATAGTTGGCTATGTAGCAAGCATTTTAGCATATTTTAATGTACAAATATATAGTTTTATAAATACTTTTAAAAGAAACCAGTCTAACCAGAATATACCTCTGCATATGGACTGCCAACACTGATTTGAATTATTGTTTGTCATTGCATCTTGAAAAAGACTTCACCACCAAGGAAAAACTGTATTGTACAAAAAGTGCAGTTTAGTTTTGGAATATACCAAAAGATGGCCATGCATTCAGCCATCAAATACCGATATACATTCATATTTTTTGCACACAGTATCCCACAAATTTTAGCATCTGGCATGATGACAGGGATGAAATGAGGAAGCACATTGGTAGCAAAAAGCATAAAGCTGTTGGAAAACTAGATGAAGACAGATTTATCAAATGTTGGAATTTTTTAGATTGAAAGATTTGCTTGAGTTCACAGTTTTTTGTGCATGCCCTGATACCACTAATTGTTCATACCACTAATTCTACTTTCACCTTCTGGATTTATGTCATATAGTAATTAAGCTACACTGCAATTATAATATTTTCACCTGCATGGAAAAAGATTTGTATTCCCCAAAAGTAAAGTATAGATTGGAGTACACCAAAATTTTGCCAAGCATTCAGCCTTCAAATATCCATGTGCATTATGCTTCTCATACAGTAGTGTTACCATGTGCACAAGAGCTGGCATTGTTGCTTACCTGTCATACATGTACCATGTAGTAATATTATTTATATAGTACATGTAAATAAATTGTAAGCAACAATACAAGCCCCTGTGGGCAGGTGGCAGAATGATGTGAAAAAGCACCCCGATATAGCACCCCCAGCAGATTTCAGTTGTTGAGCACTTTAAGCCACCTACTCCAGTCCTGCCAGCTGTGCTGAAGCATTGTTTGTGAGCTTTCTTGTCGAACATAAGTTAACCTGTCTTTCTCAGTTGGAGATAGCAACAGTGACAGTGAAAGATTATTTCCAATTGTGAGGAAAGACCAGACAAACTTGAAGTGCCTCCTTAGGTGCTGAGAATTTTGCAACAATTTTAGTTGCCAAGATTAACCAAGCAGGCAAGAAGCCTGAACTGTTTTGACAACAAATCTACCATAGCCAGATTGAGGACTTTAAGACTGCCACAGCATCATATCATGACAGTGTGAAGTTTGTGTATATCAGTAAATTTGCCTGCAAATAAAGTAGTACATTTAATAAGTGTAAATAATGTTTTAGTTTTATTTACGGATTTTTATGTAGTGCAGTACTGACCATTGAAGTGGATGGAGTTATTGTCGTGATCAATTTTTTACTAATTTCATTCAAAATTAATTAATTTTTATCCCACTTTTCACAATTGTGAGTCTGGAGGGTTGGCAGCTCTGGAAGTGAATTGAAAAAAAAATTAATATTTTTTTAATTTTCTTCTGGATGAAAAGCAAGCCAATAGAATGTACAGGGGTCAGGAATTTTGGACATCTGGACAAATATGATAGGAAATCTGCTGTACCATGATCAAAGTGCAGTACTGCTCATCTTCTGATGTACTTTGTGACTTTAGGTTCGGATCTGTGCTAGCTCCATATTATGCTAAGATAAATGTTGTATTAAAAAAAACAATCTTTAAAATTTCTTTTGTAGTTAACAGACAGATGAATGTGACAGTATGTTCTTCATTTCAGTCCTGCAGATCATAAAAGGTGACTAATGACTGTAGGAGCTTGTTGGTCAGCATGCCTGACTAATGACCAAAAGAGTGAAGGTTCAGATTCCATCATTGTCTGCTTGTGTTGGCTGCCATGGTGTGTCCTTGGACAATTCCCTTTATAATTTAACTTGTATTATTGTGCCACAAAATGAGGCTGAACACATCTCCTCATGAAATGTTAAAATGAAAAGAAGAAAAAGAACATAAATGTACATTTGCATTATTTACTTTTTCAAAATACATTCTGTCATTTCAATATGAAATGTAATTAATCAGTGGATAATGAATGATCATTTTCGACATTAAATAACTGACAAATTTATGCACTTGTGATAACACAAAAGCTCAAAGAATTCTTTCAAGACATTGTTTTCAGCAAGTAGACACTGATTATAATTCAAACTTCAGATCAAAATGCAATAATGCTTGTCAACTACAAGTGGGTTTTAAATTTTAGGCCATGGTTAACAAGTATTTAAATATCAGAGTAAATTTGTTTTTAAAAAGCTTTCTAGTTGAATGGGTCAACAGGCATGAGAGTTACTCAAGCTTGTTTAAGTGATGCTTACAAGACTGGCAGTCACTATTGCCACTGTTAGTTACTAAAAAAGATAGATCTTTACATTAGTTATAAGAGTAGCTCAAGGAATTTTACAAAAACAATTTGACTAGTTCAGATCACTTGGACTTTTGCTCTTGTATTGGGACATGTGGCTGATTTCAGTCAGGTGAACAATCTGAAGCCTCTTTTGACTTTGTCGAATTGATTGACTTTGTTGAGTTTATCGAGTTTATTGACCAAAGCTCTAGATGAGCAGCATATTTGCATTTTTGATGTAATTTAGAAAAAAAATGTAATTAGTGCAAGGTTTTCAACATATTTGAACCAATCATTAATATGGAATAACCTACACATTTCACTCTGATAGATGTACTGTTAGTTATTATAATGTATAAGGTCAGAAACAACTGATGGGCACATCTGAAATGTTATAGATTTAGAGACCAGCTATTTTATCAAGGTGGGTGGGTATACCTGAAATTTCTTTTATGCTGTTGGGATCTTTTTTTTTATTGAGGTAATACATTTTGCTACTAATATAATGGCTATTATATATATATATATATATATATATATATATATATATATATATATATATATATAGATAGATAGATATATATATATATATATATATATAGATAGATAGATAGATAGATAGATAGATAGAAAACAGTTGATTCCTACCAATTAAATGTGAATGTAGCAAAGTCAAATTGAAGAAGAAGGAGAACAACAACAACAATATATGCAGAGCCAATAGGAATAAATCTGTTGCTCTTAATTTTCATATTTGTCACTTTTAGGGTGGGGCTTATGGCTCCTATTAAGGGCCAGCACATCTGTCATACAGCATTGGCAGTTATTTCCAACACTGATAGTGTTCATTACAGTGTTATTTAAAACCTTACCCAAGTGTTGCAGAGGAACATGCAAGTGTGTATATGCCATAGAAGACTGAAAGTTGATTAGTTTTAAGCACCTAGACCTAGAACAATGGCCAAAAGAATGTTTGTGGAAAGAGCAGACCGAGGTTATTCCAAAAACATCTTCATTAATTTGTACCTAATGAATGAGCAGACTGCAACTGGTAATAAAACTTCTTTCCACATCTTGACCAGAAAACTTGATGTTTACACACCATTTAGATGTCTGGATTGCATTGATATGTGGATTTCAGCACAAGGGGATTTTTTGTTAGGATTAGGGACTGGATTATTCCTAGGTGTAAATAAACATAAAGGCTTTATTGTGCTGCTGACACCTCATTTATTTAACTTCAAAGGTGATGTATTGGATGTTTGAAAGGGAATTTTCACTAGGGACTTTTCCCATCTGTCAATCACCTTGGTTTAGCACCTTACAGTTCTATTACCTATGGCCAATGGAAGGGCTATCCAATTTAAGGTCCTGGGAGTAGATGTATCCTCCTATTACAGTATATTGGTCAGCAGGTGGGAAATATTTTTACATCTAGGAATAAAAAAAATATCTCTGAAATTAATATGTTGATTTCAGTCAAATATCCAACTTATTTTTATTTAATAAAATAAGTAATAATGTTTGTTAAATACAAGTTGTTTTACTTCTTTGGAAGATATTTTATGTAAATTAGCAAATTGAATATTAGTTTTGCATTATTCTAGTAAAATTTGGAAATAATAATCATAAACTTTATTAGCTACATTTTGTAAAGAATGTATTAATAAATACATATATACTAGGTTATATAGAAATATCATTTGAGTGAAATACAAGAAAAAAAGAGGAATTGCCACAACTTTTTCAAGTAGATATGAGACATTAATTGATCTGAGGTTGTTTTGTTAAGCATTTATAAAATAAAATCCAAGCTAGACTACTTTCTTGTTATCTTTCAGCGGCTGAATGTTTTCTGGTGAATGCCCACCTGACTGGCACACTGGAGGAAGAAATTTGGAAAAACACCAAGACTGGCTTCAATTTGGCAAACTATAACATGAACCATTCCCTCTCGGTAATGTATTGCTTACTATTGATAATTCTTCAACAATATCTGCCATTTATGTTCTTGAGTAGTATCATAAGGGTGAGATGTAGTTCAAAGACACTCCCTTATCAAATTGCTTCTTTGATTCCCTTTTTTTTCCTTCCACAGCTTGGAAAGGAGACCTCCCCCCCTTTATGTAGTGGTCCAACATTTGCTGTAAACTCCACACCCTAACACAATTAGCATCAGAGAGATTCTACAGCCTCCCAATGATCTGGTGGTGGTCAGTACGGATTAAGAACTCAGTTCCCATAGTAAATCCGCTCAAACACCATGATATTAAAATTCAATAACTTTAAATTTCCAAGTGCTCATGATCAAACATATATTTATAGATGTCAGCTTCTGTTCAGAAGAAATATACGAGTCACAGCATTTTCTGGACCTACATGTGTTTGGAACATGTGCTTTCAATTCTGCATGAAAGAGTCAGTAATGAGTGTTCCAAACTCAAAACTGTTAAAAAACTGAAATTCCTTCAGTAAAACAATGTCACTTTTTTCCAGTTCCAGTTACAACTTGGATAAGCTCTCAAAAGATACTTTTACCTAAAAATAAAATAAATTATTAACCATTCCTGGCCAGCCAAACCCATTTATACTCTATGTTATGTTCACCCATTTCCAGGCTGGTTCTCATTTTTCCATATAATTAGTACCATTTTCCTTAATTGCCTAAAGCTGAAGCTGGTGGGGTGGTGTGTTGCCATTTGTGCTAGTTTTGGTGCAGGATCATGTGGAGAGAATAGATCATGTAAACTTTGGAAACTCAATATTGAAGCAGTTTTGACTGGATCACTAGCATATAAAGGCAGAATAGTTTTAAATGTCTGTCAATTTACCAGACATGAATTGTGTATGAGACATCATTGTTGCTCCATTAGTGCAGGGTTGTGGGTTTCCTGCATTTCTTTTATCATATACCTCTCCCCTCCAACTTGTCCAATCCCCTTATCATCACCACAGACTTTTTTTTGTGAGGAAAAAAATTAAATTACACCTAGTAACCACTTTATTGTTGTGGATGTCCATCCATGTTTCTGTTGGTGCTAGCAGTGGCCAACAGTGGTCAGTAACAAGCTACAAAATTTGCATGTGAGTATGCATGAGAATTTATCAACATTCACCATGTATTTTAGTTATTGGGCATACATGTATGCAGTATAGTTATAAACAGATGTATAATTTCATAGCCTTTTGGAAATTTTGTCGTAATTAATTGTCATTCATCATCCTTTGAAATAATATTCATAGATAACTTGTCAAGATAATAAGATACAATGAGAAAAGCTAAGGATTAAGATGTACATTTTACCTATTCTCATTTCATGTACTGGCATAGTCCTCATGTGTGGTCTTGAATTATGGATGGGTGGTTTTTATTTTCCAAAATGTACCATATATACATGATTGTAAGATAAGACCAGTTGCAAACTGCACAGACTCAGATATACTGTTACATAATGTGCTGACAGATCTGGGTCTGTGCTGTTTGTTAATAGTAATCAGTAGAACAAACAGAATAGACTTGGACCTGTAGGCATATTATGCTATGGCAGATCATGATTTTTGTTTCCAGTTTGACTAGACTTACAAGGGAGTATATATGATAATAAATGAAGGTACTAATTAGACCATTGATGACTTTCAAGTGAACTAAAGACAGCCAGAATGGACTGGTACTATAACAGGTTAGCATCATGTTCTAGACTGATGAATGTTTTTCTCTTATTTTTTTATTCAAGAATCCAGTCAAGAATCTTAAGGAGATGAAATACCTTTGGTATAGTAGAAGAAAATTTGTTTGAATGTCAGTAATAAGGACATAATGGCAACCACTATTTTTCCATAGGTATACAAATGTTAAATTATGTCTTGTACATTCTTGAATTATATCAGATATAAAAAAGGATAAATTTTAGTTAAAAGACTTGCTAAACCTATATTTTCTTCCTGTAGACCGTTTTTTGGGGCCATGTTTTTTTTTCATTTACTTTATTATGGGTCTCATCTGCTTAGGACAATTCCTACCTTTGTCTTAGAAAGCCAGATGTTCAGATGCTTTCATTTTTTTTATACAGATAAAAAAAATATTGTTTCATAATTTTAACAGTAACAATAAGCTCTTTCCTATAAAACTGGTAACAGAAACATTAAAATGAACAGGTCATTCATTCTAGAAACAAATTGTTTGTCAATACAAATTAATCTTTATAACATAAGGCATGAAAGATTTTGTTGTAGTTGTAGGGTTTAACACCATTTTGCAGCACAAAATAGGCTATACATGGCAGCCAGTATTAATGGTGAAAGAAGAACCTTGGAAAACCCTGGGAAGAACCACCAAACAGAGAAGCTACTGGCAGGCTTACCCATGTTAGCCAGTCTGGACTTGAACTCACACAGAGGTGAGATGGCAGAGATCTGTAATGGTCAGCAGTCAGTGCTTTAGCCACTCAGGGCAACTTACCCCTTAGCATTAAAGACATTAGCTACATTCCATGCATTACAGTGCATAATCTGTGATCTAATAATAAAGAGTGTAACACCATTGTACCCACATAATAAGGTGTGATGCCATGGTTGATATTGATCACTGGAAAATGAAGAAAATATGAAGTAGAAAAATAGGACACAGAAAAAAAAATTGGTTTGGAGCCGGTCATCATTTAATGAACAAGGCCAGGGAAATGTCATTTGTACTGCCCTATTTCATTTCACAGTCTTGCAGCAAACCATACACCTCTGGGAACTAGATGATCAATTCTCCAAGTAAATGTAAAATACAGGAACAGTAATAAATTGGAATTTAGATTGGTTGTAGGTGCAGAATGCACCATGCCCTGCTCTCAGGATATGTCTCAACTTAAGAGATGGTGAATATCATTTTTTAGAACTCAATGACTTTTGATTTTGAAATTAAAATATTGTACACACACTTCCAGGGGCAAAAGAGTTCTGTGGTGGGTGGATGGTGATTGACTTCACTTTCTCAGTTGAAATATGGAAAAAAAATAACTTGTTCAGTTGGACATAGTACACAATTAATTTCACTATATATTCTCTACATTTGTTTCTCAGTACTGAACTTTCCACTGTGTGACAATCAATACAAATCATATGTTAATCTAAAATACCTTCAAAGATGACTTTACGGTTTAGTTCTTGTCAAGGGTTGACCTGCATTTTTTTGAGAGGCTGAATTGTAAACAAAACACCAGGCAACGGAACACAGAATTCACTTCCGGATCATCACCATGACCTTATTACTCAATGTGCACTGTCGCCGAAATACACACAGACAACCACACCATAAGCTCACATTTTAAAGAATAAACAATTGCCTTTAAATCCTTACCAAGAATGCCAAAATCTGACTCTAGTATCACCACTAAATTTAGACCGGAAAAAGTGATCTAAAAATAGACTGGGACTACATTCGTGGGTACTGAACCGGATTTTATTAATTGTGTACCGATTCCTGAAAGGGTCAATGTTTTTGTCAAACTTTTATATTTGCATTTTATTTTGCATGCCACTACTGTTTCAACTTCATACATAAAGTCTTTTGAAATTTCCTTGCAAGCAAGACATGTGACAGCTGTCAGAAAGTGTGTAGTGCTGGTGTTCTATAGGGTGCAATTTGAGGTCCAATTGTTCTTAAGAAACCAAAACTAAATTTGCTATATCTTCCTTAATTATAGGAATTTTTCAATGCAGTAAAAACCTAATTGTAATACTTGATAAGGCCTGTCTGAAAATAGTCTTGAAATTAAAAAATATTGATATATTAAATTTTAATGAAAATTTTAAAAAATATATAAATTTTAAAAACTTTTTATTTTACAAAAAATAAATTTTCATACAAGTTATGACATTCAGTTTGACAAATTTAAGGCAGCAATGTTGATTAATGATTGGTCTTTAAAACAAATGGTAGTTTAGGTCTGTACGACTGATAATATTAATCCCAGGGGTACTGAAACATGATAGCTCACAGTGATTTTGACAGCAAATTACAATATGCCTATCCAGATGCATATAGGTGTACATACTAAAGAAACAATGACAGGTACTATGTTCCACATTTATTGTTTCAGGTACTTGGACAGTTGTTTGTATAACTAATATCCCACTCAAATTTAAAGTTTTGATGGGACCACTACCATGTTTTATAGCAAATATGCATTCCATTTTAATGCCGATAACTACAAAAGTCAACAATGCAATATGAAAATACAGTTTCACCTTACTGAAAAAAGATGCAAATCTCTCTCATGAAGATCTAAGCCATGTCTTTGAGATGCTGTATATCAGTGTACTGATATGAACTCATCTTGGTCACTTATAGCAGCACACTGCACATGTCCTTATGAGACCTTGCTATCACCATTGGACTACTGGAGAGCTTCCAAATTGATCCAACTCTAATACTTTGTTTCAGATACCAGACTAGACCTGAAAATATATAACATGTTTCACTTAATTCTAAAAAAAAAGGAAGATGTAGGCAAATGAAGTTAAAATGTGTTAGATATGGTGATTTCAATATAACATTCAGGTTGCAAATATGGTTAAAAAAGGTAAACTTGATAGAGTGACACTCAAAGATGTGAAGCAATGGGCATGTATTAAAGTGACAAATGCATCCTAAAAATAGATGAAGTTTCTACAAGCATATTTAGCCATTTACAGGTTAAATAACTAATCAGGTAGAGTATGTATCATAAAGTTTAAGGCAATGTTGGAATGGTGAGGTTTGATCATTGGTGCAAACATTGATACATACCAGTATAGTGGAAAGTCAAATGACAATGTACCAAATTAAAATTTATTACTATATGCAATCCTATTCATGAAGGAAAAAACAATTTTAGATATTGTGAGTGAATATAGCAAAATGTGGCCACACAGATCAACTATAGGTACCAATAGATCCTATATCATCAACTAAATGTGAAATTTGCATCCCGAAAACTTGTAAACAAGGATGGATATTTGCATGTGTGGGACATATGCAATGTACTTGTTAAAATCACATGTGCAAACATGATTCAAATAATCTGTTTGAATATTTTTAGTCTATTTTTAAGAGTCTTGGCTACCAAGGTTTTAAGTTCAATGATTCAATGATTCAATGGAATGAAATATCAGCTGATGCTGCAATACCGCCCTCTGTCAAAGTACTAAATTGAAATGTGTTACCATACAGAGGCATATTCATGATGAAAATAACATCTTGGGATATTTTAAGTGCACACAATCAAAACTGAGCCTTACAGATTCACTATAGGTACCATGTCAGCCTAACAATGTCAACTTTTGATTCCAAACATTACAAAATATATGCATATTTGTTCATGTCAGCTATGTAACCATGTTAGGATCAGTTGTAGAAAGTTAAATTCAAATAATCTGATTGAATATTACTTATGTAATCTTTAAAGTGTCAGATAACAAATATTATTAGTCATTAATAATGCATAAAGCAAAATGGATCATGAGAATTCCCATAATATCATCTAGGCTACAATGTCGCACTACATCAATCAACATCTTAAAGAAACTGAACAATAAAATGGAATGCATTCTGTGTTCAACTTACATCATTTTGCTGTTTTCTTACATGCAATGGTAAATATACCTGGGTAAAGTATATTTTACCCCTTTGACCTGTATTTCATTCTCTGACAGCTTAATATGATTTTGTAGAGAACTTGAACAGGTTCTAGTATAAAGTCTTCATCTCTGTCCTCTCACTAAATACCCTATAACTATGGTTATAAACAATTACTGATAGCTATACAAGCAGATATGTGTTACTCAGGAAGTCACCCCATCATAAACACATAAATTAGCTGTTTGAACCCCAAATAAATAGTTTCAATGACCTAAAGGTACAAAGCAAAGTAGAATTTTGTCTTCATGTATTTTAAATGAGGGTCTCATTTTGACTAATAAAGATATTTTCTCTGATCAAATTTGACAAATATCCATCATTTGAGCTTGTATATGGTGTAGGAGTATATATATGCTGATATCATTTAATATCATTCCCAAAAAATATTATATATGTGTATACTTGGTGGAAAATTTTTATTTTTTAATTGTTTTTTAAATTTCATTTAAATTTTTAAAATTAAAATTATTTTTTTATTTTTAATTTAATTTTTATATTTTTAAAGTCAATATACATAACCTATTAAAATTTCATGTGTATGTCATTAATAATAAAAATTTTATATCAGTTTCAAGTTTTTACTGACAGGACATAGTACACAATTAATTTCACTATATATTCTCTACATTTGTTTCTCAGTACTGAACTTTCCACTGTGTGACAATCAATACAAATCATATGTTAATCTAAAATACCTTCAAAGATGACTTTACGGTTTAGTTCTTGTCAAGGGTTGACCTGCATTTTTTTGAGAGGCTGAATTGTAAACAAAACACCAGGCAACGGAACACAGAATTCACTTCCGGATCATCACCATGACCTTATTACTCAATGTGCACTGTCGCCGAAATACACACAGACAACCACACCATAAGCTCACATTTTAAAGAATAAACAATTGCCTTTAAATCCTTACCAAGAATGCCAAAATCTGACTCTAGTATCACCACTAAATTTAGACCGGAAAAAGTGATCTAAAAATAGACTGGGACTACATTCGTGGGTACTGAACCGGATTTTATTAATTGTGTACCGATTCCAGTTGAGAGAGAGAGGGGGGGGGACATAAATCAGAAATAATTCTCCAAAATTTTGCAACAACATAGATATTACTGAATATCTTGTTTTGTCACAAAAACTGCTTGAAAGCAGAAATAATTTCTGCCTTGTTAGATTTTACCAGGGGCAGCACGACTGAGTGGCAAGTAAATTGCAGTTTTGATTTCCTGACACTGTGTTAATATGAAGGTAGGACCTTGTTCAAGCCTTTGATCTTTGTGAGACATCTTGGTTGCAACTGCAGGGAATTTACCCTTGGCTAGAATGTTGTCACAGTCATTAGCTGAAAGGATGTTGGCTTAGATGAGTATGACGGTTCAGGCTATCTTTTTTTGGGAGGGTGTTATAGATTTTGTGGTTTGTTTTTTAAATTTGATTTTCAGCTTTAGCTATGTGTCAAATCTTCTTAAATTGAAAAGTTTCTGAGTAGGACTTTCATATGGTTGGCATATCTGTAAATTGTATTTCAATTTGATTCCATTATTGCACTTTATCTGTTAATATTAATGGTTAAAAAAATTTCACAACTGCTGGATTGTACTGATGAAGGTGACTGTTTATGGTGGAGTGGGTATTTGTAGGTTTTGTTTAGGAAAACATTTTCAGGTACACCAAAGGCTTCCCAGAAATCTCTTGCTCTGATTTCTGTAAAAATGTACTATTTGAGAATTAAGTTGAAAATAATTACTTTTGTGATGAAATAAGAAAAAATATCCTTTCCCCTTTCCAAAAATGTAATGCTTGGTTGCTAAGTTACCATTTTATTTCCTATGTATAAGCAACCTGCCAGTAATTGAATAGTGGAAACCCAGTTTTACCTTGCTAAAAATGTGCATATGCGAACAGATTGGGGTCCATGCTGTTTTTTAATTTATGATTTCAAGGGAATAATATGGATTCAGATTTGCAGAAGCACTTTGTGACAGTTAGTTGGAGCCTGTACTGATAGAATTGCAGGTTTGCATATACATTTTGAGTTGTCAAAGAAGTTGGATGAAATTAATGAGGCTCACAAGGACACTAGAACTAGAATTCTTTTTTTATGCAGTTTTACCTTCCACTGGCATGTTTGAGCATCTTGGGTAAAACATACCACTAGAACTAGAATTCTTTTTTATGCAGTTTTACCTTCCACTGGCATGTTTGAGCATCTTGGGTAAAACAGACCACTAGAACTAGAATTCTTTTTTATGCAGTTTTACCTTCCACTGGCATGTTTGAGCATCTTTCGTAAAACATACCTTGTTAATTAAGAATCATTTGGGAATGGAGTTTGTTTTTATTTAGTTCCATGCACAGTAAGGGCCAAACCAACCCAGCTTGGTTGACAATTTGGAAATCATGAAAACTTAAACTTCAAAGAATCCTGGTAATAAAAAAACTAACTGTGTCATATGATGGTGTTTTCAGTGCAGTTTGATATGGTCAATGGTCTTGATGACTGCCTTGTCTTCTGGGAAAGGTGCGGTATAATGCTTTGATGTAGTCTTTAGTGATAGATGTACCTCTTGTCCAGCTTTAATTAGGTGCAGGGATCTTCTGTTTCTTTAATTTTGAGAATGTACCATACAATGATATCACATATATGGAGGTAAGGTGATATCATTATTGTCTGTATGTTTCCAGGCACAAGAGGTGAATTTATTTTGTGACGTCTGGTGGTCATAAATGAAATGAGCATGTTAATAAATTTCTTTTTCTCAGTTTCAACCAAAACATTTGCTCCATGATTCATGATACAGAACATTTCACGGATTGTGACATTATTTTCCATGTGGTTTTAGCTAGGTACTATTGTCAGTAATCTTATTCACAAAGGGCATGCCTTTTGTGCACAGATCATTTCATCCCAAGACTACTTTTATTCAATATATTTAGTGTGTGATGTCTCATTTTCTTGTATCACTTCAGGTGAGTTTGTTTTTTTCTGTTAGATACTGTTAGGGTTAGTAGTAAATACTGTCAGGGAATTCAAGAACTTCTTGTTTCTTGAAACCTTAATCATGGAGTATGTGCTGAACTTTCCTCATGGATGTTTTTTTTTTTTAAGGTGCATATTTGTTTTAATTATTAGTAATCTCTCACAAACTATTTCATTTACTTTGGCTCACCACTTTCAGAAATTTATTTATTATTATTATTATTATTTATTAATAATTTATTATTTATTATTATTATTATTTATAATAATTTATTATTTATTTTAATGTTTTCATCAGTTTTCTCCTTCATGGCAGCTTGTAGCTTGATGTAGTGAAGATTATGATCCACACTTTATTTATCATCTCAAAATTATTTAATCCTGTACACCTAATACACAACTTTCTGAGCATTTACATTATTGGATAATTTTTTCACTAGTTGTATTTTAACTGAAGCTGACTAGCCATAGGTATTATAAGTCACAGGAGTTTTAATCAATAAAATTTTATCCACTTTGATGACAGATGTTGCATATAGCTGTTTCCGGTTTCCTTGCGTTATAGTAGCACATGTATTGTGTAAAGTTTGACACATTAACTAGGTTTTTTGTTTTTGTCTTAATTTACCAAATTACATCAAAAAATATAAATAGTGATGTCATGAAACAGAAAACGATACCGAACATCTAAATTCCTATCGCAAATGCAGTACCGCATATGGTATCAAGATCGAAAAAGGGGTGGGGTATGATGTTTTGTGATTTTCAAAATTTCGAAGAAAAAGTTTAAATTGTGTCTGACAAAATCCAGGTATATTAATTTGGGTAAAACTGATATGATGACATAAAAACCAATAAAATATCCATATAATTCCCTCTGAAATAATCATGAATGACCAAGAAATGATACACTCACCATAATTTTGACGCTCCTGCTGTGTACGCTTTTCCGCCTAATTTTGCTCTCACCAAATCAATTTCTTCATATTCTTTCATAATTTCTTCTCTGCACTTCTGCGTACTTAAAAGAAATGATATTGTAAATATTCTCATCTGTCAATTCCATGGAAGTCTATGATTTTTGTTTAAGAATGTTACTTGTTCAAAACCCTTTGCATGCTCTTTCATTTGTGTGGGGAAAAGGATGCTCAGCTGCTGAACTCATGTGTGTATATTACCCAATCATATCACTCTTCTTTCACAGTCATCCAGTTTTTACTTCAACTTGGAAACCAGTTACAAAGTCAAAAAAAATATATTGACATAAACATCAGAACAAAGTCATTGAAAGCTTTTATAGCAAGTACATTTTGTTCACACTGGCCAGAAAATACTTTCCCATATTAATCCAGAACTACTCAAGTTAAGTACACAAGTATTGAATAAAAAAAATCTCTGAACATTTATACAGTATCATATAATTAAAAAAAATATTCACCTTTATTTATATTTCACTAATATTGTGAAAAGTTTGTATGATGAATTTTCATAAACATTTTATGAACATAATGATATAGAAATTTGATAAACATTTTTAAGAAATATCTTGCTGATGCATCAAGGTACTTGAATTGTTGATGAAGCAAATTCATGACATTTCAGAAACTTCAAAGATATAATAATAGTTCATAAAAGTTCATCATTGTGTTCATGAACTCGAGTACATGATTCATCAAAATTCTTGAAGTGAAAATGAACTTAGGTGATAAACTTTTATAACTATTTGTTCATGAACTCAAATGATGATCATGAATATTTCAAGAACATTTATCATTGTTCATTAATTCAGTCATAAATTTGTTTTCATAGGGGTAGACCATTCAGGTTGAGCATATCATGCTTATTACATTATTTGCCGACTTGACTTTAGGATCCATCAGCAAAAGTTTTACATATAGATTAGTTAAGGGGAATGATGTCATATGTAGATAATGTGTATGTTTTGTATTCTGGTACTAATCAATGTGAATTATGCCAATCTGTGACAAGAATTTTAACAGCTACAGATCTAGGTTAGTAGCAATACATTTTTCACATAGTTTCCTGTAATGGTGGCTTCTAATATATATATATATATATATATATATATATATATATATATATATATATATATATATATATATATATATATATATATAAACTGTAAACACTTTTTTGCCACTTGTATTACTAATAATTATGCTTATACCTCACTAGGGGTTGGCATGTAAGAAATCATTTAATCACTGTATCTTGGTGATCTATGGTCTTCTACATAAATGGCAACTCTGCAGGAATTTTGATTGCTATTTCAGATGCAGCTTGGGTTCTATTCTTTAGATATTCACATGTTTTTTGAACTCTCTCAAAGGCAAGCATTATATTCATGGTCCAGTTAGGTGAGTAGACACTACTGACCACAAGAGGCATGTGTATAAATAAAACCATTCCCCTCTAAGGGCAGTGGAGAGGCCATGATAAGGGGAGGACTTGGCTTTCCAAAATAGCATCATTCAACCTGTCATTTTCATGGCAGCTGTTGGATATAGTTTCCTGTGGACCAGCTTCTGGCAAAATTGTGTTGTATATTGTACTGAACCTTATGCATAATTTTTCCCTTAATCCAAATAGTTTATTTGTCTTGTTTTGTATTTTGTTTCATTTCTAATCTGAATAGTTATGTACTGTAGCTTATGAAATACCTATATTGAGGTTCATTTTCATATTTTGGTCTTCACATAGGATATCTATCTAATACAGGTTATATGAATTTGCATATTTAATTTCACTTTGGCCAAAACATGATGTGTGCATTTCGGGTCAAATTTTGAAAACATTTAGGGTTGGTAGGTTGGGAAAAGATTAATATTTATAATTTTCTTTAACATATCTTATTTTTCAGCCAATTGTGTGTCTTTATCTGACTGATCATATACTATACCCAATGTATACAACTCTAAAGTAATGTAACTGCATAAAGGTCAATCCTAAAATGAGAGAGAGAGAGAGAGAGAGAGAGAGAGAGAGAGAGAGAGAGAGAGAGAGAGAGAGAGAGAGAGAGATTTTAAACTCGTTTATTATGCATGGTGTTCTCAAAATTATACTTTAAAAATTTTATGTTTATCACTTTTAACAATCTTGAATTACATAAAACCACTGGAGTAAATGCTTTTGAATTACAATTCTACCCTCAGGAAGTGTTTCTGACAATTCCTTGATTTAGCCCCCATTTTGTCAACAAAGAGCCAAATTGTCCATTTGGTTTTTACTTTCTTGGGAATTCCTTTGTCCTGATGTACTTTGATTTTGTTCAGCATCCACTGATTCTAACTTTTGTGTCAAATCATTTTTGAGAAAATCCACTTCACTGAGGTTGATTAAGCCAGAGAGACACACATCGTGTCTGCCATGCTGTCACAATAGCAAAGATAATGTGAGTAAATGCTGGAAAACAATACAGTCACAACTAGTTAAAAGATCATGCAAAATCATTGACAACAAGTAAAATTAGGTTTTAAGTCATCCATATTAAGAAAATCATTTATAGGTAAGAAGGGGTGGAGCAAATGACAGTGTGCACCTTTGCCCACCTCCTTCTTAGCCTCTAAAATTGCCCCAACTCTTTCTTAGCCTCTAGAATTGCCCTCTGTATGAACCAAGTATCATTTAATTTTTGTTGTAAGTAAGATATGAAGTGTGCTTGAAGCTTAAGTTGTACAACTACAGCATATTGCTCTATTTCTTTTCATATACAGAGTTGTACATCTTATATATCTGTAATATTACAGCAGTAGTGTAAATTAATATATAAATTGTTGAAAACAATTACTTAGTTGACCCCTCAATCCTGTGAATTCCATGGCTTCAATACCATATTTTACATTTAAAATAAAATGGTTTGTGCACAAGTATAATTCACTAAATCACATCAGGTATACTCTGAAGGGTCCTATTTGTGTTTGTGGTGAATGTTGGGTTTGGTTATTGCTGTCTAGGGGATGATCAACCATGGTGTTATTGCCTGATGAGAAAATACTGACATAAAATATGAGAATAATGGATGGAATAACAGATCTGAGCAGAGATGTAGAACCATACAACACAAGCACATGTATGTAAAATATAATAGTTTAATTAGTTAATCAACAAAATGAAACTGATTATAACATTTGAATGGTTAATTCTCTCATAGACATAAAATTACCCAATGTATAATAAATGCAGTTAGTCATTCAGCTATAAAACAAATTTCATTATGAAATTGAATGAGCAACAAACTCATTTGCGCAGTGTGCCTGCATTAGTTCCGTCTTTTCAATGTCAGTTTTGGTGACAGGTCAGAGTTTATATATTGTTTTCCTGTTCTTACTCCAGCCTCCTTTAGATCATCATTTGTAACTTGGATGTCTGCTTTCTTTCTTTTCCCACAGAGTGGTGTATATATTTAGTATTTTTCCTTTCAATATATAGACATTGCAGCATAAATATTTGTCAGTTTTTTTTGCTTCAGGTATCAGACAAAAATTCCCACTTTTGTTACATCAGATAGCTTGTAATTATTCAACAGAACTAAGGTTAATTAGTGTCGGTTCACAGCAACCTAAATACTTGTCGGGGTTTTTTTTTATCCTTCTTGGATTGAACAATAATTCCCACTCTTGTTACATCAAATATGTTATGTAATTCAACAAAACTAAGGCTAGTATGGGTCAGTTCACAGCAACCTAAGTATTTGTCAGGTTTTTCCTTCAACCATTAAACAATAATTCCCACTCTTGTTAGGTCAGATATAATCTTGCTGTAATTCAACAGCACTTAGGCCAATATGGGTTAATTCATAGCCTGACAGCAGATACACATGACCCTATGTACCAAAAAATTAATGTATTTCCCTCTTGGCTAGCAGTATTTCAAAATTGTACCATGACATAACTAAACATCATATTAAATAGTACTATGCCTTGGTGTGAGCTATAAATCACTAACTTGATTATGTCAGTCAGCATGGGCCGTTTGATTAAAAGAAAAACAACTTAATTGCACATATGAATTAATGGAATGTATATCTTTTCTTAACTACAATTTTTCCTATTAGCAATTCATTGGCATAACATTTCCAGGCATAGTAACATCAATTCCTAGCCTACATGATTCATATCATTTAAGACAAGTGAATCCACACAATTCTCATAATTAGTATCAGATAAATAAATGAAACACTTATGTGTGTGTGATATAGACTTTTAATGTAGCTTTAACAATTTTTCAGTTATATCACTATGATGTCTTCAGTGTGACAATTTATAGTGATATCTGACACTGGTGCATCATGCCAGAGAACATGTGACATGATGTTCCACCCACTCACATTATCCTGACAACAGATTGACCAGTCCTAACCTTTTAATACTGAGCGCCAAGTGAGGCAGCTGTTAGTACCATTTTTAAAAAGTCTTTGGTATGACTTGACTTGCGTTCGAATCTTCAACCTCCCGCATCTGAGGTAGATGCTCAAGTCACTAGACCACTGGAGTGGTCTGCATATAACATTCAAGAGAAATGAATACAAAACAATTTCTGAACTTTAGGAAATTGAAGCATGAATTTGAAATAAATATATGCAAAAAATAATTGTAAACTTGTATCAGTGAAAACATTTTATATAATTAAGACAATACCTTGTGCTGACTGAGACTTGTTGTCCTTTCTGTAAAGCTAAATATCTCTATTCTGTGTCAGATATGTGAGAAAGCTTGCCAGTAGCTTCTCGTGAGTAGGTGGTTCTTTCCGGTTATTTCCCGGTTTCTTCCTCCACCATTAATACTGGCCGCCATGAATAGCCTATCTTGTGCTGAAAAATGGTGTTAAGCCCAACAACAACAACAACTATTCTGAGTCACTCAAATTGCAAATACCTGTCCCTTGGACAGTTTATATGAGAAATTTGAATATGCTGATTGAATTAGAATATTTCTGTACTTTCTTAATAACTATATTCCAAAAATCTAAGCTTATGACAGTTGTTTCAAAAAGCCCAAAAGTGTCTCTGGATTTTCTACACTTTGTTGTTTTTTATCTGCTTAATCCCCATAATTGACTTGCTCTTTCCATCTTTCGACTATTATCCCAATGGAATCTAATTAAAAATCAATCATGCCACAAAAGGAGGCTAAACCACCCTAGCCTTGTGAGTTATTGCCAGCCTAGCATATTCATTTTGATGTTAATTGATACATGTCATGCTGACCACACAACAAGATTCCCTCAGTCACAGTGTAGCAATATTTTTCTTCAAAATTTGATTGCTTATATATATATATATATATATATATATATATATATATATATATATATATATATATATATATATATATATATATATATATATATATATATATATATACATACATACACCAAGATAATAAGTATACTTAAAACCTAGCACACTCAGAACAGTGATTGCAGAAAATGAATGAAGCTTGAACATTGAAACAACATTTGCGAAACATCTGCATAAAGCAAACTAGTAAATAGTCCAATGTTTTGGATGACCGGACCCATGCTGAGCTGATTATTTTAAGTTGAGGAGCTTGATGTTGACAGAGATAAAGATGGACCCTTTCCTGCCTTTGATTTCCCTTGAGTTGTAAATGGGCCGATAGTTATCTTTTTACAAGATGTTGCTTTTCATGGTTTTTGGATTAAACTTTCCTGCCATACACAGAACAAATGCATGGGTCTTTTATTGCAAAGTGTCACTGGAAAAAAAGGTGCATCATTTCAGGTAAGAGAATAGGGAAGGAGGTTTACATGTGATTAGGATTTGCAGTCAGTGATTGGTCTAAAAGTATTTTTTAACAGAATCAACCTTGCCAGTGTGTTGCCTAATCATGTGATTGCCAGTTAACACCACCTGTCTCTTTGGCTGATTGTGTTCTGAATTGGCAAGCTGGTGTCACAAGTATCAGAAGAATTATGCAGTTGTCAGTGAATTACCTACACCATTTAGGGGGCCAGTGGAGTGGCCTAAGCTGTCCATTACATTATGGATCACTGGATTCCCATAATGTGGACATGTGAGAAAGCTTGCCTGTAGCTTCTCGTGGTTGTGGTTCTTTCCAGTGATTTCCAGTTTCTTCCTCCACCATTAATACTGGCTGCCATGAATAGCCTATCATGTGCTGAAAAATGGTGTTAAGCCCAACAACAACAACAACCTATACCATTTCTTTGTTAGGTTATCATTTGACCTCAAACATCCTGAAAAATATATACACAGCAATTGGATCTAATGACCTTAATACAAATTCAGTTTTAGGAACATTATAAAAGGGCTTGTGTCTCAACTTGTTGATGGTAAAAAGCTAAATTATCACCTTATCAGTTTCAGAATAGTAGGATTTGATACCAGGTTGTTAGGAGTAACTAGTATAATCAACAACATAGACCCTGTTCAGCAAGTGCATTTTATGATGGCAAATTAGGGTCTTTGTTCTTTGCAGTTGAACTCCACTTACCAGCTAGTAAAGATGACATGACCACATTATAACTTTAGATTTATGATAGCATAAATACTTGAATGATAAGTCTATCCACAGTTTTCACAAAAGTATTAAAAATGGTTAGTCCACAAAACTTTTTCAGTGATAATGGCCCCACTCCACCCCACCCCTCTATTCATTGCAGTTTACATAGAAGTACTACAGATGATACCTGTTCACAGAATGATAATAGTCCATTTTATAGATGACACCTGTTCACAAAATCGTGATGGTCATTGTTTTGTCATTACAGATCCCATGTGTTCACAATTCACCTCTCCCTGATAACTTGGGCACATTGGAGTTAAAAAACATAGACTGCAATAGACACAAGGGCTCGAGTTACCAAAGGGCCTCCCAAAAATCTGCTAGACTTGTTGTTGTTGGGCTTAACAACATTTTCAGCACACGATTGGCTATTCATGGCAGTATTAATGGTGGAGGAAGAAACCGAAAGAAAGAACCGGAAAGAACCACCGACACCAGAAGCTACTGGCAATACTGGCAAGCTTTCTCACATATCTACATTAGCAGAATCCTAGACTCAACACACACACACCACTGGGCCACTCGGGGCCCTTCTGCTAGACAAAAGACTACTGAGCTTTGGAGGGGAGGAACTGTGCTTTTTTACTGACTGAATCTTCATTTTATAACCCATCAAGAATAGTTGTCAACAAAGTGCTTTTTCTGATGAAGTTGTTCATTATTCTGTATAAATCCTATTTATTTTCAAAATGTTCAACATCTGAAAGATTGATATCACATTTCCAACTGGTTTCAACAACCAGCATATTTGTGTATTACAAAAATATTTGTGTATTACATCACGTCTTTTTGAGTTTGTTGATTATCCTGCATCCTGGAGTGGTGTATACTAGCTTTTTTTAAACAAGGTGTCTACCAAGCCGTAAACAAGACTGACTGTTAATACACTACCAGACAAAATTCCTGAGACAATTGTCTACCTCAAAACTGAATTGTTCAATTAGTAGAATATTGATGCGTGATTTCATTGCAAATAACAGTGAAACTTCTTATCATCTTTGAGAATATCTCTACATATGAATTCAGAAATTCTCTGAAACTCATTTTCCCCACAATTGGTCGTATCTATACACATTTTACTTAGTTGCCTTGCTATCTTTAATCACAGTTAATGTGATAATAGAAAAGGAGGCCTGTTATCTATTTGGCCTAGTGCAGCAAGACAACAGATATTACCACTAGTCCAATATTAAAACACAGTCAGCACATAATTAGGTTCTCAGAAAAACACTTGTGGAAAGAGCTGTTATTGTGGATTGACAAATTTTAGGTTTAATTACAATAGGACACATTACATTTATGATGTTTACACTTAAAAGGAACTAAAAGATAGAACTAGAACACAAATTTCAATCAATACAAAAAATTATTTAATTGGTATTAAATTATCAAAGTACTGCCTCCACTAGGCTTAAGTGACATTTTCATTTTTTTCAAAATTTCCTTGAGTATCATTAATTACAGTGTACTAAGGATGTCATTTGAAAAGAAAATGTAACAAGTGTTATGTCTTTTTTAAAAATTGAGATTTCATAACATTGATTAAAATTTGCAGGTCATATCTATCATTTTCGATGATGAAATAAGCAATATATCAGTTTCCATTACCAATTTTGATCGTGAGTTTTGTTCAAGTTCAACAAATAGGAATAAATATTTTTGTATTTTCTGGTTTAAAAAATGGGATCAATGCCTGAACATGCATTATAAGTGTGCTAGTATGATGGTCAGTGTTTTGATCATTGTATAGATGACACTTGTTCACAATGATCAACATTTCAACATTTGTAATGATTGACATATGTTCACAAAAGGATGGTGGTCAGAGTTTTGCCTTTCTAATGAGGACAATTGTCCAGAAAATATGATTGTCCCTTGACTGGAATGCCTGATCTATACAGGTTACCTTGTACATTAGAGACAAAATGGTTGATATATTGAGCTCTTGATGGTAGATTCATGCACTCACACCCTGGTAAGAAATATGAAGGTTGCTTGTTTATTTTAATTCTTTACTTGCCTTCATGATTTATTCTTTACTGACTGATCTATTTCCAGCTGTTTTCATGGGTTCTAAACAACTTTAAAGATTGGATTATTTTTTACCTTTGTTCTTGTGTAATTTATTCATCCTATCACTGACACTATGATCTCACTATGTTGGTTTCTGTGAATCATTGGATTTCAAATAAGAACAGCTGGTGCTAAGGTTAACAGGCAGTTTTCAAAACCTTTCTTAATTTGGTAGCAGCCAATATTTACTTCAGCTTTTATGTAGCCTTTGTACTTGAAATTGTTAGCTTTAAATGCAAATATATAGTGAAATAAATTTTGCATGAGTGAAGGATGCACCAACATGAATTCATCTATACTAGTTCAAATGTACTTTTCTTGTGTAAGGTATTACCAGTGGTTTCATCACATACCATGTATACTCAGGTTTTAGTCACTATGTAATTTGTTGGGAATAATACATAGCACAAACGTGAATGACCCAGATCTGCTGGTGCATTATCAACAGGTCAGTGTTGTTTGCAGTTGGACTAAAATAAAAATATATGGTTAGTTATAATCCAAAAATGTCATTTCTTTCTCATGTAATCGGATGATGTGTAATGAAATTTGCAGTGCAAATTTTTTTTTTTCGGTTGAATTTTCATTGATGCTTTACTTTTCATGTCAGATGGTAATGAAAATATTGACCCTTTTGCATTTGGTAGAAGAGGAAACTTAATTTTAGTTTCATATATGAAGAAAACCCCAAACAAATAGAGCTAATAGATATTGAATCAGCATCATAAGATTATGCTATAATGCTATATATTGCTATAATCAAGAACTTTTGAATAAATACTGCAAAGAAGAAAACTATTACTGAAGCCTTTGTTTTTTTAATACACATTTTTAGACACCAGTGCCCCTCCAGCAATCAGGCAGATTTGCAAGGAAAAGTTCTTGATCTTCTTGCTCTGGATTGGAACTTGTGCTGCCCAGACAATTTTTTCTTATTGTTTGTTTGCTGTTGCTTTCATAACAAGCTCTAATTAGAGAACAAAAGTCACAGAATTAACAGAAATAAGTAAAACCACATGCACAGTGTATTAAAATAAGAAACAAAAATAAACTGTACAGATTATTTGAAGGCACATAAGCAAAAAGAAAAAAAGCAAAAGTGGAAAATATTTTAATAATGAGTTTACACACTCAGTTCATGCACCAGCAGACCAGTGGACAAATGGACACTTTGTCAGAATCAGTGAACAGGTGGATTGTTTTTTTAGCCTTCATGGAGATGGCAGAGGCATATAGTCCCAAAACTATTTCTGAATTACATATAAAGTGTTTCAAAGTGTGTTAGTATCATTTGTACTCAATTAAAAGTCATGTCAAACTACAAACTACACAGACCAGATCTACCATTGCACATGGCACACTCAAATTTGGTTCTGTGTAGTTTGTTAGGAATAGTCAGTTTAAAAAAAAACAACATAAACTCCAATCTGCAGGTCCATTATGATAGGCAGATCAGGATCTTTGTTGTTTGCAATTTGAGTTGATTTATAAGCAAGTACATACAGTAATAGGGAGTGTTCACCTTCAGAAGTACCTACCAGTCTCAATGCACCTGTTTACAAAATGGGAGACTAGATTAATTCACACTTTTGATTCCCTATCTAGAAGTCAGAATGGAAAGGTATGGTTGAAAGAGCTTGGAACTAACAAGGTGTCAGAATTGTTTTTCCCTTTCATCATTGGAGGAAAACCAAGACCTGTAAGAATCCATGGGCAGAGCCATCACAGTGTACCTATGAATGGGACAACCATGGGTTGAGTTGTCAAAACTTTAACACCAGTTTTAATTTCATGCTTCAGGACTTTTATCACAATTGAAGTATTCTAGTTTGATATCTGATAGTGTATTGTATTGAGGGTTTTGTCAGAGGGTTACAAAGTCAAGGAGAGAAATACATTACAAAATAGAAGGTACATATTTTCCAGATTTTGCAAAAGTATTTAGTTTCTCACCTCTCCAAACTATAAACACATACCTGTGGGTCTCATGAAATGTCTGTTGGATAGAGGGTCATATCAATTATCTGTAGAGGGTATCTACCAATGAAGGAGTAAATGTATTAGTTAAATACTGCCCTTGTGTAGGTACCAGCCTGTCTGGCTGTTTCCTTTATTGTTTTCAGATAGACAAAAAGTCTGAAGTAATAGCACTTTCACAAACTTTCATTTTGACAGACCATAACAATTAATAAAGTAGTTTTTAATTAGATTTAAAACTTTTTAAACTTTTAAATTACATGTATGCTGATCATATTAAAAAAGCTTGTTTAATGTTCTCTCCGTTGCTGTGTTGTTACTTTCAAGATTTTTCAAAGGCCCCTGAAAATGCTTTATCTTATATATATATATATATATATATATATATATATATATATATATATATATATATATATATATATATATATATATATGTACCTGAAGGATTTTTTTTTCTAATGAATAGCTGTAAATGATTTGACAATTTTGTACCTGCAAACTTCAATTCAAGAGTTGTGGGTATTATATTTGACCTATCAAGACCTAAGACTTTTCATTGTCAAAGAGCTAAGACTTGAATTGACCAAGAACTAAGGCTGCTACATTGACCAAGAGTTAAGACTGTTACAATGATCAAGAGTTTAGACTGTTAAATTGACAGAGTTTAGACTTAAATTGACCAAGAGCTAAGACTGATTCATTAACCAAGAGTTAAGACTTGTTACATTGATCAAGAGTTAAGATTATTACATTGATCAAGAGTTAAGACTGTTACATTGACCAAGAGTTAAGACTGTTATATTGACCAAGAGCTAAGACTGATACATTGACCAAGAGTTAAGACTGTTACATTGACCAAGAGTGAAGACTTACATTGACCAAGAGCTAAGACCACTACATTTACCAATAGTGAAGACTATTACATTTACCAAGAGCTAAGACCATAATATTTATTAAGGCTGAAGACTGTTACATTGACCAAGAGCTAAGACCACTACATTTACCAAGGCTGAAGACTGTTACATTGACCAAGAGCTAAGACCACTACATTTACCAAGGCTGAAGACTGTTACATTGACCAAGAGCTAAGACCACTACATTTACCAAGAGTGAAGACTGTTACATTGACCAAGAGCTAAGACCACTACATTTACTAAGAGTGAAGACTGTTACATTGACCAAGAGCTAAGACCACTACATTTACCAAGAGTGAAGACTGTTACATTGACCAAGAGCTAAGACCACTACATTTACCAAGAGCTAAGACAGCTACATTGACCAAGAGCTAAGACAGCTACATTGACCAAGAGCTAAGACAGCTACTCTACTACTATGGGTACACTAACCAAGAGTGAAGAGATTTGTACCACCCTTTTAATTTATTATTGATGATCAATGGGTGAGAAAATGGCCATCCACACAAATTGGAAACTTCATATCATGGACATGAGTATTCAGTAGGTAAATCATGCATGTAAAAGGATCAAAAGATAGAGGGTCAAAGACTTTGATGTGTAGCTTAAGGTCATATCATTATATGGTGTTGCCTTTGACTCCATCCATCCTGTTGTACTTTGACTTCAACCCTCCTATTGTTGGGGCACTGAGTGGCTGAGTGGTCTAAAGTGCTGTCCTTACAGATCACTGCCATCTCACCTCTGCTGGGTTGAGTCTAGCATTTGGCAAATGTGGATATGTGAGAAAGCTTGCCAGTACCTTCTAGTGGTTCTTTCTGGTGATTTCCCAGTTTCATCCTCCACCATTAATACTGGCCACCATGTATAGCCTATGTGTGCAGAAAAATCATGAGCTGAAAAATAGCATTAAGCCCTACAACAACAAACCTACTATTGTCAGCTTGAAGTTTAAAATAGAGTCTAGTCAGTTTCAAGGCCTTGTAATTGTGCATCACTGCTCCAAAAAAGAACTGCAGTGGCTCATTGATTAGCATGCAGGACTTGTGACCAAAAGGGTGTGGTTTTGAATCCTACCATTTGACAAGGCTAGGTCAGCCACCAATGTGTGTTCTTGGTCAAGACACTTTATGGCATTTGCCATGACATCAAATGACCAAATTTATGTTGCAGTACTGTAAAGCACCAAGCCAAATTAGTGGTCCATAAACACATTTATGGTAAAGCACCAAACCAAATTTGTGGTCCATAAACACATTTATTAGTGGTCCATAAAAACATTTACTGTAAAGCACCAAACCAAGTTAGTGGTCCATGAACACATTTACTGTAAAGCACCAAACCAAATTGTGATCCATAAACACATTTACTGTAAAGCACCAAACCAAATTTGTTGTCCAAACATATTTAAAAAAATACACTAAACCAAATTAGTGGTCCATAAACACATTTACCATAAAGCACCAAACCAAATTAGTGGTCATAAACACATTTACTGTAAAGCATCAAACCAAATTAGTGGTCCATGAACACATTTACTTTAAAGCATCAAACCAAATTATTGGTCCATAAACACATTTACCATAAAGCACCAAACCAAATTAATGGTCCATAGACACATTTACCATAAAGCACCAAACCAAATTAGTGGTCCATAAACACATTTACTGTAAAGCACCAAACCAAATTAGTGGTCCATGAACACATTTACTGTAAAGCACCAAACCACATTAGTGGTCCATAGACACATTTACCATAAAGCACCAAACCAAATTAATGGTCCATAAACACATTTACCATAAAGCACCAAACCAAATTATTGGTCCATAAACACATTTACCAAAAAGCACCAAACCAAATTAATGGTCCATAGACACATTTACCATAAAGCACCAAACCAAATTAGTGTTCCATAAACACATTTACTGTAAAGAACCAAACCAAATTAGTGTTCCATGAACACATTTACTGTAAAGCACCAAACCACATTAGTGGTCCATAAACACATTTATTAGTGGTCCATAAAAACATTTACTGTAAAGCACCAAACCAAGTTTGTGGCCCATAAACATTTACCATAAAGCACCAAACCAAATTAGTGGTCCATGAACACATTTACTGTAAAGCACCAACCAAATTAGGTGTCCATAAACATATTTATGGTAAAGCACCAACCAAATCAGTGGTTCATAAAACACATTTACTGTAAAGCACCATACAAAATTAGTGGTTCATAAACAAAGTTTCCATAAAGCACTAAACCAAATTTATTGGTCCATAAACATGTTTACCTTAAAGCACCAAATCAAATTTGTGGTCCATAAACACATCTACCATAAAGCACCAAACCAAATTAGTGGTCCATGAACACATTTACCATAAAGCACAAAACAAAATTAGTGGTCCATAAACACATTTACAGTATATACTTGTAGTCATTGTTAGGGGTGAAATAATGAGGCCATGCCACATAGGGAAACAGTTCATGATACACAGCCGATGATATATTATCAATAAGCCTATTAATTTGATGGTCTTTCCATCATAACAAGGTCCATCAATGATTAGTGGTGTCCTTTTATGTAATTTACTGCTTGTATTTCCATTATGCAGATTACAGATAGACACATTTAGCATTTATTTATATGTCAATTTCATCCATGACAAGATAACAAAAATAATGATTTGTATTCACATTTTAAGCCATATAAAGCTGCATTTGGTAGGATGCAGGACTCACTTTAGTTACCAGATGGAGTATTTTGAATAAATAAATATCTTTACTTCTTAATTTGATTTTTTTTTATTCTTATTTACTTTATCTAAACTCAAGTAGGGAAAAATATTGTTTTGTAGATATAATCTCACAGAGCTAAGTTGTTTGTCAAATGAAAGACAGACTCGCTGATGCAAATTTGACAATTAATTTATCCAAAAGTGAGTTTTGCTATGCTGTGTAATATTTTTAGGACAAATTGTGGGACATGGACAAGTTAAACCTATAGATGCCATGGTCAAGGCTCTCTCTGAATTCCCTGTGCCTGTCAGTAAAAAGCAACTGTTGTGATTTTGGGTATGGCTGGATACTATTGGAAATTTTGTTCCAAGTTTTCTATAATTGCTGAACCCCAGTCAAATTTTGTGAGCAAGAAAACAAAGTTTCATTGATCTGGAAAATATGAGAGGGTTTTTGATAAATTAAAGGCCATATTATAAAAAGTGCACCTGTTTTTACAGTTCCAAATTTCAGTCAGTCCAACAATTTTGATTAACAGGAGTAAAAATTGCTGAAATGTTAGAAGTATGAATTTAAATTGGAATCAAATTTTTTTGCATATTAACATTTTGTGATTTTTGCCTAAACTTAATGCCCAGTGAAAACTGAAGGAAAGAAAGAAGAAAGAAATTCTCAGTTCACTGTTGTACTATATTACACATGAATGGTTGGGCAATTGTTTTTCAGTAGTTCCACAATATGTGCAAAAACTATCCAGAGCTAGTTCCTGCTCTCTGTGGGTCATGAACAACATCTTACTTTTCATTTCCTTTTCCTGTCTTTGCTTGCACATTTAAAAAAAAACAGCCATTAGGGACTTAAAATGATATTCTGTGATATTAAAGTGATTTTGATCAGCTATGTTGATTGGTTGAGCTTTGCATCTGATTGGTTGATCTTTGTATAGTTTTATTGTCCTTAAATAATATGACCTCCCACAGGAATTTCAGACTGGTTACATTTGTGTGTAGTAGGTGCAACATTAGTGATTAATGTCAAATTTCAGACAGGAACTCCACATCCAGGACTACATGGCTGCAAATTACTAGGATTGCTGTTTGTTGAACTGGTCTGCAGGCTATCCATTATAGACCATATGATTCTGTTTATTGAGCATGGAGTGATTCATAACCACCAATCCCATAATGCAACATAAAGTGCTTTGAAATGCAAAACCAGAGGAACCTTTCAAATATTCTTGAGTAGGATCTAGAATGCTTATGTAACATTTAGTTCATTGTTCAGTTTTAAAAAAAGGAAATCTCTAGTTATTCAAGGTAAAAATCTTTGAAAAGACTTTATACTGATTTCTTATAATGTCTTGTATCTGGAATATTTATCAAGGTACAGTGGAACCTGTCTTGAAAGACCACCCCTTTTGCCAAAACATAATGGTCTCTCATGACAGGTGGTTTGACAAGTCTTTTACTATATAATCAATAAATCTGTACATGAAGAACCTGGTCTCTCAAGACAGGTGGTTTCTTATAGCAGTGATCTTTCAAGACAGGTTTTACTGTATTGTATTTGATTACCTTGCAGGTACATTTAGATTTGACATTGTAGCAGGAGAAATATCAGCATCAAATATTCACATTTGTGACAACAAAAGAAAATGAGTTCAACATGTTTTTGAATCTTGATGCTTATAGAAGTGTACCAAACAACAGGTATATCAACATAAATTACATCTTTAAACAAGAAAATATGCCCAAATTTTAATTAGAATAAATACCAAATGCATCTCCAAAAAATTGTTTCACTAAGTTCCTATAATAGTGCTATTTAATTACATATGCTATTCAAAAACTAGTATTTGCTTTGCTAAGACTCGTGTGCTCAGAGAATCAGTTTCCATTTTTAAAGATTTAATGGTTGAATAAGAAGGAAATAAGTAGATTACAAGCTTCTTTTTGAAACAGTTTCTCAGCTTTGAATGGACATTAGACTCTTAATCATCAAATTGCTTAAATTGATATAATTGATGATATATTTCAAAAATGGAAAAGCACATGGGTGACATTCTTGTATTCTCTATGTTTGATTTAAATGAATAGTCTAATCATTGAAAAAATGTTTTACTCAGTAAACAAATGCGCAAGTACCAATAACAAATGATCTAAAATTGTTGGAGTATCAGTGTAAAGAGATATGTACTCAATTTAGATCCCACATTGCATCAGTGTAAAGAGATATGTGCTCAATTTAGATCTCACATTGCATCAGTGTAAAGAGATGTGCTCAATTTAGATCTCACATTGCATCAGTGTAAAAAGATATGTGCTCAATTTAGATCTCACATTGCATCAGTGTAAAGAGATATGTGCTCAATTTAGATCCCACATTGCATCAGTGTAAAGAGATATGTGCTCAATTTAGATCCCACATTGCATCAGTGTAAAGAGATGTGCTCAATTTATATCTCACATTGCATCAGTGTAAAGAGATATGTGCTCAATTTAGATCTCACATTTATATCACTAAACTATCACTCTCACCAATTTCTCCTAACATTTAGCAGGAGAGGGATTGGTGAGAGAATAGTTCTGCTTGTAAATATATTTTCTATTACTATTGTGCAATTACTGACTTTTAATTAAGGTGAACCTGACATTGTATGAACATTCAACAAGTAAACCTTGTATGACTAGGTCAATATATTAAGTTTACTATTGAATAAAACTAATTATTCACCAAGACAAGGTGTATAATTGTTCTGTTACATGATTCAGTGATGGTTTCTGAGATTTAAATTGTTAAAGCTCAGTGAAAATTGATGCTGTCATGTTTGCAAAAAATTGTAAATGTTTACACAATCATTGGAACACAATTATTCAGTGTACTTGTAATCAAAGCACTTCAGTGATAGAACTGACACTCAGTAGGCAATGAGTTTTCCCCATTGTACTGATTTTAAAATTAGAGTAGGCAGGTAGGTATTTTTTAAAAAAAAAACATCTATCCATCCATCCATTCATCCACCCACCCACCCAGGTGGGAAAGCAGAGTAAGTGGTCCTAATACTGTCATCTTTAACTCAACTGCATCATAGCTAGGTGGGTGGGTGTGTCAATATTGATAGACAATATAAATTTATTCATTAGCACCTACTGCTATTCAATACCAATGATGATTGATATAATTCCTGGTTCATTTAGATATTCCCATATACATTAATCATGGATTATCCATTTAACTCCTTAACTTCACAATGTTATTATGCCAGGAGTACAGGTGTAACTTTCCTAGTTATTAGCCTGCTTTCCAATTTTTGCATGTTTGGAATGCTCCCATTGTTATCATAGGTTTCAGTTACAACTTTTAATTTAGGTGTAGTTATGTTGCTGTCAGTAGCAGAGTAAAGTTGCCACTGCAAGCTCACACTCGAAGAATTTTTCCCTGTGGTTGCTACCCAGGGAACGGCAGAATTTTTCTCGTCAAGCGAAGAATTCCAGAATTCCGAGGGAGTTATAAAAGGTTTGACTTTACTGGGACCTGTTCAGATTTCCAAGGGTCCAGTTAAGAGCTCCTTAAGTTTAGACTCAGCATGGAAAAATCAATTTCTATTTTTACTATGAATACCATATAAGGAAGTGTGCAAATGAAAGGTAACAGTTTCGTTTATTGTCTTCTGCAATTCAGAATTTATAGTTATTTCACAGCATCTACACAAATAAATGCAATGAAGATAAAGTTTCTTTTATAGTAAATTTGGATAGCTCTAAAACTAAGTTGTGAAATCTCTATCTGTAAATCTTTATGAATATCTATTCATTTATGTTGTTTTAAATCGGCAACTTGAGATTAAATATCTCCTTATCCCTTATATTGTAGTTAGACAATATTTTCATGATCCTGTGAGGTCAAATCAATTGTTTCTTGCAGACTTTGTTCAAATAATGATGTTTATTAGACTTCAATAGAAATAGGATATCAAATAATAATAATAATAATAATAATAATAATAATAATAATAATAATAATAATAATAATAATACGTGCATTTTTAAATATAGAGCAAATGAGTATTTCTCAAAGCTCTTTCCAGTAACTTTTTGTTATATTGTAAAACTGTAGAGTGTTTCTCAAAGCTTTGTGTATATGTATTTAGTGTTACAGCTTCTTAGTGTTTCTCAAGGCTCGGTTTGAAATTACCCTATATTCATTTCCTGACAAGTTAGCCAATGTTTCAAAGTCTATAAGTAAACAATAATTATAAAATAACATCTGAACACTAAACTTTCACTAATAATTTTATCAACTTCTGTCATAAAAGCTGTTACTTAAATTATTTATGTTTGTCCAATTACACACTACCACTGATATAAAATCCATGAGTTGCTATATTTGAGTCTTTAAATGTTAATACAATACCAGTCTATGACTTAATAAATCACCTGAAGCTTAAATCTGAGTCTGCATTTCCTCACTGGTACCATTATCATTGTAAGGATGATTAGTACTAAGCTCTTCAAGTACTGAGCAAAAGAGAGTTAATTAGATGCATAAAGAGAATTTGGGATTTTTTTTTTAAAACCCTGAGGGAAAAAAGTGCTAGGGTCAGCAATGAAATACATGGATGGTCAGCTGACAGGAAACACATTTTGTTTTGCTAAAGGCAAATGGTTGTCATTGGAAGATTTTAATTTTTAAAAATGTAAAATCTTCATATGTCCAAAAAATAATTATTTTTTTTTCAATAATTCAGATTATTTGATAATATTATATACCTGTTAACTTGAATTTTGCATAATGATTGTTGCATGTTCCAAGAAATATAGGTAAGGTAAGATTTATTCCAGAATATGGATATGTTCAGTTCTGATGTGTTCCAATGATTCCATAATGACTAATGATTTTATCAAGATTAAAGCTTAAACTTTGGTATCCAGTTTAAACTATCCTGGTTCATAAATTCCTGAAATAACAGTTGTACATGTAGACATAAAGGTAGAAAATATGTATTTGATGAATGGCCAGTTTAAATAAAATGTTCAGCCGACTGCAGTAGTATGTACCTCATACACAGAAAACAGAAGCATGCAGATTTAGTCACCTAGAATTTTTGTAGGTGAACAAATATATACATTTTCATCATTTTTTTCTTTCACTTTTCATGAAAAGATGGATATATTTAAATCTGGCAGCAGTCACACCTACACAAAATTATGTGTTTGATAATATTTCTTCCCACTATTATAGTCATCTGCTTGGTTCTTGAATGAGCAATGGGTCCTCATAAAAGTTGTATAAACTACAATTGTATATCAGACACCTGGAACATATTTGCAAATGGTTTTTACTGGCTCTTTGTACAAGGGGCATTCAACTTTTAAATCACTTTCTATGAACTATATTGAGTGGTCAGAGATCACCTGCATTCATGATTAGTTTTTCAGCAAATTGGTGCCACCTCATTCAGGGTGTATGATGGTTGTTGGATCCAACTTTAAAACAAGTATATACCCAGTACCTTATTATGTGATCTTGGTCATTACTCTAGATATGCATATTTGAGTTTTTGTAGGATGACCATATTGTATGATAAAAGCAAACTTAATGTACTGGCCCACCGGTACACAGGGATGTTTTATGTACCTATATGTTTTAGGTGCACTTCAGCTGCTCAGAATCATTTGTCCCAACATTGGGAGGTTTACTGTAACATTGCAAGTTTTACTGTAACTGAAAAATTGCACAGATGTTTACAAATCTTGTATTAATCATTATGTACCATTTCTGACAAGTGTTGGGGATGAAAGTCATAGTCAGCTACATAAAATTTAAGTAGTTTTTGTATGGTATGAGGTCCCTTTCTGAAGTTTTAAGATAGGAAAGTTCTGTGTTAGTGTAAACAAGTGTTTTTCAGTGTAAATAAGTGTGCCCCAAGGAAGTCCTTTGAGACTACCTTTATCCTTGCTGTGTGATGTATATAAATATGCTATAACAATTTTACCAGACATTATTTATCAGATCATTCAGTTGGTAAAGCATTTCCTATCAAAGGTAGATGTAATTTGGTAAGTATGCTTCATTGACCCTAACACCCCTGCTACCACAGAGATGTGTTTTATCTATGTACACACAGAGATGAGTAATGTATTTCTGTGATTTGTGGAAATAAATACACTTAGTACACATTCCAGATACTAGAATTGATAAGATCAAGCAATACATATGAATTGAAATATTGTTCCTGCCATAAATTTAGCTTTCAAGGAGAACTAAAATGTTCTTTATATAAATAAGGTACTCGTGTATATTGTTACATGTGACTGTCATTATAAGGTCTTCATTGAAGATGAATATACTGCAACACAGAACAAACGATGATGGTCTTTTGTAACATAACAAGTACATGTTTTTATCCCTATGCTAAATGCTTAGAAGTCGGGTCCCACTGTAAGCAGTATTCACCTAGATCTGCAGGCACAGAAATGTGCTAGCAGGTCTGGGTCTATGTTCATTCATTTGATTACTCTTAACAAACTGCATAGACCCAGCTCTGCCAGCACACTATGTGACAGTGGAACTGGGTTTATGGGGTTTGTAATTGGATCCAACACAAAGTGAGTAAAGAGTATAATGAGACCTTGTTCATTAATATACATATGCACATCTAAGTACAATCAAACCTGGTTATTGGGGATGTCAAAAATTGGTCAACCATGTCCAGAGCTATCATGTTTCATAAAAATTGTTAATGTAATTTTAAAGATATCCTTGACCATTATTCCTGGCTTTTACTCTTACTGGAACCTTGCTGACTAACATAGTTGTAAGATTATTGCTTTATTTGTGTACAGTTTTACTTTACTAGCATGATTTCATAACTTTTTGTACAGAATTCAGACTCTAGCCTTTGCTGTCTTAAGGCACACTGGGTAGTTGCCCAGGGCCTCATGCTTCTAGGGGTGTCATGCTGTCCATATTGTTAATGAATAGTAGGGCGGAATGAATGATTTATTTTTTTTTTGTTCTTTTTGTTTTCTAAGGAAAATTATTGTAGCATCTGCATACCAGCAGACAAACTTAAATGATGTTACATGAGATCTATAGGAAAGTGATTTATATTTTGATAAATTGGGAGTATTTTAATTTTTTTGTATTTAATGACAAACAAGACACATAGCATTGATGAACTCTGACCTGGTGCTTGCCATTTGCATTTCTATTCACAGGACTATACAAATCTTGCAGCCTACCTGTTCAGGACATAAGATGTTCAATAGTGGCATGATGTCAACAATAAACCCCTTTCCAATATTGTTGTACAAAAATACAGAAGAAATATTAAAGTCAGATACTGTTTGTAAAAGAATGAAAGGTCATGTATTCTCAGTATATGTTATTCTGAGAAAAACAACCAGAAACTTGTAACTATCCCAGCAACTTGGAGAAAGTTGGCTTTATCAAGAATGGAGCATGTGTTGAGGATGGTTTTGTTGTATTACATCACTACAATGTGCACTGTACCATTTTCAAAAACAAATTCAATTTCACAAAACATGTAATACTGTACTATTTTAAAGTAACATTTCACTGATGGGCTCCAGTCCAACATACCTATCTAACCTCACCCATGTGTACACACCTGCAAAATACTTACCTCCACTTCTGACACTGTATTCCCATTATGAAGATGAAATCCTATGGACAAGCTCTTTTGCATACCAGGGCTCTTCAAACTCACCTAATAATAATGTATCCTGCCTTAAATATTGACAGCATATTTTCTGTATCTATTTTTTTTGTAATCATATCATTATGTATGTTTTTTTTAAAGTGTTTTCAGATGTTGTAAAGCGCTTATGGCTTCTAAAGATTTGGCTTATACAAAGTCCTCATTATTATTATTGTTAGTGCTGACTTTTGACTAGTAGCAAAACATAGCTGATCAAAATTGTGCATGAAAATTGAAAGCTTTTCGATGATTGTTACTTGGTACTGATACTTGTGCCTGCAAATGGGGCTATTGACTTCACAGGGGTTGAGATAAGTGGGGAAAACTTTGTATTACAAAAATATATTTATTTGGGACATTCAGCATGCACAGGTTCTTGAAACAGTCATGGTTGAGATAAGTTTGCTTGACTGCTGTCATGCATCCCTTTCAAAACTGCTATTTTTGGAATATCAGAGATACACACAGGTTTATTAATGATAGTAGCAAATAATAACTTTAATAATAATAATAATAATAATAATAATAATAATAATAATAATAATAATAATAATAACAATTATAATAATATTTTTGTTGCAAACCTTGTTTATATTAAAATGAAAGAAGATACTCTGGTTTATATTATGAAAAATATGATAATTTGCATATGTTTGTACTAAACTGCTTATTGGATTAAAAGCAAAATGAAAAGAAACAGACTTGCAGAATAGAATTCATGCTCATTAAAAAGTTCCAACCAACTCTAACAAATCATCACATTTATGTGTATTATATGTTTGAAGGGTTATATTGTGTTGATACAGCCTGAGAAAAGTGCCTTATTTAAGATTTACCATGGTGGCTGACAGCCTACTTAGGGCAGCATTGATTCCAACATCCTTCTTGACCAACACCCTTTGGGTTAGGAGACTGGTATTTTAATCCCATTGCCATGAGCACCCTATTGCAGGTAGATAGATCTAGATTGATTACTGTATATACCTGCTTACAAGACAAATTCATCTGCAAACACTGGGATCTGCAGTTGCATTATGAAGGGGCAGATCTGGGTCTGTTTAGATTGTTAATAGTAATGAGTAAAACAAGAATATAGATCCTGATCAGGAGGCACATTATGTTATGGCAGATCAGGATCTTTGTTGTATGTAATTTGACTCCACTTATGAGCATATATGTTATGTTTGTGTTAACTTCTAGTGTCTTGACTTTACATACAGTATGTAAACAATATGGTAATGAAGTCCGTTTAGCAGGAAGGTTTTGCCTAATTAAGCAATGGATATTTTGACTGACATCACAGGCTTATAAATACCTGGTTCTTTATTTTCTCTGCTAAGGTTGCTTTAAATCATGGTTAATTGGGGAGTTAAGTCTTCTAGTTTTCCAGGTAATTATGGACTATGTCCTTTCTTTTCTCATACCTGAGGCGCCATTGGCTCTGCCTACTGCATTGAAAGGTCAGAAATATTCTCTGGATTGGGGATAGGATCACATTGCCATAACATTCTTTACATAAGCTGTCTTTAGTATTAGTTTGACTACTAATTGCTTCTTTTGTCATTTGTGTTTTGTCTTCTATAAGATAAAGGTTGCAGTCTAACCTCTAAGGTTCAAATCAGAATGTGGAATATTATTACTCTTCATTATGTTGGTGAATTCCTTGTAGTTTAAGACCCAGCTGGTGGCCTAGAGTGTATGCTTTGGATGTAGGAGGTCCTGGGTTTGAACCCTGGCTGAGTCATACCAATGATTTATAAAAATTAACCTGACAGCTGCCTTAAGAGGTTAGTGTTAGGACTTGTTGACCTGGTGTCAGGATAATGTGACTGGGTGGAACATCATGCTACATATCTGTGGTATGATGTCCCAGTACTAGACATCACTATAAACTGCCACACTGCAGACAGCTTGTAATATGACTGAAAAATTGTTAAAGCTATGTTACAAATCCAAATATTACACACACACACACACACACACACACACACACACACACACACACACACACACACACACACACACCCTTGTATTATAATAACAACTGTTAATCCAATAAGCATTGTAATTATTGAATACATATAGGATACATAATAGGAAATGTATACAAGTTTATTATAAAATTTCCTTGGGAAATGCAAGGTTGGCCAGCTTTTGGGATGGGTTGGGTGGGTTCTACAAATTTGACAACAAGACACCTGGGATAGTAAATATTTCTTTGAACAATACCTGACACAGTGTTTCCTTTTTATTCACATCAGGGATGTACCTGGAGAAAATTGACGCGCACACAATTTTTTTTACTGTTGTTTTGATGCAAAGGATTTGCAAAATACAAGCAGGATTTATTTAATATCTAGTGCATTGGATTAGTACTGGCATGTGTATCCTTCAATCCTAGGCATATTCTGGTTTCCTATTTTTATATATTCTCTGCGTTGCACTCTGCTATACTGAGCATACAAAGCAGAGAACCAGTCTAGCATGTTATGACAGAGTAGCTTCCCCTAATCAAGAGCTTTGTTGTTGGGCCTAATGCCATTTTTCAGCATGCAATAGGCTGTTCATGGCAGCCAGTATTAATGGAGGAGGAAGAAACCGGGAAATCACCGGAAAAAAACCACCGACCCACGAGAAGCTCCTGGCAAGCTTTCTCACATATCCACATTCACCAAATCCTAGACTGGAACCCACACAGACAGAGATGAGATGGCAGTGATCCGTAATGGACTTTAGACCACTCCACTTGGCCCAAGTTTTGATGGCCTAATGGTATCACTATCTATATAGTGGCAGTGGACATGGGTATCACTATATGTATCTTGGGCATAGGCATCACTATCTCAAGAGCTCACATGATTATTTGGAGCTCAGGAAGATGTAAAAGAACAATGACTGGTTTGACGCCAATTCTGCCACACTCATGCCAGCAATAGAAGAGTGTCAGTCCACAGTGCCCACCTGACCACAGGTAAAGCCCCAGGAAAGGATGGCATCCCAGCAGAAGTCATCAAATGTGGCGGCAGTGTGCTGTTCACACACCTTTATGATCTTCTCTGCCAGTGCTGGGATGAAGGTGTAGTGCCTCAGGACATGAGAGACGCCAACATCATAACCCTGTATAAGAACAAGGGCGACAGAAGTGACTGCAACAACTACAGGGGCATATCACTTCTCAGCATTGTGGGTAAAGTCTTCGCTAGAGTCATCCTGAACAGACTGCAGACGCTTGCCGACAGAGTATATCCAGAGTCTCAGTGTGGGTTCCGCGCAGAGAGGTCCACAATCGACATAATCTTCTCCATCAGGCAACTGCAGGAGAAATGCAGGGAACAACACAGACCACTCTTCCTGGCTTTTATAGACCTCACCAAAGCATTCGATCTGGTCAGCAGAGACGGACTCTTCAAAATCCTGACGAAGATTGGATGCCCTCCAAAGCTGTTAAGCATGGTCCAATCCTTCCATGAAGACATGAAAGGCACAGTGCAGTATGATGGCTCATCGTCCGAACCATTCAATATCCACAGCGGAGTGAAACAAGGCTGTGTCCTTGCCCCCACGCTCTTTGGCATCTTCTTCGCTGTCCTGCTTAAGTATGCCTTTGGGACGTCCACAGAAGGGATCTACCTGCACTCGTGTTCAGATGGCAGACTGTTCAACCTGGCTCGACTGAAGGCAATGAGCAAAGTAAGGAAAACAACCATTAGGGACATGCTCTTTGCAGATGCTGCTGCTGTAGTCACTCACACAGAAGCTAAACTACAATGCCTGATTGACTGCATTGCTAAAGCATGTGATGAATTCGGGCTGACCATCAGCCTAAAGAAAACCAACGTGATGGCTCAGGACGAAGACCCTCCCAGCATAACCATTAACAACTCAAACTAGAAGTAGTCAGTGAGTTCACTGACCTTGGCTCTACCATCACCAACAACCTCTCACTCCATGCCAAACTCAACAAGCAGATTGGAAAGGCGTCAACAACTCTCTCTAGATTGTCGAAGAGAGTGTGGAACAACAACAAGCTGACATTAAACACTAAGATCACCTTGTACCATGCCTGCGTGCTTAGCACTCTTCTGTATGCCATCGAAACTTGGACCCTGTATGCCTCTCAGGAAAAACGACTAAGCGCCTTTCACATGCTTTGTCTCCGTCGCATACTTGGGATCACCTGGATCAATCCTGTGACAAACAACGAGGTGCTTCAACAGGCTAAAATTCCCAGCATGGTCACACTCCTCCGCCAACGTCAAATCAGATGGCTGGGCCATGTGCATTGAATGGATGATGGACGGATCCCCAAAGACCTTCTCTACTCAAAGCTTGCCTCAGGCAGAAGATCAATAGGATGGCCACATCTTCCCTTCAAGGATGTCTGCAAGCAGGATATGAAAGCTCTTGGAATAGAGGTCAACACCTGGGAAAAGCTTGCCCTCGACAAGTCCAGTTGGTGACATGCTCTGTACACAGGTCTGAAAGCCAGTGAGGAAAAGTTACGACAGCTCAGCTCGACAGCTCGCTGATGAGAAAAGATCTCAGAGGAAGAGGATGCAGTTCCAACCAAGACCTGATTCATACTTTAAGTGTATCAACTGCAGCAAGGATTGCCACTCCCGTGTGGGACTTTATAGTCACAGAAGAAGATGCACAGCTACAAACTAGGACACCTTTCATGGGCGCATTTCCATGTGTGTCTCTTGAGACTAACAGAAGCCAGCCAACAATCAGGAAGATGTCCAGGTGTTAAGTGCAATGCTTGTTGCCCTAAAATGTGATCTTGAGATTAAAATGGCATGCATTAAGAATCATTAGCAAAGAAAGTGTAAAGAAGCAGAAGACCAAAGAGTAAATGTGGATCTGACTTTAAGGAACATTTGATCTGTGATTGCAAAGACTGCACAAGTGAATAATCCTTTTGTGATAGCAAGACATTTTTTCAGAAAATAGAAAAAAGTAAACTTTCAGAGACAAATCCATTATTAATTTATTTGGATTATAAATTCAGGGGGTTGCAGATTTTGTTAACATTGCGGCAACGAAAAGAAAGATCTAAAAAGTTAAAGAATAACTTGTTAAAGAGAAGATGAATCATTAGCCTCTGAGTTTTTTAATAAATGTGTTTTAGGATCAAGTACAATGAAACCGATGATAGTACACATTTTATAACTGGCAGTATCATTTGGTTAAAAAGATTTATATGGATTTTTGTATTGGCTTATATGTAACATGTTAATCTATAATATTGCTACAAAAAATTATAAAGAGACTGTTAACAGTACAACTTTAAACTAAAAGGAAAATGAGGTAATAAAATTATCCTTTGAATGGACAGTGCCTTTGTGTATTAATTGTGAGTGTTGGTTTATTTGATTTTAAAAAGAGAGAGAGAGAGAGAGAGAGAGAGAGAGAGAGAGAGAGAGAGAGAGAGAGAGAGAGAGAGAGAGAGAGAGAGAGAGAGAGAGAGAGAGAGAGATATGTGCAAGTTGCAATATCCTTTTTCAGCTGAAAAAGTATGGATCAGATGAAAATTTGTCAGTACATTTTTGATCCCCACATTTTTTATTTGACCCCCAGTTCTGACACCAATGTTTTCTTTTTGACCTTCAGTTTTACACCTCTGGGGGATATACTGCCTGACGGCAACAATTTATTCTCTGGCAGTCAAAGTGAGTTTGTGAAAGGCAACTACATCTTTTATGAGTTTTATACTAGACTGCAACACTTGTTAATTAATGAGGAATGAAACTTGAATGTTTTGTATTTAATATTTGTCTTCAAAGCATTAGAGCTAGAAACTCCATCCATATTGCTTTTTGTCTGGCTAAAAGCAAATTTATTTCATGAGTTACATCAACAGTATTGAAAGTTAGAGGGTCATTGTTAGGACTCAGGGGTTTGTGAAAACTTATTTGATCCATTTACTTCTCAATTATCATCTAGTCATCTTAAAATTTAATTGTTTTCCAAGCAGTAAGTGTACTTCATCTATCTCCTGTAATTATTATGTAAACAACAAATCATAATGACCCCTGTGCTTTGCTACCTTTTCAGTACATCAATCATGCTTTGAAAGAAATCCATGTGGTAGTTAATCACTGGAGACAGTGATTTTTGTTTCCAGATACACCTGTCAAAGAATTATTAACAGGAACACCTACTCACTTTAAAATCTGTGTCATGCATGAAAACAACTTTTTTGACCAACCAATTTGTTTCAGCTAACAAACTGTATCATGTTAAAGGTGACTATGGTAAAAATAATAATAATAATAATAATAATAATAATAATAATAATAATAATAATAATAATAATAATATTGTTTTAAGAGGTGACTGGTTAAAAAAACAACTTTGAGGTCCCCTATTTGTATACAATATTGCATAAAAATGTATGCATATATCAGACCTAAAAACTGCACATAGACAGAAACATTTACAACACACATTTTCACATTTGTCTTCAGTCTACACATTTTAATTAAAAACTATACAGATTAGTATGTGGCATTATATGTACAAATTTACATAAAAATGTCTGCAGGAAACGGTGAACGCCTAATGTAACTGTAATATTCATCCAACAAACCATCTATTCATAAAAAATCTGCACTTCAAGCATGTTTAATTGCTTTTTGAATATTATTCTGTAAAAGGGCTCTAGAATACAAGGATTAGAAGTACTTGTACCAGTGCTGTACCTACTCTAGAATACAAGAATTAGGAGTACATGTACCAGTACTGTAGTACTCTATGATTAGGAGTACAGTAGTCCCCCTCTTGAACGACCCCCCCATACCAGCGGCCACTCGATCCTTACAACCAGAATCCAAAGGCACTAACTAATTTGTGTTCAAAATTACCCCTCACGAAAGGCCACCCAGCTAACTGGACCAGTGGCTAGCCTATTTATGCAAAAATAAAAAATTTACCCCTCACAAGCAGCCGCATTTTATTTTGTAATATGTATCCAGAACAAATTTTATTCATAGTAAGTGTTAAGTAATCCAATTTCTGTGTAAAGAAGCAGAACACAAAAGAGTAAATGTGGATCTGACTTTAATGAAAAATGGAGAAAATATTCCCTTGACTGGAATATGACCTGCACAATAATTGGGATTACCAATGTTACTTATGATCTCCTGATTGCAAAGACTGCACAAGTGAATAATCCATTCATGATAGCTTTTAAGATTTTTAAAAAAAATCTGCCCATGATCACCAAAAGATATCATTTGAACACATTATCACCTTAGACAGTCTTTCAGAACAAAGAAGAAAGTAAACATGCAGAGACAAATCCATTATTTGGATTTACAAATTCATGGGGTCCTTGCAGATTTTGTTAACTTTGCAACGAAAGGAAGATTTAAAAGTTTAAGTGTAACTTGTTAAAGAGAAGATGAATCATTATCCTCATTGATTTTTGGATACATGTGTTTTAGGATTATAATAGTGCTACAAAAAATATAAAGAGACTTAAAAGTATGACTTTAACCCTTTAACTACGACTACCGCATCTGATCGTTGCCTATAAATAGCTCCTGATCCCCACTGACGCATATATGCAGATGCAGTGTCCATAAGCCTTGTTTAAAACCCCAGTGTCACTTATGAGCGTAGTTCTGAAGTACTCAAAACCCCAGTGTTGCATCTATGCAGATGTAACTGCTATGTTAACTAAAAGTTGATTGGTTGCAAGTATAGATGTTTACTTATTTTTCATTATCATAACCAATGAGAAGACTGGTTACTGAACATTTTGATACCAGTTGGAAAGCTGAGAGGTTAAATTTAGACACATGGGAAGGAAATTTCCAGCAGTGTACAAAACACGTGTAGTTGAGATAAACAAAAATGGATTCCTAGTCAGATACTTGTGACTTTGAAGGGTTCAGTGCTAGCAATATGGAAGAGTTTAATGGATCATTCTTAGTAAATGGATCAGATAATAATGTTAGTTTCGTTTCAACATTAGATGTATGTGATTTTGAATCAAATGACAAGGATTTATTTTGTGCGATTCAAAACAGTTTACGTGATGGGGATTTCTTGTCTGATTGTTGTAGGAGTAAATAAAATGGAAATATATGAATAACAGACACACTAAAAGGTTAGCTGCTTTTTATTACTCTGAAATCCAGCAAAAACTAATGAAATAATGGGTCCTGGGTTTGACTGGAGGCATCTAGGGGCGCTCCTGTAGTACGTTGACCTTTGACCTCTGCATTTCCCTAACATTCCCTATCACTCAACAATAATGACGACTAGCATCGGCAAGAGGGAAAGGGCCAGGGAGGGAGACACAAAAGGACATTGAAAGGCCCCCAGTAAACCAACCGGCTCCTCACATCAATGTTTCAGGTCCCCACATCATTGATGTACTCTTTGGGCTTGTGCTATCTGTAACCCAATGGATGTCTTCCAAATGTCAAGGCTGTTAATATGGTCAAATTTTTTCCAGTTATACTAGTGGAATGTCTTATGTCAATGATGTGTAAGCCACCTGTGCAATTAGCTTCCAATATGCCAACAAAACAAGGGGTGTTCAAGGTTGCACTGCTTCCACCCCATAAAACTCCATTACACAAACACACCACAACAGAAAAGAATAACATTGCCAATGCTTGTCCTTAGGAAAAGATTCTACATAACTTTCAATCTCACCATACAGTAACTTTCAAACAATCACCAGGCAAGCAACAAATCAAGCGGCAGACCAGGCCGCAGTACCTCCGCTCCACCCCACCCCAACTCCCAGGCCCCTCTGGACAACATAACCCTTTTTGATGAAAAGTGCTCCCTACCAGACAAGCACAAAACCCTTCTTAGTAATAGAGGGCTAATACATATTTGCAACAACTTCAGGTCATTGGCATAAGACCTTGGTTGGCCCTTATCCTACCATGGCCCTTTTTACCTGCTGTCAAAATAACAAGCTCAATATATATCTAGTCCTAGTAATTTCACAGGAGACTACTAATATCAAATTTCTATAACTGGCTTGATTGTTTCTGGTACACAGAATCTGTGTTTCCTACATTAAACTAAACATTTGATATCTCACTAATGAATTGTCCAGAAGTTTATTTGAAAACATAAATTATTATAATATATCAAATCAGATTCATGCTTGCTTTCAACCTCCTCTTCAAAAAATAAATCCTAAAAATAAGGTTTATAGGTAACTATGTGGCAAAAAATAGTTAGAATTCAAGTATAAAATATCAATTTCTTGCAAAACAATATACAAATTATTCTTGATAGTTAGAAAAATGTTATCTACTATCTTGTCTCTAATATCAACATTTTCAAAATCTAAAACCTAATTATAAGTTTTGTAAATAATCATTTAATTTGCAGAAACACAGTGTCTTCTCACTAGCTACAAGACCTATTTAAACCAAGTAATTAATGTCCCATAAGCCACCATGTGAGCTTGGTGTAAAGATTCTACTTGTATTGTCTCTAGACTGCAGAAGCAGAACATTTATTGAAATGTTGATTATATGCAATATGCCTATTACAAGACCAGAAAGTTGGGGGAAAAAGTTGAATCATATCAAATGTCCCTACTACACATTTCTGAAACAGCCAGTTTGTTTCTGTGATTTAGTGTTTATAGCATGATTACCTATGAAAGTGATAAAGCAATTATTTAAGTAGGCACATTTAAAATTACTGGCATACATGTATGACATTAAACAGGAAACATTATTTTATGCAGGATAATTTGAACAATAAAATAATTGGCTAAATACCTAAGTAGGCACATCAAATGTAAGAATCAAGAGATAGTAGTTACAAAAACAGAAGATGGATGTAAAATATACAGATCTTCATCCTTATAGTGTGCCTTGTCTTGATGCAGTTCCAGATATAATGTATTGCTACTACAGACTCTATGATGAAATCATAGAGGTGTATAACAATGTTGGTTGAAGGATGGTGGAGCTGAGGTTTGGAATGTTTATTTCACTTTGAAAACAACACTTTAAAAAATTTTGGTGTGGTTGCGTTTATTATGGTATTTTCAGTGTACATCATATTTCTCATATTTCTATAACATTCAGCAGTTTCATACATGGCTCTAAACATAATGTGGTTTGGTACACCACACTGTTGGCAGTTATGGTCCCAGATGGCCACATATGTGTTTGTATGTGTGCATGAATGCATGAGAGAGTGGGGATTCAGACAGTTGAAAATGAAGACAAATTATGAAGATAAATGGGACCAGAAACAAAAGTCATTTATTCAGTGTAACTTGTCATGGTCAAGTTGCTGTGAGATTGTTATATGGTGCTTGTTTCATTTCAATGTGAGATTCCATAACTGTCATAAAAGAGTCAGAATCAACCTACATGTTTCAGTTCCTTGGCATGGCATGTGTAATTTAAACCTTTACCATCAGGAATACACTGAAATGCTTGAAAATGTCAGTGACAACCCAGTTAAGTTTTATTAATGCCCAAATTATTCCAATTTTGATTTATTTATTTATAGCAGCGACAGAATTTTGCCTGAGGTTGATATCTTCAGTGTCAGATTTCAATTTTAAAGACTTAACTTGAAGGAAATGAAATTCATTTGTGTTTTGCATTTTTAACGAAGCTTTAACGATTTTTCAGTCTTATTGCTATGATGACTGCAATGTGGCAGTAGAGCATTGGGGCATCATGCCGCAGACATGTAGCATTATTTCACACCCAGTCACATTATTCTGACACCAGGCTGAATAGTCCAAAGCTAACATCCTAATATGAGTGATTAGCAAGGCAGCTGTTAGCACCATCTTTATTGGATATGACTTGGCCAGGGTTCGAACCCAGCACCTTCTACATCCGAGGTAGACTTCTCTAACTACTTAGGCCACTGGAGTGGTCTAATAAAATTTATGCTGTGTGTGTGTGTGTGTGTGTGTGTGTGTGTGTGTGTGTGTGTGTGTGTGTGTGTGTGTGTGTGTGTGTGTAAACACATCAGTATTTAAGTGTGACCAAAAACTGCTACCTTTCTATGGGTTTTTGACAAATGGGGGAAATTGGCATAGAATATGATAGATATGGCTGTAGATTGTGGTTTGGAGCTCTGGAGAATTTGATGGGTAGTATACTGATTATAGTTCATTCCAGAACATTTCACCTGATATTATAAACCAATTATAAATAAATAATTCTCAGATAATGTTAAAATTACACAAAGCAATTGATAAGGTCTCATTTTAGCATTTAATATACATTTAATAAGAAGTTTAAAATTGCCAGTTATTTTTATTTCAGTGCATCAAACTGTAAATGATCTTTCACAAAATTTTCGAGTTCTCACTCTTCAAGTGTTGAAACCAGAAAGCACAAAATCCATTAAATTCTAGCTTACATGATTCTGAAACTGTTTTCCTATTTTAGTAGAATCATAATGACTGACCAAAATATGATGAAGTAGGTGACAAATTTATTATTCCTTACTAATGCAGAGCTCCAGTCATAAGACAAGATTTGAAAAACATTTTTCATCTTGACTATCACAAAGCACAAAATATTGCACATTTAGCATTCATTATGTATCAGAAAAGACTTTAAACTGTCAAGTTATTTTCTGTAAATACTTGCTTTGCAAATAGTATGGACCCTGTGTACAGACATAATGGGGCAGTGTTGAGTTCTTTTGATTATTCTTCACCAACAGAAGAGACCCAGATCTGCCAGTGTTGTGCAGTGGCAAAATTAGGTCTCTGCAGTTTGCAGTTGGACTGGACTCAAATATGTTTGCACATCAGAACTGTTGTTTGTTTTACTTTATAAATTCTAACAGAAAGGTGAGAGCCAAACAACCTGTTATCTAAACCTCTTTGGGTCCAGGGTGAAATCCAAGACTATCCAAATTAAAATGGCACTGCAGTGCAGGGCTTGTATTTGTTCAGAAGTCAGAAATGTTTTTTTCCAATGTGTCACAAATTGAATGAAGGGTGTTGAGCTGTTTTGAATATGGAACTATTCTTGATTACCACTGGCTTAAGTTGGAAATTAGTAGACACAATTAGGATAAACTAACAGGATGTAGGTGCTGGCTTATATATTCTCTCTGTTATCTTGTTACAGGTTAGACCATCCATCCCCTGATTTCATTAATCCAGGCTACTAATTTTCTTTGTAACTAACCTCTGTGGTTTTGTGCAGATGAATGTATGTAGTCTAAAGTGTTCTAGCAGAAAATATCACCTAAAATATAGTGGAAATTGAATTTCACTGCACAGAATGAATTTGCATATCAGAATTTGCAGAGGACATTTGTACTGTAAACTCTGAAACCAATAAATACTTTAATTTTTTTTAAACAAAATTTTAACCCCTGGAGGTTTTTTGTTATTTTTGCCTAAAATGCAAGTAGGAAACGCATTTTAGGGGGCTATTTCTGAATATATCTTAATACATTGATGTCCAAGAGATTTCTGGATTGACCTAATGCCTAGTTAGAAACATCAGTTTTCATTTTTTCACTGCACATGAGCATAAGGGTAAAAGTTTGACTTTTTTATTTTCTTTTTGCTTAATGGACCCATCATTTTGTATCCAGACCATTTTTTATTCTAAATGCCCATCTTGTCCTACATTTTTGTAAAGGTTTACCTGTCCTGTCCAGTCTGCCTTAGATCTGAGGTCAAAAAGTCTAAAATGCAGACACAAAATCAAGTCCAACCACAGGCAAATTTATGATGGAAAAATATCAGGTCTAAAAAAAATTGTGTTTTTCCCATTATATTTAGTAATACATCTCAAAAATCCAGATTATTTGGTATCATTTTATATTTGTTTACTTTCCTATAATACCACCCACTTATGTGTATCTTAAATGACTTGACGTAACAGATGAAAAAAGACTACTACCTCCTGACATGTAAACGAGGTGCCAGGATTAATGAGTTAATGTAGATGCTGTGGATGACTGTTTTCAAGTAGAGATGTGCACCTTCCACTGTAGTGTACTGGTATGTCTAGTTTCTATAAGCAATGAAAGTATGGAAATTCCTGAGCAATCTTGCTATGAATTGAAAATATTAACATTCATATTTTCCTTTTTTGTGATCAAATAAATAAAAAAAGTTATTTTTATAAAACCATTGTACCTGTCAGAAATTAATGTTGAATATTGAAATTACAATTATGGCCCTTTAAGATCATGTTTGACATTTGTCACTTGTGCCACCATGGTAGCCAAATGGATTTTTTGAAAGTTATTCAGGCTAAATTCCAATTTGAGGACCATTTTTGGACTTTAAAAATTGTCATTTTTTTCGTGTAATTTACTAGCACATGTTATTATATTAAGTTGATTTTCCTTAGGGCATTTGTTGAATTTTACAGTCTTTGGTACATTAAATATTGTCTCCTTTGTTGAGTAAGTATGCTTTATATTTACTGGCCCTCTCTGATAAATATCTTGTCCAGATGTTCCATTCATGTTATATCAGTACTGTAGGTTGTAAATTGTAGCACAGTGTCAACACCTACTATTATCTCAATAGGGCTCTAATGTCAGCACAATGTCTTTCACTGGGTGTCCGTGTTGGGCAATATTACAAGCTTAATGATCCCACCATAGTTGTTGATTTTAGAGTACAACTTGTTCAACTGTTAACCTGTACAAAGCAAATAATCTGCTACAAGGTACTGACCTTTTACTTTTTTTTCCAGATATAATATATTGCACTGATTTGTAGCCAGAATGCATCAGATTATATTGAATATATTAATGGGTATAATAAAATGCTTTTTTGTTATAAATTAGTGCAAGATAATTTTTCTGCTATTGATCAATGGAAACTTAAAACAATGTCAGGCGCATATTCCAGAACATTAAAATTTTAGTCCATAGTTAAATTGTAGTATACCTTAGTACATGTCATAGTATATTAGGAAATATTAGGGTTGATCATAGTACAAAATTGTTCCCTGTACCCATCTCTAGTGTTTGGGTATATAGAGAGGCCATGACATCCCCATGTGGTAGATTTTTATCTGACACATTCTTAGATTAATTGGACATTGGAGTTCTCACCTTCACTATTTGGTCTGGTTGTTGATTTGTTTATCCATTTAACTGCCAAAATAAGCACCTTAAGGCAAAATGCAGTGGTCTTTAAGTCTAGTTTACTGGATTGTTTCTGGGTAAGACATTCTAAAAAGGTTTTGCTGACTGGCTTAATTCAGAGGTGACTAGGTCAAGTTTGCAAATTATTTCAGCCGGGACAAATAGTAGTGGCAATTATGTTGTCCTAGTTGTTTAAACACTCATTAACCAAAATACCAAAAATGGTGTGAAAGCTTGCCTTCTAAACTTGTGTGAAGTTTATCTTCTAGAATTGCAGGTAAGCTTATTTTCTGGACTTGTTAAAAAAAGCAACACTAATTGAATGATGTACTAAAGATGTACTACATAAGTCCCTAAAATTACAAGGTATGTGTCATGTGTATCAGCACCTAAAACCTTTGGAATGAAATTTTTGAAGCAAAAGGCTCTATTAAGTAAAGAAGATACTTCAGCAAAATCCAACTTTTATTATCAAGATTTATTTGGGGATCAAAAAAACACCCACAAACACCACCATCATACTTTATTTCAAGGTACCAAGTCAGCTTGTTGTCACTTAATAATTAAGTTTTATAAACTGTGGTGTTGAGTAAAATGCTAATTGTAATCTTTAACTGAAAATTATACTTTTTCCAGTTTGGTAATTGTTACATATCTCTGTCACAATTAATTATATCTCTTTTTAATGTTTTTTATTTCAGACATATATATCTGCCATGTAAAGTTTTAGTGAAAATGTCTGGCAAGAAACCTTTGATATGTTTAATGATTAATTAGCCAATCCCATTTTTTTTATCAAGTTTGGAAATGCATATTTTGCTTTGATCATTATGTTGCTTTGATCCTTAATGTTCTAATACCTTATATATGTAAATTGCAGTGTCATCATCATTTTGTACAAAAACAATTATTCTTGATTCCTTTCTTATTTCAGGAGTTATCAATTTGCCTAGAAGAGAAACCAGATAATATTCCTCTTAAAGGTAAGCAGCAAATTGTATAGGTAATTTAATGCATTAATTTATTGGTGTATTCCTAATTTGGTTCAAGGACAGATATGAAATGCAACCTTAAAAGTAGATACCATATTCTGTTATATACCTATAAATGCATAGTTCCATGCACTAATTTTTAAGAAATCTGATATGAATATCTGTACCATCCCCTAGTTTTTGCCATTTCTGTATATACTCAAAAATGAGTTCAACTGTAGACTTGGCTCTTCTGGTAGTGTGACAGTGATCAGGATCTTTTTGTGTCAAGGTACACACAACAGCAGTCCCAGAACTGGAACAATTTTAACATGTCAAAAACCCACCCAAAACAATTATACAATATTGGGCAAGTTTATACAATTATACAATACTGGGCAAGTTTATACAATTATACAATACTGGGCAAGTTTATACTATTTTGAAAGTGCAGTTTAAGGCAAGCAATATACTGTCAAACTAAAGCTCATTGAGAGTCTTCACTAGATACATTTATGCAGACTAAAGTATCCTTCTGACCTTAGCTCTCAAAATATTTTTTCCAGGAACCAAAACCATTTATTCATCAATATTGTAAAATGACCGGAAATTGTGCCTAATTTTTGGGTTCCATGTGCCAATGTGATTCTTGAATGAAGGGGTCCCATTACAAAAATTTAAGTCGTTGACGGAAGGGTTCTTGCATCAGATAAAATCCTTGAATATCAATGGGTGTTATATTTTTAAAATGACTTTTTAAAAATTTACCATATATACATATGCTCATTTATAAGTTGAATTAATCTGAAAACTAGAATGAAACAGATCTGCAGTAGCATAATGTATCGGGTGATCAGAGTCTATGCTCTTTTTTTTTTTTACTGAGGACTCCTAACAAACTGCACAAACCCAGATCTGTCAGGAAATTATGTGATGTCAAATCTGGGTCTGTTCAGTTTGTATTTGGACTAATTTTGTAAGCAAGTCTATATAGTATTTCAGGGCATACAGAGTTAAAGCTTTATATTATATAAAAGTAGGTGGTTCATTTTTCTCCTGTCTGTGATAAGTTTAATGAAAATTAGCATCAGGTATAGTGCTTGCCCATTGAGTTACTCTAAAATCAAATATTCATGGAGGGTTTAATTTAATTAATTCATGGGTAATGCATATCTATGAAATGAAACACACCATGAATGATGGTATTTCTTAAAGAACAGTACATGATCTTAGAGAATTGTTCATTTACTCCCAAACTCTGAAATTGTGTATACACAAATATTTGTGATTTTAGTCTTCTTCCAGAAAATTAAATTCATAAGAATTTGTTGGGTTTTTTTAAATTTCTGAATCTAAAGAAATTTGATACTAACAATTTCGGTGTCAAATTTGCAAGTGAACATTTTATGTTTTATAGACACAATCTCATGCCAAGTCATAAAATGTGACATTTGAGCGAATGCTATTTGATTTCAGTTGCCATCTAATTTAATATCTACATTCTGATGAAATCTTTTGTGATCCTTGAAGACTTGGATACTAAATGTACAATATATCTGCTATTTTTATATTAGTAATTAGAGATCAGAAGCATTTATACACAAGTACTTGTATTATAATTGTGACCAATTACCTTTTTTCATTTTCTTTGGCACACAGTTGATTCAGATGTGACATTATAAATCTTTTGATGTTTCATTCACTGACTGAGTAACTATACTAAAATTGGAAAACATAAAGATATATGATAAAAGATAGCAGAGCATTAATTTTCACTTCACAAAAATTGGATTTTAAAATTAGTACAGATTTAAATGGCAAGGAGCAGTTGAGAATAATGCAACAAATAGCATAGACATTTTATATTTGCCTTTTATTACTGTTGTTTGTTTAGTCATTTCTAAGATGGGAACCGCTCAGGTGGCCTAATGGTTAGAGCATCCACCTCGGATGCAGGAGGTCGTGGGTTCGATCCTCGGTCGAGTCATACCAAAGACTTACAAAAATGGTACTAACAGATGCCTCGCTTGACGCTCAGCATTAAGAGGTTAGTGTTAGGACTGGTTGGCCTGGTGTCTGGATAATGTGACTGTGTGGGACATCATGCTACATGTCTGTGGTATGATGTCCCAGTGCCAGACATCACTATAAACTGCCACACTGCAGATATTGTAGCCATATGACTAAAAAATTGTTAAAGCTATGTTAAAAATTATTAACACCAACACCACCATTTCTAAGATGGGAGCAAGCTCAGTAGTATTTCATGTAGGCACACATTTCTTTTTGGTCAGGAAAAAATATAAATGGGCTTGGAAAAATCTTATTTTTATATGACATCCCTCTTTTAAAATTTACTTGTCAGACCCACATCTTTGCAATGGCGGAAGAGAATTTCTTGAAACTTAGGCAAAGTATTGTTCATGACTAGTGGTTGAGGTGTATACCATAGGCTCTATACTGATGTCACATGGTCATGTTCATGGCAAGGGAAAATGTAATTTGTGGTTCAGGTATAGTATTTGAATAATCAAAAATATTTTGATGAAAATCCTGCCTCGAGGTTGTGTTCATGTCAGGATATAATGTAATTTTGTCATTTGTATCCTAGTGGAGAGGATAACTTTTGAGCCACTGAAAAAATTGTACAAAACCTTAAACCTTACATATCATGTATAGATGATGTGACAGGTAACATCACCATTTTCACTGCACCAAGGTGATAGGGTCAAGTAAAATATGTCATTGATCTCTACACAACTCCCAGGTGTAACTTATAAAAATATGGAGATCTTTTGATTAAATTGAGTTGTTTTGTTTATCTTGACAGGAGTCTCCTGTTTTCAATTGTGTGTAAAGGTCAAGGTCAGCAAATAATCCAAATTATTGCCATGTTTCCAGATTCACACACTTGTTAACTCAGACAGATATTTTGACTTAACTAACCAGGTCTACAAATTAACTCAGACAGATATTTTGACTTAACTAACCAGGTCTACACATTATCTTACAGTAGTCCATGACTCCAGGGTCAAGGTCATTCATAGGGAATAGAAAGGAGTAAACACACACACCCACACACACACACATTCATATTTACAAAAACAATGGTGACATTGATTTACTATTTCATTAAATGATAGCAGATTGTGCTGTTTGCTACTTGCTATTGAATGTTAGTAAATAGATTATATAATATTACCACCCAATATTTTCAGATTTTTAAAAATATTTCTTTGCTATACTATCATTGAGTCATAAAGTGTAATTGAGGTTAGCTCTAGAACCAGAAGTGTGTTGTCATGACTCTTTCTAAACTACTGTACCTAGAAGATTACCATAAACTATTCTGACCTATTTATTGCAATGGTAGTTGCTTTAAAAAAGATTTTTGCTGCTGAAATATCTAGTATAGTAAATACAGCATGGCCACTACTTCATCCGTGGTGAATATTTTTTTATTACACCCTTTTCATGGAGTCATATCAACATGGTATTTTCACCAACAGATATATTATGGTGTTTTGGTAATCTTAAATAGTGCCAATCTTTTATCACCAATTCTCCTAGATGGCTGACCATGTCCACACTCTACTTATCAAACAGCAACTTGTGATGTTTTGTTGGACCTAAATGGAAATGGTATTTATCTGATATTAAAAGAATAGGCCACAAAATGGCATCCATCTTAAAAACCTTGTTATTATTACTCCTTCAAAACAGATAATCATACAACATGTGGGTCTAACCAAAAAAACTTCTTATGATGTCTTTTTTGTCCAAATTAAAATGGGGCCACTCTGCAGTTGGAATCCATTTATGTGAGTATTTAGGTGGCCATCTCTAAAATCTTGTTAGTGTCTCTTGTAAATTAAGTAATTTTAAGATAATGGTTTTCACCAGAGGAGTTCATCTGGTGTCCAATTGGTCCTAAATGAAAATGATTGCTGCCATGGTCACTATCTTGAAAAGATTATATCTTTTTCTCCCAAATTTATGGCCTCATCAACATGGGGTTGTTACTAGTGGACTTCCTTTGATGATTAGTTGGTCCTGAATGAAAATGGTGCAAAACTGTATATCCAGTGTGGCTACCATGATAGAAATCATTAATATTTTTTCACTTCTCCAGAGAATTGGATGGTTAATTATTATGGGGTTTTCACCAGAAAACTGAGAGGAGCCAGTCTGTCATACAATTTGACCACCACAGCTGTTGATTTGAAAATCTTGATATCACTGAAGACTATCAGAGATAGTTTGAACATTTGTTAAAATGAAAAAAAAAAGGTCTTGTCTAGAATTTCTGGAATTAATTATTTGGCCAGTAGAACCTCTCTGAGGGAATGTTACCCATTTGACTCAGAGAGTTCCCATATATCTATCTGCTCAGTTATTTGTGTGGGACATGACTGATTGAAGCAAATTTTGGTTTGAAGCTTAAAATCAAAACCTAGATCAGCTTAGATTTTTACTGTTTTTGCCATGAAAATTTGAAATATGGTATCTGCTTGACCTAGTGTTTTGTTCTTGCAATAATGTACAAAGTCTTTTTTACTTGCAACTATTTTGGCATGGGCATCTGTTACCTGTGGACACATTTTGTAAGTTGCACTTTAAACAAGTAATGCATGCTTATTTGCAAGTTTAGTGGCTCATAAAGGAGGTCTGGAGTATTTGATAGAACCTAATTACCATCCTATTAAGTTATGGATTTCTAGCCGTAAAAATATCCATTCCAACCAATTACTGGATTACCTGTCTTTTTAGCTGGCTTAGTGTTGGAATGAATCTCTATTAACTCTTGTTCATAAAACAGCTCTCTGATAAAATTGCATTGTAAACATACCATTGAAATCAAACTATGCCACAAAGTGAACTAGTTTTGTAATTATCTTAATTGGTAATTTGATTCATATTTGTATTTTATGTGATTGTTTTCATTTATAATCATTAATCATTTATTAATAGTAGAAAAACTTTGAATAAATAAGCCAAGTTATATCCACAGTTGTAATTTAGTTGCTGCTGGAGTTTTAGGCTTGCTATGACTTGAGAACAAAGTTAGTCTCAAAATAGCCGAGATATCTTGTATATGAACATTTGTCTTTCTGTTTCCTTGCTGCCAAGCAAGGGGCAGTGAGTTTCAAACTCGTGGCAGCGTCCCAATTTTTTCAAACTTTTTGTATTTTATGTTCTATCTTTCTTTTCTCTCTCATCTCAGTTTTTTTATTATTTTTTTACTTTTTTTTATTCCAGCCCTTGGGATAGGCAATTAGACAAATAGTTAATAGTAATTTTAATTATAGTAATTAACAGGTTCCAACAAAGGTTTATGTCCTAGTGACATTTTAAATTCCCAGTCCATTTATTTTCAGTAACTTATCAAGTCAAAGCATTGTATTTCATGTTAAACAGAGTTACAGAAAGTAACAGTATATTCCAGATGAGGAAGCTTTAATCTGATTTGTCAATTGAAGGGTCAACAGAACATGACCTTGTATCTGTGCCTGTCAGATCTCCATTATATCAGAGATCTTGATTTTAATCTGATTGGAATAACATTGTAATTATTGGTGATAGCTGTGATGCTTTACTTTTCTAATAGATTGTTGCATGAATTATAAGCCGAATATGTAGGACTACACTGAGTATAGATGTGTCAGTGACATGATTTTTCTAACATGATTATCAAGTTTGCCCATTTAAAAATGTTGTAGTTGTTGGGCTTAAAGCCATTTTTCAGCACACATAGGCTATTCATGGCGGCCAGTATTAATGGTGGAGAAAGAAACCGAAATTACCCATAAAGAACCACCGACCCACCAGAAGCTACTGGCAAGCTTTCTCACATATCCACATTAGCTGAGTCTAACCCTCCCACAAAGACAGAGATGAGATGGCAGTGATCCCTAAGGACAGCACTTTAGACCACTTGGCCAGCCCCTCATTTAAAAATGTCTAGGACATCTACGCGGCCCTCATTTAAAAATGTCTTGAAAGCTAAAGTTCAGATAGAATTGTCTAATGTTCTATATTTGTTCTTACTCAGCATCAGCAACTTCACAGTTTAAAGTTGAATTAGTTAAATTAGTGTTATAAAATCCTGTATGTTAGGTATGCTTTAGGATTAACAGGTTTCAGAGCATGTTTAATGGGGTTATCATGAAATGTATTATGTCTGCAGTGGGACTGAGATTGTTACAGTATGTATTCCCATTGCAGTGGGGCTGAGATTGTTACAGTATGTATTCCCATTGCAGTGGGGCTGAGATTGTTACATTATGTATTCCCATTGCAGTGGGGCTGAGATTGTTACAGTATGTATTCCCATTGCAGTGGGGCTGAGATTGTTACATTATGTATTCCCATTGCAGTGGGGCTGAGATTGTTACAGTATGTATTCCCATTGCAGTGGGACTGATATTGTTACAGTATGTATTTCTATTGCAGTGGGACTGATATTGTTACAGTATGTATTCCCATTGCAGTGGGACTGATATTGTTACAGTATGTATTCCCATTGCAGTGGGACTGAGATTGTTACAGTATGTATTTCCATTGCAGTGGGACTGATATTGTTACAGTATGTATTCCCATTGCAGTGGGACTGATATTGTTACAGTATGTATTCCCATTGCAGTGGGACTGATATTGTTACAGTATATATTCCCATTGCAGTGGGGCTGAGATTGTTACAGTATGTATTCCCATTGCAGTGGGGCTGAGATTGTTACAGTATGTATTCCCATTGCAGTGGGGCTGAGATTGTTACAGTATGTATTCCCATTGCAGTGGGACTGATATTGTTACAGTATGTATTTCTATTGCAGTGGGACTGATATTGTTACAGTATGTATTCCCATTGCAGTGGGACTGATATTGTTACAGTATGTATTCCCATTGCAGTGGGACTGATATTGTTACAGTATGTATTTCTATTGCAGTGGACTGATATTGTTACAGTATGTATTTCTATTGCAGTGGGACTGATATTGTTACAGTATGTATTCCCATTGCAGTGGGACTGATATTGTTACAGTATGTATTTCTATTGCAGTGGGACTGATATTGTTACAGTATGTATTCCCCTTGCAGTGGGACTGATATTGTTACAGTATGTATTCCCATTGCAGTGGGACTGATATTGTTACAGTATGTATTTCTATTGCAGTGGGACTGATATTGTTACAGTATGTATTCCCATTGCAGTGGGACTGATATTGTTACAGTATGTATTCCCATTGCAGTGGGACTGATATTGTTACAGTATGTATTTCTATTGCAGTGGGACTGATATTGTTACAGTATATATTCCCATATACTCCAGCTGCAAACTGGACAGACCCAGATTTGTTATCACATAATGCACTTGCAGATCTTGGTCTATGCTGTTTGTTTGGAGTCATAACAAAGAATGATCAACATATGGTGCATTATGTAAAGGGTCAAAGTTTGCAGTTGAAGACAGCTTACATTCGAGTATATACATTATTAACTGAAACTTTCTTCACAATAATTCTACAAGTAAGGTAAAGTCATCAGGTACCATATTTATTCTATGATAAATTCATCATTCCAAATCCACAGCTTTTAAAATAACATAGCAGTTTTTTTTGTGAAAGAAACCTATTTCTCCTTGTAAATACACCCATAGTTGTCAACAATTATATCAAAATTATGGTGTTTTGTGGTAAAGATATGTGAGCACCTGTATTTATTACCCAGATACTTACTGTAAAGTGCTTTGTCCAAAGACACATCTCAATAGCTGACCTGAGCTGATCTGATTGTAGGATCCAACCCTCACAATTTCTGTCAAGTCTGGCAGTCTACAGTATATTTAAAGGATTTCACATCCCCTTTATGCACTTCCAGAATTTTAACATGTTAGCTTTGATATTTTATCTTTTTGTTTACAAGTATTTTTTAAGAAGCTGCTCCGGTGGCTTAGTGGTTAGTTCATCCACCTCTGATGCAGGCAGTTGCTGGTTCAAACCCCAGCCAAGTCATACCATAGACTTATAATATGGTAATAACAGCTGCCTGGCTAGACACTCAACATTAAGAGGTTAGTGTTAAGACTGGTTGATCTAATGTCATTTGTCAGAGTAGGACATGATGCTGCATGTCTGCAGTATGATGCCTCAGTGCTAGACATCTTTATCAACTGCCACACTGTAGACATTGAATTGATATGACTGAGCTAAAGCTAGGTTAAAAATCCAAATCAGTCTCTTTCTCCTACACACACAAACCTTTTTGGAAGAGTTTATCTTCATAAATATTTTTGCAGTAAATTGTAACTTTGCCTTTAATTGGCACCATGTAGCTACATTTGTGCTTAGGAGCAATAAAATGCTACTAAATGCATGCATACATACATACACACACATAACATATGTGCATATATGCATGCACACACATATGTACATGCATACACACATGAAAGCATTCATCTATGCATGCATTCATGCATTCATACATACATACATACATACATACATACATACATACATACATACATACATACATACATACATACATACATACATACATACACACACCTTGAGTTTTTTGTCATTTTGCCCGAAATGTATGTACATACATACACACACACATGACATATGTGCATATATGCATGCACACACATATGTACATGCATACACACATGAAAGCATTCATCTATGCATGCATTCATGCATTCATACATACATACATACATACATACATACATACATACATACATACATACATACATACATACATACACACACCTTGAGTTTTTTGTCTTTTTGCCCGAAATGCTAGTAGGAAACACATTTTGCGGGATAATTCATAATACATCCTTACAAATCAAATTCCAAGAGATGTCTGGTTAACATAATGCTTGGTTGTATTAGAAACATCATTTTTCATTGGCAGTTTTGCTTGCTTATGAAAAGAAGGGGTAAAGTGGAGTTCTAAATGTAAGGTACCACCTCCTGACATGTCATTGAGTCACCAGGGGTTAATGAGGTTAAGGTGCTAACCTTTAGAGACCACTCATACATCTAGTCTCTGTCTATGTGGGTTTGAGTTTTGGCTTGACTACAATGGGTATGTGAAAACAGCTTGCCAGTAACTTTTCCTTGGTTGGTGGTTTTCCCAAAGTCTTCCTGGATTCTTCCTTCAGCAAATATACTGGCTGGAATGTATAGCCTGTCATGTGTTAAAAAAAGGTGTTAACCCACAAAACCCACAAAGACATACTATTAATTGCTTCTTTGACATGCAGGAAGGTGGTGCATTGAGGCTGTTGTACATCCCAGAAACCTGAATGGGGTTTTGCAGTGTGTGCCTTTGGGCTTGTCCTAGTGCAAAAAACTGCTGCATTATTAATCTTAAGAACTGTCTGTTATCTATTATACTTTAGCAGCCATCTTGTTCTATGTCATATGAAACAATGTGTGCAACTTTTGGTATAGATTTGTTGACAGTTGAGCCTGAGGACCCAGAAGTTATTGATTGAAATGGTAGCATCATCTAACCTGTGCATCACCATGCCTCAAAAAAAATCATTGTTCCCAAAGGAACCAGAATGGACATCATACATCCACATGTATCTCTGAATAATGATTCTTGTACAGTTAAACATACTTAAGTTGTACAGCTGTGTGTCTGTAAGGGTCTCAGATAACACTAACAGGGTATGCTTTCACAAAAAGGCATCAGAGGCCATCTAAGAAAAGAGAGTTTGTGTAAGAAATATATAGTGTTTGTTTGAGGGTTTTATTGTAAGTTGTAACAGAAATTGCATAGAAAAGGCTTTGACTATAAAATATGCAAGAATATGTGTCTAACAAGAATGTGTCTAAGAGTAGTGTTTGTAAAACCTGTATTGCTTCTGAAACATTTTGCTCATCATAAACCCAAAATAAGTTCAGTTTTTAGGAGGTGAGAATAGTCTCTTTTGACTAAATGTATTTGCATGCCTGTATCTGAAGCATATGGATATGAATATATACTTTATTGGATGAGGATTGCGACTTCTGAGGCATGACTCCGTGGTCTCATTTGAAACCCCATCTGATAATATGTTGAACACTTGGAACAATGATCAAAAATATACTTCTAGGTTTTGCTTTATCATTTACTTTCATTTGATTTAAAGTGTAAAACAAATCTGCGGTTGAAAGCTTTTTCCTATTAAGTAAAAGTGTATTTTGCAAATTTGGGTGTTAGATAAAATCAATGATCTTTGAATAACTATAGTGTGTGCTGCCCACATCTTAGCTTTTCAGTTAAGTGTTTCTCTTGAAAAACCACAACAAAACAATAACAGCAAAATACTGACTACATTATGCATTGCTCTGGACTACAGTAAGAATTAATATTGTATGAATATACAAGTGTCAGGCTTGTGTAATAGATAAAACATAAGTTGTAATAAATTTATGTTCTGTAAAATTATACCAGTTCCATTCAGACAGCTGATGAAATCAATCATTGCTGTGCAACAACATTAATTGGGCACAGAATTGAGTTCCCATTTGATGCTATATTAGTGTTTGGCCAAATTATTACCCTTTGTTGGTAAGATTGACAGATTATGCTTACATACTATGGATGATCTGTCCAGGAGGAAACTTTTAAAATGTTAATGATATCCTGTACTCATTATAAAAATATGGCAGAGTGAAATTTCTGTTTTCTTCCAGTAACACTTGTGTGGCAAAGATTGATGAAACGGAAATAGCTATTGATCAAAGTCTACCATTGTAGGCCTCTTAAAATTTTTTTAAAATTTACTGATAACAATTTTGAGCTAATCAGTGATTTTCATTCTTTTAAATACCATCTTTTCTTACTTTTAAGACTGGTCCAACTGCAAACTGCCATTGTATAATGTGCCAGCAGCAGATCTGGATCCCTGCATTTTGTTTGGAGTACTTAGTAGAACAAACACCTGGATCTGCAGCACATTATGTTATAGTAGATATGCGTCTTTGTTGTTTGCAGTTTGATTGGACTAATAAACAAATATATACATTATGGTATTTACTATACCATCATAAGCTGGTTCTATAGCTCAAAAATTAGCTACTATTGACCATTTATGACCTGTAAGTTCTTTTTTGAAACTTTTCAATATTTATCTGTCAGTTTGATTCATGTTTTGAGTAGTGTTGGGGAATAAATAAATTCTTAAAGCAAACATTGGGAGCTATGACACAACTGCCTAATATCTGAATTCTTGTTATAAAGATGAAATGTATGGCATGGTTTCCTTGACCACTGATTTTATATATACTGTACTTACCAACATGTTATCTGTAATTGGGCAACAGGTCAGTTAGACTGGTCAATTGTTCATTTGAATAGCTCTTATGTGACAATTGCACTCATCTGAGAACCTTTTTTTGTGTGTGAAATTTAAATGTTCATATCTTTGAGGTTTCTTATCTGGATGCCACCATGTATTGCATCCAATGAATCATGCATTCACTTGACCACTTCAAGCTGCTATGAAGTATGTGATTTTGATAAAAAGGTCCAAAGCTGTTGTGTTTGTTTTCTCTTCATTTAAGCAAATACAAATTGGAAGGAACACACTTTAAAATAAAGCTTCTATGACAGATTTTATTTCTCCTAACAATTTGTGAAGTATCTCAAGCTTGCCTTTAATATTACTTTGGACTGATTTGTAGGCAGGCAATATCAGGAAAGAAACTTGAGAATTTAAAGTGCCATCTGTAATCACTGTTAAGGCCATTCAGCTGCAAATGCACAGTACCTGCCATGTTGTAATGCATTGATAGTTGTTGTGGTTGTTGTTGTGGGGCTTAACGCCATTTTTCAGCACAAGATAGGCTATACATGGCGGCCAGTATTAATGGTGGAGGAAGAAACTGGGAAATCACCGGAAAGAACTACCGACCCATTGATAGAGTTATGTCCATATTATTAGAAATAATCAATGGAACATTCAATGTAGACCCTAATTTGCCACTGTATCCTGTGATAGCAGATCAAGGTCTATGTTATTTGCAGTTGGACCTGACTTGTAATCATAAATAAATGGTAGTGAACTTGGATGTTTTCTTCCGGGACTATATGAAGTCCAGATGAATTGCAAATGTTCAGTGAAAGGATTAGTACAAAGTGTTCTGATGGGACTTAGAGTAATGATATCTCAATGGACTATATGGAATCTACATAAACAACAGAATTTCTATGAAAGGTTGAGTATATATAGATGTACAAAAAGACTTAAAACATCTCATTGATGCTTAATTCATGGACTAGATGAAGTTCAGATCAGAGAACAACAGAAAGTTACTGGTGTTATAAAATGTGCAGACGGTATTTGCAGAGGTACATATGTATGTACTGGCATACATAATCCAAGATGGCACCTATTTGAAGTAGAAAGCCACAATTTTAGTACATAACTTTGCATCAAAATATATGGTGTAAACATCATCAAATATAAAGCAGGCATTACATATTTGTGCAAATATTTAAAATAACTTGGTATGAAACAAGCAGAGCATAGTCTTCATTTCAGTTCACCAGGTCTTTAATCAGCATTTCCTTACCCTGTCTTTGGCAAACAGTGTTGAGTAAAAGCAAAAATTTTTCTCTCTGCTTCAAAGCTACAGACATTCTTTACATCAGACCTGATCTTGTTTTTATGGCTGATGGCTGCTTTGAAGTGGGTAAGTATCAACTGACATTTTTTGCTGTGATCAATGACTGCATACTTGATTCTTGTCTTTTAATCCAAGATGAAACCACCAGACTGGCATCAGCAACACTTAACTGGTGAGATGTGCTGCAGATGTGACAGCTATCTCCCTGGTTAGCCTTTGTCTGCATTAGCATGAACTTTAAATTGGCTTTCCTTTTGGTGTTCTGCAGCACATCAACACAAGAAGGTTATTTAGTACTCCTGCAGTTGGAGTCAAGTGCCTTGCTAATAAGCACATGCCACAGTAGCACAGTCAGAATTAAGATGTTTGAACCCATCCCATAATGAGTGCACCCATCCCATAATGAGTGCAGCATGCTAAGTATGGAGCTGAGCCATTCTGGCATAGTGTTAACTTTGGGTTCATTTATTTCTTGTTCTGGTCAACATTTAACTGGTAAATTTTTTGTATGGTCCACACTGACATTTATGTCCTAAGAAGAGTAAGCTATAAATAGTCACATAGATATTTTGCATATATTTTTATATATTATTAGAGGAATTGTAACTGTCAACTGTTGCCATGTAGCCCCCACTTTGTTGGGGGTGGGTTGTAGTGGAAATTTGGTTATCGTTATTTAGAGGGTGATTTCCTTATGTGCTGTTGGTCGGATCAAGTAAATATCTATATAAAGTGGAGTAAATAGGTATCTGAGCAGATATATAAAACAGAATGACACAAGCCTTACAAGGAAAAAAAAGCCATTTGATCAATTTCATAAATAACCGTGATAATGCATTACATTAAGAAGATACACTTCATTTTGAAATAAACTATTCACCGAATTTCAAACACAAATATACTTGTATAAATAGTTGATCTATTTTTAATGACAGAACAAGTTCATCATAGAATCGAGTGCACAATCAAAGTCATTGCCGGGTATAATTTCACAAGCTCATAATTTCCAGTTCATTCCAACTGTGACTGTTCTTTTTGGTCTTTTCCATTTTTCCCTTCTCCAATCTCTCTATTGTCTCTACTTTCAGCCCTTGAACTTTGTGTGGGTAGGTGGGTATGTAAGTATATGACAAGTAGATACTTGGATACATCCTATGGAGCTATTTCACCTTCTAAAATAAACAAAGAAGCAACCTAAATCTCTTGTCCTACTGGGAATAGATCATTACTACCCTCTCGTTATGCCAGATATCATTCAATCAAATTCAAACACATACCAAAGGCTATTTATTTTTTGAAACACATTAAAAATCCTAGCAGTATATCAATTTAACACGCATCTGTCCCCATAAATCTAATTGATCGTTCATTTGCCCAAATTGATATGCACTTTATAGATAGACAGAAATGTGCACCCTTACAATTGTTAAACCTGCACCCTTTTATTTCAGCATAATATCAGTTTTCAGTTTACATCAGTGGTCTCAAACTCAAATTACAACAAGGACCACATGAGGGTTTGTAATTTGACCAGAGGGCTTAATCTTTTAAACCTTTTCATGCAGTGAAAGAGACTGGTATAAAAGGTAGCTGTTTGAAATGTTGTAAACAAGAAATAATGATGAAACAACAAAATATTTTTCAAAACTGGTCAATTGTGAAGAAAATCTTTGCATTACAGTTTACAAATTGAAAATCTTTGCATTACTATTTTACAAATTCCAGGTGTTGTTGCAGGCAGGAGTAAAAACTAAACAAGAACAACTTGACTACCTGTTTAAGATCTGCCATTTATGTCTCATGATTTGTAAAACAATATATTGATGATCTACACAGTTAATGTAATCAGCTTGTATCAGTTCATATTTATCCTGTATTTGCACTAATTTTGTTTCAGCATGTACATTTGGGCATTAATCTAAATTCACATGATTTTGATAAAATGTTGCTAATCAAGAAACTTATTGTAAAATTGTTTGTCAGTCAAAAAGATAAGAAATGGTGCAGCCATATTTTAATTCAAGGGCCAGAGTTTGGCCATGGGTGGCTGATTGGTGGTCTAAAACACATGCCTTCTCACAGCTCTCTTTATTGCAATTTAATTTAAAAGGATTTATTAAGAAATAGTCCCCAAAATGTGTTTCCTACTCATATTTCAGGCAAAAATGACAAAAAGCTCCAGGGGTTAAAGAGTCAAGTGTATAGCATTGGACATTAATCACTGGCAAATAAGTAGTCTTTCTTGATTTGCAAAGCCACTGGCATACAAAATTAATTAACTTTGAAAGCTGTACCTTCAACCACATATCAAGACTTTAAATGTTGTCTACCATGGCTTTAGTATCTGTCAAGTTTTGTTTTGCTTCACACATAGCCCTAAGTCATAGGTTCTCAAAAAATAGGTCATGGCAACTTGTGGGCATTGGGTTTGCTGAAGGTCATGTATTAACCATACAAATAGAATAGTCATGTGGACATGGGGTTTTCACCAAAAGACTTATATGATCATGTCAGGTTTAGAATGATGATCTTGTATCAAATATGAAACAACACAGAAGCTAATTTGAAAATCTTATTAAATATTATTTCATTACATTTTATGGAAAATTGTTCCAACTTACAGAAAATATAGAATTCCTTTTTGGGAAGGTCTAATTAAGTTTGGCATGTCTTTTTGGCAAGTTATGCTTAGCAGGTCTTTAAAAAAAGACATTCTTATCTTGGATTTCTGGGAATTCTTTTAGGCCAATAGAGTTGTATGTTTTTGACCAACATTTCTTAACATCACTTATAATTACCTTAAAACTTTTTAGTTATGTTTTTGTGTGCATCAATAACGTGCTTGTTTCTACAGAAATCTCAAGAATTTATTATCACAGTCTTGTCTAAGAAAAAGATTTCTTGCTTAAAATAAATAATGGCACCTATCCAAAAAAACCAAATGCATTTATTTATCCTTAAGTTAAGAACAACTTTTCATGCAGTATTGTAGCAGAAATCTTAATTTTAATGTTGATGGCTGCTTTGAAGCCATGGGAGATGTAACATTTGATGTAGGTCAGATCCCAGTCTTTATACTTCATTCTGCCTTTTTAAATCTTTAAAGAAAGCATTAGCATTACTCACAATTAAAACTTTTAACAGCAAGGTAAAGATAGATTTGTGTGATAGTTAGATCAATACAAGGTGAACATAACTTCACTTTCTTAATTATTGGGCAAAAATAATGGACACCGGGGTGACTGTTTCACCTCAATTGCCATTTAGCATAGACTTTAAGTTAGTTAACAAGTCTAGGTGTTTTAGTTCTACTGGTCATGGATCAAAAGAGCTTGTTGGATGGCCTGTTGTATTACAGTTGATATCCATGACCTCTGTCCATCTGGTAGTAGAAATTTGCTTTCACTATTTATCCTAAATTGCTTAGAGGATTGCCTTGAAACTTTTACATATGTTGATTTGAAGATCTAGTTGTAAAAAAAATTGTTACTTAAATAATATAGCTACCATAGCAGTCATCTTGAAAATCCTGTTATCTCTACTCCTGAATGGATGTATCAGTGTAGTGGTTTCACTGAAAGACTTATTATTATGCCTGGTTGAAAATGGTGCTGACCTGGCAATACAGTATGGCCACCGTGGCTGTCATCTTGAAAATCCTGTTTCTCCTGAACAGAAAGTCTTGTCAAGATGGGTTTTTCACGAGAAGAATTAGTATATCTAATTGGTCCTTCCTAAAAGAAATGGTACTGCCCAGAAATTCAATAATGCCACAACAATGACCATAAATGATTATGTCGAGTTCGGCCTTAAAAAAATTATTCTGATTTTTACATCCAATATGGCCATCACCAGCAATCATATCTAAATCTTGTTATTGCTGGTTTATTTTGTATTAATGGAAGGTCAAATTGGTATTAGATTTTAACCAGAAGATTTTGTATGTGGTCTCTTTTGTTCTCAATAAAAGATCTGCTGATTTGACATTAAACATGGCCATCACAACAGCCATCTCAAAAATCTTGTCACTAATTCTCTTAGATGGAAAGTCATTTAACATTTGGGTTAGGTTCATGGATGACAAATTAATTGCATCATTTATAGACAATGTAGCTTGTAATAAGTAGCAATTTCATGGAATGTGTTAGTAATCTGTGCAAGTAAATATTCTGGATAATTGGCCTCTGATTATTGATGTTTTACATTAATTAAATGCACCCACACCAGTCTTGGTCATTAAGCAGTACAACACATTATAAAAGGTATGATGAACTTCTTGATGATTGAGACTCAGCTATATTGAGCAAGTTTTGTGTGTGGCAGTATTCACAGAAAACAAAATCAACTTCTCCTACTGCCCTGTAATTGGTGACCATATACTTTTTATGGCCAGATTCCATTGGCATCAACAAACCTGTGTCCAAAAGTACCCCTTTAGGTTTCTAACATCAGCATTGAATTAGTGCAAAATATGTATTAAATTTGCCTGTTACAAGTGGACACAAAATGGGATGTGGAGATGGAAATCATAATAATGTTTGTTAATTTCTATATTCAACACATTGACATTTATTCCAGCATGCAAGTACCAAACTTTAATCTGCACATGGAAGTAATTAATCCAATTATCATTACTGTAGTGTTTGGTCCATGTTAGGTTCTGTCAGCTTGATAAGTAGTGACTATTATTACCACAGGCAATTACCATGATTATTAAAGCTAACAGCTGAGAAGAGCAGTAGTCCAGTCTGGTTGCCAGAAAGTGAAAAGGGATTGTTAGCCAGCATGACTGCTTATAGTTAATGAAATGTTACTTGAAAGGGTATTAACTTGATGTAGATGCCAGTGATAGAACAAGTCTTTATGAAAAGGGCAAAATGTTGTCAGACATTCTGTTTTGAAGAAATTGTGAAATCAATTCAACTCAGTAATGAGAGACAAACTTTTGCAGAGAAATTGGATGTCAAAGGAGGTTCATATAAACATCATTATACATTCTGCAGCAGTGGGAAAATTAAATAGATGGAGAAGGATAGTGAAAGCAATATGCTTGTAGCTTGATATTTTTACAAGGTTTCTTATGGATTCACTTCAATCACTGATTAATCATAATTATTTTAAGCATCCTTAATACAAGTTTTATCTGATTCTGAAACATGAATGTGATTTTAAAGTGATACTAATATTTAAAAAATAGTGACACATTTCTTACTTTACATGTAACTATTATTTCCATCAGTGTGATCCCTCACTATCCTACTTGTATGGCCATTTTCCTGCTACAAAAGGGAGTAAAATAATACACCAATTTAATATACTTATTAAGGCTTCGAAAAGACAAGAAGATCTATACTTTTAAAAAGATTTTTTTATCAAATGATTAAAAACTATGCCAACTTTGTTTTTATTTAGGTGCATGTCATATAAACACAGATGCAGTGGCATCAGGCATCATATCAGGTGTGTGCTATGCCATTTTGAAATGTGACAATGATTAGGAGATTCTCTGGTTAAACTGCAAGAATTCTAATTTAATAACATACAGGCTAGCCCAGCAGCAAAAAGTTCATAGTAGCCTATTGGCTACTAATATTAGCATTTACAACCTCTCTTCCAAACTCTGTTATAGACCTTTATGTTTTTGTATCCATGGCTGTGTCCACATTCATAAAATGTGACTCTCTACCATTAAGGTATGGATTCACCTCTGGTTTGCCTAAGAGATGATTATTTCCTATGTAATCATTCTGAATACCAGCAATTATCTCAAGTCAAACAAAAAAGTTTTTGTGTGTAGATAAGCAATGTTTTATAGTAAAATGGATGAAAGTAATTCCAAATTCCAAATAATTACCTAGCATGATGAGAAAGTTAATAAAATATAATCCCTGGGCAATACCCATTAAGTCTTCTTCCCAGTTATTCCCATTTTAGTGGATCAAACTGAGTCTGGTTCTTAAATTTCAGACATGATCAATTGCTTTAAAAAAACAATCAAATCACAGAATGATCATAAGAGCTGCTTTTGGATAAAAAAATATAATGAAATGAAATGTTATCTTTGCAAATGCAAAATGCCAATGCAAAATGCCAATGCAAAATGCAAATGCAAAATGCCAATGCAAAATGCCAATGCAAAATGCCAATGCAAAATGCCACATGTTGCAGATATTACAATCATCAATCAGTTCTTTCACCTAAAGCAGACATAACCTCATAACCCTGCAAATAATGCAGCTTTATCTGACATGAGAAGAGGACACTTTTAAGTATTTTAAAATTCCCCACCCCTACCCTTGAATTACTCCCTACTAACATCTTGGTACAGAGAATGGGAGAGAGGAGATAGTGACTTTGATATCTGATTGTAGGACTGAAGGTCAAAGGACAATAAAAATCACAATTCTTATTTATCAGGTGTAGGATAAGAAAGAGATTAAATTGTCCAAATTATTTTTATTGGAGTTGTGAAATAGAGAAGATGAACAAATCACAATATGACTTATGTATGTTTTAAAGTCTTATGTATGTTTTGAAGTCTTATGTATGTTTTGAAATCTTATGCATGTTTTGAAGTCTTATCACTGCACAAATTAGGACCATGATTTATTGGTCCTATTAAATCTAGAACTCATACAATAATGCTTTTTACTTTCCTGCCCAGACCGCCACTTCCTGCACAATGTTTCCTCTAATATTTTTCCAGTGTGCATGGAATTTTGAAACTGCTGCATGGCATTTTCTAATGAGCTGCATGGCTGCACACCTTAGAGGCAACATTGTTCCTGTGTACAATATAATTTGATAATGAGAGACAAGATATTTGCTTCTATTATGCATATCCTGTAACCTTGCTTACTCAGTAATTAAAGAAATGAACCATGCTGCCAATTGAAAAATTATTACCAACATCACCCCTTCCTGTAAAACATACCTTCTCTAAAATCAAACTGAAACTATCCATAGCGAAAGTATTGTCAAAACTACTGCATTGTGTCTGTACTTGATTATTATTTCAGAGTTATTTATTTATTATTATTATTATTATTATTATTATTTTATTTATTATTTCATATTTGTATCAATTAGGTTATTAAGTGTGTATCAGTACATCTGTCTAATTATTGTCAGTTACACAGATGAAATATTAAGTAATTTGAAATAAGTGCAAGGTTAACAAATTTTTTATAATAACCAGTCAAAAGTACAAAGTTTGCATTCTTGATAACCAGGTTTGTCAACAGCTTAATGGCCAATGCTATTACTGACCCCTATCACTGACCCCAATGGATATAAGGAGATAACTATGTAAGCACTGTGTATAGGAAAGGTCTAAAATACAATGTATCATTTTTTTGAAGGTAGCCATGATCATGGGTCCCAAATTTCACTAGTAGTGGTACAATTATATTGTACATACTCACAAGAAGAGTAAAACTGCAAATATAGATTCTGGTTGGCCATAACATAATGTGCCTCCAGTTCAGGGTCTGTGTTGTTTGTTCTACTAATTATTGCTAACTGCACAGACCCAGATTTGTTTGTGCATTGTGTGACAGCAGATCTAGGTATGTGCCATTTACAGTTGAGTTCTCTTTCTATATATAGCATGTATAATACTCTCCATTATAAAAGTGACTGGTAATCATTATAGAGAGAGAGTTTTTTTTTTGTCATCTCAGTTTACATACTTTCACTTCTAAGTTATAGTAAACCTACACAGGCCAAAATGTATACATGTATGTATAAAAAAGATGAAATCTTTCAATTATTGTGACTTGAAGTATTGTATTCTGTGTCAGTTAATCATATATAAAAATTAATTCCATGCTATAGTGTTTTTAAGGGAAGCCATTCTAGCTCTTAGGTTTGTCAGGTAGGAGTTATATTTATTGACTAATTAGAGAGCCATCAATTATTTAAGATTATCTCCTGTGAGAATTTTGAAATCCTTGTTGTTGTAATGCTGCAATTGGGCAATGGCAGAACAAAGTGCATATATAATATCCAGTTATAGTAATCTTAAATGAGACATACCAATGCCATATATACTTACCTATAACTTTAGTCCAACTGCAAATAATAGACCCCTAATCTGCCATCACGTAAGGCACCAGCAGATCAGGTTCTGTGTTGTTTGTTATACTGATTGCTCAAAACAAGCAGTACAGACCCTGATCTGCCAGTGTGCATTAGGCAACTACAAATCTGGAACTGTGCTGCATGCAGTTGGACTTGTGACTACACATTGTATAAATAACAAGATACCTCTTGCAAGCTTTCCATGAAATGTTTCTTGCCTATGAAAAGAAAGCTCAGAACAACACATGACCAAAGAATTCTTGTGAAAAATATTTTGTAAAACTTTAGCAACCAAAATACCCATCCATTATGCGTGTGATGCTGACAAATCTATCTAGGATATCAGGTAGCTGTGATAGCACTATGATACTAAGGTCTGGGTTTAAATCCTCCTCAGACTGGTTGGCTGCCAGAATTCCAAGACAAGGCAATTTATTTGCCTTGGCATGATGCAACATTTAATGTGTTTATTTGACTTAACACAGTCAAGGAAGTAACTGGCACACTGTTGCATTTATGACAGTAACCACCCTAGGATAGTACATGTAAAAGTTGCAGATGTTCTAACTGTACAGCAATTTAAAAAAACGATTGTAATCATCAATGAATTTGTTTAATCTTAAACCCACAAATTGTACACATTTTTTTTTAATATCTGTATTGTAGTTGAGCTACCTCCTGCCAAAAGAGAAAATGATACTTCCAAAGTTCTTCTCCTTGACCAGAATGAAACAGTTGGGAAGGAGAAGGGAGAAACAGAGCACACTGACAAGGGTCTTAACATAGAGGTAATTAATGCCTGCCTTCAGACATGGGGCAACTTTTACTATTCTGCATTCTTCAGGTTCATATTTTTGATGGTTTATTTTACATCCATCAGTCCATTCATCTATTACCAACACTTTCATTTTTAGGAAGAATTAATTAGAAAACCATGCAAGATATCTCTATTAAATTTGGTAAACATATTTGACTTGTGTTGGATATGTGCCTTGGTACATATATTAAACTATTGCAAATATGTCTTTTCCTATTATGTTAGACTATTAGTGTTGATGTGCTATGCTAAACATAGGCTAGTGGTGTACATATTCATTATTATAAATATTAGACTAGTGGTGTACATGTGCCTTGTTAAAAATATTAGACTAATGGTGTAGATGTGCTTTTTCAAACATTAGACAAATGGTGTAGATGTAGCCTGGTAAACAATGAGTGTGGTATAGATGTGCCTTGTGAAACATATTAGACTAATGATGTAATTGTGCCTTAGTAAACATCAGACAAATGGTATAGATATGCCTTGTTACAGATATTAGATTAATGATGTATATTTGCCTTGTTAAACATTTTAGACTTGTGATGTAGATATGCATTGCTAAATATTAGACTACTGGTGTAGATTTGCCTTGCCAAACATTAGACTACTGGTGTAGATTTGAGTTGTTAAACATTAAGCTACTGGTGTAGATTTGCCAAGTTAAACATTAAACATATGGTGTAGATTTGCCTGCTAAACATTAGACCTGTCAATATGCTGTACTAAACATTAGATATGGTGTGGATTTTGCTGTGCTAAACATTATACATGTGGTGTAGATTCGCCTGCTAAACATTAAACTAGTACTATAGATGTACCTTGCTGATATATTAGACTACCATAATGCTGTAGATATGCTTTGTTAATATCTCCATCATTGTACATATCAGGTTGTTTGCTGCTTTTTAAAGCTCAAAAATATGAAAAACCCGAGGGGCAAATAAATCATTTTGTACATATGCGCAATGAATTTGATTATGTTATATATGCATTACTCTTTTTCTGCTCAGTCTACTTGAATTAAACTTTTTCCTTTCCAGGGGTTGGCATGTATCCCTATTAAAATATTAAGGGAGCTTCTCAGTCTTTTATTTTCAGGTACATTGCCCCTAACTGAGAAAAAAAATCTGTTTAAAGTGTTCAGGGAGTAGAGTGCCAGTTTATTTTTTTCCTCTCCAGTGTATCGAACTAATGACCTATGGTATATGAAAGGCAGTGGTCCACCTTCTGAGCTGCTGTTGTCACCTGCCCAATAATGTTTGAATTTCTGTTAAATTTAATCTGGCCTTGCCATAATGGGCTCCTTTCTCTTGCCTTTTCACATGCTGCCTTTCCTGGCATTGAAGCAGTTCTTGTAAATTGTCCCATTTGTCAAAGGCTGCCTTCTCATTCTTAGACCATGGCACTCTTGTCAGTTTTTTTTTGCTGCCTTCACACTTGACTTGCAGTTTTTACCTACATGCTACACTCTGAAGCTAAGTTCTCAATAGATTTCCAAATGACAGAGTCATTTGATTATTATTTCCAAAATCCCAAGAGCATTTTATTATATGCTCTTCTGACCCAAAGTTACAGACTCGCTAGAAAATGAATCTCAATGACAAAAAGTTAATTCCTAAAAAAAAATCCATTTTGCTAATTATCCTGCTTTGAATCTGTGGAGTTCTCATCAAAGTCCTTGGTAACTCTTTTGATGAAGTAAACCATCCTCTGCCTAAAAATGTCAGCTACTAAACATGTAATGGCATTGTGACAGACAGTAAACACCTACTATATCAGTTAACACTGTTTAAAATGCTGTAAGGAATTATTAAGCTCTATGAGGATCTGTTGTAACCAATTTTTTAAGATGGTTCTTGTTATTGTCCATTAGTTTTTAAAAATGAGTCATAAGCTAAATCTGATACTCTATCATTATTTTACATACAAGTAATCAGTTTTATTATAATACTATCATTATTTTCCCCCGATTTGATTATTTTTTACTTATGAGACAAAAGCTCTTCCCAAATCGAAATTAGGATTAATATAAAAAAATCTTTATGAATAATGAAGTGGGTTTTTTTGTCTTATTTTCCAAGTAAACTTTAGTTTTCTTTGTATTACTGATGTTACTCTAAACAGGAGCATATTACAATGATCCCCCTCTTATACGGTCACCCTTTTTGAATTGGGAAAGTGGCCTTATAAAATGGGTGGTCTTTCGAGAGGGGGGTTTAAATTTTTTTGTGCAAAGTATATGTAATGTATGTAGTAAAAAAAACTACATTCTTAAAAACATTTAATATCTTCATTTAAAAGTAGCAAGAATTATTAAAAGGCTTTTCTTGTTATGATAATAAACTTATTTTAATTGAATGTGCATTAATAGTTCTTATTCTTGGCATAAGCTTGATATGCAAGCTGGTATTATTGTCATATACCTTGCAAAACGATTCAAAAATGTCATTAAATCTTGGTGCATACATAGTTCTCTTTCATTTTTTCCACTGAGGCTTAATAATCAAGTATTTTCTACTTAAAATTGTTCAGAAGGTCCCCCCTCCCTATCTCACCCGACATTGTAGACTATAATAACTTTTTCTGAAATAATCATCTCCATTTGCATGATGACATGTTAATGTTTGTTAATAATTTGTTTGGATGTTGCTAACTGTATGCGTTTTAATTATGCAGATGAAACATTTGTAGAGTTGAGGAAATGCCTTCTTCATAAAGGAAGTGGCAAGTGTTACATGATTTTTCGGTCTTTGTCTGGTACCTGCTTAGTTCAAGGTTAATTTCTCTGCAGAAAATCTATTTTTAGCCTATGCTGATCATGTTATGATCTTGACAGTTATGTCTGGTTAAAATCATCAATTTTGCCAACCACAAGACTGATAAAACAATTTTTCTGCATTTAAACAAAATGCCATGTGCTTTTAAAGGCAGCAGTTTTGTCATTTGATTCATTAGTCCCAATCTGGTACTCCATTGTTTTTACATTTTTTTGACCCTAAGGGAGAGAAGCCAAAACAGCTTTTATATATATGCAGATTTGACCTGAACAATAGCACCTTGCTGACATTAGGATTTGTAAATTTGACAATTGATGTCAATAATAATAGCCACCAATTATGAAGTGAACAAGCTCAACATCTTCCATTTTCCACTGACTTGCATATTGTACATCAATACCACCACTTCTCAGCTAATTTCTAGTGTTCAATAGGCCCTAATTGTAAAATTATTAATTATCTTAACAGTTATCAATGACTTAATCTGACATCTCATGCCAACACTGCAGTAATGCTAATCAGATTGCATGTACTTACCTTTTTGTATGGAATAAAATTTGAGTCTTTCTCAGAATAAAATTTGAGTCTTTCTCGGCTCTGTGGAATAAATTTGGCTTTTAGTGAGGTGGAAATGATTTAATATTAATCTTAGTAGTACAGTTAGTTTAGTCATCTCTTCTTTCAATAATGAAAATTTGACATCAGGAAACAGATATGGGATTACTTAACATACATTATAGAATAAAATACTGCTTCTGGATACATATTAAAAAATAAAATGTGGTCGTTTGTGAGGGGTCAATTTTTTATTTTTGCACCATATGCTGGCCGCTGGTTGTGCTAGCGTGGTGGCCTTTCATGAGGGGTACTTTTGAACACAAACTTGTTGGTGCCTACGGATTCTGGCTGTTGGAAACGGGTAGCTGCTGGTCAGGGTGGCTGTTCAACAGGGAGACTACCGTATTGATAATCTAGTTAGGTAGCTGACCAGTCTGTACTTTTAAACAAAATGGCACAAGATTTTTTAAGTGAAACACTTTATGGTGTGAGTTGTGATGTTTTATGATGTTAAAAGTTTTATCAGATCTTTTCAAACTTCCAAACATGTCAGATTGGAAAAAAAGCAAATCAACACTACTTTATAAACTTTAAAATAAGAATATACAAGTATTGTAATGCAACATTCGGATTTAGCATGCCATGCTCATTGCTTCTAGTTCACATTAATTTAGTGCAAGTTACATGTAAACCTATGACAAGAATTTTGACCAGCAGCAGATTCAGGTTAGTATCAAAACTAAATGGATATTTTTCATTCAGTATGCTGCAATTATGGCATGTATTATATAGATTACACTTTCTGTGCCCAAATTACACTTTTTGGCCACTTATATTAGCAATAATTACCCTTGGCATGAATGACAAGACTCTTAAACATGAACAACTTGATAACAATACTAAACAAAAAGTGCTGTAATCATTTGCTGTTTCTTTCATAAGGGGATTTATAAGTAGTGGAAGTAGACGGCAAGTTCTTATTTTATGAAGTATTGTGTGCAATAAATACATGTGTTAATTGTGCAGAAAAGTAGTAAAACATCACAAACAGGCCTTTGTGTATTGGAACTGACATGTTATTCTGAAACTCCCCAAAGAATGAGGTCTTGAATCCTTTTGTTGTGAGTATTACACAGATTTGACAGAAAACAATAATTTCGGCATGATTGAGATGTGAAAGCTGAAAAATGTAAAGCCTGTCAGATCTATAGGGGGGAAGGTGAATGTGTTTCACTTGGTGTAGAATGCTGATGAAGAAAGCTACTCTAAACCCCAGGGCCTAGCATGCTAATGTGAAGAAGGTGTGTTGTTTCATTACCAGACTGGTTTTCTGCTTGTATATTCCCAATGGAGCTCTATCTTTTCAAAGTGGATGATCAATTTGGTGTGTGTTAAAAACCAGCCTGCCTATTGAAACCAGAGTGATAGAAACTTGTGTCTGTTCATTCAATATCAGTCATTTACATCCTTTTTTTGTATTTCTGCTTACAATAATAAGCTTCTAGTAGCTACCAAGAGCACAGATTTTAAGTCAAAACTATGAGATGGCAACAAAAAAACCCCCCAGATCTATCATTGCATGCAGCATAGAGGTCAAACCATACCTTGCAAGACCACCAGTGATATTGGCAATCTGCAGTCCTACATCACAAACAAGATAAGAACCATGTCTTTTTGCCAGCTGTATATGTTTGTGTGAAGACCAACAGCAGTCCATTGATAGTATCTCACTGTGCACATATATGCCTTTCATGCTGTTCCCCTATACATCATGTTGAAGGATGAGGTTGTGATAAGAGCCAAGATGAAAGGTTCTGTATATATTTTTGATTTAAATGCACCCATTGGCACAACAGACTGTTGATAGTTTACTCATTTTTGCAGATCTGGAAGCAATACCACATACTTGTCTGACAGGTCATGAATAAAGCCCGATTTTGATCAAAAACTGAAATGCCATATATACAAGACTAGTCCAACTGCAAACTACATAGACTCAGATCTGCACTGGCAGATCTGGGTCTTTTACAGTTTGCTAAGATAGCTGAACAAACAATATGGCTCTGATTTGCAGGCACATTATGCAATGACAGATTAGTATCATTGTTGTTTGCAGTTTGACTCTACTTACAAGAGACTATATACGATACATACTTTGCATACAAATCATACATACTTTGCATACAAATCGGAACAACCAGGTTCTGTGTCTGGTACACATAATTCCTTCTGGAATTAGATAACATTTGAAGGCATTGGCACCTAGCACATTCCAAATAGTTGCTTATAACCTAAAACAGTTTAATGTTATTAATCAGAATTTTGTTAATCTAGAATCTGAATGACAATTTATGGGAATTGATTCAGTTAGCATTCTTTGTTGCCATATGCTGATGTTTATTTATTGTTAATTGAAATGAAAAAAGTTTCAAAGTTTACCGATTTCTTACATTTTCATAAGGAACTCTACCTCATTTTAGAAATCATTATGTTTGTGTACTAGTAGAGTGAAGCTTGTAAATAACAAATTTTTTTTTTAGATCTATGTGTTCTATATATATTTGTTGTCTGTACACAGGTATGTGTGCTAATCTATTTTGTTGGAAGACTATCTTTGCAATACTACAAGCTGTCCAGTCCATGGGCTTTGTGTGTCCCAGTCTTTCACATTGTGTCCACAATGGCCATGTAGGCAGTCATTTTGAAAATATGTATTTTTAATTAATATGTGTAATTAGTCATAAGGAAATGTTCTTGCTCCTGCAGCTTGCAACATTGAACATTTGATCTGTTTTGGTCTCCACTTTTGTTAACTGTTTTAAAAGGATATTCATGGGGTTGTATCATGGAGATGTTCATGGGGTTGTATCATGGAGATGTTCATGGGGTTGAGTCATGGAGATGTTCATGGGGTTGTATCATGGATATATATTCAATGGGTTGTATCATGGATATATTCACGTGGTTGTATCGTGGATATATTCATGTGGTTGTATCATGGATATATTCATGTGATTGTATCATGGAGATGTTCATGGGGTTGTATCATGGAGATGTTCTTGGGGTTGTATCATGGAGATGTTCATGGGGTTATATAATGGAAAGGTTCATGGGTTGTATCATGGATATATTCAATTGGTTGTATCATGGAAAGGTTCATGGGGTTATATCATAAAGATGTTCATGGGGTTGTATCATGGAGATGTTCTTGGGGTTGTATCATGGAGATGAAGAAAGTTGTATAGCAAAAATTAATTGAATATTTAAACTTGGATACCCATCTGCAGATATGTTAATGAAAAATTGGTTTTTAAATATATTTTGTTTACACTGGGAGTGTGGCAACAGTTTGTATATAAAAGAAACAAGGCAAAAGTTAATTATATAATACTAAATTAGTTACTTAAAGCATAATCTTGAAAATCTGCTACATTGCCAGAAATAAAAAGTTAAACTGACATGGTAATCACAATTCTAGATAGAGTTTTCTTATCAGTGCCATTTCTGTTCATTGTAATTCAGGAACTCTTTTAAAGATTATATGTAATATGACACAGTACTCAAACACACAAGATTGCCCAATTCCAGGATCACCTCTAAATTTTGATTGTGAGTTGCCCATTAGCTGGCAAAATATGGAGTATTTCTCTGAAAGGCTCCTAATTGGGGCTCAACTTAAAGGTATCTTTCCCATAGAGAGCTGGGGTACATAATTGGTATACATTGAACTTGTAATCCAAGGGTTACTGATTCTATGCACACTGAGGCTAGTTTAGGTCATTTGCCTTTGTGTGCCCTTTTGGAAAGTCAAGGGGTTGTTTTCACAGACATAAAAACTGTATGCAAATACCCATAATGCCGAGTGTGCATACCTTGCCCTGCCATTTGGAGTCTCTAACAGACCTTTATCAACATGAGTTAATCATGTATATTTAAGAAAGAAACATGTATTGTCAGTAAGGATGTTTACCTAATGGAAATGATACAAGGAGTATGCTTGAAATCATGTGCCCCTATAGCACACAAATAAAAATAAAACTAAGTTCCTTGGTTTATATCAAAGACAGAAAATTGAAGTTGAACCGTGTTTGAGCATATTGCAATCAAATATAACTGCAGGTTTTTATATAAACAGTCAATATTTTCTTTCTTTTTAAAATATTTTATACGATTTCCTTAATCTTGTCACCTTGAAAGAGTATTTCTGGACAATTATTAATAGTTGTGGAAATAAAAGTTTGTAGATGTGTATTGTGACAGAACTTGAATGAACAAATACTTTTTGCAAAAACGTACTTGTGCCAAAGACAGCTGACAAACCAATTTTAGCCTGTAGGTTAAATATTGTATTTGTGGTGGAGATGATTGATGTAGGATCATATTGAATCATATTGAATGTAAAAGCGATAATTGTTCAAAGAAGTTTAGAGTATTAAAACGAAACATTTGCTAAATGGAACATGACATCAAAACCGATTATTCTTGAAATGCTTTTAGACATATGAAATTATATATTAATGATTGGTTTTTAATTTGAACTATAATTAAATGATTGATTTCAACCCATGTAAATTGAAAATCATTACATGTTTCTGCTTCTTTGTGTGTCCATTTGTTTATGTGTCTGTTTATTGATTGATCAATTTGTCTTTTTAAGAATAACAACAATGTTGAAATGTCAATGATTTACTTGAAGAAAAAGAGGAAATCAAACATTTGGTCTTGTGCGGTTGACATGCACAACAGAATGTGATGTATTATTATATCATTACACACAATATGAGACTTTCCTTGAAAATAATGTTGGAAGAAAAATGTTAAGTACCAGTTTGAGACTCAAAATGTCGGATATGGAAGTACACAAGTTTTGTGATGTCACGGGAAAACAACAAATTGGCTTCCATTTCCTTGGCATGATGACAGCCATAATGTGTTAAAAGTGCTCTGTGGGGAGCAACATCTCTGTGCTTGATTGGTTACCTAAAACAAGCATTAATTTATTGGTAAAGAAAATTACACACAAAACTATCACTTACACATGTTCAAAAATTTTAACCAAGAACAGATTCTCAATGACCTATATAAAGTTCCATGGAATATGATCCAAAATTTGGATGACATAGATGAAGCTCTGATGGTGTGGACTGACTTATTTATGGATATAGTCGCAAAGCATGTACCACTGAAAAGTATATCAAATAAAGAATGAAATCCAACCTAATTGGCTTACTACTGAAATCCTAGACTATTTGAAAACTGAGACCAATTGAATGCTATGGAAAACTGTGCACAGTATATAAAGAATGGAGAAATAAATTAACAAGTATAATTACAAATGCTATTTAAAAAAAACTTAATGTCAATCATTGCTTGGAAACAAAAAGAACAACACAAACTCCATTTGGAAAGTCTTTCATGAACTCAGTGGAGGAATGCACAAAGATCAGGCAAATAAAATTCACTCACTTCTGGTGAATGACAATAACACTGGTATTGCAAATGTTTTCAATGATTTTTTTCACCAAGATTTTCACAAAGTTAAAAGAACCAGTGATATAAAACAATTTTTAATGAACGGAAAAAGTTCTGCAGCAGCATTATCTCAAAGCAGGTATGTTTCTCTATCCCACCAGTGTTAAAAACTTTGTTAAAAAATTGTCTCTGTAAACTTGATAGCAAGAAAGCTACAGGACTTGGTCAGATTGGTCCAAGACTCATTAAATCTTCTGCCTCTGCTATTGTAGATAGCATAACATTCATAATCAATTTAAGTATTGCATCCTCATCTGTCCCCAAAATATGGAAAACTGCAAAAGTAACTCCTATTCACAAATCTGATCCTAAGGATGATGCTGATAACTACTGCCAAACTTGTCAAAATTGATTGAAAAGCATGTCTGTGATTCATTCATATAATATTTAACCAAACACTTGCTGTTACATCCTAATCAATCAGGCTATAGACAGAAACTTTCATGTGAGACTGCCTTGATCTACCTAACTGATAAATGGCTTCAAGCAGTTGACCAAGGTAGAATACTAGGATCTGTATTTGTAGATTTTAGGAAAGTTTTTGACATGGTGTATCATGAAATTATTTTGAAGAAACTGAAAATCTACCAATGTGATGAAGGCACAGTTTGATGGATTACTTCATACTTAAGTGAGAGAACACATGTTTATATAACTCATGTTCTGTCTGAATCTGGAACAATTAGATGTGGAGTATCACAAGGCTCAATTCTAGGTCCAGTACTATTTTATTTATTAATGACCTACCAATTTTACTAAGGGACTCAATATCAACCATAGATTTTTGTGCAGATAACACAACATTGTCAGACAGCCAAAACAAAGCATAAACTCGAAATTTCCTTACAGAATACCCTAAATAAACTGGACAACTGGTGCACATATAATGGCATGGTGGTAAATACTGGTAAAACTAAAATATTACTTATATCAACATGGTAAAAGAGGACAAATCTGATTAATTGTGACATGGAAGGATAAATATTTTGCTATTGGTCTGTCATGATAGACTACTTTGTGTTTTCATAGATAATAACCTAATAATGAACATATTAAACATATCAGTAAAAAAAGTAAATTCAGGTTTTGTTGGGATAAGATAATTTCTTTCTGAAAGGCACAGAAAACTATTTTATAACAGTTACATACAACCCTATTTAAACTACTGTTGTACAGTATGGGGTAATTCAAATTATAAAAACATAGAGCTGGCACACCTTCAAAAAACACCATTTGGGCTAATATCAATTCAAAAACTAGGAAAATTTAGCTGGTAGTTGAAAATATTACTTATTAAAATCTGAATCTGTTTGAGAAAAGCCAAATTAATGTATAGGATATGCAATAATAGTGCTACAGAATATATGCAATCACTATTCCCTATAGGCTACCTGGCAATACTCCCCACCTATGATCCATATCTACCAACAGGGTTCCTGCAGGTCATGGAATAATTTGTGACAATGGAGTTAAAGAAATTGATTACTTAAAATTTCATAGAGCACTGATTACTGATTAAATAAAATGATAAAATTATTATTGATAAATGGTTTCAATTCATAAAACAAGAGTAAGCTCCCCTAATGGAAGTATCAAATGATTTTCGGTGTAGTTCACTAAATAAAAAAAGCTACTGGAAAAAAATGTGTTTTGTTAATATTGTAAATAGGAACACATACAAAGACTACATATGATTGTTTTCTTTTTTCTTTTGAATACAAATTACATTGAACATTGGATTATGACAAAAATTACTACATAAAGTCAAAGTATGCTAGCCCAAGTAAATTTAAAATGTACATATTAAAAATATTTGTTGTTAACTTTGTTAATTTAGACTGAAAGATGTCATTCTTTATGTTCATTTACTTGACAAAGCAAGATTGTGGGGTCCTTGAGTTTTATGAAATGGCCCTGGAAAAGTTTTGGAAAAGTCATGGAATTTGTTTTTGTTAAGTGTGCAGGAACCCTGTACCAAACATAATAACATTCCCAAACCATATAAGGAATTATTTAATAAAAGAGTCTCCAATACTCTGTAACTTTGCTAATAATATTTCAATTGAGATACAACATGCCCACTCTATTTCCTTCTTCCAAACCCAGTATATCCAGTGGCTTGAATCATCCATGCAGCTAAAATAAATAAACCCCTTTGTATGAGGGCCTCAAGGTAGAATAGTTCTTAGCTGATTATGTTACCCTCTTTAAATAAAGTCATAATTCATTAACAGTAAGGAACTGTCCCTTGTTCCTGCTTGCAGGGTAATGCTTCACTGATTAAATATACAGCATCAAGTTTTACCTATGTAATTGTTTTACCTGTTCTGAAGTTAGTGACTTGTACAAGTGTCTACGTGATGTTTTGCATATTAAAGGAACAGAGCTAATTTCATTGCATTGGAATCCATTTGTTTGTATTTGGCAGCTTCTGATTTAATTTACAGTAGTCCCCCTCTTGAATGGCCCCCCTCACCATCGGCCACCCACTCCTTACGGCCAGAATCTGAAGGCACCACCAAATTTGTATTCAAAATTGCCCCTCATGAAAGGCCACCCTGCTAACATGACCAGCGGCCAGCATATTTTTGCAAAAACATAAAATTTACCCCTCACAAGCAGCCACATTTTATTTTGTAATATGTATCTAGAACAATTTTTTTTCTAATTGTGTTAAGTAATCTGATTTCTGTTTCCCAATGTCAGATTTTCATTCTTCAAAAAAAGTGTTCGACAGGTACCACTAAGGTTAATATTATATCCTTTACACCTCACCAGAAGCCACATTTATTCCTTAAAGCTGAGAAAGACTCATATTTTATTCCTTATATAAAGGTAATCCGTATATTCTTACTTCGTGTTATCATAAGATGTCTGGTTTATCCCCTGATAATTATTCAGATTACACTTAGTAATAGTAGTAACATGGAGAAGTGGCAATATTGATGGACAAGACCAAAGTCTGCACCAAAAATGGTTTGATAGTCTTTATGGCTTCCCTTTGCCAGATGTTGAATTTACATAAATTAATGGCTATTACTCAACAATTGTAAAGGCCACTATTGTTCAGATCAAATCAATGTACTTATCCAAGCCTTTTTTCAAACTTAGAGTAAAAAAAAATATATTAAAACAATAGGGTACCAGACTGCCACTAATGTAAATCACCACTAATGAATCACGTGACAATGCTGCCTTTAAAAATATACAGCATCTGTTTAAATGCAGAAAAAATTGTTTTATCAGTCTGGTAGTTGCAACATTGATGATTATTACTGGACGTAATGTCAAGATAACACGGTCAGCATCGGCTAAAAAGAAAAACAGGGTACTAGACAAAGACCGAAATCACACAACTTGTCGCTTCTTTATGAAGAAAGAATTTTGTCCGATCAACAAATGTGTGGTCTGCATAATTAAATCGCATACAGTTAGCAACATCGGAATAACTCATTACCAAACATTAACATGTCATCACGTAAACGAAGATGATTATTTCACAAAACGTCGGTTATTATAGTCTATGATATTGGGAGAGGTGGGGAGGGGGACTGGTCAAACAAATTTAGGTAGAAAAGACTCGAATAAAACAATTTTATGTTGAAAAGATTCGACTAAATAACATTGTAACCGATAAGTTATTTACCAGCAGTGGGAAAATGGAGCAAATGGAAAGAGAATTGCGTATGTACCAAGATTCAAATGACGTTTTTGAATGGTTCTGCAATGTGCTTGACAACACGCGCTGGCATATCACGCTTACGCCAAGAACTAGAACTATTAATTTATATTCAGTTGAAATAAGTCAACTATTATAGCACAAGAACCGTTCAATATTTAATGTTGCTTTTTAAATGAAGATATTAAATGCTTTGAAAATTGAAGCTTTCTTACTACGTACATATACTTCTCACAAAAAATTTAGTCCCCCTCTGGAAAGGCCACCCGCCTTATAAGGCCACTTTCCCGGTGCAGAAGGGGTGGCCGTATAAGAGGGGGACTACTGTATACATATTCAGAATGCAAGATTTCTGTAATTTTGATGCACCCACCATGCTATAACATTGATTATGAAACTTGTAAATATTTTTATAGATTAAAATAAAGCTAGATGGTGAGATTTTTGCAGTTTTCAGAAAATTTGCTTTCCCAAATATTTTTTCCTACATAAGATGAAATGCACTGACATTAGATTGACTTGTGTTGAAGATGTGCAAATTATCAAGAGATCCAAAGAGCATGGTGTATGCCATTTATTACACATCCACATATGAATAGGCAAGACTTATGCAATAGTCGTAAATCATGTAGGCCCAGATACAGCAGAATGTGGGGGTAGGTATTCTCATGAACAATATTAGAAGCATAAAGGAACACTGACACATTCAAACACTTCAACATCATGCCTGCTGATCCTGGTATAGTGGACACTAATAACACTTTTGAGCACTGATAATAAACTCCCCAAAAACATTGCTTAAGTGAAATGAAACTATGAGAAAATAAAGTCTGACAACATAACTGTTGCTTGAAAACACTCTAAAGCACAAATAGTATTGACATTAAGGTATGGAGAAAACAGACATTTTAATTTAATTGAATCAAATGAGAATGTCAGAAGCCAAGGTCACAAACATTTTTTTCTCTGAAGTACACTTTTAGAGAGGCACATGAAATGGGTCAGCTTTAATCAATTTTGACTCCACTGGTAATAGACAATGGAGAACTTATAGGATTATCTGTTGTCCATTATAAGTCCACCCATAGCACAAGTTATCACTACTCCTAAACTGTTAGATGATTGTGCTGAAAGTTTACACAATTCATGTTATAGTTGGTGTAAATAAAAATGGTGTTGTTTGCATATACAGAGTGGCCACCACATATATATAGACATATGAAATTATATATTAATGATTGGTTTTTAATTTGAACTATAATTAAATGATGAAAATCTATATTGGAAATCTTGATGGTCTTGGATGAAAATAGGACATCCAGAATAACAACCATCTTGAAATTCATGTTATCACTCCAAACCAAAACAGGATGGTCATATCAGCATGGGGTTTCCTTGCAGGACTTTGTCATGTCTAAATGAAAGTGGTGCATATCTGCATCATGCCAGCAATCTTGAGAATCATCATAAGCACTACTTCAGAATGATCACATCAACGTTGGGTTTTCATTAAAAAAACTTCATATGATGTCTAATTTGTCCTAATTTGAAATGGTTCCAATTTGAAATCCAATATGGCTTACTTGGCAGCCATCTTAAACATCTTATCACAATCTCGACTTTCACAAAAAAATGTTGATGTGAGGCTTTCACCAGAAATCTTCTTGTTTAAAAGGAAAATGGTTTTGATCTGACATCCAATATGACCACCACAGCAGCCATCTTGAAAATCTTGTTACTTCTACTGAACTGAATGACAATATTATCTATATTCTCCTAATGAATGATTCTATTATCAACATGGGGTTTCACCAGTAGACTTCTTATGATATGTTTTTGGTTCTAAATGAAATGGTGTTGGTGATGATCAATATGGCTGCCAGTGTGTTTGTCTTTAAAATCTTAATATCACTACTCTACCCCCAAATAGGTGATCTTAAACGAAAATGCTGTTGCTGCTGTGGTGAATGTGAAAAACTCGTTATCATAGAAAATTGTCATCATTTCAAATGAAAAAAATTGTTGTTTTTTTTTTAAGTTTTAAGAATTTTTTTTGCCCACTGGGTCATAAGTATCATTGAGGAACTACTGTTATATTTTTTATGTAATGAATTACAGCTGTCAGAATAACAACAGAAGAATTATAGTTGTATGTTATTTATTGTGGCTAGTGACACCATAAGTCTTATATATCTTTATGTGTGTATTAAAATGTATCCCATATTTTTTACCCTTAATTTTGTACAGACATATAAAACAGAAATTTGGGCCTGACACTTGTAAGAATTATTTTAGCATGATCCACACTCTCTTAATCTTTTTTGACACCAGAATTCAAGACAATTAGTTTTGCCAATTTTGGTATCCTGTGTAAACTGTGTCATCAGGGTCCAGATCACTGACTTTTTCAACACAGTGAATCTTCTTGACACATTCTGATGTCAAAGTGAAGACAGCAGTAATTATTTCTGTGTGTAGTTATTTTGCAATACAAAATGTTGCTAACTTTTGAAAGATCTATTTTAAGACTGTTAGCTGATTCCCACCAATGTGGACACACAAGGGATGCCACTGTAATTAATCTAAGAATATAATGTTGAGACCACAGCTAATAGTCTTGATGATGTAATAACCTTCATTTCTTTTGTTCAGTCAGAGATCTTCCCTTTGAAATGTATCCTTGAACAGCTCTCTAAATAGAAATTTGACTGAAATGGATTACAGCATATGAAAGCTGGCATAAATGGCAAAATCCTGATGAATATCATCTTTCAGACTCATTTCAGTGTTACTTTTCTCATGAAAAGTAATTACATCCAGAGATCAACATCGGTGTGCCAGTCCATCTTTTGAAAATTTCTATAGCTTGATGTCATGTCAGAGTACATAGTTGATATACCATTTATTATTCCATTCAAAAAAACCCAGCACGACAATTATAATATATGTATATGAAGTAGAGAAACTTATATTGCAAGTTATATAGCATGAATTAAAAAAAATATATAAATTTATTTTGATTTCTCCTTATAGTGAGATGACATTGTAACCACCCTTTTAGTTACTTTCTGTTAGGCTGATTTACCCTAAGAACATCATCTTCAATCAACTATCCATGTTGATATTTGTCCTCAATGTTTCAAATCTTATCAGTAGGGTTAAAGACACTGTCCATGCTGGAAATTTTTAAGCCAGTAGTTAATGTGAATTATGTCATCTCCACAGATTATTTGTAGCATGCCCTGTTCATAAAGATATTGATAATTCATTGAAAAGCAAAACTTCACATTAAAATGACTCAGATTATGGAAAAGTGACACCATAAATGCCAAAACTGTTAAGAAATGGAGGGTTAGGTGTGAAACTGCAGTATTTCAAGTTAAATTGTTTGATTTGGTTTTATGGGTTTTAACATCATTTTCAGCACATGATATACATAGCAACCTTCTCTTGTCATATATATTTATCTAAATAACCATGTATAAGAATGGTTTGAAAATCAGTTTTCTTTTGAACAATAATATTTTCCTAGTTCTGATCCCATTTTTTATATTAAGATTGAGATGGGGGTGTTTTTAGATTTTAAATATATCTTTAAAAAATTTCATTCAAATCACTGCAATGTCTGCAGTGTGGCAGTTTATAGTGATGTCTGGCACTGGGTCATCATGCCACAGACATATCATGATGCCCCGCCTAGTCACATCTTGACCAGGCCATTCAGTTCTAACACTAACCCCTTAATGTTTAGTGCCAAGAGAAAGCTGTAAGTACCATTTTCATAAATATTTGGTATGACTCAGCTGAATGGATGACCACTCGCATCCAGGCAGACACTCTAACCATTAGGCCACAAGAGCAGTCATTTGCATTGGGTGCCTGTGGGGTTTTTTTTTATGAAGACAGTGGTGGGGTTTATAAAGGCTTCCTGTGTGGAGTAAAGTGATAAATGTCTGTTATAACTCAGTTATTTCAAGGACAAGTGCTTAAAAGCATTTTTTTACCCCTGGATATAGATAGAAGATTGATAACCTTTGTCTATATATAGATAGAAGAATGATAACCTTGGGGTATATTCATTTGAGACAGTCAAATGGATAAGGATACAAAGATTTATCTGTTTACCAAAATTCTCTGAGATTTATCTGTTTACCAGATTGCAGGCTATCAATCTGGGAAAGAAACAGGGGGTCCATTAATTTCTAGTTGTTTTTTATTTTCTACTAAGAACCAGACTGTGATCATATTTTTTTTTCTCTTGTTTTGCTTCTGCATAATAAGAGCATAAATGAAACATTGTAGACTTGGATCTGCCATTGTAGACATGGATCTGCCATTGTAGACTTGGGTCTGCCATTGTAGACTTGGGTCTGCTATTGTAGATGGATCTGACATTGTAGACTTGGAACTGCCATTGTAGACTTGGATCTGCCATTGTAGACTTGGGTCTGCCATTGTAGACTTGGATCTGCCATTGTAGATTTGGGTCTGCCATTGTAGACTTGGGTCTGCCATTGTAGACATGGATCTGCCATTGTAGACTTGGATCTGCCATTGTAGACTTGGATCTGCCATTGTAGACATGGATCTACCATTGTAGACTTGGACCTGCCATTGTAGACATGGATCTGCCATTGTAGACTTGTGTCTGCCATTGTACACTTGGGTCTGCCATTATAGACTTGGGTCTGCTATTGTAGACGGATCTGACATTGTAGACTTGGATCTGCCATTGTAGACTTGGATCTGCCATTGTAGACTTGGGTCTGCCATTGTAGACTTGGATCTGCCATTGTAGATTTGGGTCTGCTATTGTAGACTTGGGTCTGCCATTGTAGACATGGATCTGCCATTGTAGACTTGGATCTGCCATTGTAGACGGATCTGCCATTGTAGACATGGATCTACCATTGTAGACTTGGATCTGCCATTGTAGATGGATCTGCCATTGTAGACTTAAATCTGCAATTGTAGACATGGATCTACGATTGTAGACTTGGACCTGCCATTGTAGACGGATCTGCCATTGTAGACTTGGGTCTGCCATTGTAGACTTGGGTCTGCCATTGTAGACTTGGGTCTGCTATTGTAGACGGATCTGACATTGTAGACTTGGATCTGCCATTGTAGACTTGGATCTGCCATTGTAGACTTGGGTCTGCCATTGTAGACTTGGATCTGCCATTGTAGATTTTGGTCTGCCATTGTAGACATGGATCTGCCATTGTAGACTTGGATCTGCCATTGTAGACGGATCTGCCATTGTAGACATGGATCTACCATTGTAGACTTGGACCTGTCATTGTAGACATGGATCTGCCATTGTAGACTTGGGTCTGCCATTGTAGACATGGATCTGCTATTGTAGACTTGGATCTACCATTGTAGTCTTGGGTCTGCCATTGTAGACTTGGATCTGCCATTGTAGACTTGGAACTGCCATTGTAGACTTGGATCTGCCATTGTAGACTTGGGTCTGCCATTGTAGACTTGGATCTGCCATTGTAGATTTGGGTCTGCCATTGTAGACTTGGGTCTGCCATTGTAGACATGGATCTGCCATTGTAGACTTGGATCTGCCATTGTAGACTTGGATCTGCCATTGTAGACATGGATCTACCATTGTAGACTTGGATCTGCCATTGTAGACATGGATCTGCCATTGTAGACTTGTGTCTGCCATTGTAGACTTGGGTCTGCCATTATAGACTTGGGTCTGCTATTATAGACGGATCTGACATTGTAGACTTGGATCTGCCATTGTAGACTTGGATCTGCCATTGTAGACTTGGGTCTGCCATTGTAGACTTGGATCTGCCATTGTAGATTTGGGTCTGCTATTGTAGACTTGGGTCTGCCATTGTAGACATGGATCTGCCATTGTAGACTTGGATCTGCCATTGTAGACGGATCTGCCATTGTAGACATGGATCTACCATTGTAGACTTGGATCTGCCATTGTAGATGGATCTGCCATTGTAGACTTAAATCTGCAATTGTAGACATGGATCTACGATTGTAGACTTGGACCTGCCATTGTAGACGGATCTGCCATTGTAGACTTGGGTCTGCCATTGTAGACTTGGGTCTGCCATTGTAGACTTGGGTCTGCTATTGTAGACGGATCTGACATTGTAGACTTGGATCTGCCATTGTAGACTTGGATCTGCCATTGTAGACTTGGGTCTGCCATTGTAGACTTGGATCTGCCATTGTAGATTTGGGTCTGCCATTGTAGACATGGATCTGCCATTGTAGACTTGGATCTGCCATTGTAGACTTGGGTCTGCCATTGTAGACATGGATCTACCATTGTAGACTTGGACCTGCCATTGTAGACATGGATCTGCCATTGTAGACTTGGGTCTGCCATTGTAGACATGGATCTGCCATTGTAGACTTGGATCTGCCATTGTAGACTTGGATCTGCCATTGTAGATGGATCTGCCATTGTAGACTTGGATCTGCCATTGTAGACATGGATCTACGATTGTAGACTTGGACCTGCCATTGTAGACGGATCTGCCATTGTAGACTTGGATCTTCCATTGTAGACATGGATCTGCCATTGTAGACTTGGATCTGCCAATGCAGCATTAACTTAGTCATGATTGTTTATTCCAAGATTACAAGAAGAAAGTGTACTGGGATGGTCCATAATGCAATTACAGAATCTGGATCCATATTGATTTTAGTTGTTCCATATTATTTACTGGTCCAGAGAAACCATAAAATTCAGGAAATATGTGTGACTTGGGGGTTGGTGGCAGAATGTGTGTCTTTACTATAAATAAAAAGTTACTGTTTTCTTAGAGTCTGAGAATTTTAGACTTTGTGTTTATTTAATTGACCTCTACGTTTGCAAGCTCTTGAATTAAAAGAAAATTGTGTATCTGCCCAAATTTTATTTGCATTTAATTATACTATCCTCATTTTTTTACCAAGTACATTGCTGCAATGTTATCCTTTACTCTTTTAATTGTACACTTGCAAAATAAAGAAAATATCTGACATTTGTCATCAAGAGCAGTTTTAGAAACTAAACCATTATTTATCTAAGTGAATGCAAGAGCCCCCCCCCATTAAGAGCTATGGTATTCAGTATCAATGCCCTTTATTTTCATCTACTTTGAAATATGATATTGTTGATATGCTAACCAAATTGGAAATGAAAAATACTTCTAAGTGCACAAGTAGAGAGTTGCTGATAATTAACTAACCCTTGAAACATTGATGTGTTTTTGTGAGATCTTGTTTGCTTCAAACAGAGATTCCAGGGGATGTATAAATTGGCCACAGAGTTTAGGGGTACTTCTAATGCAACTAGAAGTTGTTCTATTCAGATTTCAATAAGCATTAGAAATAGAAGATATAAAAATAAGTATTTCCTTCATGTGTCTCTTTTTATATAAGCATTGAGTTGGATAGATTCCTTTTGATGAGTGGCATAAATGTTACATTAATTATTGAACACAAATTTTAGTTTTTCAGCTGCTTTGTTTACCATAGTTATTTGCTTACAAGTCCAATTACAAATTGTACAGACCCAGAATCCTCTGTTTTAAATTACACCAGCAGATCTAGGTCTATGTAGTTTATTAAGAGTAATCAGTTGAACAAACAACATATATCATGATCTGCAGACACACTATGCTATGGTAGAAGAGGATTTTTGTTGTTTGTAGTTTGACTTATGAGCAAATGTGTATGGTATTCATGTTTATTGACACCTAGATTTGATGCTGTATATACTTGCTTGTAAATCAAGTCCAGCTACAAACAAGATAGACACTGATCTGCCATCACATATATGATGGCAGATCAAGGTATGTTCTGTTTGTTTTACCCATTGCTCTTAACATATATGGATACATCCAGTTCTGCCAGTGCAGTAAGCAGATCTGGGTCTATGGAGTTTGAAGTTGGGCTTGACTTATAAACTAATAAAATTGGTATATACACCACTCCCTCATAACTCGTACCTGGATAACTCAACATGGCTCCTGATTTTTTTCAAAGAAAATATATTTTAAAATGTGTTGAACGTGAAAAGTGAAAAAGTAAAAAAGTCGTGATAAGAAATGGTAAATTGGTAAATTTAACCTTGATATATAGCTGGTTTTTATCATCGAAAATGGTGATTATTGCCTGTAAAGATAGAATCCATATTGTGAAATTTGATATTTCTAATAAGATATCACATTTTATGTTAGTTTTCTTTTTAAATAGAGAAATAGTTGTCCATACACTATAAATAAACCACACTCAACGAAAAATTCTAGTAAATGCTAACATGTGGCAACAGCAAATGAAATAAACACCAATTAAATGTCTGGCTAGGTGAAATTCACATTATAATCCTTTAATTTCATCTCCACACTATAATCACAACATACCTATTCTCTGATATGAAAACATGAAAAGAGTCAGTCAACTGCATACCAGCTTTGTTTGATCAACAACTTGGGGAAGTGTTTGTTGCAATAAAAGAATCAATTAAAAGAGACCTGTGTTGTTTTATCACTTTGAATAGTCTTTTGTATCCAATCAATCAAGTAAAATAAAATAAAGTTCAAAAGCATGCCAATAGGAACATACATTCTTGTATTCATTACTGTTATCAAATTTCATTTTACTTGACCAATGGAAAATGTTTTCACATTTTATGTATTAACATCATTCAAGTATATAATATTAGTAATGTATCCTAATCATTTGTAAATGTGACCATGGAGAGCAAAGGAATTATGCAAAAGGCATAGTTTGTGATTGAAAAGCTGTGCATCATAGATAGTGTTGATAATGACAAGCAAGATAAAAAATTTGCAATGAACTAAAACGTGCACGGAGTCAACATTTAGAAGTTGGCTTAAGGATGAGCCAAAATTTAGAAATTACTCACATGATGCTGATTCAGATGAAGGGATGAAACGAAAACGAGCATGGACTGCAAGCAATAACGAATTAAATGATGCTGTGTATGCATGGTTCACACGGCAACGTGTCACAAACCGCAAGTGTTATCGTGTTCTAATTTATATCGTTTTAAATTTTTAGACTTGTTAAATTTGTGTTGGTAATGCTTAACCCTTATGAATTTATTTTTTCTTCCATTTTACTTCTACCGCAAAAAAATCTAAACATCGTTGGATCGACATTTTTTTTCGAAATGTGTCGATCTTTTGTATTAAAAAAAAAGTCTACTTTGGATGAAACAAAACTAGAATGCATATCATTCACAGCAAAAATTAGTGACATAGTACTCAACGTGAGTAGTACATGTGCTTAGTGAATGGAAACGTGGAATAATGTTTTGATGAAATTAATATTACTCTGTGAGGAAAAAACTAAACAAAGTACACCAGTATAAAGAGATATTTATTCACTGTTAATTTTAGCACGATTATTAATTTAGTAGTCAACACTGTAATATGTCAAGCCACCCCCACCCCCTTTTGCTTATACGTCGATCCCTTTGCTAGTTTTGTTGTTTGTTATAGGTCCCTCAATAACTTGCGCCCTCGTTTATATCGCGGTCGATGTTTTTGGACCCTTTTGTCCATGAGTTATCGAGGGAGTGGTGTACAGGGATAGCATCCTGTTTTACATAACATGATACAGTTTATATTGATGTCTAGCACTGGAGCATCATGCTGCAGATTTGTAGCATGATGTTTCACATTCACATTATCCTGATATCAGGCCAACTAGTCCTAACACTAACCTCTTAATGCTGAGCACCAAGCAAGGCAGCTGCTTGTACCATTTTTATAAGTCTATGGTATGTTTAAGTAGTGGTTCAAACCCGTGACCTCCCACTTTGGCCACTGGAGTGGTTGGTTGCAATTTATGAAATAATGCCCACATTGAGGTCTGTGGCATTTTTTTTTTTTTTTTTTTTTTACACCCCTTCCAGCTTTGTTTGGGGTGGGTGTTTGCCATTTGGTTATCGCTGTCTTAAAGTGTTTGTCAATGCTGTAATTTGCCCAGAATGAGTAAAAATCTATAGAAATTGAAAAATTTTTGGTGAAAACTGAGCAGGTATATATAACAGATAAAGCGAGCCCACATTGCAACTAATGACAAAATTTAATCAAAGATTCTAACAATATAGTTCAAAACAAAGTAATAATAAGATTACAATATGATAGAATGATATACTTCTGTCTTTTGATTTGGCTTCTTGCACTAATTTCTGAATGCAAGAAATAACGATCTGTTGTGTGATATAATTGAATATATCAAAGTCATTTCCTTGTATAATTTTCATAAAATCTGATAGTCTGATTTCAGTCCTAATTCCACAGTTACTGTTCCTTTTGACTCCCCTGCGCTGACAAGTCCAGGTCTCCTTAACTTTGACTTTCTTTCTGAATTGGCCTTTGACTTTCTTTCTGAATTGGCATCTGATAGTCTGATTTCAGTCCTAATTCCACAGTGACTGTTCCTTTTGACTCCCCTGCGCTGACAAGTCCAGGTCTCCTTAACTTTGACTTTCTTTCTGAATTGGCCTTTGACTTTCTTTCTGAATTGGCATCTGATAGTCTGATTTCAGTCCTAATTCCAGAGTGACTGTTCCTTTTGACTCCCCTACGCTGACAAATCCAGGTCTCCTTAACTTTGACTTTCTTTCTGAATTGGCAGGTGTATTCTTTCAACTTTGGATCCATAAGACTTAATACCTTGAGCGTAGACTACAGATATATCCTAGCCCTTCCAAACTAACAAAATAAACAACCTAAATATTCTGTCACATTATACTGGGGGAATTAATCACTACTTCTCCCCTATCCTTAGATCAGATAAATTCTATCCTAAATTCAAACAGATTATATGGCTATTTAGTTTAAGTAGCCCTGACCGAACATAAACAATCTGTTTCACAAAATTAATGGTCCCTAAATGGCTATTCTAACACTCGATGCAAAGAGATTAGTTCCAGGTTAATCACAATTACACAAATGAATGAAATTCCTTGCTGCTGTGTTCATAACACATGAACTCTTATATGGAAAATTCATACAAATTCTTGCATTTCAGTTAAAATACGGCACAAAATTCTAAATACATAATTTTCACTAATAAACGAACTATAATTTCAACAAGTCATCAATGTTTGTATAAGAAAAATATTGTTGTACAGACTGATAAATGAATTCAACATATCCCATATCAAGAAATTAAATCTATGAACTCAACAAATAAATTCATGCAGATACATTGGAAAAAATCCTACAATCATCATAGCAATATGAATGAATTGCATAAGATTGTTACAAATACCTTCTTTTTCCAAGCTCTTACTTGTAGACTGTGTCTGTCAATTTTCCCTGTTAATTCCTTTTTCTGGATGAATTTCCTACAAATTCCTTATAAATTTGACCAGAGCCTCAGTTTGTAAATTTTTCCTCTTGCAGGACAAAATGTTGACTAAATTTTAAAATTTTTATTTGCACATTTAAACTGAAGAGTTTTTCATGCGAAAACACAGCACCCATCACTGTGTAACCAATAAGAATTACAAAAAAAACTCCTGCTTTCTCAAGCATCAAAATCCTGCATCATGTCTATCAACAAATGGCTATCAACAGATTCTTGGATGTCTCAACCTATCAGCTACCATGCAACCATAACTTGAACTCCCATTATGGTAAGTTTAAACAAACTAAGCCTTTGATATAAATCAACAACCTCTGCCTTCAGCGGAACCAATCCATACAAATCTCGTTAATGGTACATGTGTTTAACTAAACATGTTCTAGCATAATTAACAATACAAAGATCAACCTAAAAATTTGGTTCTTTACAAGGTCCATCAATTGTGGTTCTTATGTGGTGGTTAAATTAGTTCCATTACAAGGGTCAGGTGAAAGTTTTGTGAGCCTGTCTTTTACGCTTACTCACAAGTCAGATCCAACTGCAAACTGGATAGGCCCAATTCTGCCATTGCATAATGCCTTGGCATATCAGGGTCTATGTAGTTTTTTGAATTAATTGATATAACAAAATGCATGGACCATGATTTGCTGTTGCATAATGCACATGCAGATCAGGGTCTATGTTTGCAGTTGGACCTGACTTTCAAGCAAGTATATAATAACAAGCAGTTGAAGCATGTTTGAGCATGTATGACCACAGTGCTGATTTAAAAGTTTTCATTATTCCAACTGAAATGTTGAAAGATGTGAACATCTTACCCTCACTGTGCAGTACCATCTGTCAGACAGATTCCCGAACTATAACCACTGACCAAACAAGTCTCCAGCTGTATAGTTAAGTTGCCTGTTGTTTTTTTTTTTGTTTTTTTTTAACCTTAATGGTTATAGACCAGAAGAGCTTGTTGTCTGATGGCAGTGGTTTATTTGTGCATTAGCACAGTTAATTTTGCTGTGGACTGCTCGGAAGATTACCATGAAACTTGCATATACATTCATCTTCTGGTCTAGCTGGTACTAAATTAAAATGGGTGTTGCTCAAGCGTTGCCACAGTAGCCATCTTGAAAATGTTATCACTAGTTCTATGGAATTGAGCCTCATATCAGTACAGAGTTTTTACTGAAAGACTCATAATGTCTAGTTAGTCCAAAATGAAATTGGTACCAGTCTAATATTAAATATGGCCACCAGGGTGGCCATCTTTAACAAATCTTATTATCGCTATTCCTATACATAGACAGTCATAATCAACATTTGTTTTCTCTTAAAGATATTTTATGCTGTCTAGCTAGTTATAAATGAAAAATGGTGCCAATTTGGTTTTCAGTACAGCCGCGATCTTGAACATTTTTTTAATAGTTCCTCTTCCAGAATGGATGGTCATATCAGCATGGGGCTTTCCTTAAATGATTTATTATGACATCTAGTTAGTCCTAAATAAAAATAGTCCTAATCTGATGTTCATTGTGGCTTCCATAGCAGCAATCATAAAAATCTTGTTATTACTACTCCTGATAGTATATCAACACGAGGTTTTCACTAAAAGATTTCTTATGATGTTATTTTGGGGATTGGTCATGGCAGTCAACATCACTGGTTGAGGAAGAATAGAGGAAAATCCCAGTTAGGACCATCAAGCCATGGGAAACTCCTGGCAAGCTTCCTCACATATTGATAGAGCCCAGGACTCGAACCCATGCATACAAGTGTGATGGCTTTGATCGTATAAGAAAGACCTTTAGGTTACTGGGCTGCCTAGGTCCACCTTATAATGTCTGGTTGGTTGTAAATAAAACATACTGCTGATTTAAAATCCAGTGTGGCTGAAAAATCTTCTTGTAATGAATCTACTTAAATAGAAAATCAAATTGATTAAGGTTTTAAAAGATTTCTTGTGATGTCCAGTTAGTCTTAAATGCAAATGGTGTTGATCTCATGCCCAATATGATGGGACAGCATCCATCTTGAAAACCTTGTTATTGATACTCCTTGGGAATAGAGTGTCTGTCTTGAAAATGTTCTCTGTAGACCCTCCTAGCATATCTCTTAATGGGATTTTCACCTAAAGTCTTATAATAACTAATTGATACTGAATGAAAATGGTGAAAGTTGTTGTATGGCTGCACTGGTGTCTGTCTTAAAATCTTGTTGGCTTGTCACTATGTCTTAAATATCCTATTGCCACTTCTTCCCCTGAATGAATGATCATTATGATTTTATGAGGTTCACTTTGTCCTGAATAAGCTAACATCCATTACTTTACCACATCATCCAGTTTGAAAATCATGGCATAACTGAAGGATATCAAAATTGATTGCAACAGGTGACGGGATAAATGGAATTACCTTGAATTAATGGTGTTGCTTTCCAGGTTGAAAGAATTTCCAGGCATTCAACAGTCCCATGGATGAACTATTTCGTTTTTTTTTTTAAAATGGCATTTGCAGCAACTTTATATGGGTTTTTCATGGTAAGGACATCATAGCCAAGTATTTTTTTTTTCAAAGTACACATCACAGCAGCCATGATGGCTGCGATGGGTATCAAACCCACTGTTCCTGGATTGCAAGTTAGTGCACTATCAAATGTGTTACGATGGTTCCCACACAAGTATGGTCAACAGATAGAATTTACTATATAACATACAGTTTCAACCCTTCAACATTTTTAAGCTATTTACATGAAATATTTACAGAATACTTACAAGTAATTTTTTTATTTTTGGGAGTATTTTTAAACACTTGAGATGCATTTTTTGGGAAATAGATATGTGAAAGACTTGGCTGAGCATTTTGTTTTTCTTGTGGCTTAACAATGTATTGGATTATTGAAACACATTGCATATCTAAACTGAAAAACAATAGAGATGAATTTTTCTTTATGTTTAAAGTTATACAACTAGAAAGTATTTTTAAAATTTGTTATGTGTTCTAGTATATTGCTATCATTTTCATGATGCGTCCACTTCCCTAGCTTTTAGTTATTTTATTGGATACATAATTATTTTATGAATGGCTAGACTTCAACTATGCTAGTGGTGTTGTGATTAGCTTAATGCATTTGAAACATTCTATTAATTCTTTCCATCACACATGCCAATCATTCTTTCCATCCAAACAGGCAGTTGCATTGAAGCAGATGGCATGAATCTTCTATCAGCACTATGAAGGGACAACATTGACTCTAATTCCTCCCAGTTAGCTGTAATCCAATCAATCCTGTTATTAGAGAAACTTTATGGGACCTTTTAAAGCCTTGTAGGTCTACTCTAAGAAAATGGTCAGCTGTATGTCTAAGCTGGTACCTGATCAGTTGTGTCTCCAAGCAGGTACCTGATCAGTTGTATCTCCAAGCAGGTACCTGATCAGTTGTATCTCCAAGCAGGTACATGATCAGTTGTATCTCCAAGCAGGTACCTGATCAGTTGTATCTCCAAGCAGGTACCTGATCAGTTGTATCTCCAAGCAGGTACATGATCAGTTGTATCTCCAAGCAGGTACATGATCAGTTGTATCTAAAAGCAGGTACATGATTAGTTGTATCTATAAGCTTATTTAAATGGTCATTTGTTTGGCTAAACTGAGTAACTTATCAGTTGTATTTCTAAGCTAAGAAAATGATCAATCTTTTATCGAAGACAAGAAAATGATAAACTGTATGTCAAAGGGTAGAAAAATATTAGTTGTATGTCAAAACTAAGTAAATAATCATTTGTATATGTAAACTTAGTAAATGATCATTTGTATGTGTAAGCTAAGTAAATGATCAATTAAATGTATAAGCTAAGTAAAGGATGATTTGTATGTGTAAACTAAGGAAATGATCAATTCTATGTGTAAACTAAGAAAATGATCAGTTGAATGTGTAAATTAAGTAAATGATCAATTGTATGTGTAAACTAAGTAAATAATCAGTTGTATGTGTAAACTAAGTAAATAATCAGTTATGTGTATCAACTAAGTAAATAATCATTTGTATGTGTAAACTAAGTAAATGTTCAATTGTATGTGTAAACTAAGTAAATGATCAATTGTATGTGTAAACTAAGTAAATAATCAGTTGTATGTGTAAACTAAGTAAATAATCAGTTGTATTTGTAAACTAAGTAAATGATCAGTTGTATGTGTAAACTAAGTAAATAATCATTTGTATGTGTAAACTAATTAAATGATCAGTTCTATGTCAAAACTAAGTAAATGATCAATTGTATGTGTAAACTAAGTAAATGATCAATTGTATGTGTAAACTAAGTAAATGATCAATTATATGTGTAAACTAAGTAATTTGTTGGTTGTATGTCTAAGCAAAGTAACTTATCAGTTGTATGTGTCAGCCAAGCGAATGATCAGTTGTATGTCTAAGCTAAGTAAATGATCAATTGTATGTCTGAGCTAGTAAATGATCATTTGTATGTCTGAGCTAAGTAAATGAACAATTGTATGCCTGAGCTAGTAAATGATCATTTGTATGTCTGAACTAAGTAAATGATCATTTGTATGTCTAAGCTAAGTAAATGATCATTTGTATGTCTGAGCTAGTAAATGATCATTTGTATGTCTGAGCTAAGTAAATGATCATTTGTATGTCTAAGCTAAGTAAATGATCATTTGTATGTCTGAGCTAGTAAATGATCATTTGTATGCCTGAGCTAGTAAATGATCATTTGTATGTCTAAGCTAAGTAAATGATCATTTGTATGTCTGAGTAAGTAAATGATCATTTGTATGTCTGAGCTAAGTAAATGATCAATTTTATGTCTGAGCTAGTAAATGATCATTTGTATGTCTGAGCTAAGTAAATGATCATTTGTATGTCTGAGTAATTTGTCAATTGCATGTCTAAGCTAAATAAATGATCAATTGTTTGTGTAAATTAAGTAAATGGTCATTTGTCTGCATAATATGTCAGTTGTACTCTAAGCTAAGAAATTTGTCACTTGTATGTCTAAGTTAAGTAAATGATGATTGTATATCTAAGGTATTTAAATTGTCATTTGTATGTCTAAGCTATTTAAATTGTCATTGTATGTCTGAGCTCAGTAATTTGTCAGTTGTATATCTTAAGCCAAGTAAATGATCAGTTGTATGTCTAAGCCAATTAAATGATCATTTGTATGTCTAAGTTGTTTAAATTGTCACTAGTGTAAGTTGATTGAATGATAAGTTGTCTGTCCAAGCTAAACAAATGATCAGTTACACTTGCATGATTTGAGATCAATCTTGCATGTTCTGTGTTCAAGAGCTGTGTACTATTAAAAATTCTTTACTGTGCTAAACCAGATATTTCTGAACATACCACAATACAGTCCACAGTATAATGCAATTAAATTAGGGACCAGTCATTTTAATTCTCTGTAGCAAGGGGCCTAGGATTTTTTGTTGCTAATTTTTGGCTCTCAAATTCATGAAAAAATATCTTCTATGTTTTATTGGGCAAAATAACACCATACTATAACCATTTTATTTTTTTAAATAGAAAACTGTCTTGATAAAAGAAAATAAAATATTTTGACTCGAAAGAATATTGTAAAATTGCAGTCCTGGCATTGCCAGCCTTCCCCTATAATTAAATAACCAGTACCATATAGTAGATGAATTTGATATGTGTATGTTAGTTGATGTACAAGTTGTCATTTAAAAGTCTGACACACTGTAAAAGATGTGCTGATGTTAGGAAGCTTGTTCATTGAAATAGGAAGTAAACTTGGTACTATTATTTACTGGTATGATGGGCAGGAAAATGGGGAAGGTTGGGTGATGCAAACACCAGGGCAAGATATTTATCAGAGATGACCAGTAAACAGGTAAGGATATATTTGGTAAACTTGAGAAATTACATAAAATTAAAACAACCACTAATTATAATCTAGGGATATAATATAATAGCTAGAATGAAATTTGTTGAGAATCTTATAATGATTTTTAGTGTTGCAAAGGTACACATGTACTTAACACATTAAGGTGTACTTATGATATATAACTTAATAAAGATTATTTTCTTTTTTTATTATTAAATTCATATATTATTCGAGAAGTTTTGGCCTGGCCAGAATATCTTTCACATAATCCTACCATTTAGGCATACATGACTTATGTCAAACATACTATTAAAGGTTTATAAATATACTTTTAATATTTGAAATCAATTTGTGACAAAAAGGAACATAATAATTGAAATAATTCATATCAGATGGTTTTAAGATTCATGGTACAGTGATAATCAATACAACATTTACAGTTGTTATAGGCCTGTTTTGTCTTTGTATCAAGTGGAATGATCTTAAGCATTTAGTATTAGTTGTGTTATTTGATGACAGCTGCAGTAATTTAGTACACATTTCTCAGTTTGTCTAGATAAAGGAATGATAAGGTTTGGAAAACTCTTGGAGGATGGAGAGTATTTTCATGTGCTTCTGACAGATCACTCTAATCTAGGTGTTTAAATACTGGGTTCTGCTTTATGTCAGGTTTTGAGCCACACTTACTAATTCTAGCAAATAACCAGTCCCCTGTGGGGTTAGACTGGCACCAGTTCCAACAGCTGAGAAGCTGTTTTAAAGGCTTGAGATAATATTTATTTTTAGCCCAAAAGGAAAGTAATCCTCTATCTTGTGATTTTATATTATATATATATATATATATATATATATATATATATATATATATATATATATATATATATATATATACACACACACACACACACACACACAGTACAAATAACATGCCTTTTAAAGTGTGTTGATATAAAGTAAATTGATATTCAGGACCAATATTATTAGAAGGGGAAAAGAGAGTTTTATGTTCATTAGTAATGTTAATTAAAGCAGAATAATGACTTAGATAAACTGTAAATGTATTTAAATATTTGAATTACCTCTTGTTGGTTAGTCATTTTCCTTACTATCTAATGCATGCTAATTTCCACGTGCCACAGGAATGCCTGGGCATTGAGTGTGTGAAAGAAGCTAATGTGTTTGTATAGCTCTCCTTTCTTCATGAAAACAATCTTTCATGTTTGTCGTATATTGATTTAATCAATTCGAATTAAAATAGAAACTCAAAAAGAAAACGATCAACTTAACAATTTGCAAATGTGATTGTGAACAACAAGAAAAAGCATAGAACTACATTAAATTTTGTAGTGAACTTGCTGGGGATACACGTAAAACATTAAAACATGGTGTACATAATATTTATAAGCATAAAATAAGTATTTGTTAATAAATAATCATAATATATTCAGAATTTTAAAACAGCTTTTCATTTTTGAAGAATTATTAAATCTATTTTTATGATATTAGTTTATATTTTAAATAATTTACTAATCAGTAAATTTAAAAGGATTAAGTTAAAAAATTGAAAAGTTTTAACTAATTGTAAACGAAGGACATAATTTTAAAAAAAATTTGATTATGGAATGTATATTTTTTTGGAATCTAGACCTTTTGGATATACTGTATTGAGACGGTGAATCCAATATTTTTCCTTTATTCCTTTCCCCTCATAGCTTTTTCTGCTGTTGGCTGTCACAAACTGTTCAAAAGTTATTCAGTGCAGTGTGTTATAAATAGAACAACTGCTTCTTACATGGTCCCATACCAATAGAAAGTTTCACAAATGCAATGGAGTTACTGATTGTAGCACTTAAAATTACCTCCCTTAGTTACAATGCGCATGTCCATAAAAATTTTCCAGTTCTGGATAGTTCAGAATTTAGCACTGTTTTACGCTTAGTTAATGAAACATAAAGTCAGCAAAGGAAGCAATCTTGGCAATACTACAGATCATTATGGTTAAACCAATGAAAAAATTATATCTAACATTTTGTTCATACTAGGAGAATAATTATAGACATTACATTAGATAATTAAATTCAGTGTCCATACTTCAGATAATTAAATATGTATTGTCCACACTTAAATGATATCAAATAATTAAATTAAACACACTGTCTATATTTATATTATACCAGATAATATATATTCATAATCCATAACTTCAGATAATTAAATTTGTAGGAACATTTCATTTTGTTTTCAGATTTTAAACATTTATTGCACAATTTTGGCTTCATAACTTTAACAAAAACCATCTCAACAGTTTGCATTTTTCATATGTTGATATGTCCTTCTTTCTCAGTTATTTTCTCAGGCTACTGGTTCATTTATATCACAATAAGGAAAGTTGTAACTCAAGTTCAATAAGAAAATTATAACAAAAGTTTGATACCTCAGCTGATCTGTAATGCTGAATATTTTAGACCAGAAAAGTTTTTTTAAAATGGAACACAGTATATTATTGTATTCAGAGGAACTTAAAGCAATACTTACATTAGCATAAAGATAAAGGAGTGTAATTAATGCAGATGGAATATTTATTCATATTTGGGTGTAACTACTCCAGTGGCCTAGTGGTTAGAGTGTACGTCTCAAATGTGGGATGTCATGGGTTCAATTCCCAGTTGAGTCATACCAAAGACTTACAAAAATAGTACTAACATCTGCCTTGCTTGATGCTCAGCATTAAGAGGTTAGTGTTAGGACAGGTCGGTCTGCAGCATGATGCCCCAGTGCTAGACATCACTATAAACTGGCACACTGCAGACATGTTAGCAATATGACTGAAAAATTGTTAAAGCTACATGAAAAATCATAATCACATCACATCACCTGTTTGGGTGTAAATATGCAATATTCAGACCTTTCATCACTAAGTAACCTTGTAGGCATAGAGTCCTCAACACTAAGTAACTTTAGAATTGTAAAGCAAAATGACTTGTTGACTTTGAAACAACATAACTTTGCCAATGTATAAGATATCTGGCTGGATTAGGTGTCAAAATCAAGGTTAAAAATCAAATTTTATGACTAATTCAATAAAATGTGCATATCTATTAAAACTGTTAAAATGCAGGTACAAACAGGTAACTTAACAGGTAAAATACAAGTAATTATTTTATTACCTCTTAGAAAACTTAGAAAGCTCTCAAAACTTGTTCAATTGACCCTAGCTGTACTAGTGAATAATCACAGTAGCAACACAAGTCTTTCTTTCATGGTGTCCATAATATATAAGATTCTATAAAATGAGCCAAAATGTTCTCCAAGGCGAGATCTGTCCGCACACCTATATCGCCTCTGCCACATTTGATCAACACATTAAAGTTAGTTAAACGGACAATTTTTCCAAACACTTCATCTGAATAGAATATTTGAAAATAATCTGAAGCTTTCCTGGAGCCATCTAACACTCGGGTGGGCCCAACTCTGACAGAAAACTGAAACAAATCTCTTTGGTTTTCAAGCTTCGTCCAAACAAAATCACGTGGAGCGTACAATTCCTCTGGTTCAAAACCTTCAAAGTCCTCTTCATTATCATCACTGTCACCCACAAGTCCATTCCGTAAAGTTGGTCCATAGTGTTTACAAACTTACTTCCCCATGACCGCTTTTACAGTCCGCAGTGATGAAAGGGTAATTTAACTTGCCCAATGACAGTTGTTTTTTTTTTGTTTCATTTTCTTTGCTTATGGTGACACGTTGTAATAACTAAAATTTGCTGCAGTCCTTAGACAACATTTCTGATTGCCACCAGCAAGTTCATCTGGAACAGCCTTTTTAAATTTAGTTTCATTCTATTTGCCTTTCCATGCATCAAATGTGTAAGTTTAAAAGATCCAGTTATTTCACAGATTAGATACCATCCTATTATTTTGGTTCACCTTTTAAATCAATATTGATCCACATGACTGGATATAAAATTGCAGACAGTATGATTTAAAAACAGAAACTGTTTGTAAGAACAGGCTCTTCAATTCAATAATAAATGGAGAATCACAAATTTTCATAATTGTTGTCTTTATAATTATTATTTTAAATTTTGTAATACGGTTTCAAAACATAAGATAGCTGAGAAGAGCTGTGTATAACTATTTTCTTTATATTGAATTTTATATGCCCATATAACTGCATTTGTTTTGTTAGTTTATATTAATAACTAATGATTATAAAGTGTGACCCCACTATAACGTGGTAGTTGGGACCCATAGAACCCAACCTCACTATGAACCCAAACCGTGTTATAAGCAACCATGTATGTTACCAGCATTTGCAGGGTTATCAGGGTGGGGGTGTAATAAAAACAAGTGCAAAAACCTGTGCTCCATTGTCACAGTTACCATTTTAAATCAATGTATATTAAATGCTAAAAACACCTACAGTGACAACAGATTTTATATAAAATAATATATTACTTTACATAGAGAACTACACATTGGTGGATACACGTGTATAGTTTTTATATAAATGTCTAATCTATAGCATGAATAGAGTATCAACACCAAGTACTACCTGTGAATCTCATCATACACATTGAATCCACAATACAAATATTTACATAGAAAATATCTGCTCACATATTTTAAATATTCAGTAATTTTGTCACAAATTGGTATGGGACTGAAAACAATGGGGAAAACAAAAAGTATGTAACTAATGATGAAACAATACATCTGATGGTTAAATAACGGTGTCTTTATAAATTTGACACTGCTAAATTTTCTCATTTGTGATTTGTAATACTTTATTATTGTTTGAAAAATTCTGTAATTTTCAGCTGCTTTATGACTACAGCAATAAACAAGGGAGTCATATTTGAGGAAATGGATGACATTATTTACTGGTCAACTGATTGCATAAAACAACACCACCAAGCCATGTGCTTGTGTTGGTGGCTTGCTGTTTGATGTTTTATAAATCATTGACCAATAATTTGAACAAGTTTAGCTCAATAAATGACTGATGATGAGCAACCTACTTAAATTAATTGATTTATAAATTCAGGTGAGAATTTTTTCAACCACTGCATTGTTTATTGCTTAGTTGTGAAAGCAACTTATAAAACATAAGTTGGATATTGTTTGAGCAATGATTGTATAGGGAATGCATTGTAGACAAACACATTGCTCATGAACCAGTAATAATAACATTGACACTTATGAGCTGTCATCTTTCAATAATAAACAAAGACCAAATTTCTCAAAAGACCCAGACATGGGTTCAGATACTCATATTTCCGAAGTTTATTTTGAAACAAAACTGTAAGAAATTTGTTAAATTAAAAAATGTTAAAAGCTACGCCATGATTGTTTCATATTAAAATCTATACATGATTTCCTCTCCAACTTTCTACACATTTTTTTTTCACTTTTAAGAAGAAATGTTTTCTGTGTATGAGAATAATACATGTATATTTTTCAGGAGCCAAGCCACAAAGGTCTTATCTTCACATTTATAAGCATTGTCTTTTCCAAAATGATTACAAAACGATACATAATTTACTTTTTGTACTTAAATTATTTGGCGACAAAAATACCAGTAATAAAGTACATGAAATTTCGGGAGCCATGCCATGATATTTTTATATTAGAATCCATATGTGATTTCCTCCCCAAAATGATAATAAACTTTTTACACATTATTTTTTGCACTTTTAAGAAGAAATGTTTTTTGTGTACGAGAATAATACATGAACATGTATATGATATTTCGGGAGCCACGCCACAAACATCTTATATTCATATTTATAAGCAATCTCTTTTTCAACATAACATAACTTTACACAATTTACTTTACATACTTAATTTTTTTTTGTTTATGAGAAAAAGTTTGGTAATAAAGGTGAATGAAACTTCGGGAACCATGCCACGATTGCGTTATTTGCGTTATATCCGGATTAGTGTTATAACAGAGTGTGTTATAGCAGGGTCACACTGTGTGTGTGTATGTATGTATATATATATATATATATATATATATATATATATATATATATATATATATATATAACACAATATGATATAATAATACTGAAGTAAGTTTATTATATTTCTGGTACTTGAGTACAGAAAATATCAATGCACAACTTAAGTATGAAATTAAAAACATCTGGCATTGACAATTTAAAAAAAATAAGAATCAGCATATGATTTGATAACTGTTTTAACTTGTAGAATATATTTTATAATTATTTTATTTTTATTTTTATTACTAATTTTTAAACTGACCATTAATGAACATAAATGCAGTAAATTACTATCTATATAAATGTAACAAGAATGAAAATACTGGCAGATGATATAAAACCAGATAAAGTGAACAAGAAAGGAAGCAAATAACAAATGTAAAGTGACAAATAGAATTAAAATTTATTAACAATTAACAAATAACAATGATGACAGGAAGACTATAAATTAGACCTTTGTAGTTAAAATTTAAAAATGACCCACATATAACAGGAGAAGAAAAAAATAAAAAGCAGATGGAAATCTAAACTGTATTTATCACTATTGTGTAATGGGTAAATTAAATAACTTTAATGACTAGAAGATCATCAGTTGAAGTATGAAAGAGCACTATGGCCCTTTGCAACTTCATATTTCAAAACAACAATTAAAGAAACTAGCTAACTGCCAGGTATAAGGCATCAATCATTTCTTGGATAAACAAAATTTTTTCAGAAAAGGTATGTCTTGTGAAAATGTGAATATCAACAAGCTGCAAAAATCTTTAACAAATAAAATTTATTTGCACACTTAAAATACAAAATTCACATATTGTAAAAATTGGTGTGGCATCCATCCTTGCACCAATGTATTCCACAAACTGAGCGCACAAAAACTGTTTCTCACCTCACTTGGAGCTGCTTCAGGTAATATCGACATCATTTTTTTAGGTCTGGAGATAAATTAATGTGACCCATAATGTTTTCAACTTCTACAGCCCTTGACGATCAATTTCAGACCAAGATCTTGTATGCTTGCTCTACCCCCCATCAAATCCCTCACTAGATCTAATCGGAAGTAAAAATGGGAGTATTGCTTTTTGGTTTGGCGTTTTGAGGCACATTTGTACAAAATGAAGGCATTTACAATGGCACTATTCAGTAAAAACCAAAGCAGGTATTTCCACCATCTCTTTGAGTTTCTTCCCACATCATACTTCATCCAGAGCTGGTCATGAAGGTCTACCCCTCCCATGTATTTGTTATAGTTGTACACTGCATGTGTTTGAAGAGGGACATCCAAAATGTTGTTGCCAACACACCTTTGAGCCTGCATTTTCTATTTTTGGGTTACTTAAGGTGATAGGATGGTAAACATTTTTCTTGTCTTGCCAGACTGATGCAGATAAATTTGGCCCTTCCTTCTGCAAGATTTTACAATCACCCCTTATCATAATTGCCTCAGATTGCTTCAAATATTTGCGAAAACTTTTGCAGTTTAACCTGACTGTCCGACATGCATAGAAGCCATTTGCGTGAAGATCTTACAAGAAATTGTTACTCATAAAAAAAATTATCAAAATATGTGTGATGGCTGCAGCCATGCAGGTTGTCTGTCAGCTTAGTTACTATATTGTAAGCCAGGCCATGTTCATGGTTGTTGTTACCTTGCTTGCCTAGAAAAACATCAGAGCCTGACAGATAGGCAGTCTGAGCATCACAAAGCATCCAAATTTTGATCCCCCTTTTTATGGGCTTTGCAGGCATATATTGGCATAAAGAAAGACATCCAGAGAACTTTACCATAGCTTTTTTGACAGATACCTCTCTGGACAGATTGTAATACTGAGGGAATTTTTCACTAACTTGTTGTATGATTGGCCAGACTTTGTACAGCCTGTCAAAATTTGGGTCATTTCTTTGGGGTTCATTCTCTCTATCAGATACATGAAAATACTGGTTCAACTTTTGAAACCTGTTGCATGTTAATATGTTTTGAATGCCTACATTACTAATTAAATTGTATGAGGACCAATACATAGATATATCTGGCAAGTAATTGATTCCCATTAGGACATTGATGCCGATATAGGCTCAAATTTCCTCAGGAGTGGTTTCCACCCTCCATATGTCTACCCTCAGTTTCCCCATTTTCCAGCGTGCATAGTTATTGTTGTCGTTTGAAATATGTGCAATCATTTCAGGTGTGAATAATAAGCTGGAAAAATCAAAAGCTGAAGCTATATTAACATTGAAATTTTGTGACCAAGTATGGTCTCCCTCGATCTCTACATTCTCATCAATATCACTCAAATCATACGAATCTGATGAAGTATCAAAATCAATGTTATCGGATTCGATATTAGAGCCAGTATCTGCCTCACTGAAGCTTTCAAAGTCATAAAATTTATCAGCCTAACTTTCAAGAAACTACCAAAACAAATCCATTCACTAAATTTTTTTAATTATAGTGAATTTGACCCAGTTACTATTTTTAACTTGCAGATTACACAATTAAGTTAAATAGGAACCATATGATCTAAAATCATCAAAATTTCCCACAATGCTTATAGTTTTTAATAGGGGATTTTCCCCAGAGGTGGTGCTAGGAAAACTGTTTCGAAATGGCAGATGTTTACAGCAGGACAACAAAGACGCTTGTATGCAAATTTGGTAGAGGCTCAAAAAGCACTTGTATGAGAATGCGGTAGAGGTGTTGAAAGGTGTTTGTATGTAGTAAATGGTCAACAGATGTTCCGTCTCAGAATCATTTATAACAATAGGTTGAAAGGAGAAATCTTGCAAAGTATGGGGAACTTATGTTGAAATGTGTGGCAACATGAGATGAAAATGATTGATATAATTTTCTTATATCTAATCTATGTTGGTTCATATGTTTAGATATTTGTTGACTGGTTTGCCTAATATATTGGATTCTACATTTTTTTGCATGTGATCTAATAAATATCATTTAATGTTGCCCAGTTAATAACAAGATTAGTTATATATTTTTAATCTACTGTGATATGAAGTGATTGGAGGAAGTATTTCATTTAGCACTGAATAGTTACAAATATGCATTGTGTACTTTCAGGAGGTTGAGTGTGGTGTTCAGTTCGGAGGATTAGACAACAAGCAGGAGTGGTCTTTCACCTTGTATGATTTTGATGGACATGGAAAAATAACTAAAGAGGTAAGTTCAGAAAAAGTTGAGCTAGATTTAAACCTCATCAGATTAATACAAGGATTTCTGCAAATGTCTGCTATTTTAGAGAATAAAGTAATCCTTGTATATCATTTACAGGTAAACACAAGGTAAAAATATCCCAACAGTTTATGGCGGAAAGGTAAAATAGTGCATTTGTCATGGTTTTTTTTCCCCCACATTTTTATGAAAAGTCAGGGACATAGTATTCATATTTTTGTAGCTTGCAGAACTAAATTCTTAGCAATTGAAAACTACTTAAATTTTTGCAAAGTGGTTAAACAAACACACCTTGCAAAATGCTATCTCAACTGGCAATGTTGTTTACACCTGACACACAGTAGAGTATAATGTGTTATAATGTTGTCTTCCATCCCCATTTTAATTTCCAGGCAGTAACTTTATAGCAGTTGCCTGTGATCTACTGTTATCAAACTTTGTTAGGTAAGGAAGACCTCTATCAAATTTGGACTCTAGGGTGCATAGGTCAAAGTCACTGTAACTGAAAGAAGGAAATTTTTTTGCACAATAACTTGAGTTCTCCACCATCAGCAGTTACCAACTTTGTATGGCTTGCAGGTGAGGTAAGAAAATCCCTGTTGATCTTATGGTCTAAATGTCCAAATCACTGTAACTGAAAGAAGATAAATTTATATTCAATAACTCAAGTTCTCCACCATCTACAATTATCAGTCATTACGAATGGCCTGTACTTGCATAATTAAAGTTAACTAACAGGTAATAACTGTAAAATTTGTTCTCATATATATATATATATATATATATATATATATATATATATATATATATATATATATATATATATATAATTTTTTTTAAAAGTGATGTCTCTTATATCTTGCAAATGCAATGGCAGTCGACTGATCCAACTGAGGATATTTGCTGAACATGACCTCCTAATCACCAACAGTCTTTCACCTGCCAAATCATAGCAAGACATCTTAGATGCCTCCATGCTTCAAGCACTGGCGTCTTACTGCATCATGAGAAAAGAGAAGCAGGATGCCGTGAGAATTGCAAAATGATGGACTGACCTTTGGCTCCAAACACAGTATTCAGATTGAGACTAGCAGAAAACCAAAAGGCAAAAACGTTCTCTGAAAGTTTAGTGTTTGAACCAGGTGTATGTGAAACAGGCATCTCTAAAAGAACTTTGCAAACAATTGGATACAGTCAATATAAACTCCAAGAATGTAGATGAAAACTGGCTATCTTTCAGAGTGGGTGTACTTTTCTGCATCCAAAACTGCTGGTCATATAAATGACAACATTTGTTTAATGAGAATAATGTTGCCATACAGAGACTTCTGAATGAGAAACATTGCCTAAAGAAAGCCTGTTTGGAATTCACACTTATTTATGGTCTGTCCAATGCAAATTCAGAGAGATTTGAATGAGTCATAACTGAGCAGAGAGGCAGATAAGATTGAGTTATTTGCAGACAGGAATGATGTGACTTTGTGTGAAGATGTTGAGAGTCATAGCATGATGTTTTCACAGAAACACTGCTTGTGATGTCTAGTTGGTCATCAATGACATTGGTGATGATCTGAAATTTAATATGGTCACCACATTGGCCATCATGAAAATCTTTTATTGCTTCCTATCTTTCATTATTGATCATATAAACATGCGGATTCCATGAAAAGAATCCTTACAATACATACCTGGCTCTAGAATCCTTACAATACCTACCTGGCTCTAGAATCCTTACAATACCTACCTGGCTCTGAATCTTACAATACCTACCTGGCTCTAGAATCCTTACAATACCTACCTGGCTCTAGAATCCTTACAATACATACCTGGCTCTAGAATCCTTACAATACCTACCTGGCTCTAGAATCCTTACAATACCTACCTGGTATAAAATCTTTTATTGCTTCCTATCTTTCATTATTGATCATATAAACATGCGGATTCCATGAAAAGAATTCTTACAATACCTACCTGGCTCTAGAATCCTTAAAATACCTACCTGGCTCTAGAATTCTTACAATACCTACATCTGACAAAATACCCTGGGTTAACTGACAAAGCCCTGCAGACACAACACCCAATTTATCTTAAAATCATTGCAATCTGACAAAATAACCCTGGCTCACTGACATCCTTGCCAATTCATCCTAAAACAAAGTACCCTTATTCACAAAGCTCTCCAGGCAATTCAACCTGTTGTCTTGAGTGTCTGACAAAATACCCATGGCTCATTGAGAAAGCTCTGCAGATAAAAGGCTCAATTTATCCTAAAATCTTATCCATTTTTGACATATTACCCTTACTGACAAAACTATGCAGACAATAGGCACAATCATCCAAAAAAAAGCTTAGCCATATGACAAAATACCCATGGCTCAGTGACAAAGCCCTGCAGACAATAGGCCTAGTTAAACCGAAATTAAAGTTAGGTTAAACTCTTTTTGCATTTCTTGAGATTCCTCAATTTTTTTAAGTTTGTGATACCTTGAGAGTAACATGCCAGGTTGCTTCCCCTAAAATCTAACTCAGAGATTTTTCAATAGATGTCATTTACAGATTTTACTGTTTATATATTTTTAATGGTAGCTTTTGGCTGGTTTAACATTGATTATAATATGAAAAAGTTTACTGGTAAGATGCCTCCATGATGAAGAATTTTCAGTAAAATGGTTAAATTTCCGAAAAGGTAGTGTGGAGAACTTTTATTAGTAACAGCGGGGACATCAGATATGGGATGAGCATGATTTGTTTAAAATTGAGAGGGCTTGATGCCAGAATTATTCCTATGAGTATTTGGAAAAATGTTGGTTGAGCAGTTTTGAAGAAGAAAATAATATGTGATGAATGTTAAACATAATAAATGCTTGATGACCATTGATCACGGCATAATTTGACACTTGGGAGGTATGAGCTGAAATCCTAAGCTAAACAAAATTGCATTTCATTCTTTAAAAAAAAAACATGTAATGGATATAAATGTCTCAGATACTTGTATATAATTTTGGTATCATATGTACGAGAAATTGTTTTTCTTGGTTTTTAACTATTGGTATCTTTGCTATACTTTATTATGGAGTGGCATCATTTATCTTGGATTGAATGCTTTTAAACTGAAAACCTTTGCTGTCAAATTTGTAAAAATAATTCTGGGAATCATTTTTTGTGACTTATTTGAAAGTTTTTTTCTTATGGTTTTAGTGATTTCATTATTCTGCCCACAAAAAGTGCATTTCCAGTTGGCCACCTGCCCGTTTGTTATTACCGACCCTAGCACACACGCACACACCTGGTAAAAAATGATTTGTGCATCTATTATGAGGCAGCTTTGGCAGTACTTTGAAGTGCTTCATACAATATATATACTAATCATTATAAGATATACTGTTTAAGAGAGAAAATAACCACAGATATATGCCTTCCTGCCTGTCTATCTGTCTGTCTGTTACCAGTTTGATCTTTACAAAACTTTAGTTGTCCACCACCTTGCTTTTGGGATAAGATGAAACCCTATAGATCGAATGCTTAAAGATTAAGATCATTGACTGAAAGAAGGAAAATGGCTTCTGGACAAGAACTTGAGTTCTGCATCATTTACATTCAATAGACTTTGTGGAAAGCTTGCATTTTGGGTGACTAAAAGAAGGAAAATGGCTTCTGGACAAGAACTTGAGTTCTCCATCATTTACATTCAATAGACTTTGTGGAAAGCTTGCATTTTGGGTGACTAAAAGAAGGAAAATGGCTTCTGGACAAGAACTTGAGTTCTCCATCATTTACATTCAATAGACTTTGTGGAAAGCTTGCATTTTGGGTGACTGAAAGAAGGAAAATGGCTTCTGGACAAGAACTTGAGTTCTTCATCATTTACATTCAATAGATTTTGTGGAAAGCTTGCATTTTGGGTGACTGAAAGAAGGAAAATGGCTTCTGGACAAGAACTTGAATTCTTCATCATTTACATTCAATAGACTTTGTGGAAAGCTTGCATTTTGGGTGACTGAAAGAAGGAAAATGGCTTCTGGACAAGAACTTGAGTTCTCCATCATTTACATTCAATAGACTTTGTGGAAAGCTTGCATTTTGGGTGACTGAAAGAAGGAAAATGGCTTCTGGACAAGAACTTGAGTTCTCCATCATTTACATTCAATAGACTTTGTGGAAAGCTTGCATTTTGGGTGACTAAAAGAAGGAAAATGGCTTCTGGACAAGAACTTGAGTTCTCCATCATTTACATTCAATAGACTTTGTGGAAAGCTTGCATTTTGGGTGACTAAAAGAAGAAAAATGGTTTCTCAATGATATTTAGAGTTTTACAAAATCTGGTTTACAAACTTTGTTTATAGCATGTATGTGAGTTAAGGAAGAAAGTTCAAAAGTCGAATTCATTACGACTGAGACAAGAAAAATGGCTCTGCAAAATAATTCCAAAATTTACAGTAACCAAATTTTGTAGATAGTTTGCACCAGGTATAAGGAAAAATCATAGTTATTTTGGAGTACAGAGATCTGGTTTGCACTTAGGTTAATTCATTTCCTCTTTATAACTTTGAAGCCATCTGGGACTAAAGGATGAAACTTGTATGTTTATACATGATCTGCATTAAGTATGATGTCTAACGCAATGGGAATCCTTTCATCAAGGTTATGGGTTCATATATTAAATTTTTCCATTGCACTTTCCTTTCTCTAACTTTCAAGCCATTTCAGATTGATGTACATAATTATTATAATGTGCAGTGTGTACCATGTTGGGTGTATGTTCTTCAGGGTGAGGGTTATGGGTGTGTATTTTAAGGGTGACATTAATGAAGCTCACTTACATCTGCATCTGTATGGGAAGATAACATAATCACTGTTTTGTCTTCAAAAAGTATAATTGTGGTATTCACTAGTAAATCTATGGTTTTAGAGTAAGCGCATTAAGATTCAATTGGAACTCAAGTCTGTTAACTTGGCAATGGAATGAAATTGAAGAAGACTGAAGATATTCAAATCCAGTTTCTGTAGTCTAGGTTTTAAAACATGTTGATGAAATTTGAGCCAAGTATCTTATTAAATACCAGGCTTTCTAAATGGAGGCAGACACTGTAACAACATAAATTATCAAAACATCCTTCATTTGTCTCCCTATGTATATAAAATACTCTTTTTCAATTATGGGTTCAGTTGTTCAATCAATTTCCATAATGAAGTAATTGGCCCAATCTATTATGTATAATGATAATTTGGTAGGTGAGGTATTTTACTGCCAGCTGCCTTATTGAAGTCAGCTGCAGCTTGGAATAAAGACCTGATGTGCTCAGTAACTCTCAGCCAGTCTAACAGTGCAAGTTAATAAGACTGTGAACTAGTCTGTTTAAACTTCTCTTCTGTAAGCATTCAGGTAACATTGCTTTTTATGGTGTCCTCACAATACAGTAAAATTACCTCAGGGAGACAGTATCTGTCTTTGATATTTTGTCAAGCATAAATTATAAATATGCAGCAGTCTTTGATCTTACTGCTTTTACTCCTGGGAAAAAAAATTGAATTTAACAGACTTGTTTATAATCTAGTAAACATTTGTACAAAAAACACCAAAGTTATGTCCTTTGTTCATGTACATATTCTGACACATGAATTTGATATCAGATTAGACATCTGTTTTGATGAACAGTCATTATAGATGTATAAATCCCAACAGAATGATAGATAGAAAACTTTATTGATAACTAAAATTCATAAAGCTATCTTTTATACAAGGTCAAGTTTGCAATAGATACATGATGAATCATTTTTCTAATATTACTCATACCAGTAAATGTATTAGCATCCATAGGGCATATTTTCCATGCATAGCATCTTGCTGCTGATTAAAAACCTATTGTGAAAAAAAATTGTATTGTGGGTCTGATTACTGATGTGATAATGCCATTGTACATCTATTCCAGTTTATAGTCACCAAGAGCAACATCCTGGTAATGTTATTGGCCATTCTGTCAAAGTCTGTGAAGTTTCTTCCCATCCCCACCTCCACCCCAGAGACTTCAGTTTCCTCCACTATATGGTTTCATCTAACACCACTTTGTACATTATATATCATAAGCAGATCATTGTAGACCTTGATCTACCAGTTCATATCTGTGAAAGGGGAATAACCCATTTTGAATTGCTCTTGGCCTGTCCATGTAGATATATACTTGCTTATAGATCTGGTCCAAATGCAGACAATGTAGACCATTTTCATGGTCTGTATTTGTTTTACTGTGTAACAAACTGCAGTCTCAAATCTGCCAGCACATTTTGCAGTGGCACATCTTTGCCTGTGCATTTTGCAGTTGGACTGGACATGGAAGCAGTTATATAGGGAAAAGTCCACTGCAAATATTTACATATTATCTTTTAAAGGATTTCATGGACTGAAACCAAATTTGGAGTGAGACTTGAAGAAGATCTAGGTTTCATTTTCAGTATGTTCTGACAAAACTGCTGTGCTGTTGTTTGACTAAAAACTTTACCCATCTGTTGCATATTGGCACAAGTGTCTTGTCATGTAGATCCCTTCCTTACACCTCACATTGTACTGTTTTAACGTTGCATCAGTCTGTTATCTCTGTCAATCTCATTATGGATAGCAATATTTTCTTTTAATCAGAAAATTGACTGATACAAAATTTGATTTTTTTTATTTTGTTTTTAGGATTTGAGCAGCTTGCTGAAGGCATTATATGATGCTGTAGGGTCTTCAATTAAGATTCCTAGCAACGGCACTAGAACTCTAAAACTACGCCTCACGGTTGGCCCAGATGGATCTTACTGTAATGAAGCAAAAGCAGTTTGCAATAAAGAAAATTTTCCAAAGGAGATTAAAAAGGACACAGCAGCTAAAGACTTGCCAAGGAAAAAGGATAAAATTCGATTTAAAGATAGTCCTAACAAGTCGAAAAGTTCATCAAAAGTGAAGGAATTTTCAAAGTTAAATAACCTAACACGGACAAATGTTAAGTGTACAAATGAGACTCAGGTGGGTCAAAATGGGGTGAAGCCCAAGATACCACTATGCCCGCAGATCAGCACTCAGGAGCATCAGCAGCTGGCAGATCTGGTCCAGGCCAACATGGAACGTAACCAAATCAGACAGCTGAGGTATGGGGAAAAATGCCAGTTTTATTCTCGTGTCTATTATTGATGAAATTTAACTTTGTATTTGTGATGATTTCATTAAAAAGAACATTTACCAATTACATTTTAAAAATAGCCCATTAAAATACTTTTGTACAAAAGGTAACGACTGTATTTGCTAAAGGCAGAGATTTTTAGTGGCCAACAATGTAGTTTCTTCTCTTGCATCATATAAAAGCAATACTGAAATGCAATGAGGTTAGACTAAATTGGAGTTTACTTTATCTTTCATTTTATACTACAAAATATTGTGAAACAGTTATTTCCTTACATAGACTTTAAGTTTGGCTGGCAGTCTCTTGTTAAACTCTTTTGCCTTTATTTTGCCTGAAATATTTATTATCTTTAGTTGGTCAATTATCCATTGTCTGATTGCTCAAACAATGTCAACTGAATTATGTTGTACTGTTACAAATTTTAAACATGAAATTAATAATTCTATGTATCTAGTGCTATGATCAAAAGGTTTTACAAATATCCAGTCACTGTATAATTAGCAGTCTCAAAAAGACATAAAAACATTAATGAACAATAGCTGGGCAGTATATGTTCATCAGACAGTGCAATGAAGTTAAATATGTCCTTTGTTAGATTAGTTAGAATAAAGTGTATTCATGCCATTATGTCGTGCAAATCATTTACTATGAATGGTGTGCAGAATGGATTACTGAATTTGCAAACATTACCCAAATTAGGTATCATATTTTGTTGTTGTTTTGGGATTTAATGCCATTTTTCTGTGCATACATGCAAATCAATAAAACTTCTGAAGGAAGAACCCACGAGTACCCAGGTATGAATTACCAACCGACAGGATACTATTGGCAATTGTTCTCAGATACACGTATTGGTCAGGCCTGAGACCCCCTACGAAATGATCATGAATAATACATGAACTGGCATGAACAGTTCTTGAACAATTCATGAACTCTGTTCATGAACCATCCCTGAAAGTTCATCAAAAGGTTCATGAACCATTCATGAATGTGCATGAACTGAAAATGGTCAATTCAAATTAAATGAATTCATGAACATTCATGAACCATAAGTTTACAAACTGTTCTTGAACTTCATGAACTATTCATGTACTGTATTCATGAACAGTTCATAAAAGTTCACTATCTGGTTCATCATCTTTCATCACAGTTAATGAACATATTCATGAACTATGATGAACAATGTTCCTTATTTTTCATGACTTCATGAACAGTTCCTAAAACAATTTGATTATGTGGCAAACTTAAAATACCTATTTCATCCTGAATCATAAAATAACCTTAGATGTGGTGGGTTTAAAAGAGTATAAAATGCAATATATTATCTTATAAAACTATTTAATTTCAGATAAATTTATAATATGCATCAAAGAACAGTAAACTGACATTAAGCAATATTCCTTTTTATTCTTAGCAACACTTTCTGTATGTTTTGTAATTTTTCTTTGAAAATTGTTCAAGAGATAATGGGACAGTTGTGTTCAGTCAACTGCTGAAGCATATTTATCTGTGATTGTCATGGATCTAATTCCACTGATGTTTCTCCTGAAGACCTGGATCCCCACCCCCAAACTGACCTGTCAAATAACTCTTTTTTGTAAAGACTGTCAGGGTCTAATCTTAATTTAATGAAATTCCACCTATTGTCACTACTGAATGTCTCCATCTGCAACTTAAGCTGTTCCATTTGATTACTGTATGGATCTTTAACATTGCTGCAGCAGTCACTTTTTAATGTATATTCCATCTTGGCTGTAAGATCCTCCAGTTGTCTAATTTTCCTCCTTATCTTATAAACTTCATCCTCTAATAATTTTCCTTTTCTGCTGTCTGATCTGAAAGAAAGATAAAGTTAATTACAGACAACCTATGATCAACATTGTCTTCAGCTTTTAGCACATTATATCTGTACCCAACTTTACAGATCCAACTCAAAATTATTTAATCCCTTACACTTAATACACAACTTACTGCGCATTTACATTATTGGAGAAATTTGTTCACTAGTTGTATTTTAACTTAAGCTGACTAACCATATGTATTAGAAGTCACAGGAGTCAAATGTTTTTTTTCTAAAAATCTATCTCTCTGACGCCGGATGTTGCATATAGCTGCTTCAAGTTTGATCGCGTTAGTAGCACATGTATTAAGTACAGTTTGACACATTATTTAGTTTTTTGTTTTTGTTTTAATTTACCAAATTACATCAGATCATATAAATAGTGATGTCATGAAACATAAAATGATACCGAACATATAAATTCATATCGCCGATACAGTACCGCGTATGGTATCAAGATCGAAAAAGGGGGTGGGGTATAATGTTGCGTGATTTTCAAAAATTTGAAGAGAAAGTTTAAATTGGGTCTGACAAAAACCAGATATATTAGTTTGGTTAAAACTATATGATGACAAAAACCAATAAATTATACATATAATTCCCATTTAAAAATAATGAATGACAAAGAAAAAGAAACACCGTAATTTTGATGATCCCGCTGTCTACGCTCTTCAGCCTAATTTTGCTCCCATCAAGTCCATTCCTTCGTATTCTTCATAATTCCTTCTCAGCACTTCTACGTACTTAAAAGAAATGGTATTGAAAATATTCTCATCTGTTAATTCCACTGGAATCCACGATTTTCGTTCGCGAGTGTTGCTTGTTCCAAACCCTTTGTGCTCATCTGCTGAAATCACGCGCGTATTTTACCCAATGATATCACATCTTTCACAGTCATCCAATCAGGATAATCGTTGTTTACATATTTCAATTTTTACTGCAACTTTGCAACCAGTTACAAAGTCAATAAAATATGCAGTTTATGACAGTACTGGACAAAAACGTTAAAACAAAGTCATTGAAAGCTTTTTATAGCAAGTCAATTTTGTTCATGAGGGCCAGAAAAATATTTTTCCATATTAATCTAGAACTATTCAAGTTAAGTACACAAGTATTGAAGAAAAGATCACTGAACAGTATCATATAATTTTTAAAAAATATTCACCTTTATTTATATTTCACTAATATTGTGAGAAGTTTGTATGATTAATTTTCATAAAGATTTTATGAATATAATGATATAGAAATTTCATAAACATTTTTCAGAAATATCTTAATGGTGTATCAATGTATTTGAATTGTTCATGAAGCAAATTCATGACATTTCAGAAACTTCAAAGATATAATAATAGTTCATAAAAGTTCATCATTGTGTTCATGAACAAAAGTACATGATTCATCAAATTTCTTGAAGTGTTCATGAACTTAGGTGATGAACATTTATGGCTATTAGTTCATGAACTCAAAAACTGATCATGAACATTTCAAGTATGTTCATGAATATTCATGAACTTTCATGATTGTTCATGAAGTCAGGAATTTGTTTTCTTAGGGGACTTGAACACATGCTGACAAAGGTGAGATGTGTGAGCATAAGTTCAAGTCTGAGCTTGACTAAAATGAGCCTATAGGAAAGCTTGCCAGTAGATTCCCATGAAACTGTGCTTTCTTCAAGAGGTTCTTCCACATCCAAATATATTGGCTTCCATGTAAGCCTATTATTTACTGAAAAATTGCTTTAAATGACACATAAACTACAGCAAAACAAACACAAGAATAGACTCATTATTTTAAAAGGTTTTTTGAATTCTTATTTTCAAACCTTTTTTGTTATTTGGTCCAATCAAAATAAAAAAAAATATAAAAGGTATAATTTTCTTGAAAGCGTGGATAAAATTAAAAATGATGATTATTATTAACATACCCCATGCTGATGAATTTTCTGTGTTGCAGACGACATCACAGTGATTGTAAGAATAATCCCCAAGAACATTCTCACCAGAAGAGACATCATCACAGTCACCACAACAACCTCGGCAACAATACTTCAAACAATGACAATGATGATCAGCCCAAAGAAAGTCAGGATAGGCGGAATTACTACTTGGATTTAGCTGGAATTGAAAACAATACTTCTAAGTTTCAACCCACACCTACAGCATCAGCATTATCCACAGAACAGAATAATGGCAGCCCTAGTCGAAGGTCGAGGTCAAATGAAACAAAGTGTGATAATGTGAAAAGGGAGGTTGAACAGAACAATAGAAAAGTGGACAATAGTACAAGTAACAGACCAGACCATTTAAGGTCAAGGTCATTTGATCCACAAGAGAATGGACAATCTCCCAAAGGAAATCCAGTGTTAAATTCTTCCTCATCACCTACCAAACCACAGCGTGAACGAGGATTTAGGCCATTTAGCTTGCCAGCTCATTTACCAGAAATGGTGTCTCCTCATCATCACCGTCGCCATCGACACAGAGATAAAGATCATGATCTAGCCATGCAACAAGTTGCAGAGTGGATAGAGCGAGAGCATTCTTGGGATATGGAAGGTGATCGTATTGTGATTCAGCGTCATCAGCATCATCATGTACATGAACACCATCACCACCATCACTATCATCATTACTATGAGGCCTGATGGGGGTGATAACAATTTTGTATTGATAGTTTTGTTCCATACTTCTGCTTATTTCATATCAATTTGTACTCTGGATGACTGATCAAGTCTCACAACATGTTTGCATACTTTTTAAGTGAGTTTCTAAGACAGCCAAAAATACATTGCGACAGATGGTATGTGTACCATTCAAGATAGAAGTTGCTCTTCTATATTCTCAGCATTTCATAAGCAACTACTGAGAAACTATCATTGGACCATTATAATGAGCTTTGACCAATCAAATCTGCCTTTAGATGCTGGAGTTCATTCATGTAACTCTTTTGGATTGCTGTAGATTCCACCACCATTAACATTTGATGGCTGTTAATGATATCTTTAAGATGTTGCCAAATAATTTGATTGATAATGTTTATGTAGCTTTAAAAATCCATCTTGGGGAAGACTGGTATGAAATTAGCATTATATTTTTGTTCAGTTCACATTTGTTTCTGTTCAGTAAATATTTGTTAAATAATGACTAAATTATGTGTAAGATACCTGAACCAAAGATCTGACTTAACTTATTTGTTATAAAGTTTGTGACATTTTATGTCATTTTCTCAGCTATCGAGTCATTTGCAGTACAAAAATAAGTGTTTAAAATTTAGGATGTAAACATTTTGGTAAGAATAACAGGAATGTCCAGAGAAACTGGTGCAAAAACTTGTTGAGCTAAAAAAAAAATTTTGCTGTACATATCCACTTGTACCATATGTACTTGCTTATAAGTCTTGTAAAACTGCAAACAACAAAGATATTGATCTGTCATAACATAATGCAATTGCTGATCAGGGTTGGTGTTGCTTATTCTGCTTATTGCTCCTAACAAACTGTACATACCCAGATATGTGGGTGCATTATACGATGTTAGATCTGGGTCTGTGCAGTTTTAATTGGACTTATAAGCGAGTGTATATGGTAAGTAAAAAATCCAAACTGCACATTCCCAGTTCTGCTGGTGCATAAAATGCCAGCAGATGTGGGTTTGTGAAGTTTGTTACAAGTAATCAGTAGTACAAGCAACATAGACCCTGAACTGCAGGCTCATAAGGCAAAGGTAGATCAAGGACAATGTTTTTTTGCATTTTGATCCAACTTGTAAGCGAGTACAGATGGTGAACTGTCAATGTATAACAAGCATATTCTATTACAATCTTGTGTTTTTTTTCTGCAATCCATTAGTATTTTTTGTTTAGAAAAAAATTTGTTTCTATTTCTATCCCATTCCTGATTTATCCGTATCAGGAACATACATCCGGATCAGGATATTTCTGGAATTGACTATTCAGAATGGCAGAAAGTTTTGAGCAGTCCATGACAGATTAGAATGTTACAATCATTGGTGAGATGCAGTAATTTAAATTTGAAAAGGATCATTGGTGTGAATAAATGGATAGTTTCTGTAGATGTTGTGTGATATATTAAGTGCCAGTTTTGTTATCAACATGTACATAATAATTAATCACTTCCATGTCAAATTACAAATGTAAACTTCATTTTGTTTCATTATGAAGTGGATGAATATACAAGCTTGTGTAGTTCATTTAACCACCGTACCAAGAACCAATATGGGAGTATAGGAATAGCTTAACCTAAACTTGTATCTGTAAATAAGATTTACCATGGCCATGCATACAGATTTTGTGTGGACTACAGGATGTCGAAATTTTGGTGCAAATCAAGTTCCATTGTTTGGCATTATACAAATAAACCATCATGTTTGGTCCATTTGTATGGTGTATAGATTGTTTTACAGTAAATCTTACCATTATACAGTTTTGTTCAATTACAGAGACAGTTCAGTGTTTGTTAGGGTTATTTTGCACTGTGCATATTTAGACACAAGTATTTGTGGCATCAGTCCCATTACACTGAAGACATTATACCTTTATTGCAGGGTCTATAATACATCAGAAAATTGGGTGGTGGGATATGCTGTCATTTGAAAGCATGGGAACATTGTTATTTTCTTAACAGAAAATATTTAATAAATTATGTAGAACTTGCAAAACTGATGCATAATTTTAGTGCATTGTTTATTTCTTTACTTCATTTTCAGAAAGTAACAAGAATCTCAGTTACATGTACTTTTAAATAAACCCTGCATTGTTGTAAAAAAATATTCTGCTCATTGTCTGTGTGTGTGTGTGTGTGTGTTCCATAAAAGGTCGGTCATCAAATACAAATGAGCACATATGCATCGATAACATGTACATACATTACAGTGAGAAGCTCCGGCAAGGCAGCTCATTTGTATGACCCAATATTGTGTAGTCAAATTTTATTGTCAGCTTTGTGAACATTTTATCAGATACTACCTCATATTTATTGTATTTTATCCTTGATTTATCATGCCTTTCCAAGTAGAAAACAAATTAAGCATTGTGTTAGGCTGCGCCAGGCAGGTGTTGCAATTTTCTTAAGGTACAGATAGTTTTGGACAGTGCAGTTAAAAGTAGCGTTCCATGTTTGCTGATGGGCATTTCATGTGAATAATTGCATTTTCACATGATATCTGGCTTCAGTGCTGACCTTGGATCAGTGGATATAAGCCCTTGATTTTATGTTGAATATTTTAGATTACATGCCAATAAATAATCAATAGAAAGGAGAAGCAACCTTTGTTACTATTACCTTGTCCACAAGTACCTAATTTATAAATACCTAATATTGTCTTTGTGCATGCTTTTTTGTTTATTTGTATATATTGCATGCACCTGAAAGTCATTACTTCATATCATTCTTTTAAGGTACTACTGGCCTACTCACATTAGAAACACTGTAGATTTCATGTATAAATTATACATGGTTAAATTAAGGTCATTTGGTATTGTTAAATTGGAATCCTTCCATGCAATGATATGGTTTTTACTGTCAAATGAAGGGTTAGTAGAACCAATATGAAATTGTTGGCAAGTTTATAAAAAAATGTTTTCGGTTTAATACATCATTTCACTTAAAAACATTAAAGTTTACTTCAGGTAGGGAGCAGGTGGTCTTTGCTGATCACTAAGTTCTCACCGCTGCCTGGGTTGGGGTCTTGGGCTTAGTCGATGTGGATGTATAAGAAAGCTTGACGGTAGCTTCGAATATCAGTGCTTCGAGTTGGTTCTTCCTCCACCAGTTATACTGGCCACCATGTATAGCCAATTGTGTGCTGAAAAATGTAGTTAAACCCACAACAACATCATCATTTTTCTTATCATCCAAAAATCTGATCACTAGTAATATCGGTGAATCAACTTGAGGTAATGTTTACAGACTGAAGAATGTCGGGTGGAGGTAGGCTGAAACAGGTATAACAGATTAATCCATATGACGTGTTAAGGAGAGGATCTGTTACAACAGTGTTACCATAGCATGATGCAGTCAGTATTATTATTATAGATTAAATAAAAAAAATGATAGAAATGATATTTATCTGTTTATATAATAATAATCATTTGCCTTTCACAGAATAGTTCCAAAAAAATTGTACCATCTTGAGATCGCAGTGGTGAACACCCGTTATTTTGTTGATTTTTTAAAAAATTTATTTTAATCCTGCCATCTTTATAATAAATCTTATTTAAAAAAATTTCTGAAATAATTTACATCATCCTGTTAATTGCTTGGGTTATTTATTGGAAGATACGAGTTGTCTTTTTTGTCTCTAGCAATGGGTGAACATATATTTTCAGCAGTCATACATCTCCTTCAGGTGGTCAGCTTTTATTTAAACTTCACTAAAACATCATACAGTCATGTATACTTATTACTGAATATATTCTGGGTAAAGTTTACTGCAAGCCACACAGACCAGAATCTGCCATCATATAATATGCAGTCAGATCTGAGTCTGTGCAATTTGTTAGTAGTAATCAGTAGATTAAACAAGATAGACTCTGATTTGCAGGTGTATTATGTTATGACTGATCATGATCCTTGTTGTGTACAGTTTGACTTGTCATGTAAGCAAGTACATATGGTCTTCATTATTTCAACAGCACATAATCTTTTCTTGACTTATAAAGGCTTTCAATACAGATCACTTCAGCAGATCTAATGATATTTTCCATCCTTAAATGAAAACAATAATATATGCTGCTTCAGAAATTATTACTTAAAATATGACTTGTGATGTTTTTTAAGGTGCCAACTTTTAATGGATGTTTCACCACTGCCTTTTGTAGCCGTTAACTTTGGGATATATTCATGTTCATTTTAATTGGCCAGTTTTGCTATTATTGATGAAGAGTTATGATGCATGTGCTTTCAGATAATTAATAAACTGATAAAAGTCAGAATTAATAAATTGATGAACAAGATCTTACTTTGGTACAGGTACTCGACTGTTGAGCTTGATGTTGAGATAAAAAACAATATAATCTGAAGGAGAAAAAAAATCATATGGTGACAAAAATACCTCAGATTACCACCTTGAACTGTTCTGACATAGGACCTTGTCTATCATACTATATAAGAGAAAAGGTCAGCAATTTCCAAATATTTTGTTCCACCCATGATCCTTGATTTCCTTCAGCTATTTCCGTCTTTAAAAGCATATGACCAAATTCAATGGCTTGTTTTACTCCTGAGATATTTTTCTATTCATTAGGCCATCATTGACTATTCTGCATCAAACTAAACTGAAGTTGCAGGCCCTTGAAACATGCAAATTTTGCCTGCCAGGACAACTTTACACTCGAGTTGTCAACAATTGTCAACAACCGTGAAAAGAGCTACATATACATTGCTTAAAATCAGACAAATAAATATTTCATTTATGTAGAGGGGAAACTGGACATGTTGGCATCTACCTAAGATACATGTCTTCTTATTAGATGTACTTGCTTATAAATCGAGTTCAACTGCATAGGACTAGATCTGCCATCACAGTGCATGGCAGCTCAGGGTCTATGCAGTTTATTAGGAGTAATTAATGGAACAATGTAGACCCAGATTTGACTATGCACCATGCAACAGCAGGTTAGAGTTGTTTGACTTTGGATCCAACTTGTAAGAGAGTATACAGTCTGACATCATTGATAAAATACCATATTTATATATGTAATATATACACTAGACTAAAACAATTAGATCCTCATCTGCCATCCCATAATTCTGCCAGACTCCCATGTGACTATGAGATTGCTTTGATGTTGGTAAAATGACTCTTGGTCAAATTTACAAGACATTTTATGCTGTGTCATACCGTGATAATTTAAGTCAAAATTCTTTCCTAAGCATAAAAGGATATTGGTAAATGTCGCACTATAATCAGATTGATCTGGGAGGTCCATTTGAATGAGTTGCTGAACCACTTGTGTTCCATCTATAATCTCTTGTAAGTCAAGTCATATAAGAAAGAATGAAGATCCTGATTTACTGTAGCATAATGTGCCTTCTAATCAGGGTCTGTGTTGTTTATTCTAGTAATTACTCATAAAAAACTTTACAGAACCAGATCTGCTTGCACATTATGGCATATTATATTAACTTATAACATCAACTAATCTAATTGCAGTTCCAAAATTTGGAAAAACCTTAGTGTGACATTGCAAGTAACCCTTGTTTGCTACAGAGATCTCAATGAACCTCACAGGAGGTCTGGTTGAACTGGACTCATAGATCTGTGCCAGTCATGTTTACTTAAAAAGTAGAATGCAGAAGCATCAACCCTGATCTATCCATGGAATGGTGGGACAGAAGCATCAACCCTGATCTATCCATGGAATGATGGGACAGATCTGGGACATGATGATGAACAGATAAATTAGGTACTATATATACTTGTATATAATTTGATTCCTTACATTATAGAGCCTGTTCTTCTGACCCATATTGTGTTGCAAATCATGGTCAATGTTGCTTATGCTGCTAAATAATGCCAAGAAATGGCATAGATCTAGACCTGTCGTTGCATTAAGTGAATATGAGTATTTGCAGTTTGTGGTTGGACTGACTAATAAGTGAGTATATAGAGTATGTTACAGCAGTGATATGTAAATATTAAAAAAAATCTGTATTAATTATATTGAATGATGTGTAAGACAATGCCAATACTATTGATCAATGTCAAAAAGTCATGCACTGTATCTGTCAATCATAATAAGCCAGTCTAGGTTTCAGTGTACAGGTTATGAAATGAAAGCAACATGAAATTTTGCAGCAAAGACCAATAGTGAAAAGTATGGTAAACAACTGCACTAAAGTTAAAGACTTTTCCATTTGTGCAGCAGAGACCAATAGTGGAAAGTTTGACAAACTGATGCCAGTCAAAAAAAGCACACAACTGTGCCACAGTTAAAAGAATTACTATTTGTGCAGCAAAAACCAGTCATGACAGCAGTGGTAAATAAATATGCTGCCAGATTGTAAGCTATTCCTTTGATTTGTTTGAGCAGAATCATCATTAAAGAGATTTTGAAATAACAGGATGTTGCTGTTAAATCAAATTAAGCTTTCACTTTTTGAGTTAAAGTTGTAGCATTTAATTTTATAATTTCTGAAAAATTGAACAAGAAAAATTATTGTTCATGTGGAAACAGTAATCTTTAATTTCTGTGATGGAGATTTAACCAATTACCTAGAAAAGGCCAGTACTTTTTTGTTTGCTTTCATCAGAGATGATCTGAAAATAAATTTTGTATTCCCAGTACTTGTATTTTTATACTTTTTGATTTAGGAGAGAAATAAACACTACCAGAGTAAATTTGAATAATAATAGTTATAATAATAATAATAATAATAATAATAATAATAATAATAATAATAATAATAATAATAATTGTCTCAGTTGTTTTGAAGATAAAACAGGTACTTGTTTGTCAGATGATTGATATTCAAATACCTTTTCCTTGGTTTGGTCATGTTTTAAAGACCATTTTGGACCCCAGATAGGAGTATTAGACACAGACCTCAATGGCTACAGGAGGAAGGTTTCTTGTCCTTTTAGACTTTTTTAAGGAGGTTGCATTTCTTTAAGTATTATGTTACTTGTATGTTGAATTTTATTGTGTTAATTACATGTTTGTATTTAGAATAACTTAATGTTGGAGTGAATGTTATAGCCACAGGAATGGTTATCTCATTTTTGCCTTGTACATTTAATTTTTAACTTTAAAAATCATGAGGGATTTTCTTTGAAGATGTGCAATTTTATCCATTTCCCTCAAAGAGTGGATGTTAGTGAGTACACTATCAAACACATTTATGTATTTCTAGTTTACATATATGAATAAAACAGTTGTATTCAAAATGTTCTTGTTTAAAAGATTTGTTTTGTTTTTCTGTAAAAAGTTCAAGACAATCATATGGGTATCACTGTTGGTCTGGCAGCAATTGCCATGGGTATCACTGTTTGTCTGGCAGCAGTAGACATGGTTATCATGATTTGTCTGGCAGCAATGGACATGGGTGACAATTGACATGTGTATACTTTTATGTAGATTGAACATAGACATGGGTATCACTATTTTTCTGGCAGAAATGGACATGGATATCACATTTGTATAGTGGCAATGGACATAGGTAATGCAATTGTAATGGGGCAGTGGACATGGGTATCATTGTTTGTCTAGTGGCAATGGACATGGGTATCACTATTTGTTTAGTGGCAATGGACATGGGTATCGCTATATGTATGTTAGCAATGGAATTGGTTATTACTGTTTGTCTGGTTTTGATGGACTAATGATATCACTCTCTGTATAGTGGCAGTGGATATGGTTATCAATATTGTATCTTGGCAATGGGCATAGGCATCACTATATGCATAGTGGAAGTTGTCATAGATATTACTTTTTCTGGCAGCAGTTGATATGGGTATCACATCTGACCATGATGGACATGGGTATCACAGTTTATCTGGCCAGGATGGACATGGGTATCACATCTGGCCAGGATGGACATGAGTATCACAGTTGGTCTGGCCAGGATGGACATGGATATCACAGTTTGTCTGGCCAGGATGGACATGGGTATCACAGTTTATCTGGCCATGATGGACATGGGTATCACAGTTTATCTGGCCAGGATGGACATGGGTATTACAGTTTGTCTGGCCATGATGGACATGGGTATCACATCTGACCATGATGGACATGAGTATCACAGTTCGTCTGGCCATGATGGACATGGGTATCACAGTTTATCTGGCCAGGATGGACATGGGTATCACAGTTTATCTGGCCATGATTGACATGGGTATCACATCTGGCCAGGATGGACATGGGTATCACAGTTTGTCTGGCCAGGATGGACATGGGTATCACAGTTTGTCTGGCCAGGATGGACATGGGTATCACAGTTTATCTGGCCAGGATGGACATGGGTATCACAGTTTTTCTGACCAGGATGGACATGGGTATCACAGTTTATCTGGCCATGATGGACATGGGTATCACAGTTCGTCTGGCCATGATGGACATGGGTATCACAGTTTGTCTGGCCATGATGGACATGGGTATCACATCTGACCATGATGGACATGGGTATCACAGTTTATCTGGCCATGATGGACATGGGTATCACAGTTTGTCTGGCCATGATGGACATGGGTATCACATCTGACCATGATGGACATGGGTATCACAGTTTATCTGACCATGATGGACATGGGTATCACAGTTCGTCTGGCCGGGATGGACCTGGGTATCACAGTTAAAGTTGTGTTTAGTTTTTACAAGTCAGATATGAGGGATACATTATGGCATAGATAAAATGAAAAACGCCATAGTTCCATGAACTCTTGTTTTCTTCAAAATTTTATTTTATTTAATTTGAAACTTACTTTACAAAAGTCACAACAGACCCTCACCACCTTATCTTTAACATAAAATTGGTAAATTTTATTTTATTTAATTTGAAACTTATTTTACAAAAGTCACAACAGACCCTCACCACCTTATCTTTAACATAAAATTGGTAAAATTGAGATCACTTGAAACTATACTTTGTTGATGTGTTTTTGATAGCAAATCTGTTAGAAATAAAAAAAAATGTTAATGCTAGAGCAGGGGTCGGCAACCTATTTTACATAGTGTGCCAAATTTTCCAAAATAATTACAAAATGATCGAGTAGGTACCACCTGTAAGAGAGTGACATTATTTAAATCGAGAATTTTGGCTGCCCTTCATGTGCCATAGAAAACCTCTTGACGTGCCATATGTACCATGCTATAGAGTCCGCAAGTCATTGGGATGCTTTATTCTAAGTGTCTTTCAAGGACCTTTACCTGAAATTATCACAATCTGATAATCGTCCTTTTGGAATTTTTAATATGTGCTTGCCATAAAGCAAAATATAGTATGCTATGATGTCTGTCAGTTCATCTGTCTGTTCTCTATGTAGTTTCCGTAGTTCTTCAGCAGTCTCAACCAGCTCCACATAGTTTTCGGTCTTGCAACTGACCAGGAAGACCCGAACCACTGCGACAAAGCTGTTTCAAGCCACTTTCTCATTACTAATGAGCTTCATGGGGAATTCAGTGCAATCCATGATATTCTTTATCTATGGTCCGACGAAGACACTGGCTTTGACATTAGTCTCAGAGAGCTTAAGGAAGAAGTCTTGAAGGTAATAGAAGGCCGCAGACTCCTTATCTAGAGCACTGACAAATTGTTTCATAAGGCCCAGTTTGATGTGCAGTGGTGGCATCAACACCTTCCGGGGGTCAACCAGTGGCTTCCACTTGACGTTTCTCCACACAGAGAACTCGGTTTGCTGTGGCTAGTACCGCCTGTGGTAGTGCGTATTGGTGTTCCTGCTGTCCCAAACACAAAGATAGCATGGAAACTCGGTAAAATCTCCTTGGAGACCCAAAAGGAATGTCACTATTCTTAAGTCTCAAATGATCTCCCAGCCGTACTCACCGTACTTCAAGGCGGCCAGTAAGGTGTTGATTAAGGTAAGCCATGGGAAGAGACGGGTACTTGTTCCCATTATGGAGCAGCAAGGCTTTGAGGCTCCTAGATGAGTTGTCTATGAAGAGGCGTTAGTCATTCTGATTACAGGCGATTCTGATTTCCTCGAACAGACTGGTCACATTGTGGAAATGCAGAGCCCACCTTGACGAATGTGGAAGGTGGAAAAAGTTTGGTGATGCTTTCTCTGATATGCGACTTGCACACTTTCATCCATCAAGTTCCACTGTTTGAAACTAGACGTCAGAAGCTCGGCATTGGACTTGGTGAGACCAAGGTCTCTGGTCAAGTCGTTGAGGTATTTTTGGTTGGGATAGTATGGGTTTCTCTCCAGCACCACCTCTGAAATTGTCATCTGGGTCTACAACGCCTTCATCGCTCTCTGACTTGCTGCTATTTTCTAAAGACGGTTGATCTCTGTCCTGGTCGCAAAAGCAACGTTTGTAGCGAATAATAGCCATTTCCTATACATTTTAAGCATAAGCAATTAGGAAATAACACTTACTACCCAGGAGCAAAAAGTAAAACTAAAAATTTGTTACACAATGTAATTAATGTAAGGAAGATCCGTATTGACTCTGAAGTCAAACTGTCAAAGTCACTGAAAATTTTATTTTTGAGCAATCAGAAGTTATAGAAATGCTAATGCATGAACACTGGAAGAAGTAGTTATAGCTAGTATAAATGGCAAAGGAAGAACCCGGAAAACCCCTGGAAAAAACCACCGACCCACGAGAAGCTACTGGCAAGCTTGCTCACATACCCACATTGACTGAGCCCAAAACTTGAACCCACGCAGACAGGTGAGATAGCAGTAATCCGTAACAGTGAGCGCTTTAGACCACTCGGACACTCGGCAAAAATAGACTCTCATTACTGAGACTTTGTTTAAAGATAAGAGTGTATGCCTGGTCAACTATTATAAACACTGAGTCATCATCAAACCGAACCAAAACCATACAAATAAGAAGCTTCATGTCAAGCTTTTGTTCAATTCAAAAGACAAAAAATCAATGCTAACTAACCATTTGGATGACTATTTAAAGCTGATCAAGTGAAATACTTGACATAATCACATTCATCATCGAACATATCTCAGCCTTTGTTGAGGTGAAGCTTGACAACATAATTAACATCTTTGAAGTGTACTTTCAATCTTGATGGTCTCATCTCCTTTGTACAACAGGTTGTGATGTAAAAAAATGGTTTTTAAGCGTGATTTGCTTTTATTATGTATGGACTATGCAGTCTGAAATAAAGAATTCTTATCTCTTCTTATCTTATCTTAGTAAGCATGTGATATTTTGGATGTAGAGTCAGTGTGAACGGAAACATTTGTTTCCTGTATCACCCTCCTTCTAGTTCTAAGGCTACCGAGAAAAAAAATTCCAACTGTATCAATCCCGCTTTGAACTCACCTTGGACTTGGTGGAGACTTCAGCCTGAAAGGCATCAACTGGAAAAATTGGGAGTGTCTCATCTTTTGCCAGTTTTAAGAACATTAGATGAACTAACTAGAAAAACAGCTCACATCAAATACGTTCGACTTGTATTTCACCAATAATAAGTCTCTCAGCAGCAAATGGGAGGTGTCTCATGGCAGATTTGTTTATACAGCTGTCTACATTGAATGAATTATCTACCCAATGAACAAGAAATAAAAAGCATCAAGGGTAGATATATAAAAATAAAGTCTGAAAGTTCAGAAAGAGCTAAAGGATTTTTCACCAGTGTTTGTTACAGATTTTCAGATGAAGACAGAATAATATTTGGAATTTGTTCCAATGTTTTTTCGAGACACATATCGCTTCATGAATCATCTTGGATTGCAAAATCAGGAAGCCTTGAGCTGATCGTTAAGTCCAAAAAGTGCAGAAAACATTCTTGCTAGACAGAAAGTATCATGAAAAGTACGAGACAAGATATTATGTGAAGAGCTAAAAGAAGACAATTAAGCGGCAAACATATTGGAGAAATAGAATGATTTCATTTAATGATAAAAATCCAGACCACCCAAATAAATAGAGTTCTGGACCTTTATCCTTCCTAGACTTTTCTATCTGGAAATACATTAGTGGCAACATTACACCTCTACAAGTACCATGGGTAATTTTACTCAAGTTGATGAACAAAGCAAATATCCGGAACTGACAGTACAAGTAAATTTGTTTACACCTGCCACATTGATTTTGTCCATCTATCCGTCTCTTTCCTGTTTTAATTACAGCCGTCTGCCATCTAGCGTTACCACCTTTGTGAATGGTTTGCACTTGGGTCAAGGAAGAAGCCTTTCAATTTCAAAGTTAAAGGTTAAGATCTTTGAAAGAAGAATTTGTTTCAAAAAAGGTAATATTAATTCTACATTACAGACTTGAATCAAACTTTGTAGGTGGTATGCACATGGGTAAGTAAGCAGCATACTGACTTTGATTCATACAGACTTGGACCAAAATTTACGAATGGCTTCCTCGTGGGATAATATAAATCTATTGATTTTTACTTAAAAGTCAAGGTCATTCTGACAGAAAGAAGAATAATTATTTCTGTATAATAATTTAGCTCTACATATCAGACCTAGAGTAAACTTTGTGGTTTTATTGCAATTCATTTTGGGGATAAATTGTTAAATAGTAAGGTCGCTGTGAGTGAAAAAAGAAAATTGATTTGCACAATAAGTTTTGTTCTACATAACTGGTCTGCAATAAACGCAGTGGATGGCTTGAGCTTTGAGTAAGGTAGAGGCATATTGCTTTTGGGATAAACGTCAACGTCAATGTCACTGGCTGAAACTATTTTATGTACAAAAAACGTCAGTTCTCTACCTTGTAGCTTCACCGAAGTATGTGGATGACTTCCAAGCCGGATAAAAAAGATTTTGCATGATAACTTATATATAAATAAAAATATATATATATATATATATATATATATATATATATATATATATATATATATATATATATATATATATATGTGTGTGTGTGTGTGTGTGCTGAAGTGGAGGGCTCATAGTTTTATGAGAAAACTTTTATGGACTGCTTGTACTTAAGAGAATAAGCACACACACACACACACACACACACACACACACACACACACACACACATATATATATATATATATATATATATATATATATATATATATATATATATATATATATATATATATATATATATATTGGGTTGTTAAGTTATAACTTTGCGAAAATAGTAAGTTTAGAAAGAAGATGATGGTTTCTACAGAGCAAGTTTAGTTCCAGACGGCATGCATGGACCAGAGATCCAGATCAATTAGATTGCTGAAACGGTCGGCCAGTAATCTTCAGAATCAGCCTGTAGAGAGGACTGTTTACTCTGAGTGGGCGTATAATTTGCCATTCACAGTCCTCTTGTCACTCCAGTATATAACACCGACATCCCAAAGCAATCTGGTTTCCTACTTACCTCCATGTTAGAGATAAATGCCACTAATGTAATAGTCTGTGCCATTCCAAAAATACTGAATTCTCGTTAAGAGCCTGGTCCTGATATGATCTCTGATATGGTCTGAAAGGTCTGGCTAAGGAATGTCTCGGCCATTAACTGCGTTCTTCTAAAAATGTTTTAGTGTCCCAGCTGCTGAGTGTATTCCAAGGAAAGAAATTTATTATTTTCTATTAGGAGGCGGCATCACAGTTAAATTTTGCGGGAGGTGGGTGGCAGAATTTCTTGCTATGCTACTCCATGATCTTTCATCATTTTGGAATGGCTCCTGCCCTCGAATCATCGTGGCTTCAGGAAGTAACGAGAGGCCACAGACAGTGTTTACAGTTCTACTCTATGGAAATGGCAGAGACAGAACTCCAACCTTTACACGACATTCGTGGACCTGAAAAATCCTTTTCACGATTAGTCGTGGGTACCATTTGAAGATCATTGTAAAATTTGTTTTCGTTGAGAAATTCATCCTGATAATTCGGCATATCCATGATGGCGTTTTTGCCGAACTATCGAGTCGAGGAGGGCTATGTGTTGGCCCCAAAGTTTTCAATATGATGTTCTCTGCCATGCTCGCTGACGACCGTCGTGACCATTATAACGAGATTGACCTAGAATACCAGACTGGCGACAAGCTCCTTAATCTGACGAGACTACATGCGAAAACGAAGTTAAAGGAAGTGAGTGTTCGTAATCTCTTTGCTGACGACTGTTCTTTGAACGCCCAATTTGAGTCTGACATGAAACAGAGTATGGGTAATTTCAACAGCTTGTGACAATTTCGGTATCACAATCAGTATGATGAAGACAGGGGGCAATGCACTAGGGCCTACCATCAAAATAAATAGCCAAACGCTATTATAAGTGGACAAGTTCATCTTTCTTGACAGAAAACTACAGTCTACATTGATAAGATTAAACAATTACACATGAATTACACAAAAATCGTAACTTTAATGTACTTATTCATAATTTATCAAGTTCATACGGTTCTAAAATTTGTCCTTTAGATTTTGATGTAAATACTTAAATATCAAATGAAGTTAAGACATACAGATGCAATATACGATAAATATAGTAATAATTAAATATATATCATTTTGTTGTACGGATAATGTATTAAATTGTGGGTCTTAAATACCGATATAACATATTTTGTAGCTTTTAATGTATTTCATTACTAATCCAATTACTGCTGAACATGACGTTAGCATCAAATCATTTTAACAATATTCAAAAACCCTTACAATGCATATAATTTATAATAAAATCAACAATCCAAGCATAGAGATATTAATATCAGAATAAAATAATAAAGAACAAAAGAATATAGCATGTTATTAGAGAGAGCTAAATTAATTTCCATGTCTTTAAGAGTTAAATGCATTGAGGCCCTAATAAAGATTTTAGATCATAATACAATATTCTGTTATTACTTGAAGATGAGGTAAATGGTAAAACTTTCAGTCTATCTCTTTGACCTGTGTATTTATCCATTTCAGAGCGTACATCTGTGTTCGTAAAGACAAATTTGTTTTGTATGCTTTCCGTTCCTATCTCTGATTGGTTTATTAGATAATATTACGCCACCTGACTCCAGACCTTATGACCTCTTTTTCATTTATATACATTTTCAACCTACGTGTGATGCAAATGTATGTTTAATTTTCTCTCGATGTTATATGTTATTAGCCACGTATGATACAAATATAGTTGCTGATATATTCAATTTTTGCTAACTGAAATATCATTTACCCTTTTGCGAGATGTAGGAGTGTTTCATAGAGATTTTCTGTGTGAGACACTTACATTTCAGTACTATAAGTCTAATTTTATTGAGAATAAAAATTTACGTTACAGCAGTATAAATTGCATTTTATGAAATCCCCAGACTATTCAATCGAACACTTTTATTAAATATGATCAAATTCTGTTGGGCACTTTTGCTGAAATCTTGTAGGCTTTCTTGTGATTGACTAAGAGATTTAAATGAATCACTTCCCTTACCCAGGACTTAATGGGTGTCAGTAATAATAATTGGGTTTTTTTTTATTAAAGAAAATGGTCGTTTTATGGTTTAACACAAAAGTGTACTGGTTTGTTAAAATCAAGGATATTTTTTAGATTTTTATAAATGGCCTTTCAGGGGATCAAGGGAGACAACTCAAATTAGGTAAATGATTAAACACCAAAATAATAATACATCTTGGTCACTCTATTCCAAATGATAATATTTGCAAAGATGTTGAAAACTCATTTTAAAATGAAATTACAAAAATTTAAATTTTAAAGAAAAGAAAAGTATTAAATATATCATTTGATCCCGTGTGTTCACGATAGCAAATGAACTTTGAATAGCGACATCTTGGGAGTACAGGTCTTTCGTCTGATCTGATTTAATTTAGTATCATTGCAACCGTCCAAGCTTTTATTATTCTCAGTATGGCGATTAGTAATGGCGGCCATATTTGACAGTGGATCAACATCATTTGTAAAAACGTTAAAGCCCACTAAAGTAGGATGATTTCTGTTAAGTTTGGTCAAACTCTATTTGGTGATTTTGGAAAAGTTAAAAATTTAGTAATGGTGATTATATTTAATGGCAGATCGACATCAATTATGCAGATTTTAAAGAATTTATGTAAATATACTATGCTCTTTAGTGGGAACTGTTCATTCCGTACCCAAGTCGTTTCGTACCCAAACGAGTCGATTCGTACCCAAAGCAATGGTCATTTGGTACCCAAGGTACTGGTCGTTTCGTACCCAAGGTCCTGGTCGTTTCGTACCCAGTACTATAGTTTTCAAATTTTAAAATCAGTCATTAACCAAAAAAGAATCAATTAAAAATTTATTCAATAGTTCTCATGTAGGCATACATTATTATTGTCCCTGCTCTTACTCTCCTTTGTCGGTTACAATTGACGTATACTCCACTCCTTATTTCACACGTGTTTGATTATCTATTTTTTGCACTTATTAATACTTACACGAGGTCTCTATTATTCAGTCATTAATTCAAACAGAATCAGTTAGAAAATTCATTGGATAATTCTGATGGAGGCATGCATTATTATTAATCGTCCCTGATCTTACTCTCCTTTGTCGGTTACAATTGACATATGCTCCACTTTTTATTTTTGTCGTCCAGAAAGAAAAAAAAAACATATCAAATAAATGCAGGGGAGAATATTCTCAGTGTGGAAAGAGAACCAGAACGGCGTTATCTCCTCAAAATTACTGAAATGTTGCAGCAGCATATACGGTCCATATGCTGATTGACCAGGCAAATTAACTGTATTATTAGACAATGAATTTTAAATCTGAAAACAGAAATGCATAATGTAATTATGTTTTCTACATGAAATAATACTCAGGAATGTACAGTTCGGAACAATGTTTTTAGGCATTTGTTATTTAAGAAACCAGTTTGAGCTAATCTTTCTACTTTCTGATAAGTCTCTTCAATTCACTGGATTTTAATTTTTACTTTTCTATTCTAGAAAATATATATGCCGTAGTACATGTGATGCTGTATTATAAACGTTTCAACATTGGCAGAATAAAAACATGCATACATATCTTCGATTATTTAAATAATTAAATACATCATTTTTAAAACACAAAAGTAAATATATCTAAAATACAGTGCCAAGTTAAATCATCTCTCTCTCTCTCTCTCTCTCTCTCTCTCTCTCTCTCTCTCTCTCTCTCTCTCTCTCTCTCTCTCTCTCTCTCTCTCTCTCTCTCTCTCTCTCTCTCTCTCTCTCTGTGCGATATTATATATGTGCGTTCTATTTAGGATCATAGCAAAATAAAGCAGATCATGCCAAACAATGAAAACAAATTTTCACTTTCCATGAAAAAATTATTAATATTTATACTTAGGTGAAAACAGGGAGAACTTTAATTATGCCACTAATTTGTTAGTGTCTTGAGATCAGCGAACATGTCCAAAACTTTGCACAAGTATGCTAATGCGGCCGACAGTCTCCCAAAAAATGGCTTGGCGGTTCGTATAGTATACCACGTTCAACACCTTGAAAAGCAGACGACAAAAATTGAAATTAACATTAGAATTGGTCCTTGGAGAACAGAATCTTAATGAAGCAGAATTGTTTTATCTGCATTTAACCACATCAACCCCATTATTAAAAGATCGCAGAATTTCTAGTTGCTTTGAGAGGATTTGTATTTTTTTCCAGCCACATTAGATATTACTAAATAATACCAAGAAATATGATAATGTTTGTTAATTTGAACGATAGAAAAAAGAATGGACTTATTCTGTTATTTAAGCCTGGCCAACGTTTTCTTTTTAATTTTACTGGCAACAAAAATTTTTGTTAATTCATTTCAGTACATATATACTATTTATACTATTATACAGTGAAAACAATTATTGTAATTATTTGTGTTAGATCAATTTATTGCCCTGATATGCTTTGCTCGTGCAATTTTTAATGTAGCAAGAATATTAGACCTAGAGAGTGAGCGGTAAATACGACAATAATGTATATATGACCGTGTAAATTAATGGGTACGAAACGACCAGAACCTTGTGTACGAAACGACCAGCACCTTGGGTATGGAACGACCATAAGCCCTCTTTAGTTACCTTACAAATGGTCGGGGTGGTTTTGCGAAAATAACAGTTATTGACCGACGACTAATGAATGTTTATTCTTTCTTTCTGTAATTAAGTAATTATGTCCTTTCTTGAAAGCGAATCAGGAATATATCATAAATTTGAAAGAATTTAATATCAGAAAGATTTCAATTAAATCTAATCAGAAATAGTTCAGTAGTTTTTCGAGACGAAGTGAAGTACATCCCCCACCTTCCATAGTTCTCCTTATGAAACCTTTTCAGCGCCTCTGAAGAAGAATGTATTGAGCATGGAGACATGCTCGAGGACCCGTACGAAACGGGACTGATCAGAAGAGCCGTCGACTATCAGCTATGCCTTATAGGCTAGAAGAGTGCTTGGAACTACCTCTTGGAGGTCGGGCATGCTAGAGGAATAGACGACAAAGCTTGGAACTACCTCTTGGAGGTCGGGCAGACTAGAGAAATAGACGACAAAGCTTGGAACTACCTCTTGGAGGTCGGGCAGGCTAGAGGAATAGACGACAAAGCTTGGAACTACCTCTTGGAGGTCGGGCAGACTAGAGGAATAGACGACAAAGCTTGGAACTACCTCTTGGAGGTCGGGCAGACTAGAGGAATAGACGACAAAGCTTGGAACTACCTCTTGGAGGTCGGGCAGACTAAAGGAATAGACGACAAAGCTTGGAACTACCTCTTGGAGGTCGGGCAGACTAGAGGAATAGACGACAAAGCTTGGAACTACCTCTTGGAGGTCGGGCAGACTAGAGGAATAGACGACAAAGCTTACGCTACATCCTCGCATAACTTTCTGATAAGATTTGCTCGTGCGTATGACGGATCAAGGGTCAAGGACACTTTTTCTCAAAATCGCTGATGACCACCGAGAAGTGGGCCGTTCTAGGAGCCGTCCTAATGGCATTTTTGAAGGTCGTATAAATATAAATCTCATATAGAATGAGCGTAAACTCGTCAAGCAGAGAGAGAGAGAGAGAGAGAGAGAGAGAGAGAGAGAGAGAGAGAGAGAGAGAGAGAGAGAGAGAGAGAGAGAGAGAGAGAGAGAGAGAGAGAGAGAGAGAGAGAGAGAGAGAGCACAGCTACACATCCCAACATAAAAAATCCAAATATCAAAAACGGGGTGTCAAGGGTCAGAGGAAACTCGGACATCATCATATACTACGAGATTATTAATGAATCTATCTAGGTCATCTACAGATGGGACTTCATCAATATCGATGACAAAATCAAAAATATCATGGCCGTCTTCATCCAGTAACTTTGCATTTTCATTAAAATCTTTAAGTACTTCAAGTTCTCGCACATAACATCGCATACATTCTACAAAGTTTCCGGATTTTCATCTTTATGCCGCTGTATTGCATTTTTAAGGCGATACAAATCAATATTTGACCTTGGATACTATACTGTTTTTTTTAATAAGCGTTTGATACTCTGTTACAATAATATGCCGTGCTTTTTTCTGCCATTATTATTATTATTATTATTATTATTATTATTATTATTATTATTATTATTATTATTATTATTATTATAAAAACATATTTCTAATTGAATAAAAATATATGTATGTATTATTTAATGTTTCTTCATTATTATACAATGAATTATGAAAATATTAATATTATTATTTCTGCGACTCCAAAATTACAAAATGAAATCATAAAAATATCTGATCATGAAAAAATTATTTGTGATTTTGATTCATTACAACAACGAAGATTCGAAAATAGATATACATTACAGCTGATAATAGATTTATTAAATTATTGCAACGATCGGTGATACAATCCTTGGTAACAGTCACAAATATACAAACTGAACAATTCGTTCCCCTCACACACGCGATTGTGAAAATTAGATTAGAATTGTCTCACGAATACAAAACAAATGATTGTGAATAATCCTGTAAGACAGTAGAGATAGAGATTATATCAGATCCTGCAATTAGCCATGCCATTGTGAAAATGAAAGCGTTGTCACCAGTGACTGTGGTAACAGCTAAACAAAGTGAAAGTATGAAAACTTGATCGAAAAATGAATGTCAGGATAGAATAGTTATTTATTCATTCTGACTTTTATATCATCGATGTGGAATCGGTGTAAATCATTATAAGAATATGTTTATATCCCCATTCCACATGTCAGGTAGTGACAATAATCATTAATACAGTATCAAATTTAATACAAGAATGTGGAGAATTCAGATCACATACAACTGTAATAATATGTTCTCGTTGCAGTCCATTTAATTGTTCCTGCGTTAATTTTTCTGCCTCGACTTTATCAAACGCGGATAGTGTCGACGGCACTTTTAAGTATCACGTGTCGGTAGATAAATAATTATTTGACAGATTTTTTTTTTTTTTTTTTTTTTTTTTTACAAAATACTGATCCTGGAGTTATATGATCTTACATGCAAATTTACATGCAGGAATTATCCACCCAAATCTAACAAGTGTCCGGTTTGGTCAGTAAGTTTGAAATGTATCCGTGATAATAGCGGATTACGACATCTCAGATGAACAGGATTAATTGACTCTGATGTAATTATGTATCCAGAGAGCACTTGCTTAGTAAATGTATATAAAAAGCATCCTTGCTGGGCCTAACTGGATTTTTCAAGATCTACTTGATAGCTGCTATCAATGACGTCACATACAAGGTTGACTGCGTTCGTCGACGTTATATTTACAATGTCTGGCAGAAATATGACGGGTTTCACCCTATGGATTATTGTTGTGTTTGAGAATACTTGGTGGAAGATTTTTTTTCTCTACACGTCCATAACTCTTGGGAAATTATTGTCAATGGTGTCAACAATTTCCTCTCCTGTAGCGATGTAAAGATCAGGTAAAATTAAGTGTTTATAATCTATATTAATTGCTCTTCCATAATGTCTCAAATATAGTTCTCGTACTTCTTCATCAGCTTTTACATTTTTAATAATAACTTCGTTAACATATTTTAGGTTTGAATGAACCTGTCTTAGATGTTTCACTTGATTCAATAGCCTGTTATTGTTTGTTTTTTTTTTTACACGATCACTGCAATGTTGTATTATACTGGAATTTTTTTTTATATTGTGAGTGTTTGAGTAAACTCATAACTAATTGCAAATCCCAAGGTGAAGTTTGCAGTCATCACTGCAATTGCGTCTCCAGCTGCATTAAATCTCACTGTTGTAATCGAGATGATCAGTAGCATCTTTTGCAAACATCAATGGCGGGCCAGCTGACCTTGAGTAATCATCGCTGTATCTTGCAAAGCCAAGTATTGTTGTGGCAACATCAATGTTTTCAAGACACGATTCAATATTTTCAAGTCGATTACATATGTGGCACTGTTACAAAATGCCAGGATACTGTTGTCAACAAAACCAACTCGATTACCAATTCTGTAATCTGTATTAGCTGCTTTCAAGAGCCATCTTCAAACTCAATAAATGCCTCAGCAGGTAAGAAATGTCTGCTTGTATCCTGAAAATGTAATTCGATTCTTCCACGTGCGTCATAAGAATAGTATTGATAATCGTGCACAGATTCATCTTTGAATACTATTGTGTTCAAATGCGGGTTGAGATGCACGTTTGGACATCTTTATTATACTTACTATCGTTTAACACGAAGACCACGTCCCGCTATTCAACTTGCAGTTATATTTTTTCTTTTCACCAGCCAACTCTACTAGTTTTTGATTTTCAGCTTGATTTATTATTTTACTAACTTTTGCAGGTATCATTTCCGTGTTGGGTAATTTTACTGGCCGAGGTTTTCGTCGTATTAATAGTGCTAGTCTATTCTTGATTACCGCGAATACTTTGCTAGCAACATCTCTAACAGTACTGATTCCTTTTTCACGAGAAACATCAATAGCTTTCATTTTCAGTTGTTTTGCAATCGGTATTGCTTTTGGGGCTATCCTTCTGAATAGACCCTGAACAACATTACCGTAGATAGCTTTATACGTAGGTAATCATGAATTTACCACCCTGACCATTACAGGTCCACGTTGAGCATTATGTGTGATCATCTTATTTTCTTGCCACTTATCTAATTGCATCAATCATTGCAGTAATAATCAACGATTTTATCGATAAGGGATCAATAAACACTAATGTCCATGATACCTCCTGTAAAAATCTCTGACAAAATAGCTGTTTCATTTATAATCTCTTGGGAATTATTACTGGCTTATTCTTCTCAAACGAGGATTTCTAATCCATCAACATCGGCAAGGACGTTATCGGGACATGGAAATAATAAGGAATAAGGAAACTTTTTAGGGTAGCAATACCACTTCCATTCCCACTGGGGTCAACATGGTATTCTTCATCGTTTGTTATTGGACTAGTTAATTTTTGTTGTTGTTTTTGTGGTTGTTGTCGTTTTTGTTGTTGTCATTGTTGTAATTTTGAAAAATATTTATCTATTCCATTACAAATGGAATATATCTTGGATCACTGCTTCGGGCCTGATCAACTCCGTAGTGTATACGAAATATCCATTTGTACCAAGCTTCACGACCTATATCATCAGCGTACTCGGATTTTAAAACCATTTTTCTTTGATTAAAACTTACAGCGGCAAATAAAAGTAATCATTTCATGCTGTCAAGTTTTTGGTGTGCTTAATACTCTCTTCGGTAATTTTGTCATTCACATCAATTTTGAATCTTGCTTGTGCTGCTTCTGGTATACGATCCTTTATATCACCTATTTCAGCATGAGCTTGGTCTATACCTTCAAGTATTTCTTGCATTGGTTGACCAGCAGCTATTTCACCTCGAAATTCTCATTGAATATATTTTGTTTTTCTAGTTCTGCTATTTTTACAGTTGCTTTAGCGGTTTGCTATGGCGTGGGAAGAAGACCTTTGGTAGCCTTTGTAACAGGTACAAATAACTGTTCTGCACCCTCTGTAAATTCAACCTTAGACTCCTGACGTTCTTGTAGTTGTTGCTTGACAGAATCACGACTAGGTAGATATTTTTTAATTTCCTCTAGTCACTATCGATCTAGTTTAGCTGTGTCAGATTCCATTATTTATATAATAATGATTTAATTACACCACACCCACATGGCAGCAGAGAGGGTGATGACCAACAGTAAGTGTCCACGTGTTAAGAGAACACATAAAAATGAAACTACAAGATTAAAAAAGGTAAGAAAAATTAGCTAACCTAATAATAGAAAGTTCGGTCGTTTAGAGGCTACGGTTTGACGTCATTGACCTTGTATTTTCAACCTTTGTAGGAACATTACTTTTCGCGAACGGACCCTTCTAAAAAAAAGTGGTTTGTTCACCCTCTCTGCTGCTTGTTATCAGACATGGAGCATCCCGGAAGGCTCGTGAGATCAATTCAACGATGGAATTGAGCCCCCAGCCAGGACGCAAGCTTGATCATGTTTTTGAGCCTTCACTCAGAGGCGTTGGACAGCAATTTGTCAAGCCAGCAAGAACAGCCCCCACGTACGATTGATACGCACCCTACACCTGCAAACCCATCGGTTTTGGTTCCAGTACTAGATACCACCGCCATACCGTCAATAATGTTGACAGCCCCCATTACATTTTGCAGAGGGAGAGTCGCTTCTTAACTGTGGTCTTTATTTTGACTTTGATATTTCCTATCTTTTGCAAGCGATAGTAATGAGAATTCTCTTAAATAGCGTTAGTTGTTAGACTGTAATAACCCAATACTTCTATCCTATTACGAACGACCACTAGGATGCAACTCTAAGTACTGAATAAAGATATCAAACTCATTACCAGGAATACCCCTCTCCAAGCAAAGTCACCCACGACCAGAAAGCAGTATATGGCATGCTCTCTTTTCACTCCCTGTTCTCTGTGTGCAAAAAACAAACAAAACAAAAGAAAAAAAAAACAACCTAGGAACCATTGACAGCTGCCTTATAAGGGTTCCTACTAGAGTAAGATCTATTACATTCAGACGACAATGGAAAACCATTCACCGAAGTTAAAAAGAAGGCAAAGTTAGTAGTGTGTACAAAGCTAAGTTTTTGTAGCGGCATTACCGGGATACCCACTACTATGATAGTTTTCATGTCCGGGAGATGTGCAGGTGGAATGGAGGCGGATATAGTACACTGCAAGGTTGAGATACCAACCCTGTCATCGTATACTTTAGTAGCAACATATTTTGGACCAACAGGCTTGCTATACTCAAGAATCTGTTTTGTTCATATTAGGGGACTTTGGCATTAACATAGGCTTTTGCCTATTTAGCTCAGTATGGTTTTGTTAACCCCACAATTGTATTTGCACTCCTGTTTAGAGGATCATGAACCGATGCATTCTGATGTTGATAGAATGATCAATGTATGATTATGTTGACTCGTAAGAGGCCATGGTGGCTGCAATGGATGAAATTTTATTTAATGCCATATCTATTGGACCAGTAATGGAGTGGCACTCCTTTCTTACCAGATGGGTAACTTGTTCATTAGTATACTAATTTACGGAATGTGTGATCATGTAACAGAGGTGTAGTTTTTGAGGCACATCTGTATCACCGGCATATTTTTTTTGCAGCTGCATTCTAATCACTGGCACACATTTTTCCTTGGTGTCTCATCTTTGGTTTACACGTACTTCTTCATCTTTCTTCAAATGCTCTAAGATTCTACTGCCATGGTGCATATGGCCACAGCTGGGTGTGAGGCCATAGGAGTCCAATTCAAGCAGATGGTGAGACACCCAATGCCAGAAGGCATCAAACTACCTCCCAAGGGTATTCTTGCCCAGTGAAATGCTCACTGAATCAAACTGGAGTTCTCAAGCTATACACTATACCTTGAGAACATCTGTTGAATGAACATATTTGGTCCCTGTGGAATACGTGGACAGGATAAACATGCATATGCACTTCCACAAATTTTCAATGGTCTTACCAAAGACATAATTGTTCAGCAGCTTAGAATAGTCCTTGTTAAAACTATTTGTGACATTAGCTGCAGGTCTTTGTTTTGCTAGATGCAGGGTGCCATTCACGGATTCTGGTCAAACTCTAGATGAATCTTGACGTGCATGCCATTGTACATGTAATGTTGAAAGTTTCCAGTGTGAACAACACATTACTTTTTTAGCTGTTTGGTTATGTTTTGTGCATCTGGTGTAACAAACAATATCCCAGCTTGTCCAACAGGCCATGCTGGTGGGGAGATGGCCAATCCATTTGAATGATCATGGACTCAGAGGTTAGTGGAAAGTCACTATGAGTATCAAGTATCTATTTCAGATTTTCAAAGTCCGTCTCTGGAGGAATCTGAGGCTATGATACTTAAATCAATTTCTTCAAGGTTGGCCCAGTGAAAGTCACCGGTGGTAGAGCCTGTATTCAGGTAAACATTCCATGTAGTGGGCTTTAGGAGGTCATAGTCCATGCACTTGGGGTTGTTAGCCTTGATTTATCGCTTACTAAATATGAAATGCCACCTTGGATCCCTCTTTCGAGAAAAGGTGCAAATCGATATCAGTCAGTAGCTCAAGCTCTGCCCATGTGACGTTGAAAAGCAAGCCCCAGCCAGTGGCATAACTACAATATTTGAGCCCCTATGGAAAACTTAATGATGGGCTTTTGTGTGCCCTTATGCTTTGCATGCTCTTGTTACATGGTAGCTACGCTTCTGTTTTCAGCATGTAAAGGGATGGTAAAGTAATACGGTTTATCTATGCCATTTATCTTTGTGGGGGTTGACCAGAAATGTCACACAAAGGCACCAGTTAGAGGGAATACCCCCGTTTTAAGGTAATGGTGTTTATACTCTTACAGAAAATGATGTCCCATACTTTCTGAGTGTGTTGATAGTACTGAGGACTGTGTACCATGGGATTTTTAGTTTTACTATCACATTGTTTGATGGTGTAGCAGAAGGTCTGACTACTGCTGCTACCATATAATGAATGAGGGCATTCAAGTCACACTGATTCTTTCCTGGCTATGATAAAGTCATCTGAGGCTTTTAGCCTGTACCACTTCAGTTTTTAATCCCACTGTTGATAAGGCCAGGTCGAGAGAGAATGAAAGTAGGCAGCAGCAGCATGCCATACATGCTTTTGACTTTCATTTTTTCTACTTCTGTATACCATCAGAGAAGTGTGTGTGTGTGTGTGTGTGTGTGTGTGCGTGCATGTGTGTATGTGTTCCTGTTGCCAGTCTTCTTAGCAGAAGCCTGATGGTCTTGCAAAGCGATTCACTGGAAATGTGCATAGGGTCAAAGGTCGTTGTCCCATGCAAAGATGTTAACAGCAATGATAGGGTTCAAATTTTATGTCATTAGAAACTTAAGCTCATCAAATTATAACTGTTTATATTCTATGGTCTTTAATTAACAAAAAGAAGCAAAACCAAGTTTTGCAAAACTTGGCAAATAATATAATTCTCGAAGTTATAAAAAAGTATTTAAGGGAATCTTATGGTTTTGTAAATTAAAACCAAACTATTCCTAAAAAGTTCTAATATAAATCCAAATATTGCATTATGAACAAATTCGAGGTTCTCAAATGTGTTGATTTACCAATATCCTTCAATGCATCAAATTGCCAACAGTCTTGATGTATCACAATGGCATGTCAAAAACTCTTTTGAATGAATTCAAAATTATCCTAGAATAATATTTTAGTAGAGTCAATAGACACTTTGTAATTCCAATGAATAATCCAAGCAAACAGTTCTACTCAGAATGCATCCAAACACAACATTAAGCAAGTCCGCACAGATATAAAACATGAACACAGGAAAATAGGAATGAATTAATTGCCCACCTCTTCACCTTATAGGTACACGATGGCCTACGTCATAGAATCTTCCTACTCAATCTCAGTCACAATGCCCTTCCCCACGTGACACATTTCACAATATCTCATGTCATAATAGAACCCACTATCATCCAATGGGAAATTACCCCATGCTTGTCAACAGATTTTTTATTAACATTGATTCTAAGACTTTTACACACCTATATAGATCAATGTACTAAAAGTAAAAAGACGATGCATAACAGTTACCTTCCCAAATATGTTTTATTGAGGCTGTTTTTTTCTTTTCCTGTTAATTAAATTTCACAAATAAATCAAATTCAGTTTTAGTCCAATTTCCTATGACCTTTTCCATATTCTTGTACCATGTTAAATGTTAGATAAGTTTTCGACCATTATCTTGAAATGGGCCACTTATTAAACACCCATTTAGCTAATATACACATCGAGTCCAACTGCAAACTGCACAGAGCCAGATCTGCCATCACATAATGCACTGGCAGATCTGCATCTGAGTGGTTTCTTTGGAGTAATCAGTAGAACAAACAACAGACCATGTTCTGCAGCACATTATTTCAAATCAGGTTCTTTTTGGTTGCAATTTTACTCAATGTAAAAATGCATATACACTGTATATGGTAGTACAAAAAAGGTTAAATTTTATGTATAATTTTCTCACACTGAGCACATTAATTCTTAGATAAGTTTTATTTGCTTTCATCTTTTGCTTAAATGCACGTAGTGTACTTGCTTTCTAAATTTTAAAGTACATATGTAAGTAATTTTATCCACCTTCAAAACTGAGACAGGACTAAAACTTATGATTTGTACATACATGTACACTGTGGTGTTAAGAAACTTTGAAGGTGATGTTAGTTTTTTATTCTTAAATAAAAATCACACATGCATAGATAAGAAAATCTTGTTAGCTTTTATGTCAAAGATCATACACTGAAACTTTTTGAATTATGTCTTCTAGAGATACCTGCAAAATGAATCTGGGCAATCCATAAAAAAGTGTCCAGTTTAAAGCTAAAGAATAAGCAGAGATTCTAAGAAAAACAAGTTGTAATTAGGTTCTTTTATGAATAATGAAAGCTACCTGTAATACCTGTAAAAGTCACTAGTAGCTGTACGCCATAGTTGCCAGCTACACCAAACTTCATACGTTCTAGGTATTATGCGGAAAACATCTAAGATTTAATTATCTATGAAACTAAAGAACTTACAAATCCATACACCTGTGAAACTGAAGAGTTAACAAAAAAAGAGCTCCAATTTTACACACTTCAAAATCTCAGGTTAACAGAGACTGACCTTAGCAAGTCATAAAAATAAAGTAATGGCGACATGTTTGGGACTAATTTATTACAAAGTAATGGTGACATGTTTGGGACTAATTTATTACAAAGTAATGGTGACTCATGTTTGGGATTAATTTATTACAAAGTAATGGTGACACATGTTTGGGACTAATTTATTACAAAGTAATTGTAACACATGTTTGGGACTAATTTATTACAAAGTAATGGTGACATGTTTGGGACTACATGTAATTTATTACAAAGTATTGGTGACACATGTTTGGGACTAATTTATTACAAAGTAATTAGGCCATATGTTTGGAACTAATCTGTTACTCTTAATATATTGATGTGACCTTGGAGTTGGTCAGCATAGAGATAATGTAAAACAAATGGACAGTAAATCACCAGATAGCATAGGCACTTACTTAGTGGTGATGGTGAAGAATAATTTGAATAATGAATAATCTCATGCTTGAGTATAGCAGTTTCGTTCTTGCCATCAAAACTAAGCCGATTATATTTCATCAAAGATTTGTATTAAACATATATTAAACAAGTCTGATCAAACAATATATTTACCTATTATACAATTTTTAAGGTCAAATTTGTACATTTTCAGTTAAAAAATTACATGATTGGCTTCTTCATTCCATATTGTGGTAAAGCAACTTTAAAACAGTAGAAACATTGTATATCCTGCCTGATAAATTACATTCCTTCCAAAGTTGCTATAATAACCCACTTTTATTATTTCCAAAATATAAGTCCCCAAAAAATGTATAGCATTTTTATTTACACAACCAGATGGCTTCTTAGAGTTAATACCTGTCATACACTATAACAATGATTGACAGTACAACTTTTGAGGGTGTGAAATATGGATGAAATCAAATCAAAAATGTGGATGCCAAAATGTTTTAAAGATTGTGCATGGAGATCACAAAATATTTTTAAGCTCCACTATTTATGTGGCAGTTGAATATAATGATGACTTAATGTGAAAGCTAGAGGAATTCAAAATGACTGATAAAGTACATTACATTGTCTAGATCAGTATGAATATATTACATAAAACAAAACAAGAAAGTGTCAATAAGCTATGGTGCAATATACTGGTAATGGCAAAGTTCTATGTCAAATATTAAAATTCATCTAACTTCATAAATTTTTCTAATGTCAAGTCTCTCATGCACGCACACACATGAGCACACACAGAGTTTAACTGGACTTCATATACCTCCTTCATGTATACTGAACATGTATTTTTGTAATGACACTTGTATTAGTAAGTCATTGATCTTGTTTCAAACCCTTTTGGTGTATGCATTAAAATTTCTGGTGATGAAGTAAGTTTAAATTCAATTTCATTAAACCAAATTTGATTACGATCCATTAAGTCCTTCAAAGTCAAGGAACATCAACAATACTTGGCCATGATGCCACTGTGTATGATATCATGTGAAAGGATGGACAGACATGGGTAACATGCACACCTCCATAGATAATTATTGCTCTGTTTTGATTGAAAAAAATAGGCTAGAACATACAGAAATAGTATACTGGCAGACATCCAGATTCAGGCAGACATTTTACCTCCTTTAGTAGTTAGGCAATATTAAATACACAGGGACAAAAATTTAATTCTGATTAATGAACACTGGGGCAGTCTGTACAAGAGACCTTGGAAAATTATTGAAATGAAACACCCATACAATTGTTGCTCAACATTTTTTTAATATCTCTTAGCACAAAGAAATGACATTTTCAATTTTTTCAATTTTAATAATATAAATATTTACATTTTTTTAAGTACCCAAAATTCTGCAATTAAGAACACAACACATGTACTACTGCAGGGATCAGCAACCTATTTTACATGGCATGCCACTTTTTCCCAGATTAATTACAAAATGAATGAGCACATGCCATCATTTAAAGAGTAACACTGTTAAAATCAAGATTTTTGGCTACTCTAAATGTGTCACACAAATCCTCTTGATATGCCACCTTGTGACACATGTGCCATAGCTTGCTGATCCCTGCACTACTGTAATTTGGTTTACAACTCTGATATGTTTCTTGTTATACACACATCTTAAAAAAAATATCATCTGACACCAAAATTTTTAACCTTACAAGCTTAATAACAGAATCTTCTCATTCAATTTCTAAAGTACAACATTTTTAAATAACTTCTTTGTTGTTTCATATAAAATTTGTGAAAATAAACATCAGTCATTTCGATTGCAAGTAAAACAGTGAAAGAAAGGTTTTAAATGAAAAACACACACAATCATTAGCTGATAGATAGCACACCAAATATTGCCAAATTTCTTTAAACTGACTGCCTAATTGCTTCATGGTATCAAATAATTTAAATACGATTTCCTTCATGTTGGTGTAATATAAATCAAAGTATTGAAAATAATGAAAATAATAATAAAAGGGCTGAACTAATTTACAAAAAAGCAGAAGGAAGAAAAACTCCCGAGATCCAGTTATCACTGTCCTTTTCACTGTACACACACTGCTCTAAATAATTTAGAATACTTTTCTTTTCTTTTTTATATGTCACTTGAGAATATATATTACTATCTGAAACATTTTTGCAGTAATTACTGTTATTTCCTTTCAAAAGCAATGTTTTTGTTTCAAGTATTACTATGGTGGAACTTTCAAGGGAGATTATTACCATTAGGTCTAATCAATTACCTAAATTTGAGTTGCCTCTCTTGACAAAGACCAGGAAAAATGATCAAGTTTTTACTAATTTTGGTAAATCAATCTAAATTTGATAAAACAGATTGGACACTATGCCTAATGCATTGAAGAACTGAAACGCAATCAAGCCAAAAATATCAAATGACTTTTAAAGTATTTTATAGATTCATATCATGTCATTCTTACAGATCTTACCAAATAGTTTGATGCCAATTCTAAGTAAAAGATTCTGTCCTAGAATCATCAAAATCCAGAAACTAGGAATTCAGTTGTTTGATAGAAGTCATTGTAATTAGCATGCTGGACTGAAAGGGTTCGAATCCTACCACCAGATCATCCCAATTCGTCACGAGTTCAGCATTGCACAACCACAGCTCCTGCCTCCATTATTTGCCTCTAACAACAAAGAGTGCATCTGGCCGATTATATGGCCCTAAGCCCCACAGTGGGATGAAAATAACCAAGTCAGCAGTTAAATCCTATAAGTTGTCAAGCACTGGTATCTTCTGAGCAATGCAAGTCATACATACACATGAACAATTCCAAGATCTGAACTTAAAACCAATGATCAAAGATTCAGTGTAAAATATCTGACCTTGACCCCCAAATAAAAAGGGATAAAAGAGCATGTTGCATATGAATTGTGTATGAACAGAATCCATCAAGGGATTTAAAAAATATAGGTAAATGTAAAAATTTAAATCAAGACCTTCACACCAATTTTCTATGACGGTTACATTGACCTCATGAACAATGGGATCAGCATAAATGTTTTGGAATGAATTTATTAGTATAGTAATGGATTATCCAAAATATGAAGAAAAAAAAACATCACTGGATTTAGAAACAAAAACAAAATCTTAATGCATATATTTTATTACTATTATATTGATGCTAAGGTCAAAAGAACAAGTGTATAATCAACAAAAGCCTGTAAAGTTAAACATCAGCCATTAATTGAACATATCCAGTTGAATAGATTCCTTTTATTTGTTTTCATTTGGTTTGGCATTTTATAGCACATCAATATAAAATTTACTGTCAAAGCAACTGAAGCCCAAGAAAATGTCCATGGACACACCACACCCAATCTGATCGGATGGTAAGATTGAGATTCTTGTGAAGAGAACATTTAACCCAAAATAAAAGATGCAGCAATTACCTTTGTGTTTCAAATCCACTGGTCCAACTTCTTTTGTCTTCATAAACCAATCATTCCAAACAATCTGTGAAGTCAAATGGTTCAAATCCATGAGCACTACAATTTGTAATTTAGTAAGGGAAGAGTACAGGTGTAAATTTTGATAGTAGTAGTAAAATTAAATAGTTGTTCATCCTTAGTGTTCACTTTTCTCTTTTGAACAGGATATGACGAGACATTCTTAAAATCATGTATACAGTGACAAGTCAAAAACCTAATTATTTAAATCATCAAGTTATACAAGAAAAATAATTAGCAGTCATAATGACACTTTTTCTTGCAGTTTTAAGATCTTTTTTTTTGTGGGTAAGGAAGTGCCATATTAAAACCACCATGAAAAAATAATACTGTTTATTTTGTGTTAAGGTATATGACACCGGCCCCCTTCATACTTTTGCTTCCATATCAGAGAAATTTATCCATATAATTATTGCTTTTAAGTGACTTCCCCCTTTCACAAAATTGTCTTTTTATAATGGTCCATTTTTTAAAAAGGCCCCTTTCATTTTACCAGCCTATTAGTGCAAAAACGTCAAATTTATTGACACAATTTTTTCAACACTTAAAATACCCAAACTTTAATCCATACAAATTAACCTTATTGTTTTGTAATCCTCTAATGCCAGGTCTTGTCACTTTAATTACTGGCTGTTATTACCACTAATAATTGTCAAGATTACAAATACTAATGTTAGATTTGCAGCATTGATGAGCACAACTATAAAAATGACATGATCATCTTTTTGGCTTCCCATAGATGTAGGGGCATTCATAACATGGATAAATAAGAGTAGTGATAACAAACTTAAGAGACAAATGGATAATTGATGACAGATGAGAAATTATTCCATAAGCTCTTCTGGTCTATGACCAGTAAAGCTGGAAACATAAGACCAGAGAAAAGCTGTGGAAATCATGAGACGAACAAGACAGGATAAAATTCACACAAGATATGTAACGATTCTTATGAACTGCTGAACCATGTTAAAGTATTTCACTGGTGACAGGTGTGATTTGAAACAATATTATCAAGACAACTGTAAGAACATTTTGATGATTATTCATAATTTGGCATTATTAACAGTTTGCGTCACAATAATTCTACAACATGCATATGAAATTTTACATTAAAAATATTATAGATGTTACAACTTTCATACTTCATTTTGTAATTATTACTCACATGTGTGATCAAAGACCACTTTCTGCCTAAGAATGGGTGGCTTTATAAGGGTAGAGCACAGTACTTCCATATCAAGAACATTTTATCCACATAAATGTTTCTGATTTTCATTAATTCCACTACAATATACGTACAGTGATCAAATCATTTTAAGTGTACTGACAGACTTTCTTGTTTTTGTTTGATGTATGCAACAATGTTAAATTAACTGAGCAAATGGCCAAGACACTGATCTTTAGACGTCTTGCTTTTCACATCAGGACTTCTGTAAGAGCTCCATAAGGTCTTTGGACCCATACAACCTGGAAATAATAATATAAAAGATAATGTAACTCAAATGTTTATTAACAACAAGAAGCTGACAATGACATCTAAAAAAACAAAACATGCATACTTATTTGAGATTTATATTTCTGCATACTGATTATGTCTTGTTAGAGAACAATGCATCAAGCTTCAAGTTTCATCCACCACTTGAGATCAAAAAGAGCTGCTTAGAGATGACATGTCACTCTGGTCCCACATGTCAAAACATCTTTCTTCTGAAAATACCCCAAGGTTCATCACTCAAGTACCCCATGGATCTTTACTCAAGTACCCCATTGTTCATTACTCAAGTACCCCATGGTTGATCATTCAGGTACCCTATGGTTCATTACTCAAGTACCCCATGGTTGATCATTCAAGTACCCTATTGTTCATTACTCAGGTATTCTATGGTATAATTCAAATACCCCATAGTTGATAATTTAAGTACCTTATGGTTCATCACTCAAGCATCCAATGGTTGATTACTCAAGTACCCGATGGTTAATTATTCAATTAGCCACTCAAGTTCCCCATCACTGATCACTCAAGTACCCCATGGTTAACAATTCAAGTATTATATGGTTAACGACTCAAGTACCCTATGGTTCACCATTGAAAGTACACTATGGTTCATCAATCAAAGTACCCTATGGTTTGCCTTTAAAAATACCTATGGTTCATCACTCAAAGAACCCTATGGTCCATCAATCAAATACCCAATGGTTCACCACTGAAAGTACCCTATGGTTCATCACTCAAATACCCATGGTTCACCACTGAAAGTACCCTATGGTTCATCACCAAAAGTACCATATGGTTCACCACTGAAAGTACCCTATGGTTCATCAAAGAACCATATGGTTCTTTACTCAAACACCCCATGGTCCACCACTAAAAGTATCCTATAGTTCACCACTGAAAGTATCCTATGGTTCATCACTCAAAGTACCTTATGGTTCATCACTCAATGTACCCTATGGTTCATCACTCATGCTATACACTGCTTAAGCTATACAGTAAAGACTGCTATGAGTGACATTTGCTATAAGCAACCATCTGTCATTTCCAACCACAATAGTACTGCACAGATCAATTTTATTATATAAACGCACTGTAATGAGCAATCTCCTGCTGAACACAACCAGCTACTGCAATGTCTTGGCAAAATATGCATTTCAACACTGCTATGAATGACCATATCACAAAATGAGGGTAAATTCCATGGACCTTTATTTAATCACTCAAAGAATGACCGTTCATAATATTCTAAATTTAAAAAAAAAATAAAAAAAAAATATGATGGCTACCGATGTCTAAATTTTTTAGTGTTTTATAATTTCTGTTGTACACCAGACTAAAGTAAATACAGATTATTTCCTAGTCTGGTTTCCTGTTTTGTATGCTCCCTGTGGTGTTTTCCGCTATTTGTATAGGGGTGAGCAATGCAGGGACAAAGCAAAGCAGGGAACTAGACTAATTATTCCTGCACTTAGCCTGCTTTCCAGCATTATTATAGAATGTGTTATCCCTATGAATGACCATATCATGAGAACAGACAGGCACCACTGACCTATATGTAATCAACTGTTACAACAACTGCATGATTAGTAACAATTGTTCTGATCAAAAACATGAAATGAATATTTAAAAAAAAGGATTGTTGCTATCAGTGACATATGCTACTGTCTTTATGTTCAATATTACAACTAAGCACAAATAATTTTAACACCTAGAACCTTAATATCAATGGATGAAAGAGACAAATTTTAATGATGGAGAAAATAATTATTGTAACTGAAAGAAGTGGAAAAAAATCAGACCACTTACAAAAAAGCAGTTTAGACATCAGAAAAACAAATTCAGGTTGTTTTAAAAGAAACAGGAGTAATTCAGAAACGATTTCATATGCTAAAATATGTGATCTTCAAATGTAAATGATTTCATGTTTAATGATAGAAGTATACATTTATTGCAATATAATTTTGTTTAGCAAAAATTATTAATAAAGAATGGAATATATGTCCAGTGATTGTGGTTATTTTTTTTTAAATTGTTATGAAACTGTAACTTGTAAACTGGTCTTTTTGTCCAAAAATGCTATGAGAGACCATTTTCTTTTGGCAGAAGGGGTAGTCTCTCATAACTGATTTTACTGTACATTGTTTCCAAGTGTTATGTATATTTAATCTGAATTGTATGATTAACTTTGGTCCATAATTGACGTACGAAATTGGGCATAATGACTAATGTCATGTAGGGTTTTGACTTCTAGATGCAACCATGATTCATGCCCTAAAACATTACAGAAATGAATTCTGTTTATAGATTGATGGAAATTTCCATTATGATGTCCTTCATCCTGGTCTTCTTCTTGTATCTTGGGTTTTCATATTAAGGTTGTTTAGGTGGCGCTCTACAATTCCCCATAATTAAGGTCACTGCTCACACAAACATACCTCATGGCAAATTATGTAAGCTAGAGCAAAATAAGCATAATTAGCCTATTTTCATGAATAAAATCAATGTTAATATACCATTTTATTCAGAACATCATACATAATAATACGAAAATAGGAAAAATAATTGCATAAATTTTTATATTTGTATTAAGGTGTGCTCTACATACAGTTTTGTATTTAGCATTGGGTTCGAATCTTAAAGAAAAAGAATTTCTTCAGGTTTCCTCAATATTTATACTGGTTTTTTAAAGAAGACTTTATCTTAGGTATTGTTCAAAAAACCTTAAATTCCCTATATTTTGGTGTATGATTGATGGGTTTAATATGGGTTATAGAGTATATAACTTGGCCTTACTCCAGATGTGCACCTTTCAAAAAAGTGCTAGCTACACTTGCTCATTTTCACTACCTGAACTTCAGTGGTAAATTGTTCAAAAAAAAAGGGCCAATATCTTTTTGTTACATTTTATATATGTGGTTATTCATTCATTGCACTTTCAGAAGCTGGTATTGTCTAGTCTGGTAAAATTAATTTTCCCTATTTTAAAAGCTGTCAAAGATAGTGTACTTTAGACAAATTCAGGTTGATTTCTGAAGCACAAGAAAGCAGTCATTTTAGTCAGAAGTATGCTAAGATCAGTTACAATTTCCAAAAGTACAATATCCAAGGAAATGTCAGCCACATTACATGAATGTAGCATAGAGGTATACCAACATTCTCTCCACTGTGCATGTTTTAAATGTAAACAACTTCACCTTGCATGCATCATTCTTTCAAAATTACATAACAAGTGAGCGCAACCTTAAAGAGTATATTGGCATTATTATTGCATGATTTAATTTTGATTTTATGGCTGAAATATTTAAATCGCAAGCACCAAAACAGTCCTTTTGAATAAGTTTCCTGTATTTCCCCTCCTCAGAACAGCATTTATTAGAGTCTCAAACAGGTACAGCCACCTCTCCTTATGATAAAAAGTGAGCTATTTTAAAAATGCATATTGCATTTTATCAACACAGCAACCAGTGTTATGCTGAAAGACAGGAACATGAAACTAGACATATTTATTCCTGAGATGTCAACAATAAAGTTTACAGTTTGAAAAGGGATGGAACAGGTGAAGTTCATAAAAGTCAAAGGTCAAATGGTTAAATATTAACTTTTTTAAAATATGGATGAAAGCAAAATTTTCTTTATCATCATGTATTTTTTAATTTCATTATAAATAAATAAAAAAAAAAACATTTTCACTATATATTTCTTTTATCTAATGCAACAGTTTTCAATTTAAATTGACTTTATTCATTGATTCTAAGACTTCTAATTTCCCCATATTAAGGTCACTGCTCACACAAACATGCCTTATGGCAAATTATGTAAGCTAGAGCAAAATAAGCATAATTAGCTTATTTTCATGAATAAAATCAATGTTAATGTACCATTTTATTCTGAACATAATACATCATAATATGAAAATAAGAAAAATAATTGCATAAAATTTTATACTTGTTTTAAGGTATCACTTTACAGTTTTGTATTACCCTAGGGTTAGAATTTTAAAGAAAAAGAAAAAAGAATTTCGCTGTGTTTTCTCACTAATTATACTGGTTATTTAAAAAAGACTTTGTATATCATAGGTATTGTTCAAAGAACCTTTAATTTCCTTTATTTTGGTGTATGATTGATGGGTGTAATATGGGTTATAGAGTATACAACATGGCCTTACTCCAGATGTGCACCTTTCAAAAATGTGTTAGCTACACGTGCTCATTTTCACTACCTGAACTTCAGAGGAAAATTGTAAAAAAAGAGCCAATAACTTTTTTTTACATTTTATATTTTGTGGTAAATCATTCATTGCACTTTGGGAAGCGAATTGTCTAATCTGGCATAAATAATTTTCTCTATTTTAATTGCTGCCAAAGATAGTGTACTTTAGACAAATTCAGGTTGATTTCTGGAGCACAAGCGAGCAAGTCATTTATTAAAGTTAGAAGTATGCTAAGATCATTTCCAAAAGTACAATATCCAAGGAAATGTCAGTCACATTACATGAAAGGAGCATAGAGGTATGCCAACATTCTCTCCACTGTGCATGTTTTAAATGCAAACAACTTCACCTTACATACATCAATCTCTCAAAAGAATTGTAATAACTGATGAGCACCACCTTACATCATAACTATTTATAGACATATTTAACTTCTGTTGTGTTCCACATTTAAGGAAGCATCTTTTATTACAATTATTAAGTGAAATTTCAAAAGTACTCATTGACTTTAGGACTAAATTACTATCTTGAAATTATTTTGTAATTTTTTTTTTTAAATTTTCACTTTATATTCCAGGAAAAATAAATTATTTGTTGAATTTCCGTAAACTTGATGGCTTTTGCTCTTTTCGGTTACCTAGGTTAAGACCCGACAGTCATACCACCAAGTTAACATCAAAAAAATTGTTCAAAGTGGGAAATTTTAAGTAATAAAAGGCATCTCCATGCATCTCATATGAAATGCATACCTAGTTGGTTGAAATATCATGTACCATTTGAGAGTTATCTCTGGAAACAAAAATGTTTACAGACATTTGGACTCATTGGTAGCTATACCTAACTGGAAAAAACAAAGAGGAAAATATATCTCTCCATTGTTTAAATTAGTCTCTTAATTTTGTTATGAGACTTTTTTAAAATAACCACCAATTTTAGAATTCATGAACAGTGATGATTTTGTGTTAAATGAAAAGAGCCCATCATGAATCCATAAATGTATGTACAAAAGGATATTTTTTTCTCTAAACAGAATCAAATACGAAAAAAAATGGAACCTCTTCCCTCTATCATATCCAAACAATTTCAGTACTTGCAGAAATGTTAATTTCTCAAAACATCACATAGGTGATTGGTGACACCAATGAAATTAAATGAATTCACCTTTTATTAAAGCACTAAACTGAATACAAGGAATTCATGTTATATTAAAGCACTGAACTGAATACAATGAATCCGCATTATTTTAAAGAACCAAACTGCATTCATGGAATTCAAAGTATATTAATGCACTGAATTGCATAAAAGGAATTCACACACTGTATATTAAAGCACTGAATTACACACAGTATATTAAAGCACTGAATTACAAACTAAAAAACCACATTTTATTAAAACAATAAATTACATAAAAGAATTCACTGCATAAAAAAACCACTGAACTGCATACATGGAACTTACGGTATATTAACACATTTATTTGTATATGGAATTCAATAAAGAAAGGAATAATATGCCCATACTGTACAAATTTACTTCAACAAAATCATAATCTGTTGACAACTACAGCAGTGTGTATCTTGTCCTTTTGGTATCTTCAATGATATTTCAGCATATAGTTTAAACTTCATTTACATGTGATTACAACCAGGAAATCTTTTTTGACTAAAAGTGGATCATCAATGGAAGAGAGCTTTTTCCCAGTTCTTACCTGGCAACATCGAGTCCTCCTTGATCCCTAATCACAAGTTTGCAGGTGGGATTTTGACATGCAGCACACAAGAAACGGAGATAAGAGCCTCGTGTTTCTTCATCTAAATCTCTGTCTGTGAAAAAAAAAATTTTGTACCAAGTTTAACTTGATCAATTTTCTAGTAGTTTTAGAGTCACAGATCATTATGAAAACACAAGTTTCTAAACTGAGCAAAAATGGTAAATCAATGAAAATATTTTTTCACTAAAAATGATACAGCATAATAGAAGTAAAAATTAAATTTGCCAATTGGGAATGTTCCATTTAAATATACATAGTACCCAGGGAAGACATTTTGTAAAAAAAAAAACAATATATTCCAGTATATTCTATTAACTGAATGAGTCCATCTGAAAATTAAACAAAATTCAAAATTGGGTCACATGTATGTTTTAGTGGAACAGCCCTTGGTATTTTTGAAAATTTTATATTTCAACTTTGCTATATTTACTAGGTTGCTAAAGACATAAAGACATGCTCTGTTTAAAAAAATGTAAAACAAAGATCTGATCAAATGAACAGTCCAGACTGCATGTAAAACAATGATTGGATCAAATGAGGTGTCTTGATTGTATACAAAACAAGGACTGGATCAAATGAGGTGTCTTGACTACATGTAAAACATGGACTGGATTAAATCAGGCGTCTTGATTGCATGTAAAACATGGACTGGATCAAATGAGGTGTCTTGATTGCATGTAAAACATGGACTGGATTAAATGAGGCATCTTGATTGCATGTAAAACATGGACTGGATCAAATGAGGTGTCTTGATTACATGTAAAACACGGACTGGATTAAATGAGATGTCTTGATCACATGTAAAACATGGACTGGATTAAATGAGGTGTCTTGACTACATGTAAAACAAGGACTGGATCAAATGAGGTGTCTTGACTACATGTAAAACAAGGACTGGATCAAATGAGGTGTCTTGATTGCATGTAAAACATGGACTGGAACAAATGAGGTGTCTTGATTGCATGTAAAACATGGACTGGATCAAACAAGGTGTCTTGATTCCATGTAAAACAAGGTCTGGATCAAACAAGGTGTCTTGATTCCATGTAAAACAAGGTCTGGATCAAATGAGGTGTCTTGATTGCATGTAAAACATGGACTGGATTCAATGATGTGTCTTGATTGCATGTAAAACACAGACTGGATCAAATGAGGTGTCTTGATTGCATGTAGAACTTGGACTGGATCAAATGAGGTGTCTTAACTGCATGTAAAACATGGACTGGATCAAATTAGGTGTCTTGATTGCATGCAAATCACGGACTGGATCAAATGAGGCATCTTGACTATATGTAAAACATGGACTGGATTAAATGAGTTGTCTTGATTGCATGTAAAACAAGGACTGGATCAAATGAGGCATCTTGATTGCATGTAAAACATGGACTGGATTAAATGAGGTGTCTTGATTGCATGTAAAACATGGACTGGATCAAATGAGGTGTCTTGATTGCATGTAAAACATGGACTGGATCAAACAAGGTGTCTTGATTCCATGTAAAACATGGACTGGATCAAATGAGGCATCTTGATTGCATGTAAAACAAGGACTGGATCAAATGAGGCGTCTTGATTGCATGTAAAACATGGACTGGATCAAATGAGTTGTCTTGACTACATGTAAAACACGGACTGGATTAAATGAGGTGTCTTGATCACATGTAAAACATGGACTGGATCAAATGAAGCATCTTGATTGCATGTAAAACATGGACTGGATTAAATGAGGCGTCTTGATTGCATGTAAAACATGGACTGGATCAAATGAGGTGTCTTGACTACATGTAAAACACGGACTGGATTAAATGAGGTGTCTTGATCACATGTAAAACATGGACTGGATCAAATGAGGTGTCTTGATTGCATGTAAAACATGAACTGGATTAAATGAGGTGTCTTGATTGCATGTAAAACAAGGACTGGATCAAATGAGGTGTCTTGATTCCATGTAAAACACGACTGGATTAAATGAGGTATTTTGAGCACATGTAAAACATGGACTGGATCAAATGAGGTGTCTTGATTGCAAGTAAAACATGGACTGGATCAAATGAGGCATCTTGACTGCATGTAAAACACGACTGGATTAAATGAGGTGTCTTGATCACATGTAAAACATGGACTGGATCAAATGAGGTGTCTTGATTGCAACCTGTTAACTGATATGCTCCTCATCATATCAAACCTATTTTTTTACATTTGGCACAAACAAGATGTCTCTATGTTGCTTGTATTGCTCCTTAAAGAGACCCCTTACCCCATAAAGAAAATACATCATTATGGTTGATTATAGACTGTTACATCAAGCACAGCTTAGATTGGCTTACTAAACATCTTTCCAAAGAAGCATACTACTATCATTTCTGCTGGATGACAGAACTGTTTTATTGATTTTGATAGTTTCAGCACTAATAAAGAGTTTCAGGTCAATAATTATGGATACAAAATCTAAAGAAGACAAGATGAAATCTTCAGCAAAACTCTGCAGCAATAATTTCCCAAGTTAATAAAATCTGATTCAAGTGTTGCAAAATGCAAAATAAGTTCTAGACTGAGATTGCTACTCAACCATGAGGAAACTGAAAATGTGTGTGTGGGTGATTTAGATTTTTTACATAGCTTTAAAAATATTTCAGTCATATAGCTATGATGTCTGCAGTGTGATAGTTTATAGTGATGTCTAGCAATGGGGCATCACGCTGAAGACATGTGGCATGATGTCCCACCCAGTCACATTATCATGACACCAGGCCAACCAGTCCTAACACTAACCTCTTAATGCTGAGCACCAAGCAAGGCAGCTGTTAGTACCATTTTTTAAAGTCTTTGGTATGACTCGGCCGGGATTTGAACCCGCAACCTCTAAGGCGGACCCTCTAACCACTAGGTCACCGGAGGGATTGAAACTGAAAATGAGATGAGGTTAAAGTTTCTTGACTAAAAAAAGAAACATCTAAGAATATCTCTGAGTCCCGTTTCTATTTGCTAAATGACACCACTTTTTGACCTTTCAGAATGAACACAATATCTGTCTTTTAACTAAACCTTCAATTATCACCAACATATAAAATCTCATGACATTCCTGAAAACAAAAATTTTCCTGACTTTTCCCTCCTAATCCTGAAAACTGAAATTTCTGACATTTATAAAAACTGAATTTCCCTGACTTTTCCCTGACCTTCATAAGAAATTTCCCTGACTTTTCTAACCCATCAGAACCCTGTTCATTGTGAATTTGATTGAAATCAAACAAAAGATGTTAAAATGCTAGTCTTCACAATATGTTGGAATGTCTGTTCTAAATTGATCAGAGCACATAAGTACAAGCCAAATTCCCTCATCATCAAACTTACCAAGGCTCTCAAGGCCGCTCAGAAAATATGGAATATATAAAATGAAAAATATGGATACTTGAGTGTTTGCATGGTTTTCATCAGCAATACCAATACTGAGATGATCAAGGGCCATAAGCAAGAAATATAAGCTGAATGCACTCATGATCGTACTCATATGAGCCCTTAAGCTCAAGCTTCACATCAAATCTGGCTGAAATCAAATTATAAACATGGAAGATAAAGTGTTCACAGCAGCCTATCCCAAGATAAATGGTCAAAATTCTGATTTATGCAAACATCCATCCAATCTCTTGTTGAGGAAGCTTCCTAGCAAATCGGATTAAACTCTTATAAAATGTTTAAGATAAAGTATTTGCATGAATGTGAATTAGCATTCCAATGTCAAAGATCATGACCTAAAGAAAAATGTGTGGAATATGCTGATCAACAAACTTGTCCAAATATTTCGCAGTAAAACTGGTTCTTGAACTCGAAAAATAAAAGTGTTGAGGCAATTAGTATCCATCAATCCAAAAAAATGTCATGAGAGCTATCCTCCTCAAACTCATATGAACTGTTGCTGAGATAAAATTACACCAAAATTTGGTTCTGATCTTAATAATTCAGAGCGACAGTTCAAAAGATGAATGGACAAAATGAAGCATAGATGGATAAATGGATGGAATCTATCTCTATATCCCTTTGCCTTAGCAGCAGGGATAATATAGTTCTTACTGTCCCCTAATTATATGCATAAGTCTGTAAACGGAAAATGGTTTGGCAATTATGTAACTTACCCTTGACCTCATTAAGCATCTTCAGCAGTGAGGGAATCCACCCACTTTTCAAGAGGATCTTGTATAAGTCAGGATACAGTGGGAAGCAAGCAGCTAAAGCTGGAACATGAAAAATTAGAGAGAACTTGTCAGTATTTTATTTTACATCAGTGTTTGACAACTTCTAACATCCTCCTTAACATGCAAGATCTGAGGATTGAACCTTGGACTGCATGGGAGCAAATCAGGTTCAAGAATGCTGCTTCTGATAATTACATAGTCAAATCCAGTTATCTTGATTATGTCATGGGTGTACAAAATTCGTTGACATAACTGGGTCCCAAGATATCTGGGTTCATAAAAACCGGTAACAAAATTTTTTTGATGTCCTTGACCATTACTCCTGTCTCCTGCTCGTGTGTTTAACTGGAATCCCATTGCATGTTACAATAAAATACACAAAATGTTTAATTGATAATAAAATAAAAGAAACTAACCTGGTATTGTTATTACTTGTTCATTTTTTATCATCATGGGCAATTTTTAAAAAAAATATATGAATTCCCTACATCACGTGTTGTGTATGCATTCATACTGTAGCATGCATCACTTACGCCATATAACACATGATGCATTGAAAAACAAATCATGTTTGGCTGTACTCGGAGGTTTGAATATGTTATCATGACTGAAAAATGGATGCAATGAATTACAAACATGTGAGAGTAAGAGAGAAACATCAACTGAATGCTCTCAGGCACCCATCATTCATGCATAGCACAGTGCTATGTGCAAAATAACCAAGATTATATTATATCCAGGTTAATACATGACAGTATCTTGCAAATAAAGATCAACGCATGTTTTTGAAAATAAATTTACTTTCACTGTGAATGCAAATGACAATCCTTTTGCTAGCATGGGTCACAAAGAATATTATTAAATTATGTTGATGTTGAGTATATTTCTTACCCCACAAGCATCAATATAAGCTTGTAACAATTATGATTCAAGAAAACAAACAAATCAATGCCTGGGTGGTGAATAAACATATCTAATAGCTAGCAGTAAACTCATTCTTTGAACTTACAGCAGAATATCAAATACAATGGATATTTTATTGCAAAGCAAACCAGCCCTAGAAACTGACTTTGGATTCTTTTAAGCGTGCCAATTTTTTGAATTCTTTTGGGTTTTTTTCTCTTCAGCTAACTGTGGTTCCCTTTTACAGGTATTGATGGGAATTTTGAAAAAAAGTTAAAACAATGGAAGCCAATTTTTCTGCCAGACTGAAGGAAGAGATTACAAAAAAGAAAACAAAACAAAATTAATAAGAGCTCAAGCTTGAAAATTAAATTATGGTACCTCGACTGACACTGTATAGAAGCCAAGTGCCTGAGCTTATCCATTCCCATGCATATACACAAGCATATATTTAGGGTGATATTCTGCCTAGTAATCAATTTCTTGTTTATTTTCTGTTGACAAGTACATGCATATTCCATTTCATAAAATGGCTGAATGTATTAAAAAATGAAATTTGTTTGTGGCAAGTATCACTGGTGCCGAGCATATGCAAGTACTTTTGAATCATTCATTACAAATCAGCATCGCATTGAACAAAAGCAGACTGATATTACTTCACATTTACTAAAAAATATAATGCAGTGCAGATTATTACATGCTTAAAATTCCTAGATATTTTGAAAATATTGCTGAGATGTTTGGCTATTTTGTCATAAAATGCTATAAATTAATCGTCATGATATTACATGCATATAGAACAATTTCATGTTTTTGAATATTCAGCCATTCAGCAATTTTCTGTCTACACTTTGATTATTTAATTACTTGTTATCTCCTCGATTGTTGTTTCTTTTATACATGTATTTCTGAACATAATTCAGATCTGAAATGTACCTTAAGAAACAAAAGGAAAATGATAAAATACACATGTAGCTGATATCTACTATTCCGCATTTTTGTAAAATAAAGTTACATTGTAATTTGTGCACACTCTTTGTAAACCCTTGAATATTTTATGTGAACATGATATATTCTTAATAAACTAATCGATTATGCTACTCTTAGGAACCAAATATAGAAAGAATACTAAATAAAGATGTGACTATCATTGTAACTGACCAAAATTGTGCATGAAAATCAATCACATTTCTGCGAGATTGACATTAAAAGTTTGCATTTATTTGAATTAAGTGGGTCCACATGTCACTTCAGAAACTTATGCCCGACATAACCGAGTTATCGATTTATCAGAGGTTGACATAAGCATGGAAAAAATAGCATAATAAAGAAGGATTTTTTTTTGGACCAGACCAAAATGCTCGACATATGAGGGTTGTTGAAATAACCGAGGTCAAGACCAAGTGGATATAACTATATCCAATAAAAATAATGCTTTGGAATAAACCACTGCATGGAATGGAATTCAATTCAAAAGTTTCTTTTATGATTATAATCATTTATGACTATAATTCATTATCAGCCAAGTATACCTTTCAAAACATACTGTACTAATCGCATGATACTGAATATACTCACTAATAAGTCCAACTGAAAATAACGCAGACCCTGATCTGTCTTCTCATAATGCAATGTTTGTTCTATTGACTACTTTTAACAAGCCTGATGGATGGATAGATAGACATACAGAAAATTAGACAAACAGATACATATATATAGTTGGCTCTTGCATGATAATAAACCCACCAACCTCACTATTACAAAATTTTTAAGTATATATATATATATATCTGTGTATATGTGAGCCAATTACAAGTCGGCACCTTAATTAATGAAAAATTCCTTGCAATGGCCCCTGGTCAATAGAAGAAATAGCAGACATATACAGACAAGTATATTAGTAGGTAGGTACAAACTGAGCAGAATGACATGTACATTGAACCTTTCAGTGCAATATTCATATGGTCCTTGTCAACTCTAAAACTGGGTATTAAATGAAGACTCTTGTGTGCATGATTTTGAGTAATTCATTCCCATTCTGCATGCAAAATGCTGGTTAAACATTAGATAATGAACAAGACCTTAACAACCAAACTAGCGAAAGGTCTGATTCACAGGTCATGATGGCTGAGCTAAAGTTATCTAAATAGTTGTATGAATACATGTCAATATACAAACTGATGCATAATAACCATGCAGTCTATTTGATGCTAGGAAATCATGAAATGTCTGACTCGTCCATCTATTTCAAAGTACATTTAAGTCTGCAAACCAATAGCAAAGACAGCTAAATCAATTTAGATCAATTTAAGGGTATGCAAGTAAAGATCTGAAGAATCTCAGTAACTGACCTATGATACACTACATGGCCATAAACAAACCAATATCACAGGACATTTGAAAGTAAAATGTTCTTAAATACAGATAAAAATAAATATGTGCATGAAAAATGGGTGTTGAAACCAAACATTCTGTAGTAAAATCTTGTTGATGAACCAAACTTAGGAAGGATGGAAACTATAGGCCAAAATTTTCTAAATGAAAATTAGGCATACTAGAAATAGAATTTAAACTCAAACACTGTCTCATCAGTGTAATGATATCTGTCTAATATGGTTGAAATCTTAGAATTCTTGCCATGGTAAAGCTACAGAAACTAAAATCGGGAGGACATGAAATCTAGTGCCTAACTCTTTTAAATGATAAAATGGAAGGCTAAAAACATAATATATAGCTACATATCAAATTTGGTTGAAATCCAATAATACTTGGTAAAATCCTAAAATCTCTGATGCATACACATACGGAGCAACAGACAATCAGGTGGATTCAACTCGTATAAATTATATCCATGAATGCAAAAATATCAAATTATTTTGAATTTTTATTAAAATAACTGCTATTAACTGACTGAAATCAAACAAACCTTATCACAGTTATGCTGCAGAAACCAAAATTAGCACAGAAAATCAAGGGCAATAACTCAATTAAATGTTGAGGAATGTTAGAAATCAAATTCATTCAAGGTCTTATCAAAATAAAGCCACATACTGGATTAAAGCCAATAATCCTTATGCTGCTGAAATGAAAGGTAGAAGGATTGGCAATCAGGGGACATAACTCAACAGACTATTTCATCAATATACTGTATACCAAATCTGGTTTTAAAAAATAAATCCCAATCAAACTGCTGAGGGGAAAAATATGTATGACAAGGTTCAGCCAACTTCATTAATCATGAAAATCTCTCCAATTCGTTACAATAAATAATAGTATTTTAGGCTTATTATATTCTACCAACTATATTTCAATTAACATACCTGTGATGGGCAACTGTTTGTAAATTAACAAATGAACTGTCTGTACTGCTGCCACATCACAGTCTTTTTCTTGAACAATATCTTTGAAAATGCAGTTTCCTTGCTAAAATTGCAAAGTTTTACGTAAATGAAAATATATTGATAGTATTACATACAGAAAACAAAGCCATCAGGACAGGAAGCCTAGGCGGCTCAGTGGTTATTATGTCAGACTCACAAATGAAAAGGTTCTGGGTCATCAACTGTGGTGTGTCCAATTGCCTTGGCACTAAATGACCTACTTGTTGCAGTGCCATAAAGCACCAAAGTCAAGCAAGGTTTGGAAAGTTTAGATACGAAGAAAAGCAAAACCTTTTAAGATGAAAGTATGTATAATGGCAAACAGGCAGGCCCAATATATCTAGTATATACATATGTATCTCTCTGTTAGAATTTATCAGAAAAATTTTCATTTGCAGAGATCATAGTTTAATCATCTTCGCTAGCCAATGTTCCAATAACCATATTTACACCTTGATATAATGAGCATACATTTCTGTGCTTCAAGTCTGTGAATTTTATTGAATGCAGCAGCAAGCCACCACATCCAATCAAAATTAATTTGTTAAAATTTGAACTCTCTTCTTATGTGACCAAGACAAAGAAAAACAACAACTTTAATGGACTGATGAACAATTAATTTTCCAGTGCCAGTACGTGTTGGCACAAATACCTTTCACTCAAATACAACTCTAATGGTTTCCCTCTGGTATATAGTCATGTTTTCAATGTTAACCCATTCATCACTTTGGACAGGTTGTCTGGTCTAGGGAAATAACTTAGATTGCTTTACTTATCTGGGGGAATGTTCTTTAGATCCATAGTACCCGTCTAAATAAACTTCAGGATACCTCTATTAACCTCCTTCTTGTATTGTAGATATTGCATTTGGAATACCTCATGAGTTAAGCTTTAATACAATTAGAAATCTTAAGGAAAGAAGGCAGTTTTTTAGCATGCTATCCGAAGGGTGAATTTCTATTCAAAATGGTGACCTTCAAAGTAAGATGAGATTGAAGTGTCAGATCATGAATTATCAGAATATTTTGCAGTTGTGACATTTATACAGTTGATTTAAAATGAGAGAAAACATTTGGAGAGGCAATAGAATGTGCTTGTGGGTGACAGTGATGACAATGAAAAGGACTTGGGATGGTTTTGAACCGGAGGAAGTATGTGCTCCATGTGGTTTTGTTTTGGACGAAACTCTTATATTCAAATGGATTTATTTAAGTTTTCTGGGAGAGTTGGCTCCACTAGAGAACTTAGAAAGCTCCAGAAAAGATCAATTGTTTAGAAATATTGCCCATCTAATGAGATAAATAAATAATAGCTTGTGCATTTTATCTTTTGGTCTTGTATGTTAACATTAATAATAGATATGCAAATTTTAATGAATTATTAGGTTAAATGCAACCACTATTTTTGGCTGATGTACAATGCATCACGCTACTGGTTAGTTGGCGTTAAATACTAAGGGAGGCAACTAATGAAATCCAATTAATGTTGCTGGGACAAAGCACCAATATATCTGTTTGATCTGCCAAGGTGTTGATAGCATTATCAGAACCTTGGCTATCAAAGATGGGTTTTAATGTACAAGTAAACATCAGAACTGAGTTATAAATAGACACTGTTAAGTCTGTTAATAAACAAACACATGAACTAAAATGGGAAAAAAATGAAATTATTATTTTGCAAAATACAATAAAAAAGAAAATTTTCATGAAGATAAAACATGATAACTGACAGCAACCTGTTCTAACAAAATAATGTCTTCTTTGCAGTAAATTTTCCTGGGCATTAAATCTCAACAGTAAATTTAAAAAGAATCCCTTTATGAGGTCAGTATTGTTCTAGGGAAATTATACTTTAGTATCATCCCATGCAAGAAACAGACTTCTTCAAATTGAAACATTCTCTTACCCTGCATGGACAGGAACCAGGTTTGGGAGATTTGGTTCCACACTGGACAATATTGTTCTGTCAGGCATAACAGAAACACATTCTTCTTCCTCTGTTTACCCACAAAGGCACCTCGAACAAACAAGATGGCCATCTGGAAAAACTTGTCCAAATGTTCATCTAGAAATGAAAATTTTCAGCTATGTAAAAAAATTATTAATTGGAATTGGTTTTCTTAGGGTACTTTAAGATTTGTGACAGTTAATAACAAAGTTTCTTCTTTTGTCATACTGCAAAAGCTTCATTCTAAATACATCAAAGGGTGGTCAAGAAGTAGTCCATACACTTTCTAAACTTTTCCATTTAATTCTAAGTATAGTCAACAATTAAATATATATATGCTCTGTATTAAAAAACAGTGACCTAGGGGTTTTAACTTTTTTCTGCTTTAAGGAGGACTTTACCCTTAATGTATTTGTTTAAAAGATTAAACACATACAGAGATAGATAAAACTTTTTATGTATACTTAAAATGTGTCTTGTTAATATATATATATATATATATATATATATAAAGAATATACAAATCATATGGCGAATAACAACCCTTTCAAGCGTACTGGATCCACCAAGGGATCACGTGTGTCAGGGATTAATTAAAATAGATGCAATAAACTGACAACGAACAGTACGAAACTAGTAACTAACTAGCCTAAGTGCTTTTGACTCTTAATGAGTCTTTTTCAAAGGCAAATACAAAACATATATACAACAAACAAATAAACACAAAAACGTTGTGTTTGTAAACCTCTACATGGCTGTCTTCACATGTACTAAAATTATAAATACAACCAGCTTGTATTAACTAGTAGCAGATTAAAATCGTTGTATAATTCCCTAAAAGTCTACAAGCCAAAGCGACATCTATTTTTGCTTTTTGTACATATGTAACGCAGATTATATCCCGGATATTTGATTCTATACCGGTTATTCTTATAGTAAAAATTGAAGGATAATAAGAAGATTTAGAAAATGTTAAATTCTACTAGTGCATAATTTTCATTTTCTAGTCTTCTTGGTTTAGACCGCTTGGTTTCAATGTTCTAAGGCAGCGTATCCAGTATGATTCCTTTTCCTTCCTGGTTTCGGAACTCCAGCTGTGGTTGTTAGTAATAGCGATAAGTATTATATCACTAAAAGTGTGGCCAGGGGAGGAGAAGTGTTCTGCGACCGATCTTCTGTACAGCTTTTTTGTCATCCAATCAGATCTATGAAGGTTTATCCTTTTGTGTAGCTTTTCAGTTTCTCTGACGTACTGAAGGCCACAGATCTTACATGTGATGAGATAAATCACATTCTCTGTTTTGCACGTTTTGTTTGAACCATGTATGTTTAGTTTTTCTTTAGTCACTGTGCTAGTGAATGTCTTGGTTTCTATCATATGTTGACAGGTTTTGCATCTTTTATCGCCACAGGGTACAGATTGACTAGGTTGGTTTTGACTAGCGATTGGCGTTAGCTTTGCCCTGACTAGGATGTCCTTTAGGTTTTTTGGTCTCCGGTAAGCTACTACAGGTTTGTTCGGAAGTATTAGGTTTAGTATGTCTGACGATTGCACGGTTGGCCAGTGGTTTGTGATGATTTTACCTACTTTGGGATTGTCTGGGTGATAGGTCAGAATAAATGGTATCCTATCAACCTTTTCTTTCTGTCCATATCTGAGTAGGTCATCTCGGTTTGTTTGTTTGGCCCTTTGGATTGCCTTCGTAATCAGGTCTTTGTCGTAGCCTTGGTAAATTAAATGTTTAGCCAGCTCTTCAGACCTTTCTAGGAATCTTTCATCGTCGGAGCAAATTCTGCGTATCCTCAGTGCCTGGCTATATGGAATGTTCTTAATGCAGTGTTTTAGATGACAGCTGGTTGGGAGGAGATACTGGTGTTTGTCGGTTGGTTTCGAGTAGATGTCTGTGTGTAATTTGTTTTCCACCAGTCTGGTTGTTGTGTCCAGGAAAACATGGTTTGAGTTGGAAATTTCTGCCGTGAATTTTATTGAAGGATGGAAGTTGTTTGCCTTTGATATGAAGTCATCCATACTTTCTCTTCCATACTGCCACTTCATCTATATATCATCGATAAAGTGTACCCACTGGTATGGTGTACGCTCAACTGATGCTAAGAGCTGACCCTCAAGTTTTCCCATGAAAATGTTAGCATACGAAGGGGCCATTTTAGTACCCATTGCAGTTCCATTGATTTGTAGGTAGTTTTCTTCATTAAATTCAAAGTTGTTGAGTTTTAGGACAAGCTCCAGGAGTTGGACTAAGAAGTGTGTAGGTGGATTGTTTACAGTCCTTGTTTCCCATGCTTTGCTACATGCCTGTAACCCTTCGTTGTGCAGTATGTTGGTGTACAAAGATGTGACGTCTAAGGAAGCAAGTAATGTATCTGGCAGTAATGGTTTACTAGCTTTGCTTTTTATGAGATAATCTGTCGTGTCTTGAACATATGATGGTAATTTGTGGACATGTCTCATAAAATGATCTAAATATTCTGATATCCTTTCTGTGGGGTGCCCGTTACCTGAGATTATAGGTCTGCCAGGGTTTCCTTGTTTGTGGATTTTGGGTAGAAGATAAAATCTACCTGCTCTTGGGTTTTCTGGGCTTAAGTAGTTTTTCATTTGCTGGTCTATGTGTCCACTTTGGTACGCCTCATCAATAACATTAATGATGATTTTTGCATATTCCAGCATTGGATCATGGTCCAGTTTTTGGTAGAACCTAGCGTCACTTAGTTGTCTACTTGCTTCACTAATGTAGTCTTCCCTATTCATAACGACAACAGCGGAACCCTTATCTGCAGGCCTAATTATAATGTCTGTTCTGCTTTTCAGTGAGTGCATGGCATCAGTTTCTTCTTTTGTCAAATTAGAATATTTGTTAGTATGGTTGATATGTCTGGAAGTATCGTTTTCAACCGAGTTGATAAAGGCTTCAGATTCGGAATTGAACTTTTTGGTGGGGTCCAGTTACTCTTAATGAAAAAGACTCATTAAGAGTCAAAAGCGCTTAGGCTAGTTAGTTACTAGTTTCATACTGTTCGTAGTCAATTTATTGGATAAATTCTTCAAGTTTTTTTTATCACAGCAGGATAGAAATTAAAACCATAGGAGATATCTACCTTGGTCTTGTACATAGTTTTAAGTCCAGTAATTTCCACTGACATGGTGAAGATGGCATCTTTTATTTACATGAAGGTGTTTTCCTGAGGTTATTTACTGAAAGACATTCCCTATAATATTATACTTCCTGGAATGGGCATTAAAATTAAATAAATTTTATTAAATTAAATAATGAATTCACCTAATTTCATTTGATTCCTCACCTGAACTGTTAAACCTGTCAGCCTGCTGTCTGAACATCATCAAACCCAGTGCAACAAGATGAGAAGAAAGACAAAGCTGGCCTTCCACATCACCTGTAACAGAAGCATGATATAGTATAATAGTTATAAGTCATGATATAGACAACTGTCCACAAATACACATCCAACAGCAAACAGCATAGACCAGTGTTCCTTAGCTTTCCATGTATGGGGACCTTGGTATCTCCTGTGTAAGATTTATTAATCTGATGACAGTCAGACATGTAACTGCTTTATAGTTATTTTCTATTAATATTCTGTACAGTGAAAAAAAGAAAATGAATATTATTTTCCATTTCTGAAGAAGGCTTTTTTATTTCGGATCATTAGCAACATATACATCCATTTTTTTCTTATACATTCATTGTATTTGAAACTACAGCAATGCCTCTGTAGTGACTACCATCAATTTCAATTAAATCATTTATGACACTTGTATCAGATGATACAGCAATGCCTCCACTTACTGCCATCAAACTGAGTTGTGTTTTATGCTACTGGAATCAGATGCTATGTCAATGCCTAAATTGTCACTGCTATCGATTTCAATTCAGTCATTTCTTATGGCCTCATACTAATACTACTACTACTAATAATAATAATAATAACAACAATAATAACGAGGACTTTATATAGCGCCTAATCTTCAGATGCTCTAAGCGCTTTACAACATTTGACAATGCTTAAAAATAATAAAAATATATACAATGAAACGATTGCAAAAATAAAAACAAGCACCACAAAATTAGAAACAGAAAACATGCTGTAAATTTTTAAGGTAAGGATATGTTAAAAAGAATACAATATTAGGTCATTGTGACTTCTTGCAGTTGAAATAGATGGGTTTTAAGGGTGCTTTTGAACGAGATCACTGTGTCTTTGTGTCTAAGTGAAGTGGGCAATTCATTCCACGTTGCTGGGCCCTGGTATGCAAAAGAACATTGTCCATATGGTTTCAACTTCATAGTGGGAATATTGAGAATGCGAGTGAGAATGCGAGTGTCAGAAGTAAAGCGTAAGCATCTTGCAGGTGTATACACATGGGTGAGGTTTGGACTGGAGCCCGTCAGTGAAACGTAGCACAGAGAAAAAATTTTGCGTTTAATTCTGGATCGTATGGATAACTAGAGTAGGGTAGAGAGCAGGGAAGAGGCGTGCTCTGATCATGATACTCTAAGGATAATCCGAGCAGCAGTGTTTTAACTTTTTGAAGTTTCTGAAGAAGATATTAAGATGAACCAGACAGAATTGAATTACAATAGTCCAGTCTTGAAAGTACTAAGGAACACACGTGTTTTTGTGGCATCAACTGACAGATACTTGCGAATGGAGCTGATGCGTCTCAGCTCAAGATATGCAGCCCTGAATATGTTCATGACATGTTGATGCAATGAGAGAGTACTGTCAAGAGTGACACCGATGTTTCATACTGACTGCTTGAATTTAATGTTGGTGTTGCTAATATTTATTGTCTGAGGTAAAGGATGTGAATGAAAAAGTATTTGTGTTGTAATCAGGATGGCTTCAGTTTTATCATCATTCATCTGCAGCTTGTTACATGTCATCCATTGAATGTCTGGTTATTCTGAAATGGACTCTACCATGGAATTTTTTGTTCCAGATCTTGCACTCATTTAATTGCCATAGTTTCATATCGAAAATACAATTATTGAGTATCTGCATTTGTATGCATCATGCTTCATTTGTATGCATCATGCTTCATTTGTATGCATCGTCTTCTTGTTTACAGATGGATGCATAATGGTAATCACTACTTTCCATGCAAGCGCAGTGTGGAATAGATACAATTTCTTTTGTCCTGCCTCTCCAAAATTTTTACCCTGTGTGCACATCACACCCTACCCCAGCATGCTCTTCCATCAGCCAAACAATAAAAAATATTCCTACAACTTTTCTTAGTACACATCTATCCATATCATTGGTTGGTGCTAGCCAAAGGAACCAAAGATGATACAAACTGTAAGATGGCAATGAATATCCATTTTCAAGCAATATATCTGGCAAAGATAAATTCATGGTTTGATAAGTTTCAATCTAAAGTCTTTGACAGATGCATGTGCATTTCAGATTCACCAGACATTCAAACAACAGGGGTCAAGCTACCAGGCAAAGTGAAGTCAATGGCCCAAATACACAACATATCTCTCCATCCAAACATAACACTTTCAAGTATGAATACACTGTGAATGAATATGACCAATTCATACATTCACAAAATGTGTTTATAAAGATAAATAACATCTTAAAACATGTTAAATGCAATTATGAAAAATAGAAGATATAGTTCAAATAAATGAGCCAGAATGTATGTATGCATGCACACACACACACACACACACACACACACACACACACACACACACACACACACACACACACATTTTCCTGCTCTGCTGCCATTTGTTTTGCTCTCACACCTGTTTTGCACTTGTTTCATGCTAAAATTCAAGTCTAACTTGACCTTTTACGTACAACTGTTTTCATGAGTTACACGATGAAATGATCAATGCAATAATATAAGCATCAAAGGAAAATATGAAGCAGAGTGCAGACGATGAAGTTATGGTGGCAAAAATATCAAAGCAAATAAGATTATAATTTTAGCACTACCAGTGCACTATATACTATTGTAATTACACACCTTCCTGTTATATTTTACTTCCTACTGATCTTAAAATCAAAGGCACCAAGGATTTAAAAAAAAAAACAACACAAAATTTAATCATTTTATTCAATGACACAGTTTCTAACCTGATGTTGTCAAGCGGTCTCTAGCACTGTTGACTTATTGACATTTCAAAGCAAAAGGAAACTTCCAATGTAAACAAGAAGACAGACTGCTCACCATTCTTATCTGGTTGCAAAACTATATGTTACAGCCATATTGTGAAAATCAATCATTTTTATTTTCATTTTTTTTGTGCTGATATTTAGTGTCAATTCAATTAACACACTAAATATCAGCATAAAAGATGAAAATGGAAAAATGATAGATTTTCATGTTATGACTAATGTATTTCTCATTAAATTTTAGCATCACTTTTGCTCTCTTTGCACAGCCATCATGAAGAAAAAGGTATTTTAAAATTTTGGGGGCATTTTAAAAATGAGTATTTGTACAAAACAATCAGGAAATTGTAATTTTTGCATTTTAAAAAATGTTCAGTGATCCCATGTAAACTGGGTTAATGGGTTAAGTGGCAGATCTGTATGTGCATATATATATATATATATATATATATATATATATATATATATATATATATATGCACACACACATGTAGTTTTACTTAATATCCAATCATGATTTTGAAATGGGACGAAAAAATTGATCTTACCTATGGTGTTAGCAATTTGCACAACTGCATTAAGAATTCTGTGAAATGTCTGACAGTCTTTCACTATCTGCATTTCTAGGACAGTGAGGTTAAGGAAGATGTTACACAGTATAATTAGTCCAACCTGAAAACAAGAACAAACTGAACTATCAAATTACACATGTAATAGTGCATTGTCTAATAATGTACATTGTTCATGCTATGTTAGATAGACTCTTCTCTCATTCCTAATAAATATGGCAGAAAATGTTTGCAGAGAGAGAGAGAAAACCATGCAAAATCCATCTTTTGAACATGACTGCAGTTGCTGACAATAAATGTAAGCAATTTTGTCTCTGGCCTCAGCATCTTGTCATCCCTATGTATGATTGTATCACCCTTTTTTTACATACTGTAAATACCTGTTTATGAGTCTGCTTGCAAACTGCACAGACCCGATCTGACATTGCATAATGTACTTGCAGATTTGGGTCTGTGCAATTTGTTAGGAGTAATCAAAAGAACAAACAACATAGACCCTGATCAGCTGGTGCATTATACTATGGCAGATCAAAATCTTTGATGTTTCGAGTTTAACTTGACTTCTAAGTGAGTATATACAGTACTTCAATTTGGGAATTAAGAGATAAATAATCAATCAGAGCAATTGGTGACATTAGGATCACCAAGGGCCACACTCACTAGATTCTGCTTAGCAGGACTTGAAACAGAAACCAGTGAATCAAAGTTATCAGGAGAGGCATTTACAAGCTACATTTCCAAATGAATAGTGGAAGGCTGACAAATCCAATTGAGTCAAATTCTCACCAGTATAAAGGTGCAAGCTAACTCTGGTTGAAATCTAATATCCCAATGTATAGTTATGCTAGAGAAATCAAAGAGATCAAGGTAGCCAACCATGAGCCATAACTCAACCATGGGCTATAACTCTTTCAAATGATAATTTGGAATGCTGAATGAGTATTAGGCAAATGAGTCGACCTTTGTCATCCCCAGCATAGATACATTTAGACTTGGAATCTCAATAGGAAGTGAGGCTACTGAAGGTAGCTGCTTCTTAGTCAGAAACCCAGGTTGGCAGCGATGAGACACCAACTTATAAACAACCATTCTCGATAGACAAGGCATGAAGTTGAACTCTACTCCTCTAAGACATCAAGGAAATAGAGCACAGAAAGTTTTTAAGAGCAAGATACCTGAAGAAGCTGCACTCAGAAGTTCATAAGGGGATTTACACTATGCCTAAAGAATGCAAGAAAGTTTTCATCTAGGTATTAACAGGCAAGATACATCTCTGGAGCTCAAAATACCTGATGAGCTCAGAAATATGAAATGTTCGACACAATGTCTGGACCATTAGAGAATTCGGAAGTGTCAGAAAGATTACCCAATTACCCATAATAGTGAACACTGAACATTATTTCTCCTCAAAAAGAAAGAATAAATGTGGAACTGCACTCATGGGGGCAACTAGGATCAATGTCTTTCTTAATGCATCCATCACAGAAGCTTTTCCACTTTGAATCATAGACCATGGAAGTGCTTCCTAACCTGTATGATGCAATCGGCAGCTTTGTTCAAAATCTAGTCCTGCGAGATTGATTGTTTGATATAAGCAAAGTGTGATGGTGAAAAGTCTCTGGGCTGCTATCCATTATAGATCCCCAGTGTTGCAACATCAGGTCCCTCCTCTGTAGTTTTACCAATAAGTCGAGTAGGTTGCTGAAACAAGATTGCTTGTGCCATGGGTGCTAATATGATGGATCAAGCAAGGGAGGTCCAAACCTGCAGAATCAATTTGAAAGGTGGAAACAGACAATCCTACTTGAGACTGACTGTGTGCACTGTCCAGGCCCTCTGATTTGGCACAAAAAGACATAAAAGTTGTTAATTCTTGTAGTAAGTAAACCAAGAGTCTTCCAAACAGTTGGAAAAGTTACTGCTCTCAAATGGGGCAGAGACTAGCTCTGTGAAGACCACATTCACACTGCCATTGATGGACTTTCAGCCAGGATGCTTTTATCCCCATGTATATGGCAGACACTTAGCATATTTTTCTCCACGGTTGTCCATTTTAAGAATTTCCATACTTCCACACAAAAAGAGAATGAGCATGTGACCTTGCTCACAACCAGTGATGTATTGTCTGAGTTGACCATTATGCAATAATCCTTTATGAGGCTGACACCACCTGCACTTCTAAGTTTTATAGAAAGTCACTTCTTTCTGGGGCGAAGATTACTGAAGAACTACATGCTCTGACCCCAGGTTTGTGGTTTTGTGGATATAATGCAATTTTTAGCACATGATAGCCTATACAGTGGTCAGCATATCTAGTTGTAAGAACCACCTACCCATGTGAAGCCACTGGCTACTTTCTTACATCTCCATGTTAGCTCAGCACAAGACTCAAACTCATGCAGACGGAGGTGAGATGGTGACATGTAAGTGGTCCATCAAGGCAAGTGCCTTAGTTCACTGGTTCCATGTGAGCACCACATCACAAATCTGATCCAACTTATCTTGGTTTGGGATAAAACCCATACAGGTCACAGTGGAACAAGTGAGTTACAGTTCCTTTGGAAGAGAATGTCTGAGGACAATGTGTGTCAGCCAGTCATCAAAATGACAGACAATGAGAATCTCTAGAGTCTTCATCACCATGAATATTCTTGGGGGTGGAGGCAATGCTGAACAGTAGAGCTCAAAATTAAAATATCTCCCACTTGAGAGCAAACCAACTGTCTTTTCTGCATGGAGGGAATATGATGACACAAAATTTTAAGATGAATGGAGGCGACTGCCCAGTTGCTGGTCCTTATGGTGTTTCTTGACTGAAACAGTAGTCTGGTCATTTCTGACCTTGACAGTGCACTTCTACATAAGGGTGTGTACCTCTTCCTTCAAATTCCCAAGTTTGGTCTGGTGAAAGAAAATGGGAACCCATGATAAAGGAGGCTGTTATCTGATGCAAAGACAGTTGCCATTTTATTGGGTGGAAAATAAAACCACAGATCATTCATGATGCCTAACAGTGCAACAGAAAACACCACTTTTTAAGCTCCTACTGTGATACAAGAGGAAAACACAGCAAGAGAGTGTGAGATTCTAAGGTCAATTTCCTCCCTCCATGGGGAAAGGGGGAGTAGTCCAATCATTGAGAGAGAGAGAGAGAGAGAGAGAGAGAGAGAGAGAGAGAGAGAGAGAGAGAGAGAAAAAAAGTGAGAGAGAGAGAGAGAGAAAAGAGCTTTGATCTGAGGTTGCTTTAGGATCTGGGCACTGGAACAGGTTGAAAATTTGGGAGAAGATCCCAAAAGACATGAATATAGATCTTGGTCAGTTTTGACAGGCCAGGAGCAGCTGTAATAGATCGGTGTTGGTGGACCTTCCAATGCTGAGATGCTGCAGCGGGGATCAGATCTCTAAAGACCATCTCCACCTCAAATGGTGCAGACCTTAATAGGTTTTTGCTGTGGTCCAGCAAGACCTTCAAGGTCTTCAAAGTAGCATCTCTGTAGAGATGGAGCAGCTCTGTAGAGGTGGAGCAGCCCTGTAGAGGTGGAGCACCATGGATATAAAATGTGCATGCCTTGGGTACAGCCTCCAGCAAATGCTTGAGTGCTGCTGCAGACAATGAATCCTCTTTTTAAGTTGTTCTTTAAGTTTTTTTTACTGAAGACGTAAAATGGTAGTGAGATGATTGTGACAAAAATAATCTCAAAAGCCTTTACGATTTTATTGAGAGATGAGCCCAGGACCCAAATAATATCCCCACTTGCTATGCTCCAGTCTCCATGGGAAGGGGGGACTTAAGAGACAAAATTGACAACTGGACTTTATAGCTGGATGCAAAATCCATTAGTTGGAGTAGACAAGGGGTGGGGTGGGCTGGCAAAACACTCAACAAACTGTTGTGTGAATTCTTGTCCCTGTAAAAATGGTGTAAGATCCAAGACCAGTACTGAATGTTGAAGAAAGCGAAGATCTGGATGCAATGCTGCTTCCAAGAGTGTCTCTTCAAACTGGAAAGACATGTTGTGTCATCAAAGTCCAGGGAAATGAAATCGGTAAACTTCATTCATCATCCTACCAAATATTCAGACTTTTTAATGGGAGGAAACTAACTGGAAAACACTGGTTCCTGAATAGACTCATTTGAATCCACCATTACAGAAATAATGTCACCCTTCACTCACTCATGAAGGCAGATAGAACAGTCCCTCCTAAAGTTTCTCTGGAGAGTGCAGCATTGGAATTACCATACTAATGGACCTTCTAGGCAAATGAGAACATTTCTCATCCCTCCTAGACTGTTTAGGAAGAAATTATTGCCCTCTTCTTTTTTGTTGCTCCTAGCCGCAGGTTGGAATGGAAAAATGTCCCCAGTCTGAAACATATGCCATATGTTGATGCCAAGGGATGGACAACAAGAGTGGCATGAAAGGAAGGGTGGCATGAAAGGAAGGGAAGGTTCACCCATAAAGGGATGTCAACAGATCCAAAAGAAAATATAAGGGAACATGGGAAGTGGGACACTGCTTATTTGCAGGGTTAACTGGTAGCATATAAACTGGGGATGGTGGTTTATAATAATCCAATATGTCCCCAGACAGATAATGTAAACCTTAAAGACCAGTGACCTATGTTTTAAGCCTAGTGACTATTCCAGTGATGATCTGATTGATACATTCTTATATTTATTTGAATCAAAATGATGCTCTTCCTTTTTAAAAAGGTGCAATTTTTTAGTCAAATTCATGGAGACATCAACTTTGAGTGAGAAGGTGCAACTTGCTGGACATTTAGTCACAAACACAGATTACATTGTATCAAGCATTATGCTTCAACCTTATGTAGTCTATCAAATCAAAAGATCTCAGAATATTCCTATGCTGTCTGGACATTATTATTTAATAACAAGGGGAAAGATCCTAAACCCTCATCGGAAAGGAAGGAATGATCCAATTAATATGAGAAGGAAAAAAGGCATTGCATCCTCTCTTTATATGAATAGCATCTTTCAGCCAAGTGTCACAACTTGTCAGCCAAGAGTCACAACTTGTCAGCCAAGTCTCACACCTTGTCAGACAAGTCTCACACCTTGTCAGACAAGAAATAGGACAACCATCTATACATACACATCACATTGAAGAGATGGAGTGAGTGTCTCATGGGGCATTTTAATACACATACCTTCCTACATTTTGCAAGAAAAATGTACGCAATGAAAACCAAAGCAAATGGAAACCAACAAAAACCAGGCCATTCTTACCTTGGTATCAGAACAAAAGGGATACAGCTTACAAAAGCACTGTTTGTAGAACAAGGTGCGTAAAAACCTCTAACATTAATAGAAAAAGCAAAGATAACACTCAAAAATAGAAGGGACTGCGGAGGCTAAAGGTACCACTTGATCTTAACAAAGTGGTAGGTTGGGACGCCAAATTTACATTTCAAACTAAAAAATTATGGCAATTTTTGTTGATGGAAAGACACACGTAAGGTGTATGTCAGCCAAGGAAAAGAAGTATAGTATTCCATACGTAGGTTGTGATACAGAACTCAGACTGGGATTTCCTTTTTCTGTTCTATAATCTTCCAAACTTACAGAAGAAAATTATATGGGTTTGATGAGAGACTTACATTCAGGAAATGGAAAGGAAAGCAATAGTAGCTGGCAATTTATTTAAAAACTGCATGTCTTTAATCTATTTCTCAAGCTTGGACTGTTTCTATGGGTTACTGGAAAGAAAAGGCTTTTGGATGGGAGAAAACAATAATCTGTCCAATTTATATTTATTGTAACTTTACTGTATTTAAAACATGCTGTCCTTTCAGAAAGTTTTATAATTTGATTCATTATGACAAGCTTGAAAGAGAACCTTAACTCCATGATGAGTACCTTAAATTGCAATTAAGAAACCATTTAATCTCTTTATCTGCATGTGGAAAACAGCATGCAGACCAAAATTTATTGGTCCATTCTGACATGAACTATTAACACTCTGGTTTCACCAAAATTTGCAGAATATCATGTCATGAATTCTACAGCTGGCACGAGCCATAAATTTACCAATGCAGTGCCACTGACACAGGAAATAGTTTTGCTCAATCAGTCAATCACATGGCTCAAGACAACTTCACTATACAGGTGTAAATTATTTTTCATCTATTTCTGTTGCCAACAGGCAGAGTTTGGGTAAAATGGTGTACAAGTGAAACTACAAAGGAAGCTCTCCTCATCACCCAATGTTTCTAGAAGCATGTTATGCAATTATTCAAACTAAAATAATATTGAAAACATAAAGGGATAGAATTTAAAACCATCAATAATACAAAAGCTGTTTCTCAATCAACTGTTGAAAATGTATATGAATAGTGAAATTTCATGTCATCTTATTTTTGATGCCATATTGGTATCAGAATGATGTTAAGACATTTCATATCTCATCAATCAATGAAAAGGTTTTCCAATACTAATTAAAGCCTTTTCAGTCATTATCTGCATTTTTTGGACCATACCCTTCTATAGCAAAATTTCAAGCAAGACTGTTTGAATGATACTAATCAGGGGAGGCAACTGGTGTCAGCCATAATCACAAACTTTATATAGATATTATATATATATATATATATATAATCTCACAGACAAATAAGTAAATTCTTCTATAAACTGATAAAACTTAAATATTTAAAAAATCCATGAAACTGTGAATTCATTATTTTTAATGCAGTGCCAATCTATGTGAAATTATGTGGTTGCTATATATCACGAATTTGAAGATCCATCAAGCAATGACCCTCATTTGATAATAGTACTTCTTCCTAAATCCATAAATACATGAATTTAAGTACCAATGAAAATATAATTTCTTTAAACTAAAATTGATACCAACATAAATCAATTTATAGTACATAGAAAAATCAGTCTGCAGTTATGAGCATAACCTGAATCTCTCTGTTGCCCATTTCATGACTGTATCGGTTCCACTGTATATTGAAGTAATACTCTAAAAGCTCAGGTAAGTCATGCTCCATTAAAATTGAACGTGGCTGATCCTCTGTAGTAAGATGGCAAAAGCCTGGCAGTAGAAACCGCAGAATGTCAAAACCTCTGAAGGCACATACACCAGGATTCTTCTCTTCCAGTAGGTCACCTTGTCTATTGTTTTCTAAACTGACATCACATATACTGGAGTTTCCACATGCACCATCCGTAATGGAATGAACAGAAGTACAGTCAGTTTTTCCCTGGTTATCTAGTTCTTGGTTTGCAATGTGTCCTGTTTCTAAAGTGCTACTCAAGCAACTTGATTCTGGTTCTGGCTTTGAGTCTGAACATTTCTTTGTTATCTGTGAATTATGTTGATCTATCTTATCTGTGGGTGGTATAGTCCAGTTTCCTAGCTCTTTTATTCTCTCTGCTGGATTATCATCACTAGATATCTGCAGAGATTCCTTGAATTGCTGAGAGTCAATATCACAGGCTGACAAAATATTATCACCACTGTCTAATAAAGTTACAGGAGATTCCTCATCTGCCGATTTTGCTTTTCTTTCATTTAACCATTCTGCATTGTCTTTTAATGAATCAGCTTCTTTGGGCAAACATTTCTGTTCAGAAGTTTCAGATGGGAACTCCACGGTTTTCACAGTTGTGTCTTCTTGCTTTTTACCTGATAATTCCTGAACAGTTACAATGTCAGAACCTGCATTTGCTTGATCCAACACATCCCTAAGGTTAACCTGGTCCTCATTCTCTGTCGCAAACTGGGGTTTTAAAGACATATTACTACAAGAGAAAATATTTTGGTATGTTATGTTTATGAATAATATTGTAATCTAACCAGTCTGCATAATGTAAGTATGATTCAAATAAGGAAATATCCTACAATGCAACCTGGACAAAGGAGAGTCACTTGACAGCATACAATTTTCCTCTAAAATATCAGAAAGCAAAATTCATTTCACTCTGTACTGCTAACTATGTTATTTAAGAAGGTACTTAGTTGTTCATTAGTTTATGAAGCTATAATACTGGTTTTGCAGTCAGAATATGCCAGTAACTCGAACAAATGCCAAGTTGCTAATTGTATATTACGCCTGACAATCAGTAAATGATCCAATTAAGATCTTAAGTTACAAAAAGAGGATCTTTTTCTCAGTATATACTTGTCTTCAGATCTCACTGAAACTGCAATTAAATTTTATTTTGCAGTTCTTTTCCAAACCAAGTGCAAGACGTTTAAGAGTTATCCATATGAAGACTAAGATAAAATAATATCCAGTAAGACATTGCACGTTTAGGTAAAAACTTGTTTATTATCATTCATTAACAGTATACTTGAAAGTGTGTGAACCAGGAATTGCAAAATGCACACCTAATAAACATTTGAGAATAAAATTATGCAGTAGTTTTTCAAATATTTATTCTTGCATTTAACTTAATGTTTACTCTTTCCATTTAAATTGTCTTTACTTAACATTTTTCTTTAACTGCATATCCATGTATTTCACTCAATCAAAATAACTGTTGATATGGTGGAAAATCCCAACTTTGAATACCAAACATCTTCCTCAGTAAAGAAAAAAGGACAGGTCCATGTAAACAGGACTGTTTATCAAAATATCAAAGATGCACCTGACACAAAACAAAATTGGGCATCAAATATGCATAAAACCAACCTGATTCTGAGGAGAAACGGAATGAGCGAGTACACCTTTTCTCGGAGAGCTGATGTTTCTTCTGCTATCCAGGCTGCCAAAACTCGTACAGTGGCAAACACAATGCTGTCCCACTAAAAGTAAATTAGGAATCATCATTTTAAACATTTAGCAATAAAGACAAAATGCACTCAAACAAATTTAACAAACAGAAGAGTTTTGCCACTTCTTTATTTAATTTTAAGCAACTGTCCAATATCTGTTAATCACACACGAATGTCAAGTCTATGATTAACAATGTTGGAAGTAATTCACATGAAAGTTGTTATTGGTACCACATCCAGATAATTACAATCCTATTTCCTTTATAACCAAATTTTTATACATTCGATACACAGCTCTCCCTTGTTATAATAAGCTTCATTATAATGCAAAACTAAATATAATGCTGAACCAATACAGACTCATGACCAAAATCATACTAATGTATAACTATGGGATGAAAAAAGTATGTAACACTATTTTCAATATATTCTGGTTTTGTAATATCACAATTATCTAAATATCATATCACAATTATCTCTATATCATGTTCCTGTAATATCACAATCATCTATGTATCATGGTTCTGTAATATCACAATTATATATCACAATATCACAATTATCTATATATCATATCACAATTATCTATATATCATGTTCCCATAATATCTCAATTATCTAGATATCATGGTTCTGTAATATCACAATTATCTATATATCATGTTATATCTTGGTTCTGTAATATCACAATTATCTATATATTATGTTCCTGTAATATCACAATTATCTATATATCATGGTCCTGTAATATCACAATTATCTTTATCATGGTTCTGTAATATCACAATTATCTATACATCATGTTCCTGTAATATCACAATTATCTATATATCATGGTCCTGTAATATCACAATTATCTTTATCATGTTCCTATAATATCACAATTATCTATATATCATGGTCCTGTAATATCACAATTATCTTTATCATGTTCCTGTAATATCACAATTATCTATATATCATGGTCCTGTAATATCACAATTATCTTTATCATGGTTCTGTAACATCACAATTATCTATATATCATGGTCCTGTAATATCACAATTATCTATATATCATGGTCCTGTAATATCACAATTATCTATATATCATGGTCCTGTAATATCACAATTATCTTTATCATGGTTCTGTAATATCACAATTATCTACATATCATGGTTCTGTAATTATTTCATAATTATCAATATATAATGTTTCTGTACATATAAAATGATATATTATATAACCTGGAAGGTGGTTACAAGCTATTCTCCAAACATGCATTTTTTCTCTGAGAACCTAATTAAGTGCCGACCATGTTTTTATATCAGACTAGCAGAACATTTGTTGGATTGTTGCACTAAATAAACAGCGGGTCTCCTTTTCTATCATCATGTTAATTATGTTTTTCAATCAAATAAAGGAGGTGGAATAAACAATACAATTTAAAAGACATACAAATCCTATATGCTTAAGAACCAGCAGCACCAGTCATATGTCAGGTAACTCTTTTCAGTTGAGCAAACACTTATAAATATTATTGTGTATGTAATCTAATTAAACAGCATTAAATTAACCTACTCAATCATAACTGTGATTAAAAATAGCAAGGCAACTAAGCGAAATGAGTACTTCGTAAAAAAAAAGAGCTTTGTTTCACAGGTACTGACCATTGTGGGGAAAATGAGTTTCAAAGAACTGTTTCACTGTTACTTGCATTAATATTTTACTAACTGAACAATTCAAAAATTCAGTTTTGGTTGGTTGGTTGGTTGAGTTGTTATGGCGCACCAGCACAAAAAGGCCACTTAGCACCATACAAAAGGTTACATCTTTCGTTTTGTACAAATGGTAAAAAGGTTCTGTATCGGCCAGCAATACGAAACCAAATAGCTAAAGGTAAAACAATGAAAATGGTAACGGTGATAAAAAAATTAATTTTCCCGATCAACGTGGATTGCAAATATTGTATGATAACGAAAACATATGAAAGGTAATTAAAATCTAGTGACCGTACATATATAGCACATAAAAATATTTAAGATGATAACATAAAAGTTAAAACTTATATGTTTACTTCCTTAAGGAAGTATATAAGATAAGAAATGCTAACTGTATCAAAGAGCTCCCTCATGTCTTGCACATTGTAGTATTGATTACATGTAGGTTGGAGGTCGAAACACTCCAGCATAAAGTGCTTAACAGTGAATGGTTCATTGCAAGCTGTGCACTCCTGTGGGTCTTCTCCTTTTAGTATGTAGGAGGATTATTTAAGTATGGCCGATGCAAATTTTTATAAAGACAACCTCCTACCTATGGACAGCTCTGTAGGAAGGCATCCATTCTCCTAGGGTTGGTTTGATGGCATGAAGCATGTTATTTACAGCATCATTCCATGATGCTTGCCATTTCTGACATAAACAGTCAGTTTTGACGTAGATGATTGTCTTACAAAATGCAGTGTTTTTCCTTTTTTCAATTTTATAAAAAGGAATCTTGTTTGTTAGTGTAAGAATACTAAGTTGGTTCATGGCTTCGTACACTCCTTGTTTTGAGAAAATTATTACACACCACCCTGGGAAGCAGACTAATCAGTAAACACAAAAGGACATGACATAATACACAAATGTTTTCACTTACCGTGTTGGTTGTTGAAACCCATTGAAAATGTGTTATCAATCTTTCCGATGTTGGACATTTTGAAAAAAACAATGTGATTTATGGAGAATAGTGAAAAAGTTCATTTGAAAAAGTACTTTATTGACAACTATTTTCGACGTGATTATAAAATGAGAAATCAGTAAACTGCCAAGTCCCCCCCCCATCCCGTGGATCTCTAGATGTATTTTGTCTAGCAGGTTTTTTGGAACTCACACACTTGTGTATAGTGTAATGTTTTTGAATCACAATGTGCACAAATTATCTGGGGAGAGGTGTATTTATATTTTACAGAAAATATACAACATTAAAAACCTTGCAAGGGCTTTCTTGAGCTATTTTCTGAAGGAAGAACAGTACAGCCCCAAAGGCTCCAACCATGGCTGAGTTGAGCTGGACCACCTGTCGATCATCAAGACGGAGTACAGGGCCATTTATCATGAAGTTGATCACAGACTCCAGCAAGGTGTAGCAGGAAGACAGAAGGCTGCTCTTCAGAAAAACCTATACAAAAAAATTTCATAAACCCAAGTGAGACTGTTGCAATTGAATATGTGAAGCAGTGGTGCAAGTTCAAATGACTTTCCAAGAAATTATTTCCCCCACAGCATAACAAAGCAATAGATAAACAAGCTAAGCAAGACTAGTTCAGGAACAACCCCATACAGAGAGGTCCCTACAGCAATCTTGAAAATCTTACCGTTTCATTGGGAAATATTCTGTGATTTCTCAAGGATACATTCTCTCATATTTTCATTAAGAGGGATTTTAATTTTTTTTTTTTTTTTAGGAAATGGTGGTATTTTTAATTTTTAGACAAGAACCCTATTAGGGAAAAGACCCCTTACAGCATGCTGCCACAAATGTGTATCATAAATAACTTGTAATGAATATAGCTTAAACTCAGTTGCTTATTTTCATTGCTGGCAGTGACATCGATCATGCACTATGACCATGTCAATATCATGCATGCATTAGATCAGCATGTCACTCAGAGACATTACTTCCAAATACTGAAAATTCAATATCTGCCATTGTAGAATCTTGCCAAGAGCAGATGATAAAATGCATTTAATAAACAGATAATCTATAAAAGCATCCTGATGCTCAACTAAAAGAAAGAACTTTCCAGTGACTGATGTCTAGCACTTAGGTGATCAGATCAAGGTTTGTTATTGTTAACGAATGTTACAAATTTCTTTACATAAACAGCAAAATTAATTCAGCAATATTTTTGTGTGCACGCTCATTTTTAAACGGGGGAATCATCAACTTTAAGAGAAGATTCATGCAGATGGGCATCATGGAGAAAACAATTACTGACAAAATTTTCTTTAGTTTGGCAAAGGTTGCTTTTGTTGGACAAAATGACCACCAAGAAGTCCTAGTCAGTCACCATGTAACTAGAGGGACAGGCTAGCAGAGCAGTGACTACTTTTACTACCACAGTTAACCATTTACTGAAAAATGATGTCTTCTGATGACACCTCTTTTACTGAGCAATGATGTCTTTAATAATGAACTAGATTAAGATAGATACTAGTACAGTGGAACCCCGATATAATGCTCCCCGCCATAACACAAATTTAATATAATGCAGTCGTAGCATGGCTCCCGAAATTTCGTATATTCATTTACACATGGGAAAAATTTTTTGGAGAAAAGGGCATGGTTCCTGAAATCTGAAATACATTTACATGTATTTTTATAGGAGCATGAAAATATTTGTTTAACGTACAAGAAATAGCGTGCAAAACGTTTATTATAATTTAGTGGAAGAATTCGCGTATGACTTTTAATAATAAACAATCGGAACTTAACAATTTATTCAGGTTCTTTAAGTGATTTTGGAGAAGTGATCGTGCATGAATTCTAAAATAATACAATATATATAACGTACAAGAAATAGTGTGTACAATGCTTGGCTTCTAAAATTTATCAATTTGAACAGATTGTGGTGAAGCTCCATATTCTACTCTAGAAGAGAAAACTGGTTTCAGTAGGTTTTTGAATTGTTAAGCCAAAGTAAACATTATCAAAAGTGTTACTTATTAAGGATCCAGGAGTAAAGCCAGTAAATCGTCTTTGTGATTGTCTTCCATAAGTTCTGTATACAGTCGTTGCTCAAACAATAACCAACGTGGGCTTCTTATTTAACTGCAATCACAGCCAAGCAGCAGACAAAGCTGTCGTTGATACAATAATAAACATCAAAGGACGAAAGCCACCAACATGCATGCTGTGCTTGGTGGTGTGATCAAACAAACAGTTGAAAGTAAATAATATCCACTTAATTATCTGTAAATTAAAAGGATATGAAATTGAACATCCGTTCAGTTTAATTTTGTTTTCTTTAAAAAGTGATTCATAACCATTGCAGGCCTTCATTATTTAGTTATTGAGCTTTATCTGTGTATGTTGTTTGCTTATATAAAAAATATTTTACTGTTATGGAAAAGCAAGTTCAAAAATGCAAGTCGTTTTCTGCTAAAGAGAAACTATATGCCCTAGATCAACTAAAGAAGGGCAAACAACAAACTCAGCTTGCCAGAGATCTAGGAATCAGTGAGTCCACTTTGCTAGGGTGGAAAACAGATGAAGGAAAATTCTGTAGTCTACCCAACATTCGTGCAGAGGAAACTGGTTTACAGCGTAAAAGGGTTAAGTTAGCTAATGACAATGTCCTAGATTCAGCTTTGTAGCAATGGTTTGTACAAGCTCGCTCAGAAGGTGTTCCAATTTCTGGCCCAATTCTGAAAGACCAAGCAGAGAAATTTGATCACTGTATCAATGGAGATGATTCCAAATTTAAGGCTAGTAATGGCTGGCTAGACAGATTCAAGAAAAGGCAAGTTATCAGCCCAGTTCTTGTGTCTGGGGAAATCCGCTCCGCTGACAAAGAGGCTGCCAATTCCTACCCGATTGGGCTTAAAAAGTTGCTGGAGGATGGTTGCTACACAGCAGACCAAGTTTACAACTGCAATGAGACTGGTTTATGTTATAAAATGTTACCTGATCGCACCCTTGCAACCAAGACTGACAGTCACAAACGAGAAGGTTTCAAGAAGAGGAAGGACAGAGTGATTCTAATTTTGTGTTAACAAGTCTGGCAGCCATAAAGTCAAATCTCTGATGATTGGAAAATCGAAAGCTCCCAGATGTTTTATCATTTCAGGACACTAACAGCAAGAATGCTTGGATGAATAGCTAGCTCCATATTTGACGACTGGTTTCACAAAACATTTGTTCCAGATGTTCGGGCTCATTTACGAAAACTCAAGCTGGAGGAAAAAGCTCTCCTCCTGCTGGATAATTGCCCTGCCCACCCCCAGTGGAAATCTTGTCAGCAGTGATGGCAAGATCAAAGTTTCATACCTCCCGAAAAACACTATGTCAGATATCCAGCCACTTGACCAAGGCATAATTTCTGGATTTAAACAAAATTATCGCCGTGAAATGATAAAGGAAATGGTAGCATATAATAATGCATCCATTGACACATCATTGGCATTACTCAACTTAAAAGAAGTATGTCATCTTGGAGGTAAAGCCTGGGATGCTATCACTGCACGCTGCATTGAACGATGCTGGATAAAGGGTCTTGGGCCAGCTTTTATGCACTTGACAGAAAATGATAGTGACGATGAGCTTGAATTTACAGGATTCACTGAAGACGACGTACATTTAGCAGAAGAAGCACACAAAAAATACGAGCACAGTCATCATGATATCCTTAAATGATATTCAGTAGATGACATCTGCCCTATATAGGAACACACATCAGATGACGAAATTGTTACAAATGTCAGTGTCAGCAGGAAGAATGAAGCTGCACAATCAGAACCTGAAACCAGGGACGATAATGATAATGATGACGATGGCACCCCAACTCCCCCACTAAAAGTGTATGTAGCAGTAGTACATTTAGAAGCAAGTTTAAGGTGGCTGGAAACACAAGATGTTTAGAGCGTCAAAGTCCTTCAATTAAGAAATATTCTTGACTTTGCTTGAACCCAACAGTTTGCGGCAAAGAAGCAAACATCATTGGATATATTTTTCAAGAAATGAAATTTAAATTTGGAATCACAATGACTTTGCACTTTGAGCAACGATTAATTTAGCAGTTTTCATATGTTTCTTTTGATGTTCAGAAAATCTGAAATAAAAGTTATTTGCACACTGAAATCATGCATTGATTTTTAATTATTCTTGCAGTTGTTGCATATGATAAAATTTTAGCAGTATGAAATTTGTAGAGACACTGTATGTAGACCTGCGAATAGCTGCATGCAATGACCGTACGATATCAGATGGCAAGTAAATGGTTTCAATATTTTGTTCATCCTATATTTTACACGACAAATTCAGACTCTAACAAAATTATTGAATATTTTAAATCTGTACGATTTTCAATGAAATTACATCCATTATGTATGAACTGACGGCACGGTAGCATACGGTGTTGATACACTTTTCATGATATAGCGATAGTCTGGTATTATCGGTCAATCTATTATCATTCAAACAAATAAAAATTAGTAAACGTTTTTAATGCACAGTAATAACCTATAAATATATTTGCCATCAATTATTTTGAATATATCTTAATTAATGCATTCAAGTTAATATTCATCTGATGATAAGCCAACTTTTGATCATTGTACATGTATACACATATATGTTCTTGGAAAAAGGTTAAATACATGTATTGTAAAACCCAGCATTAACGCGACCCCTCTTTTAATGCAATCCGATTTTATGGACCCCGATCATCGCATTATAGCGGGGTTCCACTAAACAGTTGAAATATCTCTAACATAGCTGATTAGACAAAACATGTCCACTATTTGTAAACATGAGCTCAGCATCCTGCAGTTGCACCATAAAATTGTTGGACAAGGTAAAAATATTAAGAAAGATTGTTTATAATATATGCACTATTATGCCATGGTCTAAACTAGTTTGATTATAAATTATCAAGGTTTTAACAACACAGAATAATCTTACAGCCAACTTTGAACTTTTTAATGAAGGCATTTGCTAAAAATATCATATTGAAATGTATTCACTGCTTAAGCTTAAGTACATCATTTCAACAAGATATTAACAAAAATCACTGACTTCCTAAAAAATCAATGTCAAATATTTTACAAACTTTTTCTCTCTAAATTTTATACCTAGAAGTCCAACAAGCATACAAAGGAAGTCCCTGAATATTTGTCTATTCTTAGAAACAAGGGGAATCTTTAGTAATATGTCACAACATTATGATCAACTACTTAAAGTAGTCGTGTTGGCTCTCACCATAAATAAGAGAATTTGTCTTCTGAAAGTATTTCCATACTTTACTATTTTTCACTTATCATCTATAAATCATCACCATTTAAAATTTTGTTGAATTTCAAAGGACTATTGTCTAGAATATATCAATGATTAAATAATGTACTGTATAATTTGAAAACTGTTACAACTGTTATCTATAGACTGCAATTCAAAATCAATTTCATACTTCTATCAAATTATACCAATCCACATCATGAACTGGCAAATAAAAAAATTATGTAGACTGTCTCTAAATTAAAGTAATCAAGTATGAAAGAATCATGGTCATGCTTCTGATAATCAAGAAATAAATTTCAGCAACCGAAGGACAAGGTTTTATAAAAGCTGATTTTGTCTTCCAATCTCTATTCCTTAAATATGTATTTAATTCTTATCCAGGAACACTTTTAATTAAAGTTAAGTGACCAATAAAAAACCGATGGTGTACTCCTTAATGGCGCATATTTTTGTGAATTATGGACATTATGGCTTACAAGTCCCTATCAAGCTCTATGCAATCACAATAAGATTAAGAGTCAATGATATTATGTACACATCTCTTTTTATTCTGCAACATTGTTTAAGTGATATGTATATTTACAATAAGTATGGTTCACACCTGATATCTATTTTTAATTTCTTTTAAAAAGGTTTGTTTATATTTAACGCCAACTTGCCATGTTGCAACAATTTTTGAATGAATCCTGACAGAATTGCTACAAATAATAATTTATGTATTTCTTAACCGTAAAAAAAAAAATCACAAAAATGTTATAAATAACTTTTATATATCAGTAATTGTAGATGTGGTTAAAGTGTATAATTAGGAATCAAACGGAAAATGTTAGATCATCAGTTACAAAAGCAGAACGTATCGGTGGGGAAAACCTAAAATTATATTTTATTATATTACAAAGTTTATAAAATATTTCTTTTCATTGTTTATAAATATGGACATGTTGAGAGAGAGAGAGAGAGAGAGAGAGAGAGAGAGAGAGAGAGAGAGAGAGAGAGAGAGAGAGAGAACGTTTACTTTTTTATGAGAAAGAGAATTTACCTACTGTTTAATCCCCAATAAAATATTTCTACATCCACCACTAACTATAATCATTAATCGGCAACTTTGATTGTTGAGAAATTCAAGCTATATTTTTACATTTCCCTAATTTTCTTAACATCATATTACTTTTACATTACATGACAAAGACATTAAAGCTGATCTGTCATGAATATCATACACAATAACTATTTATTTTTGTGGCATATATTGCTAAAGCCTTGAACATTAAGAGGAAAACTTGGTTAAATTATGTTGAATTTCAAACTGACAGGGCAACATTTATCCTAGATTAGAGAATGAACCTTTAAATTTAAAGCCTGTGGGCTTGTGAATCTTGTAAACAAAACATTATATCAATAATATTAATTGAAAAAGAATTCTCTAGAGAAAAGAAAAAAATACAGGCTCAGGAGAATCCAAATGACTTCCCCCACTAAGTTCTTCAAGCAGGTGAACAGGGAATAGAAGTACACCAAATGCATAATATTCTATTAAATTATAAAACAAGGAATTCTCTAAACCTTCATTTCAAAAATGCTTTTCTTCTGCAGTAATTGGGAATCTATTCATGCATGCATGAACCCATGCTCACACACATTCATCAAGTTGTTCAACATCATAATTATTTCAAAGGAGCAGATTACTCTGGGATAAAAGATAATTGATGCTAACTTGGCTGAGAATCATTTGATAAATTTATAGCTGAATTTGAAATAATGTTGGGTTGAGTATGAAGTATATGTTGGGTTGAGTATGAAGTATATGTTGGGTTGAGAATGAAGTATATGTTGGGTTGAGTATGAAGAATATGTTGGGTTGAGTATGAAGTATATGTTGGGTTGAGTATGAAGTATATGTTGGGTTGAGTATGAAGTATATGTTGGGTTGAGAATGAAGTATATGTTGGGTTGAGAATGAAGTATATGTTGGGTTGAGTATGAAGAATATGTTGGGTTGAGTATGAAGAATATGTTGGGTTGAGTATGAAGTATATGTTGGGTTGAGTATGAAGTATATGTTGGGTAAGTATATGTTGGGTTGAGTATGAAGTATATGTTGGGTTGAGTATGAAGTATATGTTGTGTTGAGTATGAAGAATATGTTGGGTTAAGTATGAAGAATATGTTGGGTTGAGTATGAAGTAAATGTTGGGTTGAGTATGAAGTATATGTTGGGTTGAGTATGAAGTATATGTTGGGTTGAGTATGAAGTATATGTTAGGTTGAGAATGAAGTATATGTTGGGTTGAGTATGAAGTATATGTTGGGTTGAGTATGAAGAATATGTTGGGTTGAGTATGAAGTAAATGTTGGGTTGAGAATGAAGTATATGTTGGGTTGAGTATGAAGTATATGTTAGGTTGAGTATGAAGTATATGTTGGGTTGAGTATGAAGTATATATTGGGTTGAGTATGAAGTATATGTTGGGTTGAGTATGAAGTATATGTTAGGTTGAGTATGAAGTATATGTTGGGTTGAGTATGAAGTATATATTGGGTTGAGTATGAAGTATATGTTGCGTTGAGTATGAAGAATATGTTGGGTTGAGAATGAAGTATATGTTGGGTTGAGTATGAAGAATATGTTGGGTTGAGTATGAAGTATATGTTGGGTTGAGTATGAAGTATATGTTGGGTTGAGTATGAAGTATATGTTAGGTTGAGAATGAAGTATATGTTGGGTTGAGTATGAAGTATATATTGGGTTGAGTATGAAGTATATGTTGGGTTGAGTATGAAGAATATGTTGGGTTGAGAATGAAGTATATGTTGGGTTGAGTATGAAGAATATGTTGGGTTGAGTATGAAGTATTTGTTGGGTTGAGTATGAAGTATATGTTGGGTTGAGTATGAAGTATATGTTAGGTTGAGAATGAAGTATATGTTGGGTTGAGTATGAAGTATATATTGGGTTGAGTATGAAGTATATGTTGGGTTGAGTATGAAGAATATGTTGGGTTGAGTATAAAGTAAATGTTAGGTTGAGAATGAAGTTTATGTTGGGTTGAGTATGAAGAATATGTTGGGTTGAGTATGAAGTAAATGTTGGGTTGAGTATGAAGTATATGTTGGGTTGAGTATGAAGTATATGTTGGGTTGAGTATGAAGTATATGTTAGGTTGAGAATGAAGTATATGTTGGGTTGAGTATGAAGTATATATTGGGTTGAGTATGAAGTATATGTTGGGTTGAGTATGAAGAATATGTTGGGTTGAGAATGAAGTATATGTTGGGTTGAGTATGAAGAATATGTTGGGTTGAGTATGAAGTATATGTTGGGTTGAGTATGAAGTATATGTTGGGTTGAGTATGAAGGATAGTTAGGTTGAGAATGAAGTATATGTTGGGTTGAGTATGAGGTATATATTGGGTTGAGTATGAATTATATGTTGGGTTGAGTATGAAGAATATGTTGGGTTGAGTATAAAATAAATGTTATGTTGAGAATGAAGTTTATGTTGGGTTGAGTATGAAGAATATGTTGGGTTGAGTATGAAGTAAATGTTGGGTTGAGTATGAAGTATATGTTGGGTTGAGTATGAAGTATATATTGGGTTGAGTATGAAGTATATGTTGGGTTGAGTATGAAATACATGATCAGTAAAATTAAGCAAACAATTTTATGAATATTCCAATATAATATCCAAAGATCATTAATAAGTTCTTGATATCCATGTTATTGTTTATAAGAAATAATGCAACAGAAAAAAATAACCATTTCAAAAGCATCACCATGCCACAATAAAGATAGCAGAACAAACTCATGACATACTTGCATCCATAGGAATTAAATGCATGGAGATGTTTGAGAAAATTACAGTCTTCTGCTGTCTTTGGGTTAAATGGTGTCATAATGGAAAGATAAATGACTAACCTTTTGTGTGTCTGGTTCTTCCAGTACCATTCTGACCTCCACACAACAGAGATGAGTCATGAGGAGGAAGGTCTTAGAATCCTTAGTGTGGGGAGGCAGGATAAATTTGACCCCACACATATCTACCAACACGGCTGCCAAGCGTAAAGATAACTCCCTTTGTATCACATCTGTTGGTAAGAAAAACTTTAATTGAATTTTTATGCCATAAAAAAACATATCCAATCGTGCATTAGATCACATATCTGGCCATCTCATGATCAAAGCCCAATTAAAACCTGTACCTGTCAAATTTAGCCAGAACGGACCGTGCACATTTGAAAAGAAGTTACACAATTTTATTACCAATGCCCACACTGAATGACTAACATGAATCACATTCAGATCAAGTTATGATCAGTTTGCCAAGCAGACCATGATAAATAAATAGTCTGTGTCCTTTGTAATAAATGACAACCACATATGATGACATATCAAGCCTGAAAGGAACTTTCCAACCAAATTTACACAGAGCTGGCCCAGCCATTATCAAGAAGCAGTCCATATCTTTTGCACATGATTGCAATTGAAGTTGCCAAAGATGCAATTTTGCATGCCAAAGGAACCTTCTGTTCATCTGAAGTCCAAAACTGGTTTGCTACTTGAGTGCAAGGGAAGCTGTAATAACTAAAAAAGCCACCACTGTCACAGATTTGATGAGCATGTTCTAAGGAATGTTCTTGCCATGTTTGCTCAAAACTCAGCATTTCTAGAACAGTAAACAACTGGAAATACTGTGGGAAATTATGTATCAATCTAAAGATGGGAAATAACGCCTACAAATTACCTCATATGCCCCTGTTATGTGCCCACACATATCCTAGACATTAACCAGTTTAAGTTTGAGAAAAACCTACATAGGATGTGTGGGTGGAATTAACAGTAATAATAATTAGGGCAGCATAACTAAATGTTTTGTGTTAAACTTCTATATAGGAGATTACAATGGGACCATACACCAGGCTACTGCCTTCACTGCAAAGTTTCCTAAGTGAATCTGATGAAAACTATGCAGTCATGCCCAGGGCTGTGGTTATACCGTCATGAATGTAGCCTGATAACTGTCTGGGCAGCTACCAGAGGCCCAATGAGATTGAGCTCTCTCCTTTGTGAGGCCATGTCCCATAAATTGAAGCTGGAGAAAGCAGAATTGATGTGCCAACCAAATGACTCCAGTATTTCTTAAATTGGGACATCAAGTTTGAAAGCCAGGCTCATAGAAATTGCTCATACTTTGTAAAACAAGATGTTTAAAAGTCATACCTGATCCTACAAAAGTCATACCTGATCCTACAAAAGTCATACCTGATAATACATGACTTCATTCCATGCAGATTTAATAGGTCACTTTAGCTAGAAAACCACGGCTTGTGGGATTATGTTTCCCTTTCCTGTCTAGATCAGTAGCAAGAGCTTCTGATGGGCATTATGAACCTTCTCCATGCATCTCAGATGGCATCTGAGAGGGTCTGAACTGGGTCTTACAAGTGTCACTGGCTGACTGAGGAGAACAGGACCTGGCAGCTCTACCACTTTCAATTGGTCAGTTGAAAAAACTGGATCCTTCAACTGCATTTCTCTCAATGGGTCATTTGAGGAAAGTGGGCAAATAGTTTTAGTTTTTTTTATTGCCGTTATAGATGGCAACCTATTCAAAATTAAATCAGGTTGCATCATCAGTACAATTGAGCAATCTGAACAAAACTTTCATGACATCACATCACTCACCCAACAAGTGTAAGCTAGTGCTATCAGAGGCCAAGAAGCAAATCTTGTATGATAATGAGCTTCAGCAAAGAAAAAACTGGGCTCAAATGAGAGCCAGTAGAGGCATATCAAGATCCTGGAGATGTACCATTTTGGGGACAAATGTAACTTGGATAGGACAAAATGGCAAACAAATGGTCCTTTTCATGATGTCTGAATATGTCTAAAATTATGCAATGATATCACTCGATGATAGGAGAAAACGTTTGTCCTGAGAGAGCAGAAGAAAGATGTAAGACAATTGAGAGATGGAGACTAATAGTGCTGTGATATCAATAATGTATCATCTGTTAGTAAAAATGCACCACATCTCATATTATGCCTTTAGAGTGGAAGGCCATATAGACATCAAGATCAACTCCATAACTGACATTCAGAACTCCTTTTCATGCAAGGTCCCCCTGACAAGATCCAGGCATGAACAAAGAGTTTCTCCAAACACAAATTGATACCGATAACATTGGCTGCTTGCACAGCATGGGGGTCACGAATATTTTCCTAGATACATCTGTCACATGATTGCCACGTCCCCAAATAACATGCATACAACAAAGTAAAATTTAATTTAATTAGGCAAAAATTGCATTACGAAGACCACCTGTAACATAAAATGCATAATAAATTTAGTTTAAAAACACCAATTAAAATATGACCTTGAAAATGACAAGCAAGTCTTTCCTACTGATATCACCTTGGGACATAATGAACATCAGAAATATTAATAAATTTGCAAAAGAAACCCCACAAATATTGTCTACAGCAGGTATGTGAACCTTATGACTTACTAAACCACTATAAATATATGTATGTTTTGCAGGGGGGGAGGGTGTCTGGATTTCTAGAAAAAGTGGAGGTTAATCCCCAAAAATATAATCGGTATTCAACAGTGGAGGTTCTTTTTACTCGACTACAATTAGCATCACACCAATGCTAGCAGAATCACATGGTAAAATATATCCTATAAATATTCCTACCAAGTTTGATGGAGTCTACCTTTGGAGCAAAGAAAATCTTGCCAAATTTCATACAGATATTTCATAGGGTTCAGGTGATTTTCTAAATAAAGGTGTGGCTGACAACCTGACTCCAGTATAACCCACACTCAGTCTGTGGAGGGAATAAAAACTGAAGCTAAGTCCTGCTAAGCTATTCCAACATTTATGCAGTAAAGAGACACATATCTTGCTGACCAGCATCCATAAAATTTCATAATAAAACATCATACAATTACAAACAGCTTTTAAACTGATAATTATGTTGACAGATCCAATTAATGTACAATATATCATAACACTTTATAAACTGGCACAGAAAAAGAAAATGTATTCCCTCAGTAGTCAAACTATTCCATAAATTAAAAGTAGTGAGGACAATTAAATAATTCTATTATAATGAAATGACGGTAATTTGAATCTAAAAGGTTCCATAAGGTACTGCATTTTACCCTGGCCCTTCAATTTTGGTGCTAGAGAAAATACCAGTATAAGGAGCAGGATAATTGATGAAATTATGTTAAAAATTTAAAGCCAAAGTTCTTGTTTTGAAATAAGAGATACGAAAATGTTATAGTAGACTGAAAGAAACTAATGAAAAGAGATGTAAATACGAATTGCTGACAGATGTAAATAAAGAGTAACCAACCCCACCATTTCATGCTCTTGAGAAAAAGCAACTCACCTAACCTGCTTCTGAACATGTACTCAAAACCTGCAACAATGTCATCCAACCATGGAGGGTCTTCTTCTTGAACCTAGAATATAAATAGAATATGGCAAACTTTTCACTGCAAAATATTAAGGTACAAAATTCCATATATGTATGCATTTAAAAACATGGTATGGACTTTTTGTCTTAATTAAGGAACTTCATTTCATTTTATAAAGAAAGGAAAAACAAAGAAAAAGAATGGCAAATAAAGTTGTCCAACAGCGATATAGATTAAATCCAACTGACATTACATGACATCCTTTTGAAAGAAAATTTAAATATGGATTTAATTACTGCTGACCTCTGAATACCAATACCAAGTTTCATTTGTTTCCACAACACTTTCTTTACAAAGCTGAACATAAATGAGGGCTAGAAAAATCACTTGTCCAACAGCTGAGTACAAGTTAAATTTATTGTGGCATACAAAATTTTATTTTATTTGCTAAAAATTACATAGAATTTGAAGGAAACATTTGGATATTAATACCATTTTATAAAAATATGGTACAGTATTTTTTACTTTTCCTGCCCTGTGAAAATTATGGTCAATATTTGGATAACCTTTTGCCTTTTCAGGCTTCTCAAAGGGAGTAAATATGTCAATAAGTTGCATATTTTAGCTCAACTGAACGATATACACTGTGTCCTACTTATCATTAGCATGTCTTTAGCTTATGATTTATTATGCAAAACAATCTTTTAATGTCCCAAAACTTAGGGTCAATGACAACTACCAGCACAATTTCAGTTTCCAAACAAAACCATCATAAAACTTAGGTTGGGTTGGAGGACCATGACTGACCGCTATTTTTACTGCTATAATAAGCTTCTTAACATCTGTACTGCAATGTGGTTACAATAAAATAAAAATCTCTGTTGTGTATCTAATAGTTTTTTTTTTACATCTTTTCTTAAAATGCCATTATTAAGAGATCAGATAATATTTACATCAAAACAAGTTTGTCAATGTATGTGAAGTTACGTCAAACAGCTGCACATCTCACTGTAAATACAATTCAATTGTGAATCAGATATTTTTTTAGTGAACAAAGACTGTCAGGACTACTGAAGCGATCATGCAAGCTTATCAGAGAAATATTGCTTCCCTTATTCACGTTTCTTCAGTTATAGTTTTTTGCATGGTTCCACCATTTTCATATAGACTAAAACAAACCCAACCAGTGCTTGCTCTGCAACATACCACTGATAAAGCTGTATGAATAAGTAGGAAAAGTATTATTGGCATTCTGTTATTATTATTATTATCATTCCAATTTTCACACAAACATATTAAAACACTCATATTGAATATGAATGTTAAACTTTCTCTCTCTTACCTGAAAGTTAAAGAAGAAATATACATATAAGATAAACATCTTTCCTTAAATGGAGAATATATTAATTTCACCAGGAGGAAAAGAATTAAAACGTTCTGAATGGCAGGTAAATGTTATACTAAAATAAGGTTTACTAGCAAGGATAATTTTTCTTGAGTGATTTATCAGATAAATGGGCAAATATATTTAATGTATTCTTCTTAAAACAACATTAAGATAGGACCTAAACAATGCAATGACTCAATGTGGAACAAACCATATTAAAGGGTAAATACATGATTTGCATATGATGGATCCAATTAATTACCAAAATTGATTTTAACTGTATCTGAAATCCAAGTTTATGTATGCCCATTTTAGTTATTCATCAATTTATCATTCTTTTAGTACATACAGATCTCCTTCACACGATAGCTGGGGTCCATGTTGTTATATTGTGATAAGATTTTGATTATATAGTTCATGGTAGAACAATGCTGTATTCAGAATCACAGCGTAATGAAAAACAGCTGTTATGTATTTTTTCTAGAAAAAAAGTTGATTTCAAAATGTAACTTCTTACCACAAATGATATGAACCTCTCTGTTATTATGCCTTATTGATCAAAATCAATTTGCAAATAACAAATAAATACAAGGTCAACTTTAAAATATCTTGATTAATTCAGAACATTTTTCACAAAATATTTATGAAAAACCATGGTTATAATCTGAAAATTAGCACCTAATGACACTCTTTCAGAATTGTGTGTATCATTAATTTCACTTCTGAAAATACCAGGACAATGTATTCAATTTGGTTTCCTTTCTTTCTTAATAAAACTGTCACTTAGAGTGTTTGAAAATCAAGGTTGAATATAAAATTACCAGCTAAAGCTGTCTGAAAAATTAGACGAATTAAAGAATGAGCAACAATTAAGAGTCGGGCATATATAACACATATTTTATGTTTATGTCAATATTTCAGATACTATTGTCTCTGCAGTCAAGAAAATTCTGAGTAGTAGTGCATCATCATACTAAAAGTAGGTCACTGTGGCCAGTTTTTCACCTAACAGTGATCAAGTACACTTTTTACAGTCAGATTCTTGGGTACTACTGCTTACTGATTCATGAAAACAAATCTGTGCATGGACCCTTCATAGTTCAAGACAACCTTACCGAAAGTAAGTCACCATGACTACTTTTTCATACTCCAGTGTTCATTTACATTTTTTCATGTTTAGATGAGCTTCTCAGATATTATTGCTTATACAGTAATGGCACTTGTTAACTGCATGCATCCTGAAAATCAAAAGTAGGTCACAATGATTTTTTTTTTTACACTTTAGTGACGGTGAGCATTTTCTGACCTGTTGCTGGTACACTCATGAAACTTAGCAAGTCTTGAGAGATACAGCTTCAACATGCTAAACAAGCAAAAAGAATCAAATAGCACATGACTTTGTCCCTACTAATGACCTTGATCTTTGAGTTAGGAATCTGACTACTGTACAACAAAGTACTGACCATGGTAGTGTTATGCATCTGCTCATTCAAAGAAACACAAAAAATGAGTGATTACAACAAGCTTTGTAAATTTTAACAAAAATAATTTATTTTCCTAGAAAACATGGAGAAAAGTTAAATATATGAAACATGACTTACAATTTACAAAAGAGATCCAAATTGTTTGTTATAATGATATGAAAAAACATATTTTCATTGACCAGTTCTAAATCGACACCGTCTGAAGTTCAGTTCCGGTCCAAGATGGCGGATGATGTCAGATGAAGGCTAACACAAAATTTCAGAATTTACACTGTGAAGCACAATTATTCTTTTCCAATTTAGAAGAATTTCAGAAAATGTCTTTGTCCAAGCCAGTAGTGTTGTTCTCCAGGGAAAAAAATTATTTAGAAAGACGAAGTACAATTATCTCCATTACAAAAACACATGTCGTTCTATGTAGATACAGGAACAAACAACTTCTAGCACAGAAATAACTTTTATAAGGTAATAGAAGCTATGTGACTCTCTAAGATGTTGAAATCGGCTTTGACTCTGAATTTTCTTACGGATAATCAAGCATATAAATGAAGCTAATTCATCATTTCATGTACAAGCGCATGGAGGACACGTGTAATTTCACAATGCATCAAGACTTTAGGAAAGCCTGAACAAGTATCAGCCAATCATTTTCATTGCTACTCCTGAATGTTTATTTGCAATGAATTTACTATCTTACACAGCTCATGCTTACATAAGTCACATTCAAGATTTAAGTAAACACGATGTTTCTAACAAAATATTAGACCCATGCTAACATAATAATAATAATAATAATAATAATAATAATAATAATAATAATAATAATAATAATAATAATAATAATAATAATAATAATAATAATAATAATAATAACAACATTTAATGATATAAAAATGATATAAAAACGAAATAAAAAGATTTATACAGAATCTATTCCTAAACACACACAATTCAACCACAGGCTTGTAACAGTTGTATATCATGAAAATATATGAACAGGTTGTAAAGTAACAGTCTGAATAAGGAAACAGGCCACTGACTTGCACTATCATATTATAGCTCATTATAGTAATGAAATAAGACTTTACATGCATATTTACCAAGCAAGAAACTAATATTGTGCTGACTTATGACGACAAAATAAAGTTCGGCCTATGTTGTTTACATACAAAGAAGCTCAGGATATGTATTTGAGTTCATACTATATCCAGACCTATACATCACACTACATCTTGTATTGCAACACAGCCTTAGTAATAAGATAAGCTGAAATGAGTCTGCATTTAATCCAATGACAATGACAAAGAAAATACATTCAAAATTTTGTGAAAGCTTAAAGGACTATAGAAATGTTTTGAACATGGATGATAACCAGTGACCTAAATGCAAAACTTATCTGCATGAATAGATGCATGGCCAGCCATAATTGCATGAATGGAAGCAAAGCCATCCAAACAAGGGTAACATTATATTGGGTATTAAAAACACTAAACATGATGCAACCAACATCTCCAGTGAAATTTGTGATGCACTGGAATTAAAAATTATGTTGAGGAAAACAGGTCTCAACCATCAGCTAAAGTTGAAAACAGTAAAAATTTCCTTGCATAAAAGTGAATCAATTCATTAAGGTTTACTTTTATGCAACTTACCATGTGTACTGGCATTGTTGTTAGGAAAAAGGTCAAGGTCTTGCACAGCTCAAACTTTCTTGCCGTCTGTACAATATTGAAATGTGAAAGATAGAATTTATTAGCAGAATAAAAGAGCCACTTTAGATAACTGCACTTTTTTTCGATATAAATAGTTTTACTTACTACAAAAAAAATTCTTACTTGATTGAGTTGATTCCAGATAGCATGCAGTTTTATGATGTCAGCTAATTAAAATATCAGAATTCTGAATGCCAAGGCCAAGGTTAGAAACCAGTCAGCTGCTAGAAAAAAGTAGGTATCAGTTGGCTCCTAGAAATAAGTAGGTACTAATTGCCCACTAGACAGAGGTAGACACCAATCGGCTCCTAGAAATAAGTAGGTACTAATCGCCCACTAGACAGAGGTAGATACCAATCGGCTCCTAGAAATAAGTAGGTACTAACTGCCTACTAGACAGAGGTAGATACCAATTGGCTCCGAGGAATAAGTAGGTACTAATCGCCCACTAGACAGAGGTAGATACCAATTGGCTCCTAGAAATAAGTAGGTACTAATTGCCTACTAGACAGAGGTAGATACCAATTGGCTCCTAGAAATAAGTAGGTACTAATCGCCCACTAGACAGAGGTAGATACCAATTGGCTCCTAGAAATAAGTAGGTACTAATCGCCCACTAGACAGAGGTAGATACCAATCGGCTCCTAGGAATAAGTAGGTACTAATCGCCCACTAGACAAAGGTAGATACCAATCGGCTCCTAGAAATAAGTAGGTTCTAATCGCCCACTAGACAGAGGTAGATACCAATCGGCTCCTAGAAATAAGTAGGTACTAATCACCCACTAGATAGAGGTAGATACCAATTGGCTCCTAGGAATAAGTAGGTACTAATCACCCACTAGACAGAGGTAGATACCAATCGGCTCCTAGAAATAAGTAGGTACTAATCGCCCACTAGACAGAAGGTAGATACCAATCGGCTCCTAGGAATAAGTAGGTACTAATCGCCCACTAGACAGAGGTAGATACCAATCGGCTCCTAGAAATAAGTAGGTACTAATCGCCCACTAGACAAAGGTAGATACCAATCGGCTCCTAGGAATAAGTAGGTACTAATCGCCCACTAGACAAAGGTAGATACCAATCGGCTCCTAGAAATAAGTAGGTACTAATTGCCCACTAGACAGAGGTAGATACCAATCGGCTCCTAGAAATAAGTAGGTACTAATCGCCCACTAGACAGAGGTAGATACCAACTAGCTCCTAGAAAGAAGTAGGTACTAATCGCCCACTAGACAGAGGTAGATACCAATCGGGTCCTAGAAAGAAGTAGGTATCAATCAGCCACTAGACAGAGGTAACAATCGGCGTTATGCTCTGCCTAGTAGTCACCATATCAGGTAGTTTCAATGCTTAACAGTCTATCAGATTTTGATGTGAAGCAACCATCCTTTTCGTAGCTTGATTATGATAAAGGGTAACTGCTTGGTCTTTAAAATCTGCACTAAATTCATTTAATGTACCAAATTTATGGAAAATTGATATATTTTGTCTTAACTCAATAATGACATTATAAGAATAGCATTCAAAGTTGCTTCATTAAGATGAACATTAGATTGGCCAATAAATATGGATGATGTTTTTCATTGAAATTTGTCCTATGCCATAGACTTAATATCTTGTGAAAACAACTCTGAGTTTTATATCTCCATCCATATTGGACGGCACATCAGCATAATTTAAAGACCCCTATTCCAGGAAGCTTTTTGTCAGAGTTTGTCAAAATTCGAATTCCGTTCACTATTTTTTTCAAAACACAGCGCAATGTGTAAATATGTTTATAGTTTTATAAATGACAGCATAATTTGCATGAATCTGAAAGATGTTGGTACTAGAACATTTCTGTCAAATTTATTCCAAGTTTAAAAAAAAAAGTTTACAGCTTTTCTATTTGTATTCACAAGTGCTATATTAGAAAGGCAGATTACCATTATCTGTACAAATGTCTTATATTTAGGCATAAATCACTGTCTATAACCTTTATATATCATCCTGCAAATGCATGTGGTGTTTATCATATTATTCAAATTTTTTATTTTCAAAGAGAATTGAAAGGTAAGTTCACTTTTGAGTCTAAATTAACTCTTTTTAAAAAAAAATATTTCTTACAAGTCAGACTGTATCTAGATCTATAACCTATACCTGATCTTTGTGGAACAATGCTGCCAGATGCTGAACCAGCTGATTCAAGGCTTGTTTGTTGTACTGCCATGTGATCGGACCACATTCATTGAGCACATGCAACAGGATGTCATATGCTTTCTCATGCCCTATAGATAAAAAGTATAACATCAAACATTTCAAGCACCTTAAAAAAAAAACTTTAATGCATACAATTTTGTATACTTTACATAATCAACATATTCACAAGTTATTTTAAGTTCTTATTATTCTACAAAAAACATTCATTTAAAATGCCTTTAAATTCCTATTTGAAGCTTTAACTAAAGATGTTGTTGTTGGGTTTAGCACCATTTTTCAGCACAAGATAGAAACAGTACCTTTAAAAACTCTGGGAAGAACCACTGACCCATGAGAAGCTACTGGCAAGCTTTCTCACGTTCCGACGTTACTCAAGCCCAAGACTTGAACCCAAAAAGACAGAGATGAGATGGAAGTGATCTGAAACAGTAAGCACTTTTGACCACTCAGTCACTCATGGTCCCCTATAACTAAAGAAAAATGTCTCAAGCCAAGTTATGACAAAGGCTAAATTTTGCTAAGAAGGCAAACAAAAATGAAACCAGTTGCAGCATTGTTACTAAAGAAACATCTGTTTCAAATTTAATTGATAATTAAGTCTAGACACATATTCTTAAGTAAAGCCTGGACACAAAATTCGCAGAGATTATGTAAACACAACAGTACTATGAACTGTGTTTAAGAGTCCTCCATGTAGATGCTTGAGATTATTAAATTATCTCAATGACCACAACCTTTCATCAAATTGCAGTAAACTTAATGTGCAGAAGCCTTCATTTTTTTTTCTTATTAGACTTAACATGACTGTGACCTTTGACCTTTAAACCCAATAATCTTTATTACCCTAAATGCCACTATGTTTTGTCAAGGACTCTGCTACAGAACAAAGTTATTCTGCAAACCAAATTTGTTTTGGGCCACAATGATACAGACTTCTGACCGTTTAATCACCAAATCAATAGGCCTGTCAATAGGATGCAAATCTTCCAGAAACATCCATCACAATACATAGTTTAGAATTATAACTATTATACAAAAACATTCTCTTCTTTAAGTCACAGTGAGCTTGACTTTTAAAGCTTTCATCTCAAAATCAACAGGTCCTTCTTTTCCAGCATGAAAGTCATCTGCAAACAATGGTGAAGGTACATGGTTAATAAATTAAATGTAAATGCGAAAACCATCTTACCATCAGTGATGTGATGTGATTATGATTTTTAACGTAGCTTTAACAATTTTTCAGTCATATCGCTATGATGTCTGCAGTGTGGCAGTTTATAGTGATGTCTAGCACATAGGGTATCATGCTGCAGACATGTAACATGATGTCCCACCCAGTCACATTATCCTGACACCAGGCTGACCCATCCTAACACTAACCTCTTAATGCTGAAAAAGGAAGCTGTTAGTACCATTTTTGTAAGTCTTTGGTATGACTCGACCAGGGATCAAAGCCACGACCTCCCGCATCCGAAGCGGACACTCTAACCACTAGATTACCATAGCAGTTACCATCAGTGAGCTTGACCCTTGACCCTTGACCAATTGACCCCAAATTAATAAGCTTCTTCCTTACCCCAAATGCAAGTCAACCACAAACAATGGTCCATTTCTGTGATGTAGAACAATGTTACTGGGTAGAAACTGTTTTTCTTTCATCTTCTAACTTCATCTTTGTCCTCAAAAGTGATAGTATTCTTTCTTAACTGCAAGCCATCCATAAGATTTTATGCAAAGATTATGTTGGAGCCCCGAGTGGCTGAGGGTATAAAGTGCTGACTGTTAGGGATCACTGCCATCTCACCTCTGTCTGTGTGAGTTCAAGTCCAGACTTGGCTGATGTGGGTAAGTGAGAAAGCCTGCCTGTAGCTTCTCGTGGGTCGGTGGTTCTTCCAGGGGTTTTCCAGGGTTCTTCCTCTACCATTAATACTGGCCAACATGTATAGCCTATCTTGTGCTGAAAAGTGATGTTAAACCCTACAACACCAACAATTATGTTACTGTGCAAAGACCATATTATTCTTAGTGATACAGACTTTTGACCTTCTGATACAGAATTGCTTCTCGTACCCTAAGTTTGCAAACTGATGATAATGGAAAACTCAAGTTATTGTACGGAAACAATCTTTATTCTATTTTTTAGGAAATGACCTTGATCTCCGAGTTTTGTAACCGCAATCTTTTTAAGGTTCTTCCTTATGACATATGCAAACAAACCATTGATACAGTTTGTTAACTCCAGATGGTGGAGAACTCCATAGATTGTGCAGAAACTGGCTATCTATTTTCAGTCACAGTGACCATGACCTTTCACCCTAGGATCAGTATGTTTATTCCTAACCCGAAGTAAGGCATTCTGAAAATCTGATGACTGTAAATGGTGCAAAATCAAGGTAATATTGTGTGGATAATATTTTCCTTCCTTAAGCTGTAGTGACCATGACTTGTAATCTTTTGACTTCAGCATCCATAGGATTGTTCCTTACACTCAGTGCATGCTATTCACAAGTTTGGAAAATGTACATGGTGGACAAAATGAGTTACTGTGCAGAAATGAAATTTGTAACAGACAGAAAGAGACAAATGAATGGACATTGTAACACAATACCTATGACAAGCATAAAAAGAACATTTTGAACAAATGCTGGGTCCGATACAATGAGTCACTGCAGGACATACAGTACTAATTACATGGAAAAATGGGAACCAGCCTGGAAATGGGTGAACATAAAAGAGTATATATTGGTTTGGCTGGCCAGGGCTGGTTAATAATGAAAGTTATTTTTTATGAAAATTAATATTTTGAGAGCTTATCCTAGATGTAACTGAAAAAAATGGAGAAACTGTTTAATTGATGGAATTTCAGTCCTTAAGTCTTGAATTTGGAACACTTATTACTGAAATTAGCACCTGGCTCTTTGGTGCAGCATTGAAAGCACATGTTTCAAACAAATGCAGGTCCAGAAAATGCTGTGGCTCATATCCTTTCCTTTACACAGAAGCCGACACCCAGGTTTCATCTATACTGATGTATATAGGTTTGATCATGAGTACTCAGAAATTCAAAGCTATTTATGGTGTTAGCATAGGTTTACTATGGGAACTGAATTAGTATTTCAAGTCCTGCAGTCAAACCTGGTTATCATCAAGGGTGTCAAAATTTAATTTACATAACATGGTCTTGAGGTATCAGGGTTTAGTTGTCAAACCTATTGCATAACAATGGTTATATATTTGAAGAACCAAAAAATGTGTATTTTTGTTTCTAAAAACAAATGGCATTTCTAATGCACAATAAAAATAATAGTTCAATCATGCCAGGTTGCACAAAAGAAAGATTGGCAGTCTTTTAAATGAGATTTCGTAACAGAATGCACATTTGTACCACACATTGATTTAATGTTGTTTTTCTTTCTCTGTGAATAGCCTCATCTCTTTGGTGGACTAAATACTTTTCTCATGCTGACCAAACTCTAGGTCAATTTAAATACATTTATTTTAACTAATAGCAAAATGTAACTGACCAAAATTGTGCATGAAAATAAATTACTTCTGTTGATTATCAGAGGATCATTTACAAAGGTATGCCTGATTTTACCAATAAAATCTGCACTTGCCTCTGTACTGGAAAAAAGATAAGGCTGTCGGTATTCATGTACAAAGAAACGGTAAAATGTGTCTTTAAAGTTAACTGTCTCAACATCAAATTCTCTAAGAAGCTGACTTATTTTATTTATACAGTTGTAGTCCCATGTCCCCCGTCTTTGATCAGTGACCATCAGCAACAACACAGTGCCAGAATAAGAGTCAGTGTATCACTTTGATTGACTGCAAGGCTTTGATATTCAAGATAATGTCATACAAATTATAGCACTCTTCTTTCTATTTCATAGACATTTACCCAAGCCGACACTTTTTGCAATATTCTGTTTGCGCTGAAGAATCTGTAATTATTGCACAGCCATCAACAATTTCATTAAAAAAAACTAAAGGGCACTATAGATTTTTAAATACCATTTGTGGTTGTATTTACTTTTATTTAAAACAAATTAATAACACATGTATGTTTGGGGAGGGGTAACCAGCCTGGCTTGGAATTTTGCCAGTTTTTGTTTATTGACGATTCTGAGTTTATAAACCTTTGGTGTGGCAAAATTAAAAGACTTTTAATGGATGCTATCCAATTTTTTTAAGGACCCAGATGCCAAGTGCAATTTAGGTATATTTATCAATGGCAATTTAAAGGATTACACATAATGTTGCAAATTTCTGACAAGGAGCTTCATAATATTTGTGCAACAGGCTTGAGACTTTGTAAGAAAGAATTAAAAAAACCCCCAAATCTTAGGAGAATAACAGCACTTTATTTCTAAGAAAAACAATTAAATTCAGATCTCTGTATGAAGAAAAAAAAATACTCCTATAGATTACATAGAAAATAAGGTACACAAGGTTCAATAATAAAAATGACCTGGCCTATTACCAACCTAAGACATTGCTATGTGTCTGATAGAAACAAATAAATCAGATGAGATGAATAAATGCACAACTTACAAACAAAACTCAACAGGATGGAAATTTTGATTTAGATTCTGAGTTGTTAGCCCTGTTTTTTGGTAATGGCAAATTTGTAGAATGTTTCATTATGGAGGAATAATCCACCATTATTTCACATTTAAGTATATGGGAAATTAATTACCAGGTCTTGTATTCTTGTTTTTGACACCAACTGGGGCTGAATACACACTTCCCAGGCATTTTGCTCCAAGTGAAATGGGTAAGCTCTTGTAGAAACATACGGAGATAAATCTTCCATATTCTAAATGCAATGTACATGTGTTTATCCTCTGTTGGGTGTGAATGCAGCCTCCTGAATATTCGGTAGAGTAGAGTTTACAGAGATTGCCAAAGCCCACCTTCTCTCTACGATACACTTCACAAAAAACACATCAATCAACCTTGTATACATCAACCTGCACAATGTTTGTGTGCCTAAAGTTGTCAGCAGTGGATAAAATTGATTTCTGGAACAACTATGATATATGACATGATGCATTCACGTAGCATTCTTAAAATTGCCTACTTTGAAAGCATACTGGATGTTGCTGCATCTAATTTTTTAATATCTTCTGTTGTGTGTTTGCTCAAACAAATTTTACAGGTACATTTACATGTAGATGTAAGTAAATTGTGTAGAAAGCTGCCTTTCTGTTAACAGGCATACAGCCATAATAAACGCCCAAAGTTTGGTCACAATGCCGAAAAAGTCAATTGTACACCAAAAATCAGAAGCCTGAACAAATAGTGACCATTTTTGTGTATATTTTTTATTATCATTTGTTGAGTTTAACCAGCTGATACACCATGATTTGAAGTACAAAGATGTACCGCTGCCACTGATAATAAAGAAGAAGAATGATTCTAGGAAAAGATTTAAACACCTTTTATTATTCTCTATAATCAGGTCCATGCACTATTATAAATGTCTGTTTAGTCATGTGTTGTAAACCACCCAATAGCAAACAGTTTTATTTAGATTACATGATGTAATTGTATGAAAAGAAACTTTCATACATTTATTTGTCAATTAATTTGATATTTTTCAAGGAAAAAGCTATTTTCAGAAACTTTTCAAGGATGAATCAAAATTCAAGTAAATTTCAAGATACCATGCAGATAGTTGATAGCTAACACTTCCATCAAGCTTGGAAAACTTAAAAATTAACTACAGTTTCACTTTATACAAAAAAACATCTGAACCAAAGTTGTTAATTGTGTATGGATTAAGTTGGTGACTGACTGTGATGATACTGAAATGGGATTACAATATATTTTGTTAAAAAAACATCTCAAATTTTATCCTATCTTTGTTTAAATATATAGTGTAAAAAAAATTTAGTATTTTTAACTACATTTATTGATGCTAACCCAATAATTTACTGAGTTACAGATAAAACAAAATTTACAATGTTGTGTGGCATAAACTATATTTAAGTGGTGTTGACATGTGACTGTAAAAGTCAAATGTGAATTCATTTCACTTTTTTTACTCTTTAGTATTCTTTACAACATCATTTTCTCCACTCAATGCAAGTCATAAACCATGCACTGATGAGATTGGCTGATAAGCATTTGTAACAGTAAAATTTTGTACCGACTTTTCCATCCTTCATGGTAAAGTAGAAATGACAGATCATGTTGTAAAATTTCTCTGCGACGGATATTAAGTTGCATTATACTGAATTAAGTGGGTCCATGTGTCACTTCGGGCTGAATCTTATGCCAACATAGCAAGGTCATTGATGTAATGGGTTGTGATAAGTGGGGGGCAAATTAGCAAAACAAAGAAAGATTTTTTGGTACGAAAACCCTTGACATACAAAAGTTCTTAAGATAACCAAGGTCAAGATAAATGGGTTTGACTTTTTAAGATGTATTCATGTATTTATACTTGAGGTAGAACAAAATATTGCTCTAAAGGTGAACTGGCAATTATCTACATTTTTAAAGTTGAGCTCTACTACTTTCTACTTTTGAAACATAAAACAATAAACATTTGTCTTGAAAAAATACCCCAGTATTTTATTGTGTTCCATGTACACATTCCTAAAACCAATGAGAACCAATGTACTGGAGACTGTAACTGTTCCACCAGTGCAAAGATAGGTGCAATGTATACATGCCAACCCTGAGAGATGTGTAAGCATAATAGTTTCTGATATAATTGGTAAAAAAGCATAATTTGACCATAAATACATAATCTATATATTACTATTGCTAATATTAGTACACCAACTTTGTTGAGGTAGCTACTGGTAAGCTTTCCCACATACCCACACTGGCCGAGCCAGAGACTCAAACCTACTCAGACAGAGGTGATCCTTAATGGTGAGTTTTAGAACACCCAACCAGTTGGAGCCCCATGTATAAAGTAACGTGTTGAAAAATGGCATTACAGCCAAAACAAATTTTTACCCACAAGCAAATTCAGTATATCACTGTCTTACCATATGTTTGATTCTGAGTGATATCTGCCAATGCAGACACTGTTGTTTCTTGATACAAAAGGACTTGTCCTTCCTCTGATTGAGACAATACACTGAAAATTGCTAGACAGTCATCAACTATATCACTTCCCCCTTTCTGAGACTCACTGCAACTAAAGAGAGAAAAGCATAAATTTATTTACATTTAAAAATCCTCCTGTCAAGAGACTCAAGTCAATCCATATATGTTCCTAAGTATAAGCAGGATGTAAAAGTCTGAAGGCAATTTCATTATCTTCAGTTTTAAAGGTACAAGTTCTGCAGAATACAGAAAACTTGGTGTGGAAGTAACTCTAGTGACTTTAGTATTAAGTTTATTCTTTATATTGATGATTAGGGCATGATGATACATAAATTATTTTTCTGCCATAGCAGCTTCACTATGTGTGAAGTTTACTGTATGCCTAGCATGTGAAGCTTGCTTGGTATAACACTTCCTTCTTGATCCTGCAAATGTGATATCTATATCTTTTGCAAAGGAAGAACAAAATCCTTCCATATTAATTGGATTTGGGTTGGTGTGGTTGATCCAGGCTGATGTGATGTTAGAATCTTAATTCTGAAGCTGTGTTCTTTTGGTTGCAAGTCCAGTATGGTAATGATTTAGCCACAGTTCCTCTGAAAGGTAAATCGGACACTGAACCTTAATTTCTTATATAAATTTTCTTTTTAAATATATTTTCAGCTACAAGTGTATAAACTACAGTGTACATGCATAATCATACAGCATTACCAAGCATTCAAGATAATCTTACAAAATTACCAAGCCATTCAAGATAATCCTACAGCATTACCAAACCTTTCAATATAATCCTACAGCATTACCAAACCATTTAAGATAATCCTACAGCATTACCAAACCATTTAAGATAATCCTAAAGCATTACCAAAACATTCAAGATAATCCTACAGCATTACCAAACCATTTAAGATAATCCTAAAGCATTACCAAGCCATTCAAAATAATCCTACAGCATTACCAAACCATTCAAGATAATCCCACAGCATTACCAAAGCATTCAATATAATCCTACAGCATTACCAAACCATTCAAGATAATCCTACAGCATTACCAAACCATTCAAGATAATCCTATAGCATTACCAAAGCATTCAATATAATCCTACTGCATTACCAAACAATTCAAGATAATCCTACAGTATTATCAAGCCATTCAAGATAATCCTACAGTATTATCAAGCCATTCAAGATAATCCTACATCATTACCATGTCATTCAAGATAATCCTACAGCATTACCAAACCATTCAAGACAATCCTACAGATTCAGCAAGCAATTCAAGATAATCCTACAGTATTATCAAGCCATTCAAGTCTGCTCTTAAACATTTGATAAGTAATGTGACATCAACACAACATTTGGAAGTCCTCTTGAGTTTTCCTGTATGTATATATTCCAATGTAAAAACATGTTCTATCTTATGTAACAGAGCAAGGGTGAAGCTTTACTGTTACAAATTTAACTAATTTATATAGAATGAAATTAGATCTTTAGTAAATAAACACAAATCCACTGAGGTGACTAATGCTCTAACAGCCAAAAAGAATTTGCAGGATTTCTTTACTCCTCTTATCTTTTATAGTCAATGAAGAAAATCATCTAATAATAAATTCTTGCAAAACTCTAACAAACCAAATTTTATAAGTAAATTATTTTCTTGTGTATCTGAACTAACACATTCACAGGAGCAAGAGAAAAATCGTGGCCTCAACTCCCTGACAAGATATCATGCACAGAAGATCACTGAAATCGTCACAGATATTGTCAAGATATACACACATGCAAAGTTTGATTTAACCCATCTTCATTGTGTAGGGGATGAGCATGGAGGTTGAGGTGCTAAAATACCCCTGCCAGGTTATTTAACTGGCATCATTCAAGGTATCCTTCAGACACATCCACAAATTTGGTTTGAAAAAATCTATTCATGCCTGTTTGTGTTATCATGCTCTCAAGCCATCACCCCCTGCCCGTCATCAAGACCTTTGACCCTAAAAATCAATGTCAGAATGCTAACAAAGTATTTATTGGAAAACAACAAAAAGGAAACTCTGATAAAAATTCAGTTGTCACTGTGTTCACAAGCTGAGTCAAGTACAAAAATGGCCTTTGATTTGACCTCAATATTAAGTGGGTCAGGGTTTCAAAATTTTTCACATTTTGGCAGACATTTCGGTGGAGAATCTTAGGCCTGTATGTTACATGTGCAATACAAAGCACAATATGTAGTGTAAATCATCCAAAACATTTGTCCAAAGAATTGTTCTAATGATGGAAAAACTATTGTCATGGAAATGAAGGTCCTGTTTGATCACTTGGCCACTTGTTAGGTTTCATCAATGCATATAGTTTGGAGAATATGAACACTTGTTATGCTTAAATACACTTAAAGAGAATGCCCAGTCCACCATCAAGTTGACTTCCTGTAAGGAAAAGGTAACATTAATGTTCCAATCTAGTAACACATTATGAATATGAATGGAATGATATTAAAGTTCTGGCAAGATTTAATGACTTTTAATTGGGATATTTAAAATAATATATGGGGGCTGTCATTTTAAATTTGAGATAACAGGAAGCCCTAAGTAGTAAAGCAGAATCATCCATGGACCTGAGCAAGACTCATAATATGTGCAAGCAAACGTTTGTCTGGTTTCATGTTTCTCACAATTCCGAGCTGTATCACCTGATAAAAAAAATGTCCTGGAATCAAACAGTTCAGCTAGCCATATAAATAAGAAATCTAGGCAAAATGGATGATGCTGTCAATGTTTCCAATACAAAAAGCTGATTGCAGCTTTCTCATTTTAAAATTTGTATCCATATCTAATGGCAGATCTGCATATCCACAATCCAGTTGAAAAGCTTTCACATAAAGTTACTTTGCCCAATTTTCAAATTTCATACAATGCTTTCTGATAAGTATTTTAAAGGTTTTTTTTACCTTTTCAGTAGCAGTGACACTATTAAAGACTGTGATATCTGTGTTAATTTTAAAGACATTCATACAAAGATGCTTTGTGCAAATTTGGTAGAATGTATTTAAACAGTTTTATAAAAAGTTATTGAAAGGTTTTGTAGTTTTAGTACATATTGTTACATATATAAAAATCATTTCAACAAACCAGAAGGAACTTGATGACAGAATGTTTTGTCAAACATAGTTTAGTGGTTTTCTAAAAAAGTTAACAATGTTCAAAACTTAAAAAATAATGGCCATATTTGATGGCAAATTGCTATAATCCTGAAAGGTCTTTATGCTAGGATACTCTGCCAAAATTGGTTGAAATGGGGAACTGATTTCAAATACTTTCCTTGAATCCCAAAAAGATATCACTAACTCCAGATGAAAAAAGAAAGAAAATAAATATTTTGACCTTCTATTAGTCTTTATCTACCAACACAATCCTTATAACACTATGATGACCTCTACCGACAAAATAATTTTTAGTCATTCAGTCATGAAATATATTATTTATTTCATGTTACACAGAAAAAATTGGTTTTACATGAATGCAATGGTGTATTTGGTCCTTTCAAATGATTTAAATGAAAAACAATAATATTTTAATGGTGCCATTCTGAGCCAAACTCTTCACATATAATTTACATACAAGAAATATTTTCCCCTTTTTTTCAGTCTAACTATTTATTATTTTCATATACAGTGGTTCTACTTTTATTCCTTGATGTTCAATCTCAGGAAACATTTTGAAAATAGTATCTAATTTTCAATCATATATACTTGCATACAAGTCCGATCCAACTAGAAACTGCACAGACACAAATTGGCCATCACATATTCCTTGGAAAATCTGAGTCTATGCAGTATGTTAAAAGTAATTAGTACAACCCCCATCAATGACCCTGATCTGTTTGTGCACTATGCAAAAACAGATTAGTCTATCTTGCTTGCACCAAGTACAAAATGGAATCTACTTGAAATTAAGAAGCCAATAGCTTAAAATAAAATTATTATAATTATCATTATATTATATTATTATTATTATTATTATTATTATTATTATTATTATTATTATTATGTTTGTTGTTTCTGTTGTCAGACCTGATAATAAAATGCAATGTAAACTGAATATAGATTTCATAAATTTCAAAGACATATCAAAAACCTAAATGAATGGTTGCCTGACGATCTGTACTACGAACATTACAAAGTTCCTCACACCACATGGTTTTTAACTATTTTTTTTTTGTTGTTGGCAAAACATATTTATAAAACAAACTAATTGAAGTCTGTGTCCTAAATAAGAGCAAAAATACTAATTACAATAATCCACAATCATTGTCATCTTCCAAGACTAGTTTGGGGATTTGATCAATTAAAACTTAACCATCTGACTTCACTGAAATGTCGGTCAATTGAGTGTTATGTATTTTTCAGGTAGTAAGTCTTGTTGTCAATTTTTGAAAATAGAAAAGTGAAATCAGATACTGCTGCTGGGTGAAATTCTTCAACATTTTGCCTTCTGTTTCCTGATTAAGCATGTGTACTAGTGGAAAGTACTTTATAATTGTTGTAAAATGATAAAAGTAGCTGTTGAAATAATCCAACTAAAACTGATTATTTGTAAACAAAAAACTATAATTTTTTGGATCCAACTACTGCAGCATACTTTTTGCAAATCAAAAAAGAAAAAAACTGGCTTGCCACTGGAGACCATAAACTGCAGATATGTTACAGTACCATATTTACACTGATCCATGTTACATAAATGCATAATCTTGAGCTACCAATATCCATGAATTTCCTGTCCTCAGAATTCCTAAATATGATATTGTTATCAAAATGAATGATGTGTAACAGGAATAACATTTATCAAAAGATGCAAGGTTTTATTAAGTGTCAGAAAAAAATCCATCCCTTATGATGTGCATGTATACAGCATCCATTGCTTATACCCAGGCAAACTGATAAGAACCTGGATGATTGCCTTTATTCATGCCCGGAAGAAGTTGTTGTTGGGCTTAACGCCATTTTTCAGCACACAATAGGCTATTCATGGCGGCCAGTATTAATGTTGGAGGAAGAAACCGGGATATCACCGGAAAGAACCACAGACTCACGAGAAGCTATTGGCAAGCTTTCTCACATATCCACATTCGCCGAATCCTAGACTCGAACCCACGCAGACAGAGGTGAGATGGCAGTGATCCATAACGGACAGCGCTTTAGACCACTCGGCCACTCGGGGCCCCGGAAGAAGTTAAAAGTAGCATATTGTTGATGGACTATTGATGATAAACAATGCACACAGGATGAAGAACTATAACACAACCTAACAAGACCTTAAGGTATGGTGAGCTAATCAAGATTCCCTCTAAAAAGAATGATCACTCTACTCACAGAAAAGAAATTCCAGGAAAAATGAAAGATAAGCCCATTAAAGTATTGAGACCATTTCTGGCATTCTATGAATGTCAAAATTTTCAAGTTAGCTACTGTGGCAATTGTATTAAATGAAAGATCGGCATTCAGGACACCATCAGAAGACTTTCAGTGATCCTGATATAATCATTTATTCTTGAGAATTAGTGACATGATTTTCAATATCTTCATTGTGGCAGCAATATCTAAGGTTGGATCGGCATTAGTGTCATGCGGGACAAACTAATTAGTCTTTTAGTGAAAAGCCCATGTCAACATGACTTTTCCTTTAGGATGAGTTGCTGTAGATGGTGACCATACTAGATGTAAGATCAGCACAGTTTTCATTTAGTACCAACTATGACATTATAAGAAATCTTTTATTGAAAACTCTATGTCGATATGACTTGCATATAGAAAGATGTTAGATTGGAACCATTTTTGTTTAAAACTAACTCAACATCATATAATGTATTCTGGTGAAAAACCCATGTTGATATGAATATATATTCAGTACAAGTAGAAATAACATGATTTTAAAAATGACCACCTTGATGACCATACTGGCTATTCAAGCAAAACTAGTTTCTCTTAAGACCAATGAGACAATCATAACATAACAACATTGGGTAAAAACCTGATGTTAATATGATTTTCCATTCATCAGGAGATTGATTATATTTTCAGGATGACGATTGTGTTGGCCATATTATACATCTGAGTAGCACCACTTTTATTTGTTTGGTTTGGGTTGGTGTTTCATATTTTATGACTCAAGAACACAAACAGGTTATTTTAAAAAAGGACTCTTTCAGTCATAAATCCAGCATGCAAACCAATGAGCACCACAAATCCTTTTTCATTTAAGACCAACCAGACATCACAAGAAGCCTTGTAGTGAAATCTTTATGTTTTGATCATCCATTCTGAAGGAGTAGCAATAACATTTTTCAAGATGGCTGCTGTGGCAGCCCTACTGAAGCAACACATTTACAGACCTTAGGAAGAATGTGTATAAATATTTATGACAATCCTCCCAAGTAGTTTAGAAATGCAATAACAAAATTGTGCTAAAAGATAGATGTATGGCAGGCACGATACAATGTGCCATCTCATAAGCTCTTCTGTGATATGACTACCAGAACTAAAACTAACCTGGTGCATTTAATTACTTATATCCCCTCAATTAAGTTTTTAATAGTCTTCTGTGTGGTATATAAATTTAACAATAAAAAGGGGCATAACCATGGAAAAAAAGTATAAGAGCCTGATCACAAAACCACATTCACATGTTCAGATCACATCAATATTTAATAACAAGTTTCAATTCTTTTGGTACTAGTTGCACACACAAAATTAAATCACATACAGTATACACTTATAGCAACAAAAAAGAACAAAACAAGAAAAATATACTCTTGGTTGCCCCTGGTATAGGATAAACATTCTTTGGCTACTAATTTTCCTGGATAACTTCAAACTAATTTATTTGAGCTCCTCTTTTGTCTTTATTTGTTCACTGTAAAAAGTAAAGAAACACATGTTGCTCTGCTTATTGATCTATTTTACTCAACTGAACCTAGTTGGATTACTACTGGAAATTCTTTAGCAAGGAATCTAGACCTCAAAATGTGCATGACAATACTGTGCCAAATTCAAGGGCAAGTTCTCAAAAAGTGTGGGACTAGTTACAGTTCATATATAGTGCTTACAATTAGCACAAGAAAGGGGCATAACTCTGGAAATAAATCAAAGCATGCAATACAACCACATTCACCTCGTGTCATTAGAGTCTGCCAAGTTTCAATTCAGATTAAGAAATGTCACAGGAGTGACAGCATACACAAGAATTTTGGTGTATATATATATATATATATATATATATATATATATATATATATATATATATATATATATATATATATATATATATATATATATATATAAGCAATAGGCAGATTAGTATGATGATAATCCTGCCATATTGTTGTTGAGGGCATACAACACGAATCCAGAATTAAAGACAAATTTACCATATCAGAGTTTAGTTTAGATGTAAAATTGATTTTTCATGTGTTATATACAAAGTATAAATCCTGATAAATGTACCTGGATTCAGTGAGTACAGCTTCATTTAGAGTTGCTATATTTCTTCTCACAGCTTCATGCACTGCCTGTGACCGATCAATTAAAAAAATAAATCTACAATCAGTATATTATCAAAAGAACATAAATCTTATGATTCAGCTTTTGTTTGGATTGGAACAAAACAATTATTAGCATCTATAACCTTATTGTTCAATCTGTATAAAATATAACAAAACAACTGAGATGAAGGGAAATTAAATTTTAAAACATAGTATACTTCTATCAGAATACTTACCTAATCTCATTAGCATTAGGAAATAAAAATGTTACCTCTTGAATCCAATCTTCCCAGAAAGAAAATAAAATTTTGTCTTCCCCATCTATAACTGATAAACATGATAAAATAAAAACTATGGGAAGACATTCTTTAAAGAGCAATTGTAATTACAACTGATGTTCCTCAGTTAGAGCTTGTATTAGCAGATGGATAATGAATATATAAGAGACTTTCAACATAGTGGGTGGATCAAGGGAGCATACACAAGTAGGCAAAATGTATGTTGGATGGAGCTTCTGGTGTGGACCCTAGGGAAAGGAAACCCCTCCCTGGAAGCTCGAACATTTTAAGTATTTATTTCCATGACAAGTCTAACCATCTATAGTCTGTATATAGAAATTATACTGCTTGTCAAATACACAGGAAAGGCAAGACAAATTTGTAGTTGTTAGTCCTTTCCTTTGCTTGATTTGACATTGTAAATATCAGAAGCAGATCACATTATTTTCTTTTATATGTACATTCATGTGTAGTCATGCATGTACCCCTTCACTAAAAATTAACTTGTCCATGAACTGGAAATGACTAGCATGACCGTCTTTGATGCTGGAAACTTACGTTTGGAGTGAAATGCACAGAAGATAACAGTATTACGGCCTCCTCTGACCATGATCAGGTTTGAAATTATAAATGAATAAATTAACTTAATAAGTTATGAGCTTCTTTTAAATCAAAAGGGGGGTGTACAAAAAAAAGACAGGTATATTCAGACTATAAATAAAACTTACTCTAGGAAATGCTCAATTTTATGGTGAATGGCATGTGCCAGCTCCACCCCCACCCACCATTATCCACTCCTGTAGTAATCTGATTCAGTAAGCATTCTCAGAGAAACATAATTTAGCATAAACATTTTTCAATCTTGAATACATTACATGATCTTACTGAAGTTAAGAGAATCAGTAATAGGAGGAAGAAATCCATCCACTACCCTAGTAATCCTTTCAAGGAAATAAGACTGGAGTGACTTTGTAAAGAATAAAACTGTACAACTAATGCAGCACAATAAATGGTCTGAGAAACGGTAATGTCATTTAACTACCAAGAAAATAAGGCAAAATTTATAAACCTAGTGAGATGGTTGTGCTATCATTAATAGAGTCTAATGATCACCTGGGTGGTAGCTATTTGAGTCATCAGATTTACTATCCAACCTGCAGTGCTTGATGTAGAAGTGAGGATTCTGAATACATGTACATGACAACCACTTGATTCAATGATCTCTTGGTGTATAGGCAATACTAAATCTAGACATACCATACAAATTAACTTTCCTTGAGAATGACTACTGCTTGATTTCATGACTTATTTTCCAAATTTTATGGTATGAAATTAATATGAACTTTTATGCAACATACCAGCACAGGGTCAGTGCAAAGTGCCGACAAAATGGACAGTGCTAAATCCTTGTACACAATGGCTGAACAGCCCTCAGGCACCACTTCTGAAAAGGATAGTAAAAATCAACAGAAATATTGTATTGTATTTATAACATCCTCACAATTGCCAAAAGCTGTGAACGAAAATAATAGGGGTTGGTTAATAAAGAAAATCATTGCTAAACCATTGAACTTGTAATGGCAATGCTTGCATCACAAAAGAATCACTGACTCTCTCACCATATTTTTCTGAGGGAGAAAAATATAAGAACATAATCAAACCTGAATTTACAATTTAACATACTCAGTTACCTCTACAACAGCACAAATCTTACATATCAAAAATGTACTTAGTATGTTCCTTACACAATAACAATGTGACCTAATCAGTCTTGTGTTTATAATTAACATCACAAATCATACATATCAAAGCTGTACTTAGTATGTTCCTTACACAATAACAATGTGACCTAATCAGACTTGTGTTTATAATTATCAGCACAAATCTTACATATCAAAACTGTACTTAGCATGTTCCTTACATATTAACAATGTGACCTAATCAGTCTTGTGTTTATAATTAACAGCACAAATCATACATATCAAAGCTGTACTTAGTATGTTCCTTACACAATAAGAATGTGACCTAATCAGACTTGTGTTTATAATTAACAGCACAAATCTTACATATCAAAGCTGTACTTAGTATGTTCCTTACACAATAAGAATGTGACCTAACCAGTCTTGTGTTTATAATTAACAGCACAAATCATACATATCAAAGCTGTACTTAGTATGTTCCTTACACAATAAGAATGTGACCTAATCAGACTTGTGTTTATAATTAACAGCACAAATCTTACATATCAAAGCTGTACTTAGTATGTTCCTTACACAATAAGAATGTGACCTAATCAGACTTGTGTTTATAATTAACAGCACAAATCTTACATATCAAAACTATACTTAGCATGTTCCTTACATATTAACAATGTGACCTAATCAGACCTGTGTTTATAATTAACAAGCAAATTGATCAAGTTAGAAGGTAGATAAGCCATGTATTATGGAAACAGTCACGGTGACCTTTACCTTTGACCATTAAAGTCAAACTCCATAAATCTTTCCATTACTCAGATTAAATACATTCTCTTTGAAAGTGCACAAAGTCTGTTTTAGGAACACTTTTCATGAATAATACAATCATGTGTTCTGTGGTGAAAGATCAAGTGCTAGGCATCATATACAGTGCAACTGGCTAATTCTGAGAATGAAGAAACACAGCCGAGGTACAATACAAGGAGAGAAATTTTATTTAGTTTTATTGAAAGGGATAGCACATTAATGCATGGCTCAGCCAAGCCATGACCATCAACTTCTGATAAAGAACCTAACTGCATTTCTAGCCTGACCATCCAGAAGAGACTAAATGGTTGAAGCATTTTTAATTCACCTGGGTAAATAAGGATCATTAAGGTCAAACCTGGTACATACACCTTGGACACAAAGTTGGATTTTCCAAAGATGCCTTGACACACAGGATGAACACTTGTATATGAACTTAGCCATATATGGATAAAAGAGTAATATATTTTTTATACATATATGTACAAAATGTATCATGAATACAATAAGTTATTAGAGATAATTATGAATGCCACACTTAACTATCTATCCACCTATCTAAACATAGTGAAAAACATACTCGTTTTTAGCAGCCGAGTGAAAAACTGGGGATTAATTGCATCCAAAATTTTCAGCTTTATTTCCTGGTCACATTCACTGCCCTTGGTGATTTTGGTAATCTGGAAAATAAATAACATAAGCTAAAACAATTTGCATGGCTTACATACACAAATCCCCACAATATACTCATATAACCTCCCACCCTTGCCCTTCCCATCCTTGATCCAGGGTTTGTAATGCCAAATCCATTACATATATTAGGTTTATCTTCTATGACCACAGGGTGCAAGTCTTAGGCTCAGAAATTGTGGGTACATGAGAATGCTTGCCAGTAGCTTCCCATGGGTCAATGGTTCCTTCCAGGGTTTCACCAGCTCTTCCTCTGCTGGTTATACTGGCTGCCATTTATAGCATATCTTGTGCTGATAAATGATGGAGAACCCTGTAACAGCAACAAGATAATCTATTACTGCATAAATGTTTCATCAAATACATAAAAATGTCCGGAAAATGACTTTTTGTAGATGACTTTTTGGAGACATAGTAGCTAAACACACAACCCTTCTTTATTAACATGATATCCATTACAAACAATTTCAATTCATTTAAGTCAATGTAATTCATCCTATGGACCTATAAGTTTAAAAACAGAAGAACAGAGGAATGAAAAAAAAAATGCTCTCTCAAATGACTAAAAATTAAATTCATTTTACATGGGGGACTTGAGTGGCCTAAAGTGCTCTCTGTTATGGACCACTGCCATATCTCTTCTGCCTCCGTATGTTCGAGTCTAAAATTAAACAAAAATGGATATGTAAGAAAGCTCGCCAGAAGCTTCTCGTGGGTCGGTGGTTCTTTCTGTGGATTTCCCAGTTTCTTCCTCCATCATTAATACTGGCTGCCATGTATAGCTTATTGTGTGCTGAATAATGGTGTTAAGCCCAACAACAACATTTTACTTAGAACATATACCCAGGATGTACTGCTACAATAAAACCATTCAATATTCTAAGTCTTCAAATGCATTATTTAATGCCCCCTTCCCACAGTTCTGCATCAGACCCCACAACAACAACCAACAACCCACTATTCTGGCCTTTATCCAGAATACGTGAAAGGGAAAGACAATGAGAAATTCTGTCTCTTCTGACACATTGCCTACAATAACTCATTTTGCAGTTATGGAAAAAGGTGATGTTTCTAAATTTACTATACAGTGTATATACTAACATGTAACCTTTATCCAACTACAAACTACATACACCTGCCATGTCTGCCATCAGAAAGTCCTAGCAGATCTGGGTGTATTAAACTTGTTTGGAGTAACCAAAAGAATAACTAATAAAGATCCTTATCTGTAGGTATATCATACAATGTTAGATTAGGGTCTATTTTGTTTGCATTTGAACCCAACTTACAAGCAAGTACATATGGTGCCACACCATCACAGTCACATACATGTATAAATATACATAAAGATAGTGACATTTCTCAACAGAAACTATTATGACACTCAGAACACTAAAGTGGTTAGAGCATCTAATCTTGGACAGAGAAGGTTGCCAGTTCAAACCCTGGCCGAGTCATGCCAAAGACTTACAAAAATGGTACTAGCAGCTATGTCACTTGGCACTCAGCATTAAGAGGTTAGTGTTAGGATTAGTCGGACTGGTGTCAGGATAGATGGGACAAATTAAATGTCTGTAGCAATCTGCCTCAGTGTTAGACATCATTATAAACTGCCACAATGCAGACATCATAGTGATATAACTGAAAAATTGTTAAAGCTATGTTAAAAATCCAAATTACATACATAAACACTAAAATTACACTCTGTGGAGTCATGTTACATCACAAGACTCTGTAGGTCAGTGCAAAATGCCTTCGTTCCCAATATTACAGTGTGCTGTTATACCAACTTTTCTCAACTTTTTTTTCCCCCATAAATTACACAAGATTCAAACAACTTTGCATGAATTAAAAATATTCATTATTCAAGAACATTCAGGTGTCAACAAATCTTTCCTTTTGTGTGTCATACAGTCGGAAAGTTTCTTGAATGTGCACCATCTTTATAAACAAATAAGCCAAAGAGATTGGGAATATCTTCTTAATATATTCTTATTTACAATGGAGACATTTTACAAATTGTACAAGCATTACCATTATGTTATACTTTAGATAGATTTCACAGTATTTTAACCTCTTTAAATTTTAAACTTTATTTTGTTCTTCATAGAAAGATTTATCTTCCTACATTTGTGTGAAATCCATTTACCTTTTTTTCAATCTGATTAATATCACATCTCTGCTGTTCTACATGAAAATCTGATGATGACCACTTAAAGAGTCAGGTTCTTGTGAGCTTTGAATTAGCCAATGGAAATGCAGCTTTAAAAAAACTGAAAGTGAACCAAATTGTTCAGTTCACATTGATGCTCTTCATCAATACTGCTGTCTCCCAATGCAAAGATATAAGACTTCATCTGCTTAGCTGATAAAATTAGTGATTATAGTAATAACACTGGTCACCAAAATATCACCCCTAAGTGGTCACTATCAGATCTCCATTTTTAACAGTGGAGATCTGATTTTAATCAGATTACCATTTTTCAATCTTTCTCTTTAGCTGGCACCATATAGCCAATATTGTGCTGTGGTGCAGTAAAATAACACCCCACAAGCATACATGTATATACAAAGCTGGGCCAGTGCAAGCTATGTGTATGGCAAAGAAACACTTTCAGAGGGTCACCAAATTGGGAAAGAAAAAGAGCTGAAAAATTAAATAAAGGAGCTAAAATGAAACAAAACCTGTTCTTTCTAGATATGAAAATTGTTTGATCTGATAAAAACTTTCAATAATTACTTATAACATTTCTCATCTGCAAATATTTTTTTTCTGGGGAGGGTGCAAAATGTGTCTTTTGCACAGGATAAAATACTGTCTCCTGCTGGCCTGATACATATTGCCAGATTTCATTTAGAAATAATACATGCACTTTAAGTGTTTAAATGGTGCAAAGATTTTAAATAATTTTTCTCCATATTTTTTAAATTTATTTTCACTTTTATTTATTGTGCATGTATTTTCTTAAAGGTTTGATTTTTGATATTTGTTCACAAATGTCTCTAGAATTTTCATCTCTCTAAATATTCTCTTTCTCAACTGAATTCTTTGGAAACAGTGTATCCCAAAAATCATTCAAACAGTTCCAGACATGATATCAACATGCTACAAACAGTTATACTTGCTTATAAGTCTAATCCAATTGCAAAGCATATGTGTGTGTGTGTGTGTATTTAATTTTGATGTTGTTGTTGGGTTTAACGCCATTTTTCAGCACATGATAGGCTATTCATGGCGGCCAGTATTAATGGTGGAGGAGTAAACCAAGAAATCACCGGAAAGAACCACTGACCCACGAGAAGCTACTGGCAAGCTTTCTCACATATCCACATTTGCCGAATCCTAGCCTCGAATCCATGCAGAGGTGAGATGGCAGTAATCCGTAACGGACAGGACTTTAGGTTTAATTTTGAACTAGCTTTAGAAGTGTATTAGATTAACTCTAGACTGGTATACCATTAATTCATACAGAGTAAGAATGATATTTAAGCTATTCTTTATAGCAGCTATGTGTATAGCGAATGTAAAATTCACACCATACTCCATTAGGACCAACCAGATATCAGAAGAAGTATTTTGGTGAAGAAAAAAAAAACAACATACCAACATGGCCATCCATTACAGAGTTGCTAAAACAAAATATTCAAAATAGCTGCTGTGATGACTATGCTAGATGTAAGCAGCATTTTTCATTTAGGATGAACCAGTCAGTATTTCTCATTTTGGAGGAACCAGACAGCATTTTCCATTGAGGATGAACCAGTCAGTATTTCTCATTTAGGAGGAACCTGACAGCATTTTCCATTTAGGATGAACCAGTCAGCATTTCTCCTTTAGGATGAACTAGTCAGCATTTCTCATTTAGGAAGAACCAGACAGCATTTTAAATTTAGGAGGAACCAGACAACATTTTTCATTTAGGAGGAACCAAACAGCATTTTTCATTTAGGATGAACCAGACAGCATTTTTCATTTAGGATGAACCAGACAGCATTTCTCATTTAGGATGAACCAGACAGCATTTTTCATTTACGATAAACCACACAGCATTTTTCATTTAGGATGAAAATGACAGAATTTTCCATTTAGGATGAACCAGACGGAATTTCTCATTTACGATGAATCAGACAGCATTTTTCATTTAGGATGAACTAGACAGCATTTTTCTTTTAGGATGAACCAGACAGCATTTTACATTTAGGATTAACCAGACAGCATTTTTCATTTAGGATGAACCAGATAGCATTTTTCATTTTGGATTAACCAGACAGCATTTTCCACTTAGGATGAACCAGACAGAATATTCCATTTAGGACAAACCAGACAGCATTTCTCATTTAGGAAGAACCAGACAGCATTTTTATTTTAGGATGAACCATACAGCATTTTTAACCAGACAGCATTTCTCATTTAGGATGAACCAAATAGCATTTCTCATTTAGGATGAACCACACAGCATTTCTCATTTAGGATGAACCACACAGCATTTTTCATTTAGGATGAACCACACAACATATTTTAGGATGAACCACATAGCATTTTTAACCAGACAGCATTTTTTCATTTAGGATGAACTAGACAACATTTTTCATTTAGGATGAACTAGACAACATTTTTCATTTAGGATGAACCAGACAGCATTTTGAGGCCCCGAGTGGCCCAGTGGTCTAAAGCACTGTCCGTTACGGATCACTGCCATCTCACCTCTGTTTGCGTGGGTTCGAGTCTAGGATTCGGAAAATGTGGATATGTGAGAAAGCTTTCCAGTAGCTTCTCGTGGGTCGGTGGTTCTTTCCGGTGATATCCCGGTTTCTTCCTCCACCATTAATACTGGCCGCCATGAATAGCCTATCGTGTGCTGAAAAATGGTGTTAAGCCCAACAACAACCAGACAGTATTTCTCATTTAGGATGAACCAGACAGCATTTTTCATTTAGGATGAACCATACAGCATAAGTAATCTTTTTGTGAAAACCAAATGCTCGTATGATTTTCTATTACAGAGAAGTATAGGTATATTGTAAAATGAATGTCAGATTAGAACTATTTTCATTTTGTGACCAACTGGACATCATAGGAGGTCTTCTATTGAAAACCCAATGTTGAGATATTTAAAGAACTCTTCTTGTGAAAAACCTATTTCAATATGACTTTCAATATGGTTGCAATGGAAGCCATGCTGGATGTCACATTATCACCATTTTCATTAAGGATACATCACGAAAAGCTTTTCAGCAAAACCTCCATACTTGTTGGGCTTAACGCCATTTTTCAGCACACGATAGGTTATTTATGGCGGCCAGTATTAATGGTGGAGGAAGAAACCGGGAAATCACCGGAAAGAACAACCGACCCACGAGAAGCTACTGACAAGCTTTCTCACATACTGATATGTCTATGCATTTCTCCATACTGATATGTCTATGCATTTCTCCATACTGATATGTCTATGCATTTCTCCATACTGATATGTCTATGCATTTCTCCATACTGATATGTCTATGCATTTCTCCATACTGATATGTCTATGCATTTCTCCATACTGATATGTCCATGCATTTCTCCATACTGATATGTCCATGCATTTCTCCATACTGATATGTCCATGCATTTCTCCATACTGATATGTCCATGCATTTCTCCATACTGATATGTCTATGCATTTCTCCATACTGATATGTCCATGCATTTCTCCATACTGATATGTCCATGCATTTCTCCATACTGATATGTCCATGCAAGTATGAGGAGAAGATGTAACAAGTTACAAGATTTTTGAAATAGCTGCTATTGCAGCAATACTGGATGTCCAAGTGGCACTATTTCATTTAGGACCAGCTATGTATAATAAAAACTTTGAAATGCATGGACTTCCATGCACAAAACAATGTCATTTGAAACATGGCTGCATTGGTCCACAAATCAGTACAAACTCGAACAATAGACTGTAATACTACAATCCCCTACAATGGAGAAAGCAACTATTGCATGATCCAAAAAGTGGCTGCATGGGTTATATATAACTTTGTATGTAAAGTTTGCACAAAGAAGACATGGTGATCAGTTAAAACAATGAATCAAACATGTCCAATTCCCTCTGATGAGCTATGTAGATAACATAAACCAGTTAGGGACCATGGCTGACTATACCAACCCAACATGACAGGAGGGGAAGCCTCCATACCTGATTAGCTTTCTCTATGTATCATCCAAAGTCTATGTTAATGGTGAAAAACCTGTCTATATGACCATCGATTAAGTAGAAGTAGTACAAGTAAGATTTTAAGGATGACCATTGTGGCTGCCATATTCAATGTCAGGTCAGCACCATTTTAACTTACGGCTATCTAATAAAACTCCATTCTGATATGACTATCCATTTAATAGTTTATAAGATTTTCAAGATGACCACTGTGATAGCCATGTTAAAGGTCAAAGCGGCAAAATTTTCATTCAGAACCAACTAGACCATGGAATAAATGTGTGTGTAAAGTTTTATGGCAATCATCCAAGTAGTTAAGAAAAGCAGCAATAACAAATCTGTGTTAGTGGAAGGTTGTACCCCCCTTTCTATATAACTTTTCACTATGACGATTAGCAATAACAGGATTTTCAAGATGACTTCTGAGGTGGCCATACTGGATCTCAGTTCAGCACCATTTTCATTTTTGACCAACTAGACATAATGAAAGATCCTTCAGTGAAAACCCCATCTTGATATGGTCATCCATTCAGAAGGAATAACAATAACAAGATTTTAAAGAAGACCATTGAGTGGTATCTATACAAACAATGGCACCATTTTCATCTAGGACTAACCTCACATCATAAGAAAGTCTTCTGATAAAACTCCATGTCAATATCAATTTCCATTCAGAAGGAAAGAGGATCTTCCAAATGGCTCCCATTGAAGCCATACTGGACATCAGATACACATCAAAAGAAGTGTTTTAGTATAAAATCCATGTTGAGAGGACCATCTATTCGAAAAGAAAAGCAATAACAAGATTCTCAAGAAGGCCACTGTGACAACCATGCTGGATGTGAACACAGCAACATTTTCTCTCAGGACCAACAAGATACATGGATTATAAAAAGCCTTCTGGTAAAAACCCTGTGTCAATGACTTTTTCTTCTGTACCTTTAGCAAAATCAAGATTTTCAAAATGGCTGCAATGTAAGCGCGATTATCATTTAGGACCTAGAGGAAAAAAAATCCTTACTACTTACTTGTCAATATCCATTCAAATCCTGCTTACCCATCTACCACCTGTCCACTGAATCACTTTGATGTACATGTTAGTGAATATTTCTACCAAGTTCATATTCAACCATCTATTCAGAGCCCTTCATTAAAAAAATCATTTAAGGCACTCAATGGTCAAGAGTGGACTCCTTCATATACATGTAGCACTCAGTGGTCAAGAGTGGACTCCTTCATATACATGTAGCACTCAGTGGTCAAGAGTGGACTCTATATACATATAGAAAGGCTTATAAAAAAATGATATTTCAAACTAAATCTTTTATGTATGATATAGGATATTCACATGCATGATTATTGGAATACACAATTATGACACCATATCGTATTATAATAATTTTTAAAAAACATACTGAATTGCCTTACATTTTTCTGCTCAGATATATATATATATATATATATATATATATATATATATATATATATATATATATATAATATTTCTTTATGCTGGAAATATCATAAAAAGTCACAATCAAGTTTTCATGATGGAGAGATGCTCATACTAGCTCACGAGTGGATATAAACTGCAATAAAGAGAATAATGTATTCCCAATGCTTGATTCTAGTCTTTTTCATTTATATAGTAAAACTGTTGATACAAACCAGTGCTTGATACTCAAGATAGTACAACTGATCTCTCAGTCAATTCAATGGCAATTCCAACATTTAAGTACCTAGTTGTATTCCCTAGCATATTTGTGTCATCTAGGGACAGATAATGGGAAGGAAAAAAAAAATTCAAATCAGGAGAGTTATGTTTGTTAGCTCTACTTAAGCAAACTTGTTCAGTTATTACAATGCTTGGCTTGTATTTTAGGAAAATACAAAGATTGATGGAAACCCAAATAGACCACTGTAATATCTCTATTGCTGACTGCAAATGACAAAAATACAAGCTTAAATTTTATTGACTTTTTAAAAAAGGGAAATGCTAAAATTTTTCTTACAGACATAACACTTTTATGACACTGAAATCTGTACAATATATTTTCCACTGATCATATTGTAAAATCATTAGGTTATATTGTGCAAAAATAATTAGGATTAACAGTACTTCTATGGTGGAGGTTTACCAGCCCCAGGCAGTTCACAATATGACTGACAGGTCATAGCAATTATCTGCTATGTATCTACCCCTCCATAACAGTATTTCAACATGGACAAGCAGGGAAAAGATTAAGGACTCCATGACATTGGGTGGAAAAACAACTGAATATGCAGTACTGTATTTCATGTAAGGTATGGAAAACAGTAATCGAGTTTATTGCATTAGACTGAATACAACTCATTTACATTGATACTTATAAATCTATTCCATAAATAAGATTTCTTTTATGATCATTATCAGATAAAAATATTAGTTCTGGGACAGATTTATCAGTCTAATTTACATCCATTAACACAGCTGGGCAACTACTGTGAAAAGAGACTGGTATTGGTGTTACAAGTGTTTACATAAGGAACTTGGATATGTGAAAAGAGACTGGTATTGGTGTTGCAAATGTTTACATAAGGAACTTGGATATGTGAAAAGAGACTGGTATAGGTGTTGCAAGTGTTTACATAAGGAACTTGGATATGTGAAAAGAGACTGGTATAGGTGTTGCAAGTGTTTACATAAGGAACTTGGATATGTGAAAAAAGACTGGTATTGGTGTTGCAAGTGTTTACATAAGGAAATTGGATATGTTGCATACCTAATTTGGTAGCAAACATTTATCATGTTGGAAGTACTAACATGTAACCATGTCATTTTCTCATCTGCAATGTATGTTTCTACAATGAGAATAATACATAAAAAACTAGTACTCAACTAGTACTTAATTTGACATACATAAAATTTTCTCGACTTCTCAAATAAAAAAGTAAAAATTCTCCATCAGCATCAACTGAATCATTTTTTTTCTTTGGACATAAAGAATCAAGTTGGTATTGCCAGCCATTTTTTCTCATGATATATTATCTATCATAACAGTTTCACAAACATAATTATACTGAAAAATATAAAAGTAGGACCCTGATTGAAAAACAAACATATCATGAAATACTGAAGGATATAATAAATTCCTAAAAAGAAAAAGCTCTTTTTGTTTTTAAGCTGTGCCTTTTTATCAAATGTTCACTAAACAAGGAAGCTGATCAATGTCAAAGCCTGTTTAACAAAGTTAGTTTTCTTAAATGAGAAAATATGGCAAATCACACTGGTCAAATATGTAATTTTTTTCAATAAAGAAGTGATGTGATGTGATTATGATTTTTAACGAAGCTTTAACAATTTTTCAGTCATATCGATACAATATTTGCAGTGTGGCAGTTTATAGTGAAGTCAACACACCGGGGCATCATGCCGAAGACATGTAGCATGATGTCCCACCAAGTCACATTATTTTGACAGCAGGCCGACCAGTCCTAACACTAACCTTTTAATGCTGAGCACCAAGCGAGGTAGCTGTTATTACCTATTTTGCAAGTCTTTGGTATGACTCGACTGGGGATAAAACCCATGACCTCTCGCATCTGAGGTGGACGATCTAACCACTAAGCCACCAGAGCGGTTTCATTAAAGAAAATGAAACACAAATTAGCCAACTTGAGCATTTCTTGACTACTATTATTTTACAACCAACTTAAATGACGGTCAACAGACTTTCAAAACCCAAACACTTGATTGTGCATGGATCCGGTTCAAAAGGGAAAACTGCATTACAGTACCTATAGAATGACTAAAGCAATTAGATCTAATCTGTGAAACAGTATTAATAATGGCTGCCAGCTATGTGGTATTCTTGAAAAACTGACCTCAATTTCTGGGTTTGACTCTGATCTCAGAACAAGCTATGCTGCAGTGATTGTTTTGCAGTACAGTTCAACACTGCATTACTGCAGGTGCTATGTTTTTTCTACAACACAATTTCCCAAGGAATTCTGAATGCAAGACATCTGGATGCTGCCTAATTACATGAAACATCAACAAGGAATTTTAAAAATCTGTCATTTATATTGCCTAATTTAGGTCCAAAACTTTTGATAAGTCACAACAAAAAATTTTTTTTTGTAAAGTGCAAGCAATTCAATTTACCCTAAATACAAATTCTTACCACACTTATTATGTCTACATCAGTCCTGATTACAAAATACATTCAATGTGTTATCTGCAGTCTGATGTCAGAAACTGCGTGATAAACATGTTCTAAGATGGCTGTGCATAGAATTTCATTCTATGGTAGCCAAAAAGAACAAAATTAAAAATATGGAGCACATGCTCCTATAAAAAAGGTACTAGATCACCAAGTACTTAGTCAAGCATGCTAAAATAACCCATGGAAATAACTAACAGCCAACCATTTTATTGTATACAATGTGAACCTCCCAGAAGTTTTTTCTCCAGAGCTGAGGGGCATCTCCCATCCCTATAATCTCTTGCATATGCAAAATTATTAGTGAATATTTTCCCATTCTCTTTAGTCTGATTCCAGTGTATTGTGTGTACTGTAATTATGCCTTTGATCACATGACTTTAAAATGGCTTAAACAGAGCAAGATAATGAATGTAGTTGCTAATTTCACCTTTTGATCTTGTTAGCATGGTCAGCTGGCTTTATGTTTGAAGTTTGATGAGATGGATTATGCTATGTGACTGCAAAGTAATTCCAAAAGGATTAAAAACAACAAGGCTGGGTTACTAATGAGCCCAATCAGCATAAGACAATAAAACATTGCTTTGATTCTCTTCAGTGCTTAAAGTTTTCAAGATGGATTACAGTCTATTCCAATTATGATTAAAGGTAATTTGAACAGTATTCCAAATGTTAATTAATTACAATCATTGGATTTCTCAAGAGCTGATGTGGTAAAAAACTGGGCCAATTTTGGTTCAGTTCTTAAAGATTGCCAATATTTCTAAGCAATCTGATGCCAAAACACCAAATCAGGCAGCCATAATATCATATAAAAATCAATGATATGCATTCTGCTCTTCTGTAAAGCTGATTTTAAAATCTCTTTCAGTGGTAAGAATAATCTCTTAAAACTGCATTAGAGGTGACAATAAATATGCCATCAATTAAATCAATTTGCATCATATTATGACTATCATCTATCAACTATGTATCTGGAAAGAGCAAAAACCATCAAGTCTTGTAAAATTTCAACAAATAATTTATTTCCTTTGAATACGAAGTTAAATTCAAAAAGAACTTAAGGTAATGCTACTTAAATCCCAGATTCCAAAACATCCTATCTCCAGTTTTAATGAATAAACTTCTAATTAAATTTCAGTTGTTTTCCATGATAAAAGCTTAAACTCTGAAAACTGCTATGTTCATGTAGTGGCCTGTAACATGGTGATGTGGCAACAGTCTTTTAATGAATCATAATAATATAATCAAAGACGTTCTTGCCTGAAATCACTCTAAGTCTAAATTAATATTCAAGTCCAAGAATATTATAGATCACAAGAATATTATAGATCACAAGAATATTATAGATCACAAGAATATTATAGATGAGTAGTTCATATTTCCAGTGAATTAATTTGAAAAAAAATAATTCCACCCAATGAAATACTGAATGCAACAACATGACTGATTCTGGTAAAGATGTTAAATGCAAGAATGAGTAATTTCCCCAGTAAACAATATCATATAAAAACTAAGAAACAAAAGCAGAAACAGGATGTATGTCCAAAGTTTCTATCTTGAAAATTCAAAGTTACATGGACATCAAATCAGTTACTAAAATTATAATACAAAATGTGGTTAACATCAGGTAGAGCAGGTTTTTCATGAGAAAATTCCAATGTCCTAGACTCAGTCTAAGATAAACAGTTTTGCATTAATAATGATCTTAATAATAAGTTCAATCTCAGAGTGGAAATTTTAGCTATGTACCATGTTGTTTACCAAAATGAATGACCCTAGTCAAGTACACAGTGAACCTGATTTTGGATAAGTCAATTACAAAAAGGAATTATACATAATCAAATGCAGATAAAGATGTCAATATGCTACATGCCAACTTTTTAGCCAAACACAACCTTCTCTTTTGGCAGCAGATTTTTTCTATTGCTCCCCAACTCATAAATCATCAAAAAATTCTCACACAAATGGACAAATACTATATTGTCTTTCATCAGAAATCAGAATCTTTATAGGATAATAATAATAATAATAATAATAATAATAATAATAATAATAATAATAATAATAATAATAATAATAATAATATAATAATAATAATTTATAATATCAAGTTTTGTCATGAGTTACCATCAGCAAAATGCAACCAGTGACCATGATTTTTTGGTAAAATATGTTTTTAACACTACTACGAATGAATGGATTGCCAAAACAAACCACGAGTGTCTGCTAGACTTGTTAGTGCAGACCAGAGACCAGGTCTCTTGCTAGCATCAAATTTGTATACTTATCTTATTAATGATATGTCTGGCCCATGTGAAGTACATTCATATTAAATGTGGCCCACCACTGCAAATGAACTTGACTGGATATAAACACCAATGTCCTTCCTTTAATTCTTTGTAAACATGAATGTCAACCAGACTAAAATACATGTTATTAACTGCCACAGTAGTCCATAATACCTGGAAGGAATGGTGCCTTTACCTTCATCCAGAAAAAGTGATAATTGTTTTCCAGATTTTATTGTCATTATTTAAGAGTGGTGACAGTTATAATAATGATGACAACAAACATGTCTGCAAATTAGACCTAAAGTCACAAAGGGTGTGATGGAATACTTATGCATGCTAGCTTCATGTGGAAAATTTTACTGACATTAAAGCAACATTAGTCCTAGACAGCAACAATCTTGGACAGTTCTGCCAGGCAGGCAGTAATGTGAATCTTCCTACAGGCAGGAAACAATTTAAACTTCCTGGTTGACTCAGTGGAGTTGTATTGACATTGCCATATTAAAATGAAAACACCAAAAAAGACATTTACCATTCCAAGAAGGCTGACTATAGAGAAAACTTAAGTCCAGCAACAAAAAGTCATCTCCTAAGGGCAACGATCAACAATCATAAGGACTTCCACCAAAATAATCCAACATGAATCTCCTATGAAATGCTAGAAATGTTTGTCTTGTATATAACAGTATGAATGGCAACAAGTTACTGTCAAAGGACTGATTTGATGAGATATTTTAATCTCAAAAGTAAATTTGTATCATTAGTAATTTGGCCCATTTGCATGCTACAAATCAGGTTCATGAAAATCCCTCTTTTGAGGTCAAAACTCCAGACCAAATTTTGGAAATGTCCTGATCCAAGCTGTCACATGTATGATTCCTGTATGATGGATACAAGTCACCTATATCATTAACACTTGCTGAATGGGCAAATAAGAAAAAAGTAATTACTTTTATTTTACCAACTCAGACAAACCAAGTCACTTACTGACTTAGCCTCTTAAAATCTGCATTTATGGACCCTTTAAATCCATTTACAAATAAAAATATCAACTGTCCTTGTTGAAGAACTCTGGCCAACAAGAAACAAAGTATGATACTTCAAACCCTAAATGAAAGGCAATGTCTCAAAAACATTTCATTTCTGCTTTTCAAAATGCTGGAATTCTTCCATTTTCCAACAAAACAATAATGGATTCACCATCAATCCATTACCATTCTGAAAATGTTTCCAGTCAAGTAACTGAAAATAATCTGCAAATGTCTGAACTAACTTCTTAAGATTTAGCTCAGGATTGTACTCCATGCAACCCTCTGTACAGCTCAGGATTGTACTCCATGCAACCCTCTGAACAGCTCAGGATTGTACTCCATGCAACCCTCTGTACAGCTCAGGATTGTACTCCATGCAACCCTCTATACAGCTCAGGATTGTACTCCATGCAACCCTCTGTACAGCTCAGGATTGTACTCCATGCAACCCTCTATACAGTTCAGGATTGTACTCCATGCAACCCTCTGTACAGCTCAGGATTGTATTCCATGCAACCCTCTATACAGCTCAGGATTGTACTCCATGCAACCCTCTGTACAGCTCAGGATTGTATTCCATGCAACCCTCTGTACAGCTCAGGATTGTACTCCATGCAACCCTCTGTACAGCTCAGGATTGTACTCCATACAACCCTCTGTACAGCTCAAGATTGTACTCCACGCAACCCTCTGTACAGCTCAGGATTGTACTCCATGCAACCCTCTGTACAGCTAAGACTAGCATGACTATTTTTACTCCTGGCAATCCCGTTTTAGTCTGACACAACTATCCTACCAGAAACAAGTGGGAAAACCAAAACACCAGAAAAGGATAAAGCTTACTCCGATTTTTTTTTTAAGAAGATAACCATAATAAAAGCCCAGAAAGAAATCTGTTCCACCTTTCCTTCCTGGAAGTATAGCAAAGATGAAGAATGTCATCATCATGCAGCAATCATACAATTTTTATTAACATACCTTGAGGAATGTCAAAACAGCTTACCTAAAATGTCCAAGGAGAAATCTTCAAATCTGCAGTCTGCATCAGCCACCTGCACTGGGGGCTTGTGTTAATATTGTTACTGTTAAATGAGCAATGAGAAATATTGCCAATTCTGGACATGACTTTTATTTTTTTTGTTAAATATCAGTTGTGGGGCTAAGAGCAAAACAGCTAATTTTCTTTGCCAACATTGCATTTAAATTCTGATAAAATTATATACATTTTTTATCTTAAAAAGTGTTAGAGATTTCAACTTAATAGACATTACTGTGTTCCATATTTCTGTCTGGATTCAATATTTTATTGGAAATATTTTACCAGGCACATTTGTGATTCTACCTTTGGCTGGGCAAAAAATAACATTTTAAAGGTTGTCTACCACAATACTATTGTATACATGTAGCTGTAATCTACCAATTGAAAATTACAAAAATTAAGACAAACAATTTATGAAAAAAAAAACAACAGTATTTTCATATGTTAAATCAACATTTTAGAGAAACAAGTCAGAACCATTTGAATGGGGGCTTGAAATGTTCCACAAAAAAAAAAAATCAACCAATGTGATGATGCATGGTGGAGCAAAAGGACTAGAAGATTTACAGCTTCTATGACTTGTACATAGCAAGGTTATTTTCACCTTATTGTTGGAATGAGGTATCATAAGTAATAAATGAAAGTCCATGACACCTACTGAGCCTTTGAAGAAGATCAGCCAACTAATGGATGAGGAAAGATAAAATCAAGACAGCCATAAAAAAAAGGTTTAGGCAGGCACTCTTGAGTATGTTTTTTTTATTTTTGGATTTGTTTAATTGTTTGTTTAATTATTACTGCTATGTTCAAGATGTTTAATGAGGATTTTTTAAGGACAACTCTTATATTCTGTTTTCCAATTCAAGTCAAAATGTTGAATCATGTGCTGTCTTAAATGTTACCTGCAAGAAATCACTGGCTACAAAATATTACAATTTCAACAATGCTTGGAAACCAGGGTTCAAGAATGTGTATGCAAGCAGCAAAGGTTTTCAACCTGAATTGTTGCTTTTTTATTTCATACTCTTTATATATTATGCATAAAAATATATTGCAAGATAATTAATATTGAAGTTGGATTAAATTATTATTAAAAACATAAATACATCATGTATTTATGTTTTGTATGTTTACTTCAGATTAGGTTAATCTTTATTTCATCGTTAATTACAACTGTAAACTTTGCCAACAGATTTTTAAATCTCAGCCATAAAGAATATGAAACCCTTGATCAGAATTAGGAATACATTCAAAGACTGTATCAAAAACTTCCTCATCCAGGTGAACAAAGCTTTGGAGGAATACTGGAGAGAAGTCAGCAAATTTAAAAATCCATCAATAGCAAAAGTTAAGTCAGAACTTCTTTGCAGACTGAATATAGTATTTGGTGAATGTGGATATTTGAAAAAGATTGCCAGTAGCTTCTCATGGAGTGGCGATTCTTTCTGGGATTTCCTAGTTTCTTCCTGCACTATTAATACTGGCCACCATGTATAGCCTATCAGTGCTGAAAAATGGCATTATGCCCCACAACAACAACAACAAATCCTGGTTCTATCAATCATTTAGCTAGGACATTCATCATGAACAGTCTTCCTCATTAGCAGGTTGAAATTCATGTTTATTATGATGCGTACATGCTATCATAACCAAGCTAGGCAAATGCCTTTATAGAGTTGTTCCCCATGTTAATGTAATCTGGGTCAGCCGCTATTTGAAGGTACATTCACATTTACATGCTTCAACTGCTAGAGATATTGTGATATGAATAGATTGATTCAATGTCAAAGAAACTTTACAATTTGTAACCATAAAGCAGTAACCATATTAATGTCTTGACTACATTAAGCATCACAATAATATAGCATTCTGGGCTATGATGCCACCCCAAGATGCATATCAGGAACATCATCTTGCACTGCAGGATTTGGTTCCTGCCATTTTATTCCATAAACACATACCTGCACCCTACCCTGTCCTAAAGAAGCGACATAACATCTTTAGGTTCATTGCATCCAAAAGTGTCAACATACTTTAAGAGTGATTTTGCCATATGCACTTCTTGGGGCATTTAAATAATAAGCTTCCAAAGAAATGTGGATGTATAAGAATCCAAATGAAATGAAAACTTGCCAATAAAAGTTGTTTAATCAAATTCTAAAAAAGTACTGCCATTACTGAAATAGTTGGCATTTAATGCCTACGTGACCTGTATGACGTGTACCATAGACAGACTCAAAATCCAAACGTGGCAAGTTCCATATCTGCCCAGGCCAAAAAAAACCCACTCTCTACCACTTGAGCACTATTCACTCCAGTTTAGCCCCAAATCCCTATATAGGAGTGTGGAGTAGTCCGAGTTTCCCTTGACTCCCCATTTTCTATATTGGCTTTTTATGTTAGGGTGTATACTTACACCCCAACAAAAAAAAAAATCTCAAAAATGGGGTGTGAAGTGTCTGAGGAAACTCGGACTAGAGTGTGTGGCTATTGTGACCACTTTAACAACAAATTTCAAAAATTATAGTTCTGTGTTTTGAATAATAAGACACTTAAAAAGGTGTCATTTTTACCATAAACAGTGCAGCAAACATATCATTATCAGATTTTGCAGTTTTCAAAGCTGTTAAACATTTCTCCAGAATATTTGTTGACTTTTCCCCGTCCATGCTCGTAACGCTTCAATCACGTTGCTCCCCAAACTCGGTCGTGTCATAGATATCTTGTTAACTCTAGAAATCTTAATATGCTTAGCAGAAGACTCGCGCAATTTTAAAATTCTCTCTCATTGGCTACTACGTTTAAAGGGAAAATAAAATTTCTTGATTTATTCACAAATTACTAGATGAAAATAAACACAAAAAACTCAAGTAAAGCTTAAATTGTGAAGTTTTTTTTCTTCTTTTTACATCTCAATTCACTGTTTAGGCCTACCTACCCGCAAAGGTAACTATAAATCGTCGTGCTTTGAGATACACCACCGATAGATACTGAAGAAAAAGCAGTGTTAATGCAATTTGTTAACAGTTTACTTAGAAGTGAGTCAGTGGAAATAAGGAGAATGAAACAACAGCAAATCATGTTATTCGCAGTCATAACAAACACATTCAGCGACCCCAGAATTCCGTAATCCTGCATCTTCCATTCTCTCATATTTCGGCTGCATACAATCAATATCAACGCGAAGGTTCGAAGAACACGCGGGCAATATATTTTATTTAATTATACCTCTATTTTGATACAGAAAGCAGGCTTTATGTCAGTCGCCCATCCAGCCCACCTTCTTCAACATTTATATTTTTCCAGTTCCAATAAGGCACCTCCTGGCACCCCGGGCAATTCCACCCATCCGCTTCCTCCCGTCCACGATTTTATAAACCTCTACGGATGTTTATGTCCATACCTTTTTTCGAAGACCAATTAATATTTGGAACCCTTTACAAGATGCAATAGTCTTTGCTTCTGATTTGGTATCTTTTAAGCGTAAGCTGCCTAACCTAAATATTTCAGAATAACTTAGGTACTTAAGTTAAAATGTTGGTACCATTTTGAAAGCCGGGTCGTCTAGCTTAGGAGATGAATACGCAGTGTAAATCCGAGTATATCTTGTATCTATTCCGCCACTTTTATTCTACTTTTTTGTCTATGTGTAGAATTAGAAGTAATAATTACTCAGAAGAAAGAAAAGTAATTTATACATAATTAGGGATTATACTACGAAATAAGTACATGACTGAAAAGGATAGGCTATTTTCAAATCATAATGGAAACACAGTTTCCCAGAGAGAATAAACTTTCTCAACAAAAAAAAACGAAATAAAAAACAACAATTCTGATTTTGAAAAAAGACAGTCTGGACAGAACATTCGATAATTCTTTTTCATATGTTTCTGTAGCTTCGGTCGTATGTGTATCTATTAACTCATCTCTTGCTCAAATGCTTGTTTGGATGAAACAATGATGCACAGGTTTAAATGACAATGAAATGTTGTTGCTGTTCTTGTTGGCTTCCGTTAGTCTCGAGAGACGATGGAAATGCGCCCATGAAAGGTGTCCCAGTTTGTAGTTGTGCAGCGTCTTCTGTGGCTATAAAGCCCCACACGGGAGTGGCAATCCTTGTTACAGTTACTGCACTTGAAGTTTGAGTCAGGTCTTGGTTGGAACTGCATCCTCTTCCTCTGAGATCTTTTCTCATCGGCGAGCTGTCGTAATTTTTCCTCGCTGGCTTTCAGACCTGTGAACAGAGCATGTCGCCAGCTGGACTTGTCGAGGGCAAGCTCTTCCCAGGTGTTGACCTCGATCCCAAGAGTTTTCATATTATGCTTGCAGACATCCTTGAAGCGAAGATGTGGCCGTCCGATTGATCTTCTGCCTGAGGCAAGCTTAGAGTAGAGAAGGTCTTTGGGGATCCGTTCATCATCCATTCGACGCACATGGCTCAGCCATCTGATGCGACGTTGGCGGAGGAGTGTGACCATGCTGGGAAGTTTGGCCTGTTGAAGCACCTCGTTGTTTGTCATGCGATCGCTCCAGGTGATCCCGAGTATGCGATGGAGACAACGTATGTGAAAGGCACTCAGTCGTTTCTCCTAAGAGGCGTACAGGGTCCAAGTTTCGCTGGCGTACAGGAGAGTGCTAAGCACGCAGGCACGGTACACGGAGATCTTAGTGTTCAATGTCAGCTTGCTGTTGTTCAACACTCTTTGCGACAATCTAGAGAGAGTTGTTGACGCCTTTCCAATCCGCTTATTGAGCTCGGCATCGAGTGAGGTTTGTTAGTGATGGTAGAGCCAAGGTAAGTGAACTCACTGACTACTTCTAGTTTGTATTTGTTTATGATTATGCTGTGAGGGTCTGCGTCCTGAGACATCACGTTGGTTTTCTTTAGGCTGATGGTCATCCCGAATTCATCACATGCTTTAGCAAAGCGGTCCATCAGGCGTTGAAGTTCAGCTTCTTTGTGAGTGACTATAACAGCATCATCTGCAAAGAGCATGTCCCTAATGGTTGCTTTCCTTACTTTGCTCATTGCCTTCAGTCTTGCCAGGTTGAACAGTCTGCCGTCTGAACGCGTGTGCAGGTAGATCCCTTCTGTGGACGTCCCAAAGGCAGGACAGCGAAGAAGATACCAAAGAGCGTGGGGGCAAGGACACAGCCTTGTTTCACTCCGCTGTGGATGTTGAATGGTTCGGACGATGAGCCATCATACTGCACTATGCCTTTCATGTCTTCATGGAAGGACAATGAAATAGGATCATGATAAATGCACTGTATGCTGTAACAAAGTCAGATCTAGCTTCAAAACTCGTACGAGTAAGTGGACCAATATGGAAAAAGTCATTACAGGTTAGAGAATTATTTCAACAATGTTAAGAAAACATCATCTCAGAAAGAAAATAAACATTGCAGTGAATTTGAAAAAAAAGTTAATTACAGAAGAATTGAAAACAAACTTCGAAATCAAATCGAAGGTAAACTGTTCGAACGAAAATGACTGTTCGTATTATAATATTCTTCAACTCTGAAGACACACAAATTTAATTTATGTATGAATATATGGCGGACGAAATTAGATTTTAATAATAATAATAATAATAATAATAATAATAATAATAATAATAATAATAATAATAATAATAATAATAATAATAATAATAATAATAATAATAATAATAAATAAATAAATAAATAAATAAAAGCATTGAATTGCCAAAGTAAAGAACATTTTGGTTATACTATAGAATTTAGCTAAGATATATAATGCACGATAATGAACAACTAGGGTAAAAGTGAAAAAAGAGGATAAAGATAGTATAAGAGAAATTATCAATTAAAATGTTCGAATAATACGTAGATAGTTGAGCAAATAGAGAAAAAAAACTAGAGGAATAAATAAATAAATCACATAAATAAAAAAAAAATAATAAATGAATATTTTTTGCTTAAAAAGTTAGGTTAAAAGTGAACAGTGGTTCCTCCTAGAACGAGTCGTCGCTATGGTGAATCAATTTAAATATTTAGGAGAAAGTTCTTTGTTCAGATAGCTGTTCATGACCCGTGGAAGTGCTTGCGTATAAATAATATCTTTTCTGAAGTAAATATTGTTAACTTGTCAATACATTGTGAACGGCATTGAAAATCCGAAAGTTTACTCTATTCGGATCACCATACAGGACGGCATTTACATTACCAATGCTTAATTCAGTTCGATGCATGGTTCTTGGTGATTAATCGCACAGACGTGTTCTGTCCCTTTTACACATCTACATATAAGTAAATAAATGTTTATTAAATTAACTGCGTGAAGAATTCGAAATTTTCTTCCACTCAAATAAATGTGTCTGGAAAATGTGAGTCAAGGTATTTTCGAAGTAATGTTGACCAGTTTCAATATATAGTGTATTTCCATCTCGAATGGTTAAAGGAACAAATGAATAATAAAGATTTGTTGGAGGTAGTATTGGTTGGAAATTGTTCACGTTACGTAAGTTATAGCGAGTAATATCACCCACAAATGATGGAGTTAGAGATGTGAGATAGAGAGGACTTGAACCCGTTGTAATTTTATATAAAAGAGCAAGTTTATCCTCGCATCCTATTTATCCTTTTTAGCGCTTTAATAGATAATATTTGTGTTGCAGCAATCACAACCATGGCTGCCTCATTTTGTATTTTTTTTTCGAGTTCTCTTTTCTCGAGCAGTGTACGTTTTTCTCAAGCCACATTGCCATTTTCCAGAATCGGTTTTAAACATAATGTAAATACAATCACTAACAATTTCATATCTAGTTGGAATTCTCGTCTGTACATATTATTTTTATCGTGCTTTTCATTTATATAGTTCTGTTTTTTTTTTATGCCATGAGCAGTCATTTAGAGAGAAAAACTCCTAGATATTTGTACGAGTTAACGTTCTTAATTTATTGCTTGATTATATTTACTGATGGATAGAAGGCTGTTGGGGCGTGCGGTGCTATGAGATATGATGCCCCGACTCTATGGTGCTTTAGATATTGGCATCTACGAGATGATTGACCAACATGCTATAGACATGATATAGCAAACAATAAAATAAAATATAACATTAATGGATGGTGTAACAGATATCTGAGTAAAGATATAGAACAGAACAAAACGAGCCCCCGCATATAAAATATAACAGTTTAATCAATTGCATAAACAAAATTAAATTGAACATGACATTTGAATGATACGCTTTTTTAGAAATATAATTAAAAACTTTATGTTAAATACAATTAGTCGTTGTTAAAACGTTAAAACAGATTTCATCATATAATCAAGTGTTTCATAGAACTCAAATTACCTGCATATCAGCATAACTTGATTGTTTCCGGTCTTTTCCAATTCCAAATCACTGTTGGTGACTGGTCAACTCTCTCTCTCTCTCTCTCTCTCTCTCTCTCTCTCTCTCTCTCTCTCTCTCTCTCTCTCTCTCTCTCTCTCTCTCTCTCTCTCTCTCTCTCTCTCTCTCTGGATTATCAACCATAACTTAGACAGTCTTTTCCCACTACGGGGTGCAAAGCATGGAGCTATTTTTCCTTTAATTAATTAAAAGGCAACGTAAGTAATTGTCAGCTATATATCTTCTCCTGGTATAAAACAATATTCGCACATTTTTACGTAAGATATAGTCTTATGATAACTCAACAGAACTAATCTATGGTTAGTTCGCAACCTGATAATTATACACAAACAACCTCTGATCATAAGAGTAATGCCTTTCTCTTGTAGATAGCTGCAATCCTAACAGGGATCATGACATAACTAGACCTCTGAGATAAACTATTATGTCCCCCTGATGGCTACAAATTACCAGCTGCAAGATGTCGGTCGGTACAGGCCGATTTTCCTTGATTAAGAAAACTCAGAACATAATGAAACAATAAATTAATGGACTTGTCTTAACGACACTACCTGCTAACTAGCGATTCACTGACATTGACATAGCAAATCAATTCTAAGCATTCATGCTACATCATTTAAGACCGTTAAAGTATTTCTCGCAATTCGCATCAGAGTAATGCATAATATTCCTGCAATACAAGATTTCAATTACACCTGAATTCGGAACAAAAATATAAATTCGAACAATATCATATAATACATGAGTCACATAACATTCGAGACAAATGCATGCAAACCATTAGGTTCCGAAATCATGGAAAATTGATGTATAAATTTAAATAAACCAATTTTTCAATTAATTACAAACTTATATGAATGAACATATTTGTAGACGATTGAGTCAATACTTTTGTGCCCTTTTAAGACAAGCTCTTTCTATGCATTCTCTGAGTCCTGGTCTCTCAAATTCATCAAAATCCACGTCCATTTCTTTAATTAGAGAAATTACTTAATAATAATTCCCGCAAAGTCCCACATACATCCTTTTTAAGCAGAAAAATTTGGACTGACTAATCTCGCTATGGAGATTACTTAAAATCTCGAATTATGTCTGGGAACACACAACCCTCGTTTCGCTTAGAAAATCATGATTTACTTTCTCTAACCCCAAAACTTTTAACACCCCAATCGAAGTCAGAATAATTCTCTCTCATCTTCAAATAAACTTGCATTAGAATGCATGTCATATACTATAACATATATGTATATAAAGATAAGTCATAGACCTAACACGGATCAATGGGGCACATACGGGCACACCTCCACTCTATAAATACTACCAGAAGTATCACTCATTGACTTCTATAGTCTCGTTACCCAAAATACCATTTTATAAGTCTTCCTGTGATAACAAGTTTCCATTTATGAATGAGTCCAGAGGCATGTCAACTAATTAGCTGTGGAGTCACCTGGAATAAAACCAGATTGGAAAGGTTTAAGAATAATATCCTCACAGCAGCAATTGAATATGTGTTTAAAAACCTGTAGTTTAAAAACTTTGCCAACAGTATTAAGAATGTAATTAGATACAATGGAATGGTCACCCTTCTTTAAATTATACAAACTATTGTTTCTTTCCAAGAGTCTGGAAAAGTTACTTCTCTAAAAGATTGGTTAAAAAGTGAACAAAGTGGATGCGAAAGTTCATGATCAGAAGCCTTACCAGTAGGAAGGCGTTTGAGAACATTATGTACTTCTTAGGAATCAGTTTTATAGAAATTATGTTTAAATCTGTATATAAAAGTGAACACACGAAAGTCAAACATTTTTTCCTTTACAGTTAGCATTTTAAAAAAAATATTTAAATAATTCAGCTTTGGCTGTGTTGAAGGCACAGTGTATAATGTGGACTGTGAAGGCTGATGAATAATTGAAGGACTGAGCATTAATCATCGGATGATGCATACACGATTTCAGTTTGGTGCTAATTTGTTTGTATGTAGCCGTTAGGCTTCTCAAAGATCTGGATAGTGTTTTTGGCAGGGAACGGAAGATAGTCTAAATAGATGATAGGTTAGTTTACATAGCTTTTCGATTGGCTGTCTTACTTAAAAATATTGACATTTTGATTGGAGATTCTGATGGTTTAACATTAGAGCTCTCTTCGGAATAAATTTGCCAGATATAAAGACCATGTAGTCCGACACACGTTTTTGCATATTTGTCAATATGTTCCATTTCAAGCAATCCCGGTCGGTAGCGGATGTTTAATGTCTCAGAAGTTATAGTCACCTTAGCTGCATATGGCTATGTATTTATCTGGGACGAGCTATATTTCTGCAGTTAAACATATCTAATAACACTTATAATGATACCTAATATCAGCATTGATCTCTAACCTAAATCAGAATAACTCTTTAATTATTCATTACATGTAGCAGATATGTCAACGTTGCAGAGCTTTCGGTAAAATGAGTGGGCTGATCAGTGCAGTGGTATATGAGAAGCTGATCGCTTAATAATTTCATTTTATCATCCGAGGGTGGATTTAGCATACTGAAGTTAACGTCGCCAATTACGATTATATCTCTAATCCACGTAACAACATTATGGTGTATTGCGTCTTCTGTCATTGAAGTATACGTGTTTGTTAGAGGTCTATAGAATAACGTAGGCTACTAGAATTTGTCTCAAAGAGAAAGTTAATTCCATAAAATATTTTGATTAAGATCTTTGGAAATAATGGAAATCGTTCACATAAATAAGGATACCATCGACAGTATCGCCTAAACGATATTTCCGGAATGGGTTATCTTAAAAGTGGAGGGAAAGGTCATCATGTCTGCCGGAAGTAGAATCATCAATGTTATAGTCCCGTTGTTAGCCAAGATGTTTTTTTTGCCACATGTAAATTAAGATGTTTATATAGATATTTAAAGAAGTTAGTCTTACGTTTGAGTTCCAGCATGGAACAAGAAATCTAAAGCTTGTGAGAGGCTGCTGAAAAATACATTGAATGAAACCGAGCATCAACTAAAATTAATTTATAGTAATTGCAATTAACTATTATAGGGAAAATGTGTAAACTAAACCTTGAGAATGATAGAGAAGGATGAAAGATATAGGGAAGAAACAGAAATAAAATAGGAGGCACAGTCTTCTACTGACGAAAATAGAATATAACATATCGCTTTTATTGTCAGCTAAAAGACAACTTAAAATGCAATATATCCAATGCTGAGAGAAAGAGAGAGAGAGAGAGAGAGAGAGAGAGAGAGAGAGAGAGAGAGAGAGAGAGAGAGAGAGAGAGAGAGAGATTAGTCTTTTCTCACATTATTATTTATATTAGCATACTTTATAAAGCAAATTATTAAGAAACACATTATATGTATGTATGTATGTATGTATGTATGTATGTATGTATGTATGTATGTATGTATGTATGTATGTATGTATGTATGTATGTATGTATGTATGTATGTATGTATGTATGTATGTATGTATGTATGTATGTATGTACTTACGTACGCACGCACGCATATATATATATATATATATATATATATATATATATATATATATATATATATATATATATATATATATTGTGGAAAAACTGGCAAAATTTTTATACGCAAGTCAGTGCTAAAAAAAAGTTTTTAATGAAAATGGATACATGGAGCGCCATTCATGCATAATGGAGATATGCAAATTACCCAAGCAATTTTGCAAAGAGAAACCAGATTACATTGGTAATTTCGTTCACTATTGGGTATATTGTGCTGTTCTTCCACATAAACCTAGTGTACAGAAAGGTTCATCCCTTATGTTTTATAAATGATCGCATACAAGTTAATTTCCATTCAAAATAAACAGAGCTCATTTACTTGAATGTGTAAATACAAAAAAATTCTGTCTCTCTCTCTCTCTCTATCTCTCTCTTACACACAAAGACACATACACATACAACAGTACGGCCGATTTCAAGGGACACTAACGTTTAACATATTAGAGGCACATGTTACACGCCATAGACGAAGTGCCCCTGCATCAAAATGGAAGATATCCTACTGATGGAAAGTTGTGAAATTAAAGATGATCTCCCCTTAACTGATGGACATAATCTTGATCAGAGATTAAAAAGACGTAATAAATTAAACGAACTCTCATTAGAGGTATACTATACTTACGCTCCGATTCTCTCTTTAGCCCCAAACACAGTATTACAAGAAAACATTCAGATCTGTGAATATTTGTTTCATGTTTTGCGGATTTTAAAGAAAATATTTTGGTATGGTTAATAGGTCAGCATTAGAGTATAAAACTTAGCGTAATATGAATGGGCGAATTTGTAACATTCTTCAAAGGATCATGAAAAGAAGCCACGTTCTTTCGAACAAATAAGAAGAGCTTGAAACAAATATTGGAATAAAAAGTTTTGATTTAAAGTACCACTAAGTATTCAATATATGTAGATGATTCAGCTATTGACTGTGATTGGTCTATTTAGCTAACTGATTTTAACTGTATTGATTTATCATTTAGCTAACTGATTTTAATGGCATTGATTTATCATTTGTATCTTATGCTGATGACCAAGTCCTTCTTTCTAGTAGTGCTTCAGGGCCACAGGATCTGTTGGTAAGTTCATGACTTTCGTTATACATAGAATTTAAATGTAATTGTTCCTAAAATCGACGTTAGTATAATTATCAAGCCTAGAAAACTGAAACAACTGCTCCAAGTCTCATATTAAATGTAGCAGGTGACGGGTTGGTGAATGCATATGTTTATTTTTAATCAACAAATCTTTAGATGCTTATACAAAAGGTAAAAATATCTATGTAAGAAAACATTTCACGCTATTTTGTTTTATAACAAAGTTTTCAAAATTGGATTGTACAACTTCGTGCAAAGATGTATGAACACTTTCTTAAATCCATTTAATTGTAAACTAGGGAAACCTGGACATTTGGTTTCAAAGTCAGGAGAATCAGAACAATCTACATAATAATAATAATAATAATAATAATAATAATAATAATAATAATAATAATAATAATAATAATAATAATAATAATAATAAAAATTCAAGTGAACAGTGCCGTTTTAAGGCATAGGCACGCATGGCTCGTGCTTAGGGCCCCGCGCAGCGGAGGGACCCCGGTGACCCAAAAACAAAATTTCGGTGTCGGTTGTGTTAGCAGCTTAGTGTTTGCTCCTAGTGCCCCCAAACTCCTTAAAACGGCTCTGCAAGAGAAGGTTTCCCAGCTCTCCTTTTTGGCTAAACGTCTTTGGCTTCATGTCTTCTAAAACGGACTGTTAACGTATCAAGCTATACGGCAGCGGCCTTAGCAAAGGCGAGTCCGACTCGGATCATTTTGGCGGCCACCCTCCTACCGTGAGCGGGGTATTTCGAAATAAACTTTTAAACAAGATTTATATCATACTGAACTTAACATTTTCTTCATTTTTATCGATCGCTTTAAAATTAATTTCTGAAAGAAGATATATTTAAAACAAAATTACTAACGCGCAGGGGCCTCTGTGAGAGCAAGGCCCGACGAATCGATCAATTTCAACTGGGTACGAAACGACTTGGGTACGGGACGACTATGAGCCGATGAATAGAGTCCGATTGCATTCCTTCGCTTAAATCCTCACTGAGTATGACAAGTACAAATAAATTAATTGCATGATTAACCTGGCTATTTATCTCAACATACTGGTACTCCTTTAATATATTCACATTCCATTAGTACTATTATTATAATTTAACTCATTCATTTTCTTCCATATTTTGTAAGGGCCGTAATACGTAATATGAAGAAAATTTTGAAGATTCAGCAAGACAGAACTCTAACACCAGACTCAAAGTTTCGCTCCATTATAGTTCTGTCAAACCATACTTTCACTTTTTACTTGAATTGCTGGATGTCAAATTCAAGTATAATTAACTGGAAAATTCCAGACATGAAATAAGACCCTTGATCCGATTGGACAGGTTTGGGAAGGCAAAGCTGAGCAATAATAACTTTCACAAAGCTTTTACTATAGTTTTTGTTTTAATATTCCTGAAATGACAAAGGAATTATCTCTTGAAATTTTGTTGATGCCACATTATGGTCAACAAATATTTGTTACCAGACTTTGTCTTAGGCAAAAGACCAACACAACTTTCCATTATTCTGCAAAGTAGTTAATCAAATACAGAAACAGGTTGTACGTAAGCCTTGGGTTTTCCTACCATTTGACAAGTATGACAATATGATGTGTTGAATTTTTAAAACTCTTAGAAGTATGGATTAATTGAATTGTACTAAAGTCAACTTAATTAATATAGAAAGGGCTAGAGACAGTTATATGATTATTTTCATTTCATCTCTGAACATCAAAGGAAATTCGTTCCACGCGACGAAACTTGACCGAGTCACCTGTTATGGAACAAGGGTTTGGCAAAACACTCTTCCCAAAATCAACCGGTTAAAAGGGGAAGCTCGTCAATAATTGATTGTTCAAAGGAACGTTAATTGCGGTATGATTAGCTGTTTTGTTAATCAAAAATTCTACGTAAGACGATTCTGATTGGTTAATGGAAACTTAAGGGCGTAACTCTTGTAAGGAATTAGTGGCCCTACTTGGGAAATATTCTTCAGTCTAGAATCTTGCTTGAGGAAAGTGAGACTAACTCCGGGACGTAGAAAGTACGTTTTCGTTATTGAGTAAGGAGTCAGATAGTCGTCTCAGATAAGAGACAGAATATACATTGGAGGTTCGTGGAAAACGAATAAGAAACGGCAAAGGAAACAGCTTCCTGAAATTTCCTGGCAACATTCCTGTACCAATTCCAAGTACCAGAGTTAATTCTGAGCCGAAGTCTAGGTCTAAGAACGATCAATCAAATTTCGACTGGCAAGAGTCCAGGTCCAGACGATGACACAAAGGTTGGCAGTGCAAAAACGAACGGAAAATTCGACGTCTGGATAAGATAGGCGATGATGTCGTTCATCGTTGATCTCAATGTTACAATTCGTAGGATATGATGAACTGACTTGATTATGTCACTGACAAATAATCATAACGTGAAAATTTGTATTGCTATTATTGAGCACATGTTAGTGCATTTTCTTCTTTCTTTCTTTTGTAGCAAAGAAATTCGTTTCTTTCATTTTAAATCATATTGTTAAATTGATTAATATTTATATTTGTTCATTGAAAGAGGTCTAGTTATTATTTTATTTATTCAATATACTTTTTCAGAGATCTGCATTCTTTTTTCTATTCATCCACACTGGGTAAATTACACCGCGGAAGGTCATTCCCTAGCAACGAACCGTAGTGGAAGAGGTTGTGTGTTTTGAACGCCACCAATTTACCACAGACAAGATATGCAGTATTTACAAACATCACGTTTGATTTTTGGCCAATAGAAGTGATTCAAGATCTTGTGATAAGTCTTATTAACCCCCAAATGACCAGCCAAATGAGTTTCATGTGCCAGAATAAGAATTTCCTGTCTGTACGATTTTGGAGCTAAAGTGTGATAGCTCACTGAACTTTCGTCACCAGCAGGTACCTCTAAAGGACTCCATTTTCTCAAAAAAATCTCATTTTGTATGAAGTAACAAATAGTTACTTCTTTGGCTTCAGTTTCACTAATGACCTTTTGAAACAAATAGATCTCAGGATCTTTTTCCAGTTTTGACGACAAGTGATTGTCGTTTTGTCACCATGATTAGAATAAAGAGAATGAGTAGTTAAAAGAAGATCACTGTGTGAACAATGCCCTTTGATTGACTGAAAGCGACCTCATCAAAAACTGACCAATAGATGTCAGCTAAATAAATACTCTCCTTGTCAACATCATTCTCAAGCTCTAGTAACTGCACAATCTGTATATAGATCAAGGAATTCTTTTTCAATAGGATCGACTTTCTGATCCAAAGAAGGTTTGCCAGCTACACGTGGATTAACCACAACCTTATCTCCAGCTGGGTCATTGCCTAGTAATAAATGCATACCCTGAATGGGTAAAGAAAAAACTGCTTCGACTGTCCTGAGTCCTGAAACTAAGTCTGATAACAAATGTACGCAATGGAGAGGAACATTAACAAAGCCACACTCTACTCCCTGAATAAGAACACTCTCATTAGAAGAAGACTTCTGCGAAACATACAATGTACCTGATAATAAAAGACTGAGAAGCTCGCGTATCCCTTGAAAGATTAACAGGGATGGGATTTGCTGAATCACCTATGAGTGATATAGAACCTTTCGACATGAATGTTTCATAATTCTCCATAATAAAATCAGACTGGGGTTTATTAGGTCCAAGAAATTTATTGCTTTCAATACATGATCGTGAACTTCACCTCGTAGAAATAAGAGCATTTGGAATAGGTCTATCTCAATTCTGATGCTTATTTTTCAATTTATGTGTAATTTCTTCTTGCAATAGATACATGTAGGAAGAGATATGGATTTCCGATCAATTTTATGAGAAATATGATTTCTAAAAGTTTTGCCAGATTGAAATTTGGAAGGGTTCGTATTAGGATGAATTTTTTTTTCTCCAGAAGTCTGCTGAGTGGAAGACTTACTTACAAAAGAGCAGCATTTTCCAAGGTTTCAACCTTATGCTCATCAAGATAAGTATTAATGTCTTTGTGTACGCAGTTCTCTTCAAGTAATACAAGTTGTCTTAGATTTTCGCAATCTTGATCAACTGTATTGGGTAAATACCACATATCAAATAGCTGCTCTTTTCTCTTGCAATTTCTACATGTGTTTGTCCTGCTTTCCTTTTATAATTCCTGAATTTTTAACGGAATAACTCATAACCCTTTATGAAGCATAGATGTGTCAGGCTTTGCCAAAAGGTGCACCCAACAATAGTGAAGTCCAATGCTCCTTTGACTATTTCGACATATAGTAGTAATTTGTTCAAAATGTGGAAAATATTTTTTTACTTCTATTTCTATCAAAGGGAACACTAACCTATTATTCTTAGTAACATCACAACTTGAATTAATATGTAAAGTGGGAATGTTCTTTTTAATTTCCAGCTCGAATTATCTTAATCTAAATTGATATTCTCTTCATTTTATTTTCTCTTTGCATTTGCATAGCTCTCTCTCTCTCTCTCTCTCTCTCTCTCTCTCTCTCTCTCTCTCTCTCTCTCTCTCTCTCTCTCTCTCTCTCTCTCTCTCTCTCCAACAGCATTCTCCTATCTTTTTCCTCCTTATCTAATTGGATTCTCCAATTGCATTTTCCTCTCTCTCTCTTTCTGATTGAATTTGTTTCTTCTCCTTCTCGAATTGCCTTTCCATTTGTTCTTATTCTTTATCATTCTAAAGTTCAAGGTTTCTGAACCCTTATTCCATTTTGTATTTTAATTGTCGTTTCTATACGTTTATGTTTGAGACTAATACAGACTTACTGATAAAAACCAAAACACTTATATACAAAACATTTTTTCACCAGATATTGGACTAAACTATTTTTATTTTTTGTTTTTGCCTCAGAAAGATCATATTATCTGGCAAGCTGATGCAATTCATCTAATTTTTATACAATCTAACTGCTCCTAGGTAGGATTTGAAATAAAGATCTCCATTTTTGATGACACTATAAAAAGTTTATTGATTTCAGTAAAAATGTCTAAAAGGTGAACATATTTTTGCCATCTAAAAAATTCCGAAACTAGGAAATTTAAAGTTTCAAAGACAAAGTTTTCTGATATATTTTAGCCAAAATTCGTATCCCAAGTACGAGCGCCCAAGTAACAGAAAGGAGCAATGACAGCAAGCTTTGTAAAATTAAACATATAATTTATTTCCCTAGAATGCAAAGTGAAAAATGAGAGAAAACAAAACTGACGATATTGGGAATTAAATCCAAAATTAAGTTAATAATTAAAGACACAAGTCATAGTAATAAAAAGTCCCGAATAAAACTCAATTCAAGTCACGAAAATATTTAAAATTGAAGGCGATGACGTGTATGTTATAGCCTGCGTTGTACTGACGTGTCAACGGTCTCTTGTTGAATCACATATATATTATTCTAGGTTTGAATTCAGTATAAATTATAATTAATATCTTTATAAGAGAATTTTGTCAGAGCACTTTTGTATTTCCAGAGAAAGTAATCACTTGAATTCAATAGCTTGAAGAAAATAAGATTCAGCTTAAACTGGTTAGAATATAATGCAACTTAAAGTGCCAAATGTTAAAGGACAACTGGTAAATATCTGACAGTCACAAATAATATAGTTCTATATTTGACGTATAATCACAAATTAGCATTTTCTAAAAACAACCATTACCAAATAGAAAATTACTTTCTAACATGATTTAATAAGTCTTGTTTATTTAAAATATAATATCCTATCAAATTCACTTTGGAATCCCCAAAACGCAGACCCAAATCAACATGTATACCCGAATAATAACTTTTGCAATGAACTCATGCCCATAGAGGGTAATGAAGCTATATTATTAGTTATTTATATCAATAAAACAAAAAAGGTCAATCAGGTCAAACAGAGCTGAACTCAATTCTGGACAAGGTCAAGGCCAGTAAACAATATTACATTACAATAGCATGTAATGGAATAAAAATAAAACAGACAAGCAATTAAATTAAATATACATAACAACAGTTATCATAATAATGTGAAATTGATTGTACAATTAAGGATATTCTAGGAATTAATACACTGTAAATTGTTTTTAATTATTTAACTTTGTGTTTGATTTTATATTATAGGGAAATAAATTTATATTTTATACAATTGTAAATATTTTTGTGTTTTACCTTGTCTTGTTACTTAAGTTTAAGAATCAGGAATTCCAGTCAGAATAATCGAATCCACTTACCCAGTAGTAGTTTGGCAAAGTAGACGGCTATTTTCCAAGCAGGAATTTGAAAAATGTTCCATGTATACTTGCGTTCTTGAATTCAGTTGGTTTCCGCCTACTTTTCTGGCAGTGTCGCGGTAGATTCCTGATAGAAATTTTGTACCTAGGGTTCCACATAAATAAACGCTCCAGCTTTTGCATGTGATTGCTACATCTTTTTAAAAGCTTTTATAAACGACAGATGGTGTACTACTTCTCATTAATAGTCTTTATAGATGATGAACTGATTATTGCTGACAGTCTTTATAAGCTGCAGGTCATGTGATACACCTTGTTAAAAGTCCTTATAAACTACATAATATTTGATACATTTTGCTAACACCCCTTCCATACTACAGGTGATATAATACGGCTTGCTAAATTTAACGTTCAAACTTGGTAACATGTTAGCACATTAAACTTAAAACGAAAGTGAACAAATTGAACAACGTTTTTAAAACCATGACCTAGTTACGCTAGAAGGCCTGTAACTATAAGACTATTTAAGGTATTTGCAAGTTTGCTACAAACTTGAATATAATATTAACGTACCTCGAAGATAACTGGAAGGCAACTCTAAGATAACTTGAAAAATAACGCGAAGGTACATTTATTAATTAATTAGGAAAACTAACTTACTTACAATATAAATGGCAGTTAGAGAACAAAGCGATTAAGTTCTTGAAAGCAAAATTTAAGCACGTTAAAGTTTTCTAAATCACCAAAGAAGACAACTTCACACGAGATAAAAGACCTTCAAAAACTTTAACATCAAAACAGATTGGATAAAATTCACATAAATTTGAAAAAGAAAAAAACATGAAAGCAAAATTATGGCCACGGAATTAAAATATTAAGGACTTCGAGATCGTTAAAATATGCTACAACATGTAATAGAATTTAAAAAAAACAAAAACAAAATCTCACCTAAAATTAGCATATCCTCCAACAAGTCAGATAAAATAATCCCCTTTCCTAAAATGATATAGATAAAAGAATTTTAATAGTTATGGGTAAGTTTAAGACAATCTATTTTAATAAATGGCAAGTGTAAGAAATATAATGTTTATCGATACAAGAATCATTGCACTCAGTACCATACAACATTTAACCCAACTCTTCCCGACAGTAATAGTATGTTTCGAAGAGGACATTTAATTATAAACTTGATTTTTTAACTAACATACTTATGAAAGAAGAAAAAACATTTGACAGCCTATTAGTAAGGATTAATAATAATAATAATAATAATAATAATAATAATAATAATAATAATAATAATAATAATAATAATAATAATAATAATAATAATAATAATAATAATAATAATAATAAATTAATTAATTAAATGGAATTAATTAAAGAACAGGATATTATAGATCTGTTAAAGGGAATAAAACGGTTTGTAAGTTTCCAGTAGAATGGAATTACTAATTTAGAAGCTGCAGTGATCACTGTAAAAGACCAAATGTTTATCACTAACGAGATAATTAGGAAAATGCTTGAGAAAGTAGGATTTTTGTAATTCTGAATGATTACGCTGATATGGGGGGGGGCGTGGTTTCAATAGGAAAACCTTTCAGTTTATCTGTGCAAGTAGAAAACTTTTAAATTAGTCTATATTACTACGCAAGAGAGAAGGAATAACAAAGTCTGAAGGTTCCGAGAATTTTAATGAGTAAAGTTTTCGTAAAATAAATTTTATCCAGGGAAATAATTTGTCTGGGAAAATTGACAGACACATTCTGGAGGTAAGAGCTTGGAAAGGTATTGGTAACAATCTTATGTAACCCATTGATATTACTATGATGATTGTAGGATTTTTCCAAATGTATCTACATGAATTCATTTGTTGAGTTCGTAGATTTAATTTCTTGATATGGTATACATATGTTAAGTTCGTTTATCAGAGTCCGTAGAATGATATTTTTCTTTTATAAAACAATGACGACTTGTTGAACTTAAAGTTCTGTTATTAATGAAAATTATGTAAATATAATTTTGTGCCTTATTTTAACTGAAATGCGAGAATCCGTATTTCGATATATTCAATGTGATTTAAATGATGATTTAAATTCTATCACGTAACAGATCAGCTATTGGTCTCATTATTTCTTGTATTCGGAAATTCGTTCAAAAAGCTAAGTCAAAAGACAGAAGTATATCTTTCTATCATATTGTACTCTTATTACTTTGTTTTAACTGTATTGTTAGAAAATTTGATTAAATTCTGTCTTTATTTGTAACGAGGGCTGGATTTATCTGTTCTATATACCTGCTCAGTTCCTTATCTATTTCACCCGACATTTCTCAATTTATATCGACATATACTCATCCTGGGCAAATTAAACCGTCGGTGATCACCTCTAGACATCGATAACCAAACGGCGAACACCCACCCCAAACAAGGGGGGGGACACGCCACAATCACTAATTGGAAATTATATAATTCCTCACAAAGAGGAAAAATAACACCAGAGGGTGATAAGCATCTTTATCCAGCACATCGTTCTATTATACTAGCTCTGTAAACCCTTATCAACACTTACAAATTTTAATACTCAGGCAACAACAAAATCTTTTAATTGTACTAAGTATATTTTCTTATTGTTCAATGCAAAAAGTTAAAAAAAAAATGCGAACCATTCTGCGCAAAGCAATCTTAACAGAATTCTGATCAAGGATACAATCTACTCATTTGTTTGAGGATATTTTCAAACGAATGATTACTTGATTCTAACGAATAAAGTCTGATGTTTTAAAACATCTGTGATAACGAATAGGTATAATGAATGAAAACTTTCCGAAAAATAAACCTCAAATTCCAACTAATACTGAGGAATAATTAGATTCTGCAACTTTATTTTGCGTGCGACAAGGCTATTGACAGCCTTTTAGATAAGGCTATAGACAGCCTTTCAGATAAGGCTATTGACAGCCTTTCAGATAAGGCTATAGACTGCCTTTCAGATAAGTCTGTTGCCAGCCTTTCAGATAAGGCTATATACAGACAGTTCTTCATAAATCCAAAAGGGAAACTCACTTTAAGAACCCTGTTAACACGTAACCTTTACAGAACGCGGTTAACCATAGGAGGACGTTTTAATAATATTTTTGGTAATCAAAATAGCCACTGACTCTGTACTATTACAAATTCATTTTTCTAATGTATTCACAAAAAGACAAGATCGTTGTTACACACAATGCAATCTGTTTCATCGTAAAACGTCCTTTTTTCAAGCTTTAATTAAATAAAAAAACCAATATTAACCATTTTGCACTCTGTTGGTCTTTGTTTACGATGAAACACGGAAAGATCTATTACTGACGATTACATTCTTAATTCCGTAATATTCTGAAGGAGAATGCCTAAGGGCATACAACGATGATCCCCTTCTACGAGTCTATCAACCGTTATACTCAATGCTAAGCACTAATTTTATCGATCCTTGCGTACTGTTTATTTATGTACGGCAACCTCTGATGCACTTGACGTTTTCTATAGTTGCAGGACCCTGAAAATCTTAAATAAAAATTTCATGTCCAGAGATGTGGTTTCATGGCACTATCAAACTTCTTGGAAACTGTCAATTAAAATTTCTCAATGAACAAAATAAAGTCATTAAAAATTAACAGACTACCTTTTGGATCAGTGAAAATAAAATAAAAACATGTATCTTATAGTAATCTAAAACAAACCTCTAGACTGGTCAACCACATTTAATGTGGAATAAGATATAATCCAGTGTCCTCAGTTTAAATAAAGGCATAACTACAGCAAGGATGCCGTCAACCTTTTCCTTCTCCAGATTCACTCAAATTGATTAAGGTATAGATTAACCGTCATGCCATTTCAGCATTTCAGGTGCTTGCCATTTAAGGTGTAGATGAGCCCTAGTGAAATTTGTGCATATTGGAGATAAGGAATATTGTAGATGTACTGCTACACAAATCAGCATTATAAGACAGCAGTAAATATTCAATAGATTCAATTATGTCATTATTGAAAGACTGGGCGAGAAATTATGGACACGACATGCGTAGCAACCGCCAAAGCGAGGGGGATCCCGAGATTAAGATTGCCTAGGGACCTCCACAGAGTTTAATCCGGCACTGCCCTCCCCACTAAGGTGGGGTGGGTGGAATAGGTAGGTTCTGTAGTGGTTGAACATTCCCATCAAATAACGTTTCTTATTTGTTGGAAGGGGGAATCTAAATTGGCTTTAGGTGGGTGGGGGAATAATTTTCTTCCGACACCACTAGTGTGTAAGTATGCAATTTTAATTGTTTTAGACTGATATAGGATTGAAGCATCACATCAAGTGAATTTTGCAAACTTAGTCCCTGGTTTGACGTGCTTTCAGTTAATATAAATCTATATTATATTAGTGTAACCAAGTAAGAATTTTTTTGAAAAGTTTAGACCTAAGGATTTGTCTAAGAATACAGATTACATTTACACAATGCTGATCGTAGAGCATGAGAATTGGTTTACGTGACTTTAGTGTACTTGGCATTTAGAGGGGTTGAATACTATATTCCTTCGACGCCGAATCTAATTGATTAATTTAATTGTTGAAGTAAACAGATGCCTTTTAGGTTGATTATGATGTTGATACAATATCTGGACTGTCAGAGAGCATTTATGCCATGTCTCATAAACATCTTCGTTGTTGCATGCATATGGTATCCGTGGGAAGATATAATCTATGTTATTCGACTTCATGGAAGGAAGATTAAACATAGACATGAGAGCATAGACAGAAGGTTGAAATCAAAGAAGATTTGCAAATTAGTTAAATTGTTTGACTAATTTCATAAATTTAATTTGCACTGATGAAAAATTTATATGACAACCAAGAAATCAGAAGAAACTCCAATATTCAAATGATCACTGTGTGATGATACTGACCGTAAGAACACTCGGAATTCCTAGGACATTTACCTTTCTCCTCATGTTCTTGAACGGGTGATACAACCAATGTCTTTGAAATCACGTGAGGTTCAGCTGTAGCCTGCATGAACTGTCTACAGGATAAACCTCGCATTAATAAAATAGCGTGAAGGATAAACAATGAAAAAAAGGAATTCCTTTCAAATTGGATGCATACTATAGATTCTTTACTCAGAACGAGGCTAAGATAACAAGATCCGTAGCAATTTTATGTGCAAAATAATAGTTCTGATAATGAGCAATCCTTACACTTTCATCGGATTCCAAAGGATCTTGAACTGCAAACAAAAAAAAATAATTTATAAAACCAACGTGAAGTAAGTATATTTTAATTGTTTATTTATAAGAAGTTATCTCTTATAAATGTACTATTATTTTCGTCGCATTTTCTCTCAAATTACAGCAAACTGATTTTCAATGTTTTTGTAACGAAAAATGATCAAATACAAATATCATAATGACTTTTGGATCCAATAATAGTTACTATCATTGTGTGTTAAAAAGCAAAAATAAATACCTTGTACTGTTGATATTCGAAGAACATATTTTCTTTTTAAAAACCAAACGAAACAAACTGGGTTGATTTTGTAAATGAATGTTGCAAACTATTCTGTATATGTAAAACACAAATTAAAAATGTTACTGGCCAATCTTTAAATGCAGTTTGCACGAGTCAGCATTTCGTTCAGAAGACTTATTAGAGGGTACATACGGTTGAATCGAGGCATATAGTGTTTATAGCCATACACAATTCCGTTACTGCGTAACTGTCCAGCGGAGACAACACTAATAAGACCACTAAAAAAGAAATCTCAATCAATAATCCCAAAATCAATAGCGAGATATAGTATTTTTTCATGTGCAAGTGGAATTACTTTTCTATTATAAAATAAATATAAACTTAAGAATGTTATTCATCTGTTACTGGTAATGTTGAGGAGGACGTGGATGCTGATAAGAAATAGAATACAATAACAGTTTCTGGGAGATAATTAAAATTTTACGACGTTCATTCCGGTAATAACAAGATTAAACTATAACCGATTTTTCATACATTGTACAAGAAGAAACAATATGTAGACAGGTACTAGGAAATGTAGTGTTATAAAAGTATTTCTCATTGTGATGTTTTGGATGGAAGTCAGCACATGTGCTTAGGTACACGTCGTACAGTGAAGATCCGCTATTGTCCCATAACCGATCATCATTAAAATTTCGTATGTGATTCAACTTGTTAATGTTTCAAAACAAACAATCAGCCAAACAAAATGTTTACTACTTGCAGTCAATGAAGTTACTTCTGCTAAAACGCTAAAAGTTACGCGTGTCCAGTATGCTATAAATTATAAGGAATGCGCAAAAAGCGAATGTTATTTGCAGACGTTATACATTTCTCCTTGACAAACGTTCATTGATTCTACATAACGGATGCCAACAATTATCCTTAAAAGACGTTCATCATTCTACAGGGCAGATGCTATGAAATTAACATTGAGAGACACGCATTAATTACAAAGATTAGATGCTATGAAATTAACCTTGAGAGACACGCATTAATTACACAGAGTAGATGCTATGAAATTAACCTTGAGAGACACGCATTAATTACACAGAGCAGATGCTATGAAATTAACCTTGCTCTAGAGACGCACGTCGATTCTACCGAACAGGTGTTATGCAATTCCTTTCGAGAGACGCTCATCAATTATACTGAGCAGAAAAGTAATTCTCTTTGAGAGAGGCACAACAACAATACAGAGCGAAACCAATTTCTCATCATTTATGTATTTGCTTACAGCAATTTTGTTTCTAAAGCTGGAATATACGTTTTCTCTTCGTTTCGCTTTTTAAAGTTTCTGAGGTTTTAAAATTGTATCCCTTATACGGTTAGATTACTGAGCTCATCAAATAAGCATTCAAGTTCATTCTTGTAAAATAACATGTGCAAATAACTGACGTCTAATTTCTAATTTGCGTTCCGGGAGACATGTTTATTTATCAATATTTTATATTTAGTTCATTCTTTACAATTCCCTGAACAATCCTGGTTTTCAAAGTCCTGACATGTATTATGCTCTACATTTGCTTTGTAATTCGCTGATTTATTACCTTTTTTTTAGCCTTTTCTGTTAACAGTACCATTTCATTCTCTGTCTGTCTGTCTGTCTGTCTGTCTGTCTGTCTGTCTGTCTCTCGATATCTCTAATTTTTAATTTTCATTTTTTTTGCTTAGCAAACAACCTGTGTGCGACATACGAAGCAATAGATTTGAATCTCACGCAAAGAATCTGGCCACGATTCACTAAACATATCCATTGTCTTTAAGCAGTAGATTTGAATCTCACGCAAAGAATCTGGCCACGATTCACTACACATATCCATTGTCTTCAAGCAGTAGATTTGAATCTCACGCACAGAATTTGGCCACGATTCACTAAAAATACATAGGGATTTTGAAATATATTTCTTACTGTTTGGTTGGTAACAATGATGTTTTTCCACAGTATTTGCAAGCATTATATATTAAATATATTTTTTTAATTCATTAAAATACATTTTTTAATTCAATGACTCGTGCTGTACTTTAGAAGAAATTGAAGGTTTTCTTCAAATATGAGTAATTTGTCAACTTGTGTCTTAAGAATAAACAAGTTTCCATGTGTCCAATTTTAAAACTTAAAAGAGATTTTGCGTCTTTCCCACCGTCCCGACCTGTGACAAAATATGAACATTTTCTTGGATATCATTAGGAAGACAATGTGTAATTTCAGTCTCAGAAGAAAGTTTTAGAATTTTAGTTAAACCGGGATCCCAACTTGAAACTTTAAAAGAATGAATGTGTCAGTATGGTTAAAATCAAATCTTCATTGTTTTGCTTTATGATCTGATAGCAACCATTTAGAGGTTATGTTCTGGTAGCCTTTGGATTAGCCAAAAAAATGCTAGTTTCAGAAATCTCAAAGATAAAATGATTGTTAGGTACACATTGATGCTACTCATCTATACTGCTCAGTCTCACAAACGTGAAGATATACGATTTCATCTGATTCCCTGATAAAATTAGTTATTATGGTAATAGCATAGGTCACCAGAACTTGACTCCTAAGCGGGAGCTCTCAGATTTCCATGCAAGGCAGTGGAGATTTACTTTTAATCAGATTAATGATGTGTAATCATAAAAAATGGTAAAACTTGAACGCCACAGCATAAATCGATTATTTATGACGTTGTGAATAACTTTTTTGCAGGTATTTTTCATATCAATCATTCTTGGCGTGTTTCTGCTGCATTTTATCTACTGCACACTATTTACGTGCATCTTACAGGCTGTAGATCAGGGGTGCACAATACGTCGATCGTGAAGGTAGTGCGAGTAGATCGCATAGCATTAAAAAATAGACGTCAGCCTATATATGTTTTGCATTTTTATGGTAGGTAGATCATTTTGGCTTGGTCATTTTATAAGTAGCTCGCATGCTGAAAAAGCGTGTGCACCCCAGCTTTAGAAGTATGATATTAGCAGAGGACTTATTTGCGTTTCAGGGCCGCTTATGGGTAGTTTAGTTTTAAGCATAAACCTGAAGGGTTCACTAGTCACAGTAAGCAGACAAAGTATGACTTATACGAATTTGTTTCACTTTGTTATTGGATCCAGTCTAACATTGCTGCCAAACCACTTAGGTTCAGAGTTTGTTGGCCGGTTGCTTTGAGGTAATGTATACAAGAACGTGAGTCATTCTCTATTGCACAGAAATAAAGATTAACCTTTCTCATGTCTTTCTGGCGTTAATTAGGAATTGCACCCCATGCTGAGGTAATATTTACCTCAATGGTGTACACAGATGTTTGTCAGATTTTGAAATTATAAAATGTGTTGAAATCATTGAACAGCTTCAAATGGGCAATGGCGGAATGACGTACCAGGACTTTACTATTAATAAATTATTTACAGAATAAGTTAATGCCTATTTTGTTCATACTAAAATCACATGCACTCTAAATTACATCAAGTAAACATGCAAAAGATTTTTTAAAAGTGAAGACTCATATTATAAAGACGAGGCGTATGGACGAAGATTACCCCATTCTGAAATTTTCAGCAGGAACAGAATATCAATTTAGCTTTACGATGATACAAATAATACAGATGTTCTAGTTGCACTATAAAATACAGGGAAAAACGTCACTTTTCGGACCCGATTTTCTTTCCAGTTGAAATTCGCTCGAGGTCGTGATCCGGTTTCTTTCCCCCGGATTTTAGACTCTTTGGTCTCATATTTGAGACATACCAGTATGAATTGCACACAGATATGTGAACCTTTCCAAAAAGCCTGAAATATTCATAATTCTCTAGATCTTCTAGCATAAGAATGGACCAAATCTGCATCTTCATAATTCTTAAATCAATAAATAATAAATAATAAATACAACTATATATATATATATATATATATATATATATATATATATATATATATATATATATATATATATATATATATATATATATATATATATATAATGTTTGTTTTTGCATTCTCACAAAACTCGTTCTTGAATAGAACCTTGTTTCTAAGTCATATCAAACAAAACAAAGAAATTAGACCAACTTTTGATACTGACGGCCCATAGAATCAGCAGACTGCGATGATATATATGATTTAACTGGAACTATACAATCTCATTAAGCACATTGCATTGAGTCCACTGCCAACTTGGGGACATTTTATGTCCAGTAGTCTGAAGAATGATAATTTCTCTGGGTTATAGCTCATACATTTTATACCAGTTTTTAATTAAAAAGCCCGAAAATTAATCGCAGTTCAAGTGACGTTTCTATTGTTAGGGATGTTGGTAACATTACTCTTAGTCGAATGCGATCTAGTTTCATGCGATACACGCTGAAACAGAGTTTTCCATATTTAAAAAAAGAATCGTCAAACCCCGCTTGAGTTCGAATCATTAATTAAATCTCTAATATATAAATGTTCGGTAGATCAAAATGTCAATAAATAGTTGTTGTTGGGCTTAACACCATTTTCAGCACACGATAGGCTATTCATGGCGGCCAGTATTAATGGTGGAGGAAGAAACCGGGAAATCACCGGAAAGAACCACCGACCCACGAGAAGCTATTGGCAAGCTTTCTCACCTATCCACATTCGCCGAATCCTAGACTCGAACTCACGCAGAGGTGAGATGGCAGTGATCCGTAACGGACAGCGCTTTAGACCACTCGGCCACTCGGGTATATATATATATATATATATATATATATATATATATATATATATATATATATATATATATATATATATATATATATATATATATATATATATATATATATATATGGTGGGGGGGGTAATATGGAAAATTTGGGGAAAAATAAACTCGTTAAAATACAAAGTATAATATTTAGATATTTGCACAATACATGGCTAACCGGGGAAGTCGCCCTAAGAAGTCACATGATAAGAGAAATACTTAAGTTTCCCATATGTAAAAAAAAAATAACTTCACTAAAATACACGTAATAACTGAATGTGAAAAATTAAAAGTAAAAATGAATGTTATAATCACAGAAATTACAAAAACGGAGAATTTTAGGAAAAATATGCTTTTATATTTAGACGGAAATTTTAAAAAAGATACTTATATGAAAATAATTGAATACCTTATATCTATAATGAAAAAGTGTGGGAAAATTATAACAATTAGGAAATGAAAGATTAACCAAACTAACAATTGTGCTAATAATAACCTAATATCTATTATTTTCTCTTTATAGACAGTAATTTACACATAGAAGAAGTAAGAGACAAGGACGAAGTGGGCAGGCCTGCGGAAGAGCCTCCGAAAATCCCATGTGTAGCTCTTTTCTTTTTCTTTTTTTTTTGGGTCTATTTTGGCAATTTTGGACAACTTATAATAATTATAATGGAAATTGCTTTAAAAACATGCAGGGAGTAAGATAGCTACTGCACCTAATAATTAAATATATAGTTCCTATATAAAAGGAGAGACCTTATACTACGCAGTCAGTTAAAACATTAGGTGTTTCTATTTAAATATATTATGCACCGTCTCACCCTAAAAAAGTCCAAAATTCAAAATTCCATAAATTAACTACTAATATGAATGAAATAAAAAAATCTTTTTCAGTATATGTGTGTATATTAAATATGAATGAAGTGACAATATATACATATATACTATATGTTTTGTTTTTTAGGAAACCTGGGACATTATTTGGATATAGCGGCTGTCCTCACAAATATACTATATAGCAACATACAAAAAAAAGCATAATACATATAGCATGCATAGGACGTAGGACACCCTTAGCCAAGGTCACATGAATATGAACAAGGGGAACGATCCCATTAGGGTAAATGAAACCCTATCGGATGAGTGAACCTTTAGATACACTAGGAATAAATACCCCATCAAAAATTGAGAACATAATAAAAGTTCTAATCAAAATTCTTTTTATAAAGTTTAACATAGCAACACATCAGGGGGAAAACAAAAATACATGAAAACACTTTACTGTTTGTTTTTTTCGATTAAGTTAGGGAAAGGGCAATTGTCTGGTGCCCTCCCCCCAAAAAAGTTAAGCCTTAGGAGAGGACTTTTGCAATTAACATAGCTGATGCAAAGGATACGTCATAAGATCAAGGGGTAAAACACCAATATTACCACCTAGCGAAATGAGAATTAAAAACCTCCTGGTCACAGTGAAAGAACCAAATCCAATTCTGAAAAAGATCAAAAAGCAAACAGGAAATTTATACCTAAATGACATCCCACTAGAGATACCTATAGAAATAGTTAAAACAAGATTTAAGGAAAAATTACAAATTCTGGGAATAACTGCAAGATTCCTGGTACAGCCATATGCAATGGGAACATGGTCTTCGAGATAGAAAAAAATTGAAAGAAGTAAAGAAAGCTTTCTATTTACATGGAGTTTTGGTTAAATCATGGTACAAAGACTGCATATTTCACAGAAAGTGTAGTAGATGTGGACAAACCGGACACACTTGACACAAATGTCAAGACTTAAAAACTACAGATCAACAACAACTGCCTAAGCAACAAGCACAAGAAAAACAACGACAGATCATTAAACCGAATCAAGATCAGCTTCCAAAACAACAACGGCTACAACAATCCAAACCCAAAATACAAGTTAACCAGTCAAGAACAGATTTCAAAACAACAGTTACAGCAATCCAAACCCAAAATACAAGTTAACCAGTCAAGAACAGATTTCAAAACAACAGTTACAGCAAACCAAACCCAAAATACAAGTTAACCAGTCAAGAACAGATTTCAAAACAACAACAGTTACAGCAATCCAAACCCAAAATACAAGTTAACCAGTCAAGAACAGATTTCAAAACAACAACAGTTACAGCAATCCAAACCCAAAATACAAGTTAACCAGTCAAGAACAGATTTCAAAACAACAACCGTTACAGCAATCCAAACCAAAAAGCATCCAAAACTCGCTATCAAAGCAAATTCCTGAACAGCAACAGCAGATTAAACAAAAGTACAAGAAAAAAAAAAACGACAGTTAAAACAACAAGTATAAGTTAACCCGAGTCAAGAACAGCTGCATAAATCTAAACCAAAGAACATCCAAAACTCCCCATCAAAGCAAACTTGACAACAACAACAACAAAAACAACAACAACAGATGTCCAACCCGAATCAAGAACAGTTTCCAAAACAACAACAGCTACAGAACTCCTCATCCAAACATTTTAAAGTGCAAACAACCTCAACAGAAACGCCAGTATTAAAGAACCCTAATTTACAGTATGCATTAAATTTGGCATCAATAGGCGCACAAATAGCAGGGACAACAATAGATGAGACTGATACAAAAACTGAGAGGGAAAAAGAGAATAAGAAAGAACGAAGAAAAGCAAAAAGAAGAAAAAATAAACAAATAGAAGAACAAAGCAGAACAGAAAAAAATCTATTTCAAAGAGACGAAATATTAGATGGCACATGGACTTACTGAAAACTGAAAAACTTACTTATATGATGTAACTTTAAAAAATCCTATTAGAAAAATGAAATGACATTTTTACACATATAACACTTTTGAGAAAACTTTACTGTTAACTTTATAATATACTTTGGACAAAATTTACCACAATAGAAAAAATAAATAATACATGTAGGGCAGGAGGGCCTCCCTAAATGGTCTGCAAAGATCAACCAAGGAATGCACCCTCCAAAAAAAATAAGTTAAGCTTTAGAGAAAATGCAGCGTGCAACATATTTAATAAAATAAATGATTGCGTCCTGTATTAGAAAGTAATCCACTGCATCTAATAATTAAATGTATAGTACCTATATAAAGGGAGAGACGTTAAACTACGCAAAGTCAGTTAAAACATTAGGTGTTTAAAAAAATATATGTTATGCACCGTCTCACCCTAAAAAAGTCAAAAATTCAAAATTCCATAAATTAACTAATAATATAAATGAAATAAAATAATCTCCTTTTTTCAGTATATGTGTATATTAAATATGAATGAAGTTACAATATATACATATACTATAAGTCGTGTTTCAAGAAAAACTGGGAAATGATTTGGATATAGTGGCTGTCCTCACAAATATACTATATAGCAATATACAATATAGCACAATACATATAGCATACATAGAACGTAGGAGACCCTTAGCGAAAATCACATGAATATGAACAAGGGGAACGGTCCCAATAGGATAAATGAATCCATATCGGATGAGTGAACCTTCAGATACACTAGGAATAAATACCCCATCAAAAATTGAGAACATACATACAAAAATACATGAAAACACTTTACTGTTTGGTTTTTTCGATTAAGTGGGGTGAGAGGGCATCTGTCTGGTGCCCCCTCAAAGTTAAGCCTATCCTCCCAACTTTAATGAACTGGAATAATAGGGCAGTGACCTCTCAAGTTAATCTACGAGCAAACTCGTTTATGGAGACCTTTGGAAGGTTCTCTATGTCTTGCGTAGGCGTTGCTACACCAATGCCCTTTGGTTTGATAAGTTCATGGGTACGGCCATAGTATTGAAGAAGCTCTCCTTCGTCTGATATAATGGCAAGAAACTCTACATAGGCTAAATCCAATCCATCATAAAAGTGCTTGTAAATAGATAAATTAACGAGATATGGGTTAGGTTTGGAATAAGAGGTTATAGTTATGAAGCACTTTACTTGCTCAGAAACATACAATTTAACTTAATGCAAGCTTTGTAGAACAGTCATAGTTTGAAAATGATGTCTGAGGCTTTCATATTAACCCTGATTATATATTGTAGGTTTTCATTATAAATTTTGACACTTCTTCATAGAATGCCAAGGTATATATTTGCTTATCTTTGTACACAATCGATGTAATGCCAAGAACCGTTTATACTCGTTTATAGGACGAATCTAATTGCAAACTGTACACACAAGATCCTCTGCTGCATAATGCGCCGGCAGATCTTGATCTGTGCAGTTTATTAGTAGTAATCAGTTGAACAAACCAGGACCACTGTTCTTTGCAGACTGACTCGACCTATAAGCGAGTGCAAGATGGTTAAGAGTTTCAAAAGTCTCTATTAGGGATAATTTATAGCGATTATATTTAACGTCGTGTGTGTGTGTGTGTGTGTGTGTGTGTGTGTGTGTGTGTGTGTTAGATTAGATTTTAAACGTAGCTTTATCAATTTTTCAGCCATATCGCTACGATGTCTGCAGTGTGACAGTTAATAATGATGTCGAGCTAGAACTGGGACATCAAGCCAACACAGTCACATTATCCTGATATCAGGCTAACCAGTCCTAACACTAATCTCTATTTAAAGTAATGTTTGAGAATCGTTCTTTTTTTTGGAGTAATTTACATGTAGAGGAGTTGAATCTTATGTACCTCATTTTCACGTGACAGATACCGTTTGATTAATTTAGTTCTTGGGGTAAACATACACTTTATATGAAGGTTATAGCGTTCAAACATTTTATGCAGGGAGTCCCCTCTTAGGCGGATGGTAATGAGCCTAAATGAGATTGGTCAGCTACTGATAATGCTGTTCACAAATCCCTTGTGGACAAGAAATACAACGCCATTATGTGTTTTTCCCCTCTTCTGCTGAAGTAGACCTTATGCTATTCATCTGTTATTTGCCAAAGTGTTTTCAGCACACTTCAGAGACTTATAGTCACAATCATATAGGCCTATGCATCAACATCTAAGTACGATGACAACGAACTGGAGAAATTTTATGACCAACTGCAATATGTCATTGAAATCTCGCCCAAGAAGGACATTCTGTTGTACAAGGAGACTGGAATGCAAATATTGGAGTTGATTTACAGACAATCTGGCAAAGCTTCTGTGGATCCTTCTGGAATGCAGAAACAAATGAAAGAGGACTAAGGCACTTGGAGTTTCCAGCCTACATCAATTTTGTGATAGGCAACGCTTTCGACCCTCACAAAGATTCTATACGATGGACTTGGCACAGTCCAGATGACAACATCACAACCAGATTGACTACACTTTGGTGGAGACGAAAAATTCTCACTGGATTGAACATCACCAGAACACGAAGTTTTTAGAAGCAAATATTGTGACAATGACTTATTAATGACAAAAGTTCTAGAAGCCTTCCAAGCAATGACAGGTGGTAAATTTGCACCATTGACAACCCTTGACAGCCAAGACACCGAACTAGAGTCCATAAGAACCATATTCAACATAGTGTGACTAGCACAGTTAGCAAGATCATTGGTAAATATCGTAGAACAAAGAAAACTTGGGTCACAACAGATGTCCTTGAACTATGCGACAAAAGAATAGAACTAAAAAGGGGAAAAAGAGATCATGAAGGAGCTAGAAAATACAGGGAGATAAACAACATGATCAGAAAAAGCACGAAAAAGGCAAAGGAATCATGGCTAGAAATGCTGCAAAATCGAAAAGCAGACTGAGCAGAAATGACAGCAAAATGGAATATCAACTGGTGAAAGATCTCAAACAATGGAAAACTACCACCATCCAAGGCAAATGAGGAAAATACCTCACAGAAGATCAAGAGATCTTTAAGCGATGGACAGAATACTGCTCAGAATTGTACAATCACAACACGCAAGGAGATCCAGCAGTACTAAATTGCCATCAGGCAGAAGACATTGATGACAACCCCATTCTTCATGAAGAAGTAGAAATTGAAGTTTGGTCTCTAAGGAAAAAAAACGTTAGCCATCATTGGCAACATGCAAGTAGAGCTCATTCAAGCAGGAGGAGAAGAGATGGTAACAACCTTAACAGCAATTTGCATTAATACATGGCAGACAGGAGAATGGCCCGCCAAATGGACTCAATCCTTGGCGTCAATTATCACAGATAAGGGCTCCAAACCAGAGCTACTTTGCAAGATTACCCAGACAACATCAGCAATAACAAGGTTAAGACCAATATGGAAAGATATTGAATTTGGTTCTAAAATAAGGTTTATTCGCTCGATTGTCATGTCCATCTTTCTGTATGCTTGTGTAACATGGACACTCACACCAGATCTACAAAGAAGAAATCAAACCTTCGAAATTAGATGCTTTTGCAAGATCTAGAGCATCTATTACATTGACCATGCAACCAAAGAGAGGTCCACAACAGGATCCAACGAGCCATCAGATCATATGAAGACTTCTTGACCACTGTAAAAACAAAGCGCAAACTGAAGTGGTACGGTCATATCTTAAGATCTGGACTGGCAACAACAATCTTACAAGGTACAGTGCGAGGGTGCAGAAGAAGAGGCAGACAAAAAAGTTGGAAAGACAACATCAAGGAGTGGACAGGCATTGGAGTTGGAGATTCCCAAAATGCAGTAGAGAACATGGAAAGACGGTGAGAATTGGTTGGAAAGTCAACAGTGGTGCCCCAAAGATCTCTTGGGTTAAGGTATCGATGATGATAATGATGAAGTAGAATCTCACACCCGATAATATAAACGTCTTCTCCTTACTTACATATTATACCCATAGGAATACACGCCTTTTACATAGTTCTACGTTTTTATAAGTCTAAAAAATAGATATTAAAATTGATAGGCATACATCGAATTACTACAGGTGGCATGCAATAAAGAAATGTATTTTAACAAATACTCACATTTACATCAAACAGACTTTAACAAAGTCGAGATGTGCATCTGCTTATCCCGCTATAAAATGCACAATGGGCGGGACTGGGATTTTTTAACCTACAAAACAACCGACATTTTTGTATGCAGGTATTATGATTTCTGATAAGAGATGACACGATAATTAACGTAAGGTAAAAGTTAACGATTATCCCGAACGAATATAAGCCTTAGGTATAGGAACTCATTCGTACTTTTTAAAAATTAAGAAGAAAAATAAACATCAACAATGAACGAAGTATAAAAGAAAAGAAACATAAACATCAACTAATGATTACAGATCATAGAATAAACTAAAGGTGTCAAATTAATAATGTTACTGTATGAGGATATTAGGTCAGTGGCGTAAGTAGCCAATCTGGACTCTACATACACTTGTTGTCCAGGAATGTAATTGAGCTAGGTTTAGGCGTTCATTGTAATGATTTAAAGGCATTTGTAATGATTTAAAGGCATAATCATTTATTCTTTAGAATATTAGCATTTTCGCGTGATTATGTGCGTTTTGGCGACGGTGCACAGTGAGTAATTAATGACTTCTCGCCATAGAAATCTGAAATAGATGATAACATGATTTTTTTGAACTTCTAGTACACCAGAAAACTCAGTACTTTAAGAATCAATAAAGAGAATATATTATGGAAAATAATTGTGTACTGAGTTCTACCAGTGGTTCTTTCGGTGTAAAGTACATGACCCTTAAATATTTCAGTTTTTGTATGCAACGGAAGTAATTAATCTGAAAATTCAAATGCCTTTTGCACACTATATCAACATTTAAGAATTATAAAGTAAGATATATCTAAAAATTAAATGTATAGTTAAAACATCTCAAATGAAAAATTACACAATATTAATTGTTTTAATTGTTACAGTCTTGTATCGTTGGAGCTGTATCAGTACCAAAGAAACTTAGCATTTTTTTATTTGAAAAGATTTTTGACACTCAACAGTTAGAATGAAGACTTCATTCTAGCTGATATTTTTCCTGCAGGTCATATACTATATTTATCACGGTTACAAGCAGTTAAATTCTGTACCTGTGATGGGATCACATGTTAATAACGCATACATATTTGTATAGCTTAGAACCATTGTTTACGAACACAGTTACACTGTACTTAATAAGAAAATGGAGATGAAGACTCCATAACAGAGTTCACTCAGTCTGGTTACTAAGCCATTTTAAAATGATTGATAATTAGATGATTGAGAAGAAAACAAAACATGGATAATAAATGTATTTTCCCCAATATCTTATTAACCTCTATATCGGAAAAGATGAAAATGAAGTAAAGATGACATGAAGTGCACTCCTTTTATGGTTGAGATCTTGACTGACAGAGTGTGACTTTGTACCAAAAGCTGCTATCGCGTTTTCATGAACTATTTTATTTCCTCATTGTGGACTCAGTGTGCATAAGAACTTTAAGATAAGATCATTTAAATTACCTTTATGTAATTTATTTAATTGATCTTCGTAAATACATTCTACGCCTCCCACATGAAGAAAGGCAAATTGTTGTTTAGAATTATACTGGACTAGGTGTTTGTTTATCATCACATTTAGTTGAGAATGAAGAATCGAACTGCATTAATAACTGAACTGTAAAGCACACAGAAGAATTATGTACTTTGAATGTCCAGGATCATATATTTATTTCCATAACCAAGTAATGTTATTTATGGTAGTTTTCACTTAGTACTTTGCCACTCAACGCACTGTATACAATAATGTACTACTTATTGTTCAAATAATCAAATCTCCTCTTTCCCATCATAGCCATTATAGCAGCACACGTTCCTCATTAGTTATTTAATATAAATACTTGATACTCTGACGAACATGTTGTTGCTGCTGTTTGGGTTCAATGCCATTTTCAGCACTTGATATGCCTTATATGGCAGCCAGAATAACTGGTGGAGGAAGAACCCAAAATACCCCGGTAAGAACGAACGATCCACGGGAAGCTATTTGCAATCTTTCTCACATACCCACAATGGTTGGGATTAAAAAGCAAACTCCATCTCCTTTCGATTCAGGAAGAGATTTCGTACAATGGGAAATAGATGGCTTAACTTGAATACTCCCCAGAAATAGGGTGGAGATACCAAATGATATATACTATGTACCTGGCTAAAGTCGCGCAGTTAACTTTAAGGTACCACACTAGGATAAAGTTCCTCAAAGATTATTGCTGAGGAAATCTTAGGTCTTGGACCGCCATTTATTGTTACTAACAATAACCACTATTAAAATTTTTTACGACAATTTAATTTATGTTACTAAAGCTTTGTAAAAATGAAATTTTTATATTGAAAACTCCAAGACAATCATGTATTAATGTTTTTTTTTCTGTTTGAAAAAAAAATCAGACAGAAATTGTCTTTTATGAGAAATATCATTTGATTGCTTCAAGATATTCATAATTTGAGATGATAAAACAAATTTTGGGTTCCTCAAAGCATATGGTCGCAAGAGCAACATCACATAATTTCTATCACTTACTAAGCTCTTAGTTCCCACGAATATTTACCAGATGTAATTAGTGAAGCTGAAATATGTATGGGACGCTATTATAATTGTCTGACCATAAACAGATAGACTTGATAGGACTCAGCGTATACTTATTACTTCCTGATATCCAAGAATATAATGCCTATATAAATTAGAGTAATTTTGCTATCTTGTTCTGATGGTGATCATTACTTTGGATTTATGCATGCTTGATACCAATGTATTGGAAAGGGTTACTCTTTGGAATATGAGATTTGTTGTGTTAATCTCTGCGTATTTTTGACCTTTTCGCACCGTGAATAAATTAAACCTTGCTGCTGTCCCTGAAGAAAATCAATGATCGATGGCACTTTGCTTTCTACAGCAAGGCTGTAAAACACAAGAACTGGACTTCAAGTCTGTCTAAGGAGATGCTTTTGATAAACATGTGATTTATTTGAATCTTGATCATATTGGAAAGTCTCAGTACTGAAAAATAATTTAGAATATATAGAGCAAACAATAGTGTCCTGGGTCCGTCTATGAGCTGCTTCTTTGCATAGACACAAGGGAGATTCTGCGTATCTCTCGTAGAGGTTGCTAAGCCAACTGACCTGTGATTTAATAAGGCCAAGAGGAATGTAACAATCACCTTCATCTGAAAAATGTCCAGAAACTTCATCTTGCCTAAACCCGATCCGTACCAGAATTGACGCAGATTGGAATATTTTCACCTTTCTTCGACTGAGATAGTCAGGCTAGATCGACGAGAGAGACTAAGCGATGAGTCACGCGCTTAAAGAACTTCTTCTATAGTTCATTGCTCTTTTTTCTTCTGTTATAAATCTTGATATGATGTTCACTCTGCAATATGCGAAGGACAGAAAAATTAAAATATGTTTATTAACAATCAGCTTTGTTTTTGTCCAGATGAATTTCGAAGTGAAAAATAAACCCAGTTATTTACACGAACGTCAACATTCAAGGGGTTTATCTTTGAATATTACACATTATTTAAAAATATTTGCCATTATAAAAATCAAAACACAAAAACCCCCAAACAAAATTAACAATAAAAAAATAATGTAATAATTCACGCTTTAGACTGCGGCTTTTAAACTATTTATTTTAACAACATAGTTCGATTGTGGAATGTCTCTTATACGCCTTTTTGTGCATATCTCTTATTACCGATAACAAATTGTAATATCGTGTAAAATGGTTCATAAAAGTTTCCGACTGACAGTTTACGAAAGATAAATTTTCAAGGGGCGATAACGATGACAAATATAGCAGTCTCGCGGCACTGGATAACGTTATCACTATATTGTGTTTTAGTTGGTACATTAATCTGGCAACCTTCCCTGTCAATATGCAATATTTTGGTGATGACAATTTTTTTTTCTCTTTGCGGACGGAATTTAGGTATTATGCAACACAATCTTATCGGTGACAAGTGTCTGGGTGAGAATTTCTAACGTCTCTCGTTGAATGCCTGAGATTAATTGTTGCTGTTTTTTTTTTTTGTTTTGTTATGGGTTTGACGTCAGTTATCGGAATAACTGAAAAGCATTTGTAGAAGTGTTCATTCATATCACAGGACGATAACCACTAAATAATAATAATAATAATAATAATAATAATAATAATAATAATAATAATAATAATAATAATAATAATAATAATAATAATAATAATGCAAGTATCTGCTATGAGGAAAGATTGTGTCAAATTTGTAACGTTAAAGTCGAGAATAGATTTCCATTTCGTTACTGCTTGTTCGCTATATCGAGAAATACAAAGAAAATACATACCGACCTTTGTATATAAAAATCCAACTTTATAAAATGTTAGGTCCTTTATACACAATGATACTTGTAAAATTCTGATGTCTAATTTAACAATGTTTACTATAAAAGCCTTAAAGATTAGAGAAACCATTTTATCTACGATTCCTGCTACATCAGACTTTAGATAAATATCACAAATCTTACTCCACACAAGTTTTAGTTTTACCCTTAAATCCGTTTGTTTGATTGCCGCGTAGTATATACCTATATCCGAAAAATGTATAAAAATCTTTTTTCCGCATGAAGTATGGATATGTATCATGTGCCATTATTATTATTATTATTATTATTATTATTATTATTATTATTATTATTATTATTATTATTATTATTATTATTATTATTATTATTATTATTATTATTATTATTATATTATTATTATTATTATTATTATTATTATTATTATTATTATTATTATTATTATTATTATTATTATTATTATTATTTGAAGATAATGCATTTGGTTCTGAATCACTCTTACACAAAATCCTCATTAACGGAATATTAAAATTCTAAATGCAACGTATTTGGACAAACACAATTACTTACTACAGTGTCTGACACTCGGTTACAACTATAAAAAATACGTATAAGAAGATACATCTCATATATTTGATTGAAACACATGTAGAGTTCAGAGATAGGAAGATCGTGTGGTATCTAGGCTTCATATCTCTGTTTGTCTAAAATCTGGCATAATCAGAAAGAAGAAATTTGTAAAGCGCACTCTAACAAGAAAAGAGTATTGGTGTTTATTTAATGCCATTGGAAATGATATTGTACCACACTGCTGAAAACATATGTGAAAGATGGTTTGTAGAGAGTAGGCTTGAATTCAGGCAAATGAAGATTACGGCATATAACAGACCGCAAATGTTTTGAATGGATACTGAAAGCTTGAGATAGGAGATCACTGACATATTATGAAAAGATTTTTCGTGTAAAACTAGCCCTAAACTACTGTTCTGTACAATTAAAGGTAACCAGTGTAAATAAGCTAATACGTGAAATGATGGATAGTATTTCAAAGCGGATGGTTTTTGGGCTTTAATATCTGATTAAGATTACTTGTATTGCAACTCCCCCACATGGCACTGCCATAATAAACCAATGGCCGTAAATATACATTAGGCCTATGAAACATTTTGGCATTGTGGCATATTCGACGACAGTCCGTTCAAAATGACATTCATCGGATATGCAGAATACAGTATTCCCATGATAAATATCGATATTCAAACCTTAAAATGCTTGATTTTCGATATCATTTAATTTATTTCATTAGCGAAACGAATTCTTCATCAAAGATCATTTTGACAAATATATGACAACTGGACAGAAAGAAATAATTGTACATAAACTGCGTGAAGTTTGAACTCTTTCTTATGCATAACTTTAAAGCTTCAACTTTTTAAAGAGGTGAGACGTATATGAAATTTCGTTAATTAAATAGACGGAAAATCTGTAGCAGATTCCCCTAACGTACATTGCTTGACGTCATTTGTATATAGTGTACTAAGGCTGTGACACCATGGACATCTATTTCAATACTGCAGTTGATAATTCTAAAGAACGTTTCGCTCGATTGGGCGAAAATGTGTTATTTCCTTTTCTATAAGACAGACCTACTTTTGGCAAAATAGGTTTCTATAATAGGCCGTGAAAATTAAATGAAACATCAGTAATACGGGATGTTTGCTCTATCATTTACGTTGCGAGAGAAAACAACAATTATAAACCCATTAGCGTGATCATTTGATTTAAATAAATGTTCGAATAATATATTCATACTATGATCATTTTCAAAATGACCTTGCTTTGCACAGACGTTTTGCATGCAGTGGGTTGCATAGATGTGATTTAAAACTACGCATTATTAAATTGGAAATTGGTCTGACTTATGGGTAGGGACCACAAAAGAGCTACAACAGAAAACAGCGAAAACCGGTTTTTCCTCTCGCAGCCTTCCTTAGGCAGGTTATTTGCTATTTTGGGTTTTAAGGAAATTGTATTTATGTATACTCATGAAAAAATATCTAAGTGCGGCTTTGGATATAGCGTAAACTTTTTATGCAGACTCTTTGCTAAAAGTCCCAAGATAATATTCAAGGTATAAGTAATTATTAAATAGACCATACTTGGATAACATCATTATATAATTGTTACCTAGACCCATGATGGGCATTAAAGTGATTATTATCTAGACCCAGGAAGGGTATTAAAGTCATTAGTACATAGACCAAGAAAGGGTATTAAAGTCATTAGTACATAGACCCATTAAGGGTATTAAAGTCACTTTTGTATACTCTCATTAAGGGTATTAAAATCATTAGTACATAAACCCAGAAAGGGTATTAAAGTCACTATTGTATACTCTCATTAAGGGTATTAAAATCATTAGTACATAAACCCAGAAAGGGTATTAAAGTCATTAGTACCTAGAACCAGGAAGGGTATTAAAGTCACTATTATATAGACCCAGAAAAGGTATTAAAGTCATTAGTACATAGACCCAGGAAGGGTACTAAATTCATTAGTACATAAACCCTGTAAGGGTACTAATGTCATTAGTACAATAACCCAGAAAGGCTATTAAAGTCATTAGAACATAGACCAAGGAAGGGTATTAAAGTCACTATTACATAAACCCAGAAAGGGTATTAAAGTCATCGTTACCTAGACCCATAATGGGTATTAAAGTCATTGTTACCTAGACCCATTAAGGGTATCAAAGTCACTATTACATAAACCCAGGAAGGGTATTAAAGTCATTAGTACATAGACCCAAGAAGGGTATTAAAGTCACTATTATATAGACTCATGACTTAAGACCACTATTGCATAGATCCAGGATGGGTATTAAGATCATGATTGCATAAGACCCAGGGTAGGAATTGATGTCATTAGTGCATAAACTCATGTTGGGTATTTAAATAATTATTAAATAGATCCAATTTGTGTATTAAAGTCATAATTGCATAGACCCAAGACGGGTTTTTGAGTCATTATTGCAATAAAATAGATAAACAAAACGCTTATCTAATAATAAAATAAAGAAATTAACCTTGCGTTGTTTGGGAAGTCCGTTAATTATGTCAACAATTTTAGGCAATTTGTTTACCCCCTCACCCCTTGTTGACAACTGTAAGACTTTCAATGCCCCTCCCCATAAAATTATGTCAAAATCTTTACCCCCTCCAACTAACAATATTTTATACGGCTGGCTTTTATGCCAAATATAGAATTATGGAAATTAAAGGTCTACAAATAAATTTTAATACATTTTTGTTACGTTTAACAGATTTAAAATTGACTATAACACTTAAATTAATTATAAAATCGAGACTTTATATTCTTATTTTCCTAAAAAATTGATTTATTACAGTTATTGTTTCAAAAATAACATTGTTAACTTCAATTTATCTTGAACTTCCCCTTCCCCATATCAACAATTTTCGAACTTCCTTCAAACCCTCTCCTCCTATTTTGTTGACATAATTAATGGATATTCCATATGTTCCATATTTTCATTATGAGTATTATTGAATAAAATATATCCACGAACTCCGTACACGTGGCTTCGGTATCGATGCTGTACGGTGTATCGCTCGTATCCGATAATGCACGATACATTGTTAGCTGACACGAACATTGAAAACCAAACTTGTGTTTGGTTGTACTCAAAGGTTTGAATACTTTATCCAACGGAAAGCTGGATCCACCAAATGGAAAACGAGAGTGAAATAATCAACAGATCGCTTGAAAACAAATGCTACTCACATATGATAGGGTGTTAGGTCAAAATAACCAAGACTAAATTATATCCAGGTCAACTTTATGACAGCATCTCGCAAATACAAATAATTATATGAAAAGACATTCAATTGAGTTCAAGTGACAATATTTTCGCTAAAATTGATTACAAAAATGTATCATTAAAGCAAGTTATTTTATATATAATATTTACCCGCAAACTACTGTACCTTTTTATATTAAATATAACAATAGATGCCAAACAAATAGAGTCTCGGGTGTGAATAAACACAACTGGTAGCGAGCAGTAAACTCATTATTTAAACTTACCAAGAGGACCTCAAAGACAAAGGTTATTTTTATCACTAAGGAAGCCAACCTCGAAAGCCGACTTGGAATACTTTGCTTCCGTTTTTTAGGATATCAATACAAAGTTTATTTTATTACAAAGCAAGGAAAGAAACAATTTATATCCACAAAACAAACATTAATTACCAAAGCCAAGATAAAGTCTTGACTTCTGTTTGAAGAAAGGGAAAATACAAAAAGGACATAAACTGAAAACAAGAAGATGAAATTAATAGCCGGTCTTACAACGTGTAAACTACATATCTATGCCGTCATCAACCCACACAATTGTTAGTATAACGACCTGAGAATGACGAGGCTGATTACAAAAATGTAATTATCCGTTTATTGGGCAAAAGATCGCTTTCACACGAGACGAACCACATAACTTTACTTTCTGACACGCAATAAGCTGTTTTCCCTTGTTAAATGCATGCACTTCACTAATCAGTTTTATTGACTTCAATTATTCCTACCAAATATTAGATACTATCATGTCCTCATAATACCATTGTTGTCATTATTTAGGCTAGTTATGTATTTGTTACCTACAGCTTTTACTTGTACCAACAACAACAATAACAAAGAAAAGCAGAGTTAATATTGCTGATTGTAAATGTATAATTCTGCTATGAAAATTGATATTAAAATTCATCGATACAGAAAATGATTGATCAGAACATTCACGGATATTAACTGTAACTGCTGAATTCATTAATTTCAAACGCAGTCTTAAGTAGATAATGTACACATGTTTTGAAAATGTAATACATTTGTGATGGAATGTCATAGATATAGCTCAGTTACAGCAAGAAATGATTCTGCTCCTTAATATAGAAAACGTTTTTAAAATAATTAATTATAGTTTAATACAAGACGAAAGTTCTCAAAAAGGGTACAATTGCTATTAGGTAGCTAATGTAATACTAATGCAGTCTTTAATTATCGCAACTTTCCTATCCTAATATTTTGTGTATGTACTTAATTACATGCATTATGTAATTTGTTGTAACGAAATAGTTTCCTTTCGATAATAATCTTAATGAAGAAAAGATTGGTATACTACTACTACTACTACTACTACTACTACTACTACTACTACTACTAACAATAAAAATAATTGATGATAAATAATAACAATAATTGTGGCTACAATAATGCACGGAAACATGACCATCAACATTGAGGATGTAAGATACCATCGAACTGTATCAACTGTCATGTTTGTTTTGTTAGCTCAAAAAAAGGAATCTAGTTTTCAGAGACAAAGATATTTCCATTTCAGAGTTCAATTATCATACAATTATATATGAAGTCTAATGGACACAAAAACATTGAAACAAAACTATTGTGACCATAGACTCCTTTTATGTCACGGAGAAAACACTGCAGTATACTGAGTATAGTCCTATCACGTAATAAGTCCTAGTACAATAGGGAATCTTTTTTGTAAACTATATTCAAAACTGATTTGATATAGAGAATCTTGGACTGTCCATTGACTGCATAGGGGTCAGGTATACTATGTTTCATACGTAAAAAATGTACTTTTTTCCTTTTTGTGATGAAAAAGAGAAGAATCCATGTCTTGCATAGAAAATTGTGTCCTTTTCTAGAAAAGGAAAGCAGACCATTATCCTACAATTTTAAAAAAAATCCATCCAAGACAATTATCAGTTGAGTTTAACATTTAACTGATATCCTTGGTAATTATCAAACCTGTAGTAGTTATTCCTGAAAACATTCTAAGCAGAACAGATCTGGTATATTTGATCACCATGACATCAACAAGGTTTTTAGCGAGGCTAATATAACTAATATAACAAATATTTTGACATAAGCCCTACTTCATTTTTTTCTATGTAATGGAATTTTTAAAAAAATGAGTAAATTTCTTTTTGCAGTAGATCTCGAAAGTCCAAGCAAGTCCAAGTAAACACCATTAATTAAGTTTCCATCTCTGTGACATGTAGAAACTGTTTCATGGATTGAGCTTAGTTTTATTGATGCCGAAGTGATAGAGTCCAACCATTTGATGTCTTCTGAATGAATATTTGAGAAAAGTAATTAATCAAATATTTGACTTGCATCATGTCCAGACTCGAGTGCCTATTTAACAAAGAACCACTATCCTGTACAAGTAAGTTGACAGGATTACCACATTTACAAATATTTAGTCACAAAAAGGACATGTACTATTTTAGCTGTCGAAAAGTGTCTGAGTGAACAACAGGAAAGATATCCTTATCGAATAACAACAAACACGTGCCAAACATTTCTTTCAAAACTATGCAGACATTCTAAGTGCTAATTGACGTATCCGTCAACGGAATTGTTTGTTGGGGGCATAATGCTTTTCGTAAGGAAGCTCAGGTAGCCGAACTAAGCACTTTGAAGGTACCTAAATTTGGAAACACATCATACATGTTACCTTTCCCGGTCTACTACTTTTTTGTTTTCTTAATCTCAACCTAGTTCTATAACTCTTCTTTTGCATCTCTACGCCATAATGACTGACTTGCAGTGCCTTTGCAGATAGCAGTTTGGAAAATTTATTTCTTTCAATTTAGAATGAGCCTTTTGTTCCTACAGGCAAAGTACAAAGCAGCAGATTATTTCAACCAAATATTTATGACACTATTCGACTGAATAAACATGACTACTACTTCCTTAATTATGACTCATAAAATGTCCTTTTAATTTCTTTCGTCTTGAATACGCTCATCCAGCTAGTTCCAGTTAAATCTTTGATCTGGCATACACTGAGTTAACTGAGATTTAGCATGCTGTATTAATGTATTATAAATTAAGGGCTTTCAATTTTCATTCTTAGTTGCTTACACCATGATCTTGAAGTATTTATTCATTTATATATTCACGAATCTTAAGAGCATACAACGGTATCTGATAATGTATAATTCTAGTTTGTTTACGTTGTTCCTTTGAAATTATCAGTAGTAACAATGTAACTCGTGCATCATGTAATGATAGCGGTAGGTATGCGCTATTCCAGATGGATATAAGTTATCAACCGTTATATACATTATACCATAATATGATGATAATGAAAAGCGATAATATATCCGTTTTCGTTGCACTAACAGACCTCATGAGACCAAGTGCTTCCTAAAGACATAATTCTCTATTAACATCAACTTGCCAAAGAGTTTGCTTTAATCCAATGGACATCAGAAAGATGTTAATATATGCAATTTAACAACCACTTGCGATAGTTTCCATAACAGTACCTGAGTCAATTTACATCACTCTTCGTGCCTTCAGTTTTAATTATTAACGCAATCGTGCCTATATTGTATTACGACGAAGATGCCTTTTAGAAGAATGGTCATTTATTAACAGTGTAACAGTAGTTTTCTATTTTTAATTATTGTTTTTTTTTCAAAAAAAATTGTTAGCAAACTTCAAGTTCTGTCTGCCTGATAAAAAAATCTCCACAAATAAACAAACACACTATAAAATTTTTTTAGTAACGTACTCCGTAAAGTACGCACGTTTTAAATCAAAAGATTTTTATGACATTTTTATATCTTATATTTTGTCAAAACGTCTAAAACTAAATGAGTCAGTCTTTAAATTGTTCTGTTGTTTTGATTAAAACTAACATTGCATACGTTTTATTATGATAACATTATATGTTAGAAGAATAACAGCACACAAGTTATTTATCTTCACAGACATAATATTTGCAATATATAATGCTAGCAGACTTCATGTTCTATCTGCCTGTAAACCTGAGATTTCTAAAATAATTTAGTAATATTCGTAACAAGTTAGTAAACCGTATCTCGTATTCCTTTAATCTTTTACACACACGATAGTGGAATGTGAATTAATATGTCCCTGTGATGTACAGTTTCATCAATATAAAATACACATGCAATCTTTAATGAGGAAAACTATAACACTAATCTGATTTTCATGGTTTGTCATTGTGAATGACTCTTAATGGCAGCATAAAATTCTTTGTTCACGGACGTATCCAAAATACAAAAGTGCCGACTCTACAAAATTAGCATTGAATTCTTTTAATCAGAATGATACAATTCTTGATCACAACCATAAAATATTAAAAGCTAAATCCCTTGAAAATCATTTTCCACGAAAAAGATCAGTTATTATCAATCTTATTTTAAATGACAAACGTAAACGGTAAACTATCAGGAATGGATTTTGATCAACAGCTGACATTACTAATCAGGAATGGATTTTGATCAACAGCTGACATTACTAATCAGGAATGGATTTTGATCAACAGCTGACAGAATACAAATAAAATAAACAATCAATAACCAACCAATCAAAGTACTTCTGGAATCATATTTGGTAAAGGTCGATCAGATAAAATATGTATTTGTTTTTTTCCCTGACGGTTATATCACCTCATAGTCGCATATAAATTTCATGATCTCCAAATTAAGTTCTTGTGATTAAATTACATCGACAGTCCCATAGCACTATAGTTCGTTCCAGAAAATGAAATGGGAACGGTGTCTGGCTCACTCTGCTCTTTTGATTTATTTATTATAGCAACCTTATAAAATTGATTATGTAATGAAGTAATTGATGCTGATGAAGTTCCTTTTGCGATCATTGAAAATAAACCACGAAAATAGTTTGGCAAAGTGAGCCGTGATATTTAATGACAATTAACGGCCTGTGTTTCAATACTGAAATATGAACCAGCATTCGGCATTCTTGTAGAGAAATGTTGGATAGATTATTTTTAAAACTATATTCTCCGGAATGAGACAATATAATCTTAAAGTTATTGGCATAAAATAAACTCTTAAAGAACTTGATTTTCGGTTCGGTCAGAAAAGTATAAAATTACATTCTGAATAAACAGATCATGCTAGATTGCCTCCAAATATTCCAATAATGTTTGTCTCATTGGTATTGTAATATGCTTGAGTTTCCTTCAGTAATTAGAATAATGAGATAATATTTATCATCATATCCACATAATATTTTCATTCTGAATTTTCCTTACAAGAATCTGTATAATTAATTTAACTTTTTATTATACTTAACTTTTCACGCGGCTGTAATAAAATTGGACAAATCGATTAATAACAGTTAAGTGTAAATTGGCCTGGTACTTTTGTTTCAACGGTACGGACAGTATTAAGGGTGTCGGAAAAGAAATGTTTATGGCAATAACCCGTTGGATCAGCAATTATATTTGTTAGCCTTGCAGCTTCTGGTGGTCTTTTTAATTTACGTTTCTTATTTTGACTTAAAATTTATATTTACTTTCTAGACACAGCGTTCCTCATTAGTTTTTTAAAAAAGTTGTATTGATTTTATTATAAGATATTCATTCAATATAAGGATTCGTTTAGGCTTATAGTTTTAACTGATACTTCGATGCATTCGATGCATTTTTGTTATTATTTTTTTTCCCAAGGCCAAATAGTTTTAGAGATTTCTGATGTAGGGAAACATACTTAATTTCCTTCATCAAAAGTCTGTATCCATCTTTTAACTTTGGCCAAAGTTTGTATCAATACAATCGACTATTTGATCTTGGTACTAAATAAACTGACTTTTTCCATCGATGTTTCTGGAGCAATGGGATACTCATTGTGCGCCGTGGCCGTCACGCTAATCTTGGAATATTCCAAGTCTGCCTCATAACCAGTGTAAGAAGTGTTTGAAACACTGCTAGTTAAATCTTTAGAAAATTATTTCATTCATGAGCCCATTTTTAATTTCCAGTCAGTAATGGTGGAATCATGGACCATCCATATAAATTTAATTGTAACATCGATTTGTTACCCATTAGTCGGATTATTTTCTCACGATTATTGAGTGATGGATTATTCGCATTTGAATATCTGTTGCTTACTACTGAAATACTTCCAAGTAAGCCTTTTTTTTAAAAACAAAAACAGGCTTAAATGGATATATACTCACAATTCTAGTCTAATATCAAAAACTGTAATATTATTTTCCGGCTCAATCCAGGATTTTTAGAATAATCAGCAAGATTTAATTAGTAAGTTTCAAGGGAATTTTTTAAAAAAACTTTTCGAAAACATAGACGAATAATAACACATAAGTTTGTAAAGAAGTGTCATGATAGTCCCTAATATTTAATCCTCCATACGGACAAAACTTGTTTGTCATGATTATCGTGATTATTTTGAAGATATCAAACTTCCGTTACTGGCTTGCAGTTATCATGCATAAGCCATCTGGCATATAGGTCAAATTGTCGAGTGATTGAAACTTAAAAGTCAACGTTGTCAATGAACTGCAATTTGGCCTGTTATAAATGCTATTATATTTTTCGATATTGTTGAGTAGGTTAGCTGCTCTGCCTTTTGACATTCCACGGTATTTTCATTCAGTTGTGATAACTTTTGAAGTTTACATTGTAGTTATTTGATGCCGGTCTGATAAATTTTATTGTTATGTCATGGTGATTGGAACTTGATTCCTTTCAGTGGTTTATTACAAATATGATAATCTTTCCTATCTTTAAGACTTTTATTGTCATCATCAGTAACCACAAAGCAGTTTAATGCATTTTTACAAAACTTTTCTTAAATTTGTCATTTCTGTCCTCATTTAGTTTAGAAATATCTCAATAGCTCTTGGTCAGCTGTATAATTTAGGTTCACAATAATGGTCATTATAACACTACAACTATTTGTTTTGTGTGCGGATACTTGCTCTGTGTTTTATATTTCGACATTTGTACAAGGGTAATAGTTTCAAAGTTAGCGCAAATAATTGAAGAAACTGTCAGTCACATGCGTCAATTTTAAAAATCTTAATAAATTGTTCTCTTTATGGAGTCTTTTCACCTTTCTCTTTAATTTGTTTCCAAATATTTTCACGCCTGCCTAACAAATTTTGTTTAGAAAAAGATATGACGCTATCTTCAACAGAATAATATTCTCTAACAAGATGATTACTTTTTCAAGCCATTCTAGCGAACTCTATTATCCATTCAAACATAATTATATTTTTCTCCGTTTCATACAAAAAACAAATTTGCTCTCTTTTTCTCTTTTCGTTGTTTGATATTCTTTATGGGTACAGCCATTATTCTAACGAAACATGATTATTTAGACAAAAAAATCCCCAACTAATTTCTGTTTTTAATTTTGTATATATTTCCAACTCAACTGGAAATTTCATTTCTTTAAAATCTAGTTTACCTAGGCTGGTAGATTGCTAACAGCACATACCAGTTTTAACATCTGTTCTCATGCTTGGTATTTATACAAGCTTTTTTGGCTGTATACTTTTCGGTAAGAAAGTAAGAATTCATCCTGGATTGCATTACATGTAAAGCTGATATATAATTTCCTGGAAACCCAATTTTGCAAAACAGACCACCACCCCAGCACCTTTTTCAAAATCATACTGATATGTAATTATTTGTTCAAATGCAATTTCTAATGCTTCTCCGAGTTCTTGTTGGTTGTTAATCAGGCATTGCTAACTTTGAAAAAATATGCATCTTTCGTTTCTCTTATTTTCTAAATCCAGTAACATTTAAAAGACCGAATAACAGCAAACATCAATCTGAAACCAAATAACGCAATTCCATTGGTATTTTCTTCAAAATGTTATTTGTGTCGTTCGTTTACTAAGATTAGTATTGTTTTTAGCATAAACAGTGTTGTCGTTTTGAAGTTTAAAGTTATATAATCGGTTATTTGCTCGTGTCTGTAAACCAATGTCTTCTTGTGACCACATTTTCGCTAGCCAATACTTTTCACCTGATTACCAATATTTCCAACTTGATTGGTGACTTTTCTAATTTTCTATATATTTGTTGTTTTCTGTCAGCCGTTCTAAACATTTGACTGATAATCTTCGATATATTTTTATAATTTAATTTTAGACGTTCTTATTTACGGTAGTAATATAAATGTTTCTTTTAGCCTAAAGAAAAATACTAAATGATAAAAGAAACAAATGTAAAAAATGAAGATTTAGACAAATAAAAAAAACTTATAAAATTTCGAACCAGCTATAAATCAGCATCTTTTAAGAAAAATATAAGATATTTTTATATGATCATAAATGGTTTAAACGTGTATTTAAAAAAAATATTGCCTTCAGGAAACCGATTATAGTCCGACGCTACATCCCCGTTTATTTGTGCCCATACCAATTTCAATAACTAAAATGCTTAATGTGATAAAAAGTGCACAGAACTAAGTCAATTGAATCATTGATTTATAATTTCTAACCTGACTGTGATCAGAATGGCATTAATACTTAACGGACTCTCCATACTAACAGGGCGCCATATTCCGTACACAATGGGGTAGTTTATTTCCATCCCACAATATAATGACGTAATTCTTCCTATTCGGTAACTGCCAGATAATTACGTAAATTACCATAGCGTTGAGTTTAGAATTATATCCCTTTTCACACATGAAAATATTAATGAAACCGCTTGTTAAATCCACGTGAAAGGCAATTTTTTTTGTCATTCTTTTCCTTTGCTTGATTCGACAATGTAAATATCGGAAGCAGACGATATATGTCTGTACATCTTTAGTCGCGTATACAACCCTTTGCTGAAAATAGACTTGTCCAGGAACTGGAAATGGGTCTGAAGTATTTCCGTCTATAATATTGAAAACTTCCGTTAAGCATGAAACGCGCAAACGATGACGGTGTTATGGACATTCTACTAACAGAATGGTTAGAAAATATAAATCAATGAATGAATTTACTAAGCTCTTTGCAATTTTTTTTTTTATCAAATTAAAGGTTTCCTTTATTGAAATCGGTAGAGGGTACAAAAAGACGGATTGATAGACTCGGACTATAGTAGTGTACAACTGCATAGTTTTGGTGCACTAATATATAAAAGACCAAACAATATGCAAGATTTGCGAAACAAAGTGTGTGCGATACTATCGCTAATAGTACTCGTTCTTCTTGATCTACTGCAGTTGAAAAATGTGTGAGCAAATAAAGATCAAAGAGTACCAGGATTAAGATAACTGTTCATTAAGATGGTCGAGTTGAGATTGAGTTACTGGAATGCTGAGAGGAGATATATGGATCAAAGTGGGCGAGTTCTATGTTTGGTCATTCGAATTGCTATAGCCTGTAATGAGGTATTGAAATTAATCTTGCTGTTGAAATTTTGTACGGCAGTATTTGCATGTTCTAACGGTTATAGCCTGTGTCGGAAATCCCTCCTCAACTTTGTTGTGGTGGGTTACCTGGTTTTGGTTACCGTTATCTAAAAGTGATCACTGACGATGTAATTTGCCCAGAACGATTAAATATTAATATAAAGTGTGAACTTTATGGATGGAATAAATAAAGATCTGAGCAGAATAACACATCAAAATTTAATCAAAGTTCATAACAATAAAATTCATAAACAAAAAGAAATAATGCGTTACAATAGAATATACACTTCTTCCTTTTTGAATTAACTTCGTCAAGGAATTTCAAATACATGTATGATTATGCAAATAGCCAATCTGTTAAACGATATAATTAAATCATCATCGAATCGAATGCCTTACTGCCTTACATAGATTCATAACCTGATGTCTTGATTCAGTGCAAATTCCACACCGAATGTTCCTCTTGACTTCCTTGTGCTGGAAGGTCAGATTCAATTCTAATTGGAATTCAAATGGAATACTATCGGAATTCAAACATGCCACGGCTATCTAGTCTAATCGGCTATGAGAGACCATATAAACCTAGTTTCACAAAAATAATGGTTCGGATAATGGCTATTTCAACACCACACCGAGACATTAGTTCCAGACTAGTCCCATTACACAAAATTATGAATGAAATTCCTTACACTACTGTATTTATAACAACAATCAAGTAGTTATCCTACATGAACTCATATTGGAGAATTCATACGGATTCTCGTATCTCAACTAAAATAAGACATACATAACTCTTTATAAAATAAGGCATGTGATTCTATATACATAATATCCTATAAAAATAAGGTATGATATTTTAGATACATAACTTCTAGAATAATCGAGACTATACCTCCAACGAGCCGTAAATGTATGTATAAAGAAACGATCATTGTGCGGACTCAGATAAAAGAACTCAACACAGATATACCGTATCGGGAAAATTGATCTACTAATTTAAACAAATAAATCCATGAAAATACAAGGAAATAAATCAAACAAATCATCATAAATAGTATCGACGATTACACAAAAATTTATACAAAATACCTTTTGCTTTCAAGCTTATGTGACTATCGATATCCCCAGACAATCGTCTGCTCTGGATGATTTTACGAGTGAATTTACTTATTAAACTACTCGGAGTCTTGTTACGTTCTTTTTGTTTTGTAGAAAAGCGTAGACTAATTTTCAATTTTACTATTAGCATATTTGAACCGAGTTTTCGTGTGAAACCACGCCCCCTTTCACAACGTATCCAATCTGGTTGAAATATAATTCCCGCCGGAACTGGACTCAAACAAATCGGTTCGTCCTACAACTAGCTTATCGACTGCTGTTCTCTGCAACATTTCCAATCTGAGAACTCCGCTATAGTTCGAAAATTAATCCCGGCCTTGCCCAGCTTAAACAAACGTAGCCCCTAATTAAATATTGCTAACTCATGATAGATTCTGTACTATTCCATGCACTTTGGCGATTTAAACACTCTCAGGTCTCCATAATTCTAATAAATCGTACACGTATCCAACCAAAGCTTGATTAGCTTAATGTTCTCATTATTAACTTCAGTGACCTGACCACTTGAAACTTCAAACGCTGACTGACAAGGTAATAAATATACTATCAAGAAAGCGTTTGACGTATCGGTCAAACACAGCTCCAAAACATTGTGAGCTGTTATTGGACATGCCTTCCGTCCGGATAAGGGGTAGTCAGTTCCGAATACCGTTACCACTCCGCACCCCAAACAACTGGTCTGATAGTCAAGACCATTAATTTTCCATATTTGGTTATATTTTGTCCCTTGATTTTGGAACGTAACCATTTAAATCGTAGGGGCCGATGTGTTTTCTGCTACACTTATTTAGATTTACATTGCCACAGAGTCATAATTATCAGCATATATCTTAATATATGCCGGCTTTATTTAACCTTTTCATACCAATTTCGTTTGGAATATGACTTATTTGTTTCTTCATAGTCCTGCAATATCTACGAAATCGAACTGTCGACTTCAAAACTTAGTTTCGTGTTGTTTGGACCAGGTAGAGGTTGTTCACAAAAGCTAACAATAAGTTCACTTCTACTGCATTGAACATTGTATGCATTAGATGAGACCAGTATACGTGATTAGGTTTCAGTTAAAACAAGAAAGTTAATGGGTTTCTTATGACTTGGCCCAAACTCCCCAGGCCATATTTAGGAATTATAAAGTCACTAAAAAGTCAATCTCGTCTGATATGTCTGGTATATATCACAAACTCAGAAGATAGGCAATCAACGTAATCATATAAATTAAATTATATTTGCTACATGTCCGTTTGATATTGATTGTTAATGAATCACTTCTCAGAGAAATTTCTGAGAAATATTCTCCCCTTTTAACTCAACAGGTAATAATGTTTTTGTCTTTCTTTGGTTATGTATTTCTATATTTGTTGTAATTTCAGGTACATTATTTTATCTATAATTTTATCCTTTTTATTCATGGCTGTAAATTGTAGCAATTAAATATGGGTGGATTTTGTACGTGCATATGTCCGATTTGAAGTTATTAAAGTTCGCAAAATTGCATAGGATATATAAATAGATGCTTACTAATGTGTTGACAGTTACTTATAACAAATTTATTAATAATTAATTGGACATATTTATATTAGAAGAAAAAGGTTAATTCCGTTTTGATGAGTTAGGTCGTATGAATAGATAATTTGAAAGATTAAATTGAATAGTATAAGTTGTCACTTGGGGTGTGTTGCGACACATATTCGTACTCTTGAAGGTGTAGATAAGGTGAGAAGTGAGCAATCAGATTTCACTTTTGTTTCGCCGACTTTCTTATGTCTTGTCTTTTTGTTGTAACATCAGGCTGTAAGAATGTTTTATGTTGTTATTAGATATTATTTGAGAGGAATAAACATTTGTTTAAACTGCTCAGTGGAAATAGAAAATGCTCATCTGACTATAGCGTTACTTGGGAACTATTGTGAGTTAATCAAAGGAGTTCTGAACAACGCTATTTCGACAAAGTCTCCACTCTTAGCCATCCTGTATCTTTCCGGTTTTGAAATTTAGAAGGAACTTTTCATTCTTTTGGACTTTATCAGAAACTTTTCATGATTATTTTGAATTCACTTCATAATGACGTAGTTCCTAAAACGTTTTAATTTATAATTTTGATAAATAATTACTTGTTAAGTGTTAAAAAAACTCAATGCTTGTGCATGTTTCTTAGTTTATGACCTTTGAGTTGCAACACTTTACTAACAGTTTCAACACTAACGGAAAAAATGATGTTCGTATGAAGCCTCCTAAAATGTGATTTACTAAGATTTAAATAAATGATTTTTCATTGTCCTCAAAAATACTCAGCGGAGGGTGGGTGGATGAGTGGATGGAAGTCAATTGATATCAGAGTAGTAAAGAAAATGAGGATGGATATTACACTTTAATTAACATTGATCAACATTCGAATCCTAATCAGTACATTCAACGCATTTTCAAATAGGAATATTTGGTATTCATAGACAGAGGTTTGGGCTCATTTACTGTGTGATCCTGTGAAGACTACGCTGGGTAGCACACTCTTCAAAGAAGAGGATTAGTCCTTCCCTGCTATTCGATGATATGTCCCTTGTAAGGTTTCAAGATTAGCAGTATGTTTCCATGCCGGGAAAAAGACAAAGCGATGAAGCACACGTCTCTGACTATAGAACATAAAAATTTAAAGAAACTCTTAGATCGTACTAATTTTATAGCGGGGCCCCGAGTGGTCGAGTGGTCTAAAGCGCTGTCCGTTACGGATCACTGCCATCTCACCTCTGTCTGCGTGAGTTCGAGTCCAAGATTCGGCGAATGTGGATATGTGAGAAAGCTTGCCAGTAGCTTCTCGTGGGTCGGTGGTTCTTTCCGCGGACTTCCCGGTTTCTTCCTCCACCATTAATACTGGCCGCCATGTATAGCCTATCATGTGCTGAAAAATTGCGTTAAGCCCCACAACAACAACAACAAATTTGATAGCGAGGACAACATGAAGAAGACATGGGAGATACCAAAATTAAATATACTAAAACAATGACATTCCTTTAACCATCATGCATGCTGTTAACGGTCTTTGAAATCTGCGGTAAAACAAGAAGCGGTAACAGTTTAGCAAAATGAGATCAAACATGCTATTAAGATCCTGTAGTTAGATATATATATATATATATATATATATATATATATATATATATATATATATATATATATATATATATATATATATATATATATATATATATATATATATATATATATATATATATATATATATATAAAATGTACGCTGTATCAATGATATACTACGAAATGTATAAATGTTTCATTAAAGAAAACGAAGCTTGCATATATTTTATTTATATCATATACAAATACACACAGAAGAAGAAGAAGAAGAAGAAGAAGAAGAAGAAGAAGAAGAAGAAGAAGAAGAAGAAGAAGAAGAAGAAGAAGAAGAAGAAGAAGGAGGAGGAGGAGGAGGAGAATGACTACGACGGCGATGATGATGTCGACGACGACGATGACAATTATGGTGGTGTTAGTGACAGTGGTGGTGATGATGATAATGAAGCTTTCATTTAAGGCGATCATCTAACATAACCGCCGTTCTCTGTAGTCTTTGAACGTGCTTATCGAGCTGTTTTAGTACAGTCTCTCATCTTGTACACAAAGTGCACGTAGTTAGTGCTGGTATGCATCATAATTGTTACTGAAATTAAGCTTTTTCTCGGCAACTCTGCTGCCAAGAAAACGGAGTCATGACCAAATATAAGGCAATGGTTATATTGTACTTACTGATCTCTAAGTGGCAGCGAAGTATAAAGCACTTTCTTGAATAGTGTGATTCACTGATATATCGTGAAAAAAGTGTCATTTTGTCAGGATGATAGTCATGCAATGACAGACTTATAAGACACAACATACACACTTGAACAGCTTTATTAGTTTCAAACGAGACCTGTGTTGAATATTATTTTCACATTTGGTATGTTCGTCTTTTTTAATACATCTGCCACTCGGAGTAATACATCACAATTCCAGAGATAGTTTGAAGAAGCCAGAAATATTACCAAAGCCTTACGAACTAGGGTAAGTGGCGGGGAACGTCCTTGAGATATATGTTCTCGAGAATTGGTACGATTACAGTAAATAGTAACAGTTATAAAACGTTGTAAAATACCACAAAAAACGGAACTATAGAAATTCAGAAGTAAATATGTTTTTATTAATATTGAAAATTTTCGTGTCCCAAATAAAACCCAAACAAAGGTATCATAAATAGTACTGTTTACATTCTCAAAGGTTTCTAAGGGTATGTTTCTAAGACTGTTACCTTTGACTATGAACGGTCTATATAAGGAGACACAGGTGTCTTTATTGTCTCAAATGCAAGCTAACCACAAAGTTTGGTGATATTTTGTGACTTAGAACTTGAGTTGTTCTGTATAAACAGTTTTTGGAATCGGTTTTGGGGATCATTAACTTTTATCTTGAAATCCACAAATGAACAGTCTTTTTTCTTTGTCGTATATGCCATTCCACATGCAGATGTCATGGTGAAATCAAGTAGTTTTGTATAACTCGTTTTTCCTTCTACCAGTCCATGTGAGCGTTGTCTTTTACATCGGATCTCAAATTAACAAGATGTCTTCCATTTTTGAATACAAGCCATGGTTAGCTCCAAGTAAATGATAAATAACTTTACGATATTGTGGGAAACCATTTATACTACTTAGAGTTGATGTGACCTTCAGATTTAACCTTTTACCTTAAGATTAATGTCTCTCTACTATCTTAAATGCAAGTCATATGAAAAAGAATTATCAAGGTTTATGGTGCAGAAATCAAATTATTATGTGAAAACAGTTACACTTCTTTCAGTCCTTCTGATTTGACTTTTCACCTTCTGAGTCTGAGATCGAGTGATCATTCTTCCTCCTTTATGTCAGTAAGTAACTTATACTGATTTAAATCATTAGATAGAGGACTGCAGATAATCTAGAGCAGTGAAATATGGAACAGACTGACGGACAGAAATCATAATAAACTCCACCTTAATGGTACGCGTAAGAAATTATTTTTTTCTCTAGAATCTGCTCTGGTCTTAGGATTTAAAACTGTTTTGTAACCGTAGTTTAGCTTTTATCTTCTATTAAAGTAACATATTGCTGCGATAATCTACCTCACCGTGTCTCTTTCCACATTTGCATCTGGATTTACTCGCAATGATATATAGAGATAACAATGCGTATTCACACATGTTCTGGATAATAAACGTCAAAATATATGTATTTTCTTTAATTAGTATCGTATAATATGTCTGATTCGTGGCGGGGGAAGACACTATCTTTGTGCCATTTAACTTAATAACCTTCTTATTGGGTTTTCTTTCAGTGCACAGCAAGACAAGTAGGTTGTTTAGTGCCCATGTAAATGGAGTAAACAGTGTTTTGTCCAAGGACACACCACCTGTAATCGAAGGAGACTGATCAGAAAAGCAACCTTCTGCTAGTAAGAGCTTTGGATAAAATAATGAATAGCACGAACACGAGTGTACTTCCTGCGTTGAATATTGCTTTAATGTTTGTATAGGTGTGACTAACAATAAACGTCATTTATTCCTGAAGAAATTTGGATGTGATTGTGATTATGATTTTTAACGTAGCTTTAACAATTTTTCTGTCATATCGCTACGATATCAGCAAGCAGTGTGGCAGATTATAGTGATGTCTAGCACTGGGGTATTATGCCGCAGACATGTAGCATGATGTCCCACCAAGTCACATTATCCTGACACCAGGCTGACCCGTCCTAACACTAACCTCTTAATGCTGAGCGTCAAGGGAGGCAGATGTTAGTACCATTTTGTAAGTCTTTGGTATGACTCGACGGGGACGCAATTCATCAATCCAAAAGTGATAAAATGTTTCGTTTGTAAAATAATGCCAATAGTGCGTGTAATGATTATCTATCATCAAAATCTATGGCACTATATAATTTCATCCACTTATATTCTAATTTACGATAGTATTTGTATAATATATTTACAATGAATTGCGCATAGGTAATATTTTAATCAAATTTTACCAATTTAGTGCTTCCATTCTCTGAGTGCAACTCAAACTTAACTTACCAGCGGCTGTACACAAAAAAAGACATCCAATCACCCAAATTTAAAAATGACATTTAGGTTCATTCTAAATTATTTGTAACTTACATGCATGAGGAGACACGAACAGAAAAATAAAATCTGAAGTGTTCGTGACCACAGCCATTCTTTAGCTACGTTACCAAACCTTAGGTTGCTGTGTTTGATGGAACTGTTGGGATCCAAGGTGAGAAAATAGTTTAGCATAGACTATGAAACCGCTGCTAAAATATACAAATAATTTAAACTCCGAATAAATGTACATCTCATTATGTCAAATACATATGACTGTTATCAGAACATACCTACTTACCTGTCTGCATGCCTGCCTACCTGCCTGCCTGCCTACCTACCTACCTACCTACCTACCTACATACATACATACATATATACATATATGACATTCATCTTCAAAATCATGTTTGTCACATGGCATTCAATCTTCAGCAATCTAAATTAGTCGAATCTTGAAACACACTCCGTGCACTATGAGCGCTTGTAAACTATACCATAATATAGACAATATACTTATCTACGTGAGCTCTTCGCATAACTTCAGTAGATTGTGGTGGTGAAGGTAACAAGGTGCAAGCTCATAAATATCATATCAAATATCTTTATTTAGCTTCTCATTCTATTTAATGGATTCTTCAGCCATAAGGTTTGTGGATCATATGCACATACAAAGGAGCACACCCAAACAATGAAACGCATCCAAACGCAACTGGGATAATTTCATTGGTCTGTCCTATTTGTATAAAATCTGTTTAAGAACCAACTAGTTCGCACATACTTTTAAACTGAAGAAAATTCTGAGTTCAAACTTTATTCTTGATAATGAGAAATGCCTTAAAATATGAGTGTTTTTTGTGTTTCTAGAAAAGGATGTAGAATAAATGGTTGGGTAACTAATTATATCTTTACATCTATTATTTGATGTTTTTATTGCAGCACTTCTGGCTTTTATCATCATCGCTGTCGTCATCGTCATCGTCGACATTGTCTTTAACGAGGATCAAACATATGGTCATGAGAGACCCGTTTGTCATGTGGTCCTCATTTTTTAACTGGTTATGTTATAAAAAAAAGTCACTTTTATAAACGCACACTGGTTCACTCGCACACATACTCACAGAGATTTAAAATGAATTAATATGTCTGACTATACACGTCAACAGTACATGTTTGATGAACAATATACTATAAATAGTTACACGCACTTCATCATGTCAGAAGTCGTTATATACCTACATGAAATAGAACATGAACTTATTATTCTGGAAATAATGATAAAGTTTTCTTGTGATGCTTTAATATATTATTCTACCTGGTCAAGAAATAATTTCTATTCCAGATTAGCATCGGAATTAGAATTACGTATCCACAGGGGTAAGGCATTCCAAAAAGTGCTGATATGGAGTTCGTTGTTTCTGGTTGTGAATCGAGATATATATCAATACATCTTATAAAAGTTCAATGGGTGAATGCATACATATATACCTACCTACCTACCTACCTACCTACCTACCTACCTACCTACCTACCTACCTACATACCTACATACATACAAACATACATATGCTGTCACGAGGTAATGGAGATGTATATGTTCTCCCCACCTCTTGCACTTCTTTTGGCTTTGGGTTATCGTTATCTAGAAGATGTTTGACTATGGGTTTATTGCCTTGATCGAGTAAACGACTTTTTTAAAAATGAAATTAAAGGATGGAATAACAGTGAACAGAGATGTAAATAGAACAACACGATCAGCCGAATGTAAATTATAACAATTTTATCGGTTACGTAAACAAAATGAAATTGAACATAACATTTGACGGATTAACTTTCTCTTAAAATTAGAGTTACAAAAATGATGGAAATTTAATAAGCCATTCTATTATACTCATTGAACAAATTTAGTCTTAAAATATTGTGACTGCTCAAATTCAAATTGCCGACATATCAGAATCACCTGGTGCTTTCAGTCTTCTCTAAATCGAGGTAGGTGTAGATTGACGTCTCTCTCTCTCTCTCTCTCTCTCTCTCTCTCTCTCTCTCTCTCTCTCTCTCTCTCTCTCTCTCTCTGCCTTTTCGCTCTTCGGGTCATCAGCCGATTGATTGCGGACTGCACTATCTTTCTACTGTGCAGTCAGATATGGAGGTATTTTCCTTAAAAAATATAGTACCTAATCTAAACACGTGTCAGATTTTCATCTCTTGGTATCAGCCAATATTCCAACTCTTTTTGTCTCCTTGAATCGACTAATATTTACACTTTTATTGTACGTCAGATGTTGTCTGTCAAATGTCACCAGAATTAAGCACTGGTCTTGTCGCAACCTAATACACACTCACACTCATATTAGCATGAATTTATGTTGTTCTAGTGGCTACTCGCCTCGTACTGGAGCACGACATAATTAGTCCCCTTAGATGAACCTTGACAACCCGCTGTGCCTATAAATTACCAGCTGAACTAGGTCAATTGACACATTTTTCGATTCTCTGCTGAAGACAATTCACAACTTAATCACATACAAATTAATGGATTTCAATCTTTGTCTTAAGTACATTACTTTTGTTAATTAGTAATTCATTGACTTACATTTCCAGACGTAGAAAAATCAATTCTCAACATACATGCATGCATACATACATACATACATACATACATACATACATACATACATACATACATACATACATACATACATACATACATACATACATACATACATACATACATACATACATACATCCTATTCAGAGCGCAGATGTATTGTCATCTACAATGTTATAGATTTAAGCGAATCGTTGAATCGCTGGGAACCAAATGAAAACACAATTCGAGTAACCTAAATGTTTTCTAGAGCGAATCATTGTTGCGTGCAGTACAGGACACCATTCTTTACTACTATATATATTCATCAAGAAGAATGAAAACTAGCTGTCTGAAAGCGAACGATTTTCTAGAATGTAACAGATGTAAAAAAACAAAACAAAGCAGTTCACCAAACATAGTGGAGTTAAATCATGCACATCAAGCGAATTGCACTGAACACGTAATCAGGGGTAAAAAGAAAGTGCATCCAAAACAGATGAAAGTTAACAAACAAAATGATAATATGATAAGTTCACTATAATATATACATTCTCCATGCTTGATAATAAAAAAACATGACTGAAAATGTGAAAAGGGATCACGGTAATCACTTTATTTCAAAAAGGTGAAAACAAATTAAATGTAAAAGACTACAGACTCATATACAAACTTTTCATCAACATAACGAGAACGAAAGTCGATAAACATTGATAATTCGTCCATATTTCTGTACAAGAAAGCATCTCAAGGATTCAAATAAATACCCAATCAATTATGCATGTTTCCTGACAATATCTTTACTGTGTTCAAGTTTAAAGCATCATAGAAACCTTCGTTCATACGTAATTACTACTACAAAAATTAAGCCAAACTCGATAGTAAGAAAAGGATTTATACACCATGTGGATGATGTAATATTCAGAACACCTTTCACAGTAGGTGGATATACAGATTACAAAAATAAAGTTTTTACTGAGCTTTCATTGTACGTCCTTGGTACACCACTCCTGTAGAGACGATATGCCAAAGTACAAGAATGGCTAATATGCCGGTACTTATTACAGAGTCAGATTTACTTAGAAATTTTCTTGTCATTTACGGTACACAAAGTTTTACTAAGTTGTTAATATTTTATTACACATCACTGCGACATCTTACTCAATCAAAACTGTAAAATAATGGAATTCAGGCATTGGCTCCATGCAACTTGTCTTACAGTATATTCCGGACTCTATACAAGACAATAAAGTTTATACGTACAGTGGGAAACGTCTAAATAAGTATTTTAAAAACAATACACTGTAAAAGCACGTATCTAGCTGTGTTTTTGTCTGACGTAGATGTAGTTTAACATCCATTACATTGTATATATGCAATAATTGTTGCTAGGTTTAAAGTGAAATGTTTTCGACCTCGAATTTTGATGTACTATAATACGCACTTGACCTTGGATGAGAGTGACATTAATGATTACACTAAATTAAACTTTCCTCGCATGGGATTTTATAACATTTTAATATAAACACTCAGACACAAAAAGTAGTCTGATAATGTCTGTTCAGCTAATTAAAGCACAGTAAGTAAAAGTATATTTTATCTTATGTCTTAAGTTTTGTTTAAATAATATATAACACCCATCAGTGGTCACTTGTCCCATATAAATAGAGGTAGTTTTTATCACTTGAAACACAATTAGCATTCAACTTTAGACATGCAGAAATAAATACGGGAAATACATTCAATTGGTATATTTTGAACATTAATTAGAACATTAGAACCTAATTAAACATCAACCTTGGAGTTAAGAAAACGAGTCACTTTAACCTTACATGCAATTAGCGTTATTAGTTATTTATAGGAACTAATTTGTAATATTGATTAAAACAAAATGGTAACATTTGGTTTTGAATATAAAGGAAACACAACGAATCAATAGATTTAATTTTGAATACAAATGAAAATACAATAAATATTGACTCTAGTGAATATAGTGTTAGGTCTTGTCAGCCTGGTGTTTGGGACATCATGCTACATGTCTGCAGCATTATACCCCAGTGCTAGACATCACTATAAACTGCCACACTACAGTCATCGTAGCAATATGACTGAAAAATTGTTAAAGCTACGTTAAAATCATAATCATGTCACTGAATATACTGTAGACAAAAGAAGTATGTCTGTTTTCAGGCACATGCGCAATGAAAAACGACCATCAGAAATGCAAATAAATTGCTGGCTACGACAACAAGCTACAAACAAAATGATATCTAAATAACATGAAACATACAACAATAAAATTAAAAAACTTTCAAAGCTGATCAAGTCACTATATCCAGTTCTGGCCATACATTTATCTACAGACAGTAATTTTGCCCTGTATGACAGTACTTGAAGATGGAAAACAAAGATGTAAAAAATGTTTTTATGTTTAACTTACTCTTCATTCATTTTATTAATTAGTATGGACATAACTGTACTGGTTGTACCTAGCTTTGAGGTAATCTTTACAAGTTAACGTATATCAGTATGTAAACAATAACAGCAATTAACTGCATCATCTCTGAGCGCAATTAACGCTATACCTGGTGAGGCAACTGGGTGCTAGTGAATTCGTAGTTTATCATATTACTTTCTACACTAATTTAACAATGCACTATACAACTTATTATTCATCAATTGATTATTTTTTATCTTTCTCATTATATGTATGTATGTATGTATGTATGTATGTATGTATGTATGTATGTATGTATGTATGTATGTATGTATGTATGTATGTATGTATGTATGTATGTATGTATGTATTATTATTATTATTATTATTATTATTATTATTATTATTATTATTATTATTATTATTATTATTATTATTATGTGACAAGGGCTCGTTCTCAGTAACAAAGAAAAGAAAAGAGTGAAAGCCAACAAGTTTTGTATATTTTAGCAAAACAATTTATTTCCCAGGACAACATTGTAAAAGTTGGTAAATAGGACTTACAGTTTATAAATATAATCCAAAATTTGATCCTGAGAATGAAAACGTAAGTCCTTTCACTAAATTGTTCTATAAGAATCCAGATTCGAGTCCCGACGACGTACAAATATGGAAGGCGATGACGTCAGATGTAGTCCAATGTATGACCATCAATAATTCCTCACTTGAATCACAGGTTTTGTTTCCTAATAATTCCAGAATAAATTTCCATGAATATCTGTCAGGATTTTTTTTTAAAAATTCAACTTGTTGGGTTTCCAGGGGAATAAATTATTAAATCCAAAAAAAGACGAAACACAAACAATCCTGTCAACAAATTAAAAAATACACATTCTTCCTTCAAGGTGTTGAATGACTCAGCACGAAACATATTAAGATTGCATATTTAAAACCCCAGACATCAAGTCTCACGAGATTGGTTACGTGGTCTCTTACTACTCTATTTCGATCACGTAGACCAATTTGTCCCAAATTAAGAACTAATCATAAAAAGGTTGTTTACACACAGTGATCACGCAAAGATAAGTATGCCCCTGATACTGAAAAATCAATTCAACTTCCTGTTGACATTACTGATTACTGCCAGCTCAAGACAAACTATGGTAACTAAATGACAATTCTCACTTAATGCTACTTCGTCTGAAATAAACAACATTAAAAGAAAATACCTAATTACTGAAAAAGAATTTCGAATCTGATATATATATATATATATATATATATATATATATATATATATATATATATATATATATATATATATATATATATAATTAACATCTTCTGAATCTGAAATCGTGAAAGACTGAATAAATGTTATTGACTCTATCAGATTGTCTTTATAAAGACGTCACTATAACTTTGATATATGTTATTGTGATGAATTTCGTCATGGCCCACTGCGGATAATAAATAATTCCGAAATATATTTCTGCTGAAATCATTCCAGAGGAAAATCCGCAGGTCATATGTTTATTTTAGTATTGTAGTGTTCAAGGAGCAAATGCTTCTAAGTTAAATTTACAAAAAAAGATTGTGAAATAAAGAGAACTGTTGAATATAACACAACTACAAAAACATAAACAAAGAATAAGAAAATAATCACTAAAATTTAAATCTTGCACATGAGTTTCCTCAGAGGAAAATCAGAAAGGTAAGTCTTTAGCAAAGATTAAATAAATAATACATAAAAATAAAATTTACTACAGTTTTCAAGATATATCCAAACTATTACAATAGGTTTTCAACACCGTCCTTTATTCAGTTTGGAGATTCTGGATGACACTCCTCTGGGGTAGAAGATTCTGGTAATCACTCCTCTGGGGTAGGAGAATCTGGTCATCACACCCTGCATTGCGACAATCTGGCAGTCGCTCACAAAGAATATAAATCTGTTCTTCACTTCCTGGGATGAGAGAATCTGGTCACCACTTATCTAATCTGGTCACCACTTATCTAGAATGGGAGTCTGGTAATTACTACACTATGATGTAGGATGGGAGAATCTGGTCATCACTCTTCTGGAATGGGAGATTCCGATCATCACTTAGCTGAAATGGGAGATTCTGGTCATCACTTCCTTATAATAGGAGTCATGTAATCACTCGTTTTGGATGGGAGAATGTTGTCATCACTTACCTAGAATGGGAGTCTGGTAATCACTCCCCTTTAATTGGTGAATGTGGCCCTCACTTTCCTATGAAAGTCTGGTAATGACACCACTGGAATGGGATAATCTGGTGATAACATCTGTAATTGGATATTCAGGTCATCACTTCCATGACCTGGGACAACGTGGTCATCACTTCTCTAGAATGGGAGTCTGTTAATCGCTCCTTTGGCAATTGAAAATTTGGTCAACACTCACCTGGGATGGGAGAGTGTGGTAATCATTTACCTAGAATGGAAATTCCAGTCAAAAAGAGCTGTGCAACTTTACTGACAAATGGAATTAAACACTGGCAAAACCCTAGGCGTGTTTACGTACAATGGGAATTTAATGTGGGAATATAAGGCCTGTATACAGACAAGGAAAAGTTGGGGTTGTATAGGGACAATAGGAATGGAACAAATGGGGTGACGTCATGGTACTGGACATTGGCGACAATATTGCAAGGAGCTGACCTCAAACGGGGAGAGCGGGAAAAAAGCTATTAAGTTATGCCCCACCCCGCCAAATGGATAAGTTCAGCTAGTTCAAAAGTGTAACTGTACGTGCAATAATGTTTGGCGGGGCGGGACATATAAATGGATATAACGAATGGCGGGGAGAGCCTGGATAGAAATAGACAAAGAAACAAAGAAACAAACATAACACAAACACAAATCAACAAACGTAAGGATAAGCACAAAAACACGTCATGGTGATGGACATTGGCAACAATGTCCTCCAGTTGTTATATAAGGTTATATGTCCCGCCCCGCCAAGAGTTAGAACTTTTCACGGAGGTTCACGGACAATGGGAATTAACATTACAAAACAAGGGGAAGATTTATACAGACAAAAGTTTGGGCTTGTATAGACAAAAATATTGGGTCTGTATAGCAGTAAGAGAACAGGTGGGGTTACGTCACGGTACTGGACATTAGCAACAATGTTGCAAGTGGCTGACCTCAATCGGGCCAAACAGGGATAGAGGGCAAAGAGACGCAATAACGCATGACACGTCGGGACATACAACTTTATATAACTCCTGGCTGGATGAGATTATAAGATTATACAACGCTTGGCGGGGTGTGACTTATAACGTTATAGACACAAAATCAAATACCATTCAATTCATAGTGACCAGAGTGCTAATCTAAACTAAATTTGTATACAAAACTATACGTTCTTACTAACAAAATCTACGTTGTTTTTACTATGAATACATTGTGGAGAAGGAATCTTCTAAATCTACAAAACAGACCATTACCTATAATCAACTCGGCAAAAGAGTTAATGGCTATAGCCCCACTACTCCACATTCACACAAAACAAACACAGTGAGCAGGGACAAGGGTTATTTTGTTAAGGGAAAGAAACAAACACACAAACAAATACAAATGAACGAACGCACACAAACAAAATGCACACAAAAACGAAACACACACACAAACACAAACGAGCTCACACACACACACAGAAAATAAACACATACACACAAACGTACCCACGCTCACATGCATACACAAAAACAAACATACAAACAGTTTGTGTTAAGGGATAAGCTTTTTGTTAAGGGAAAGAAAGAAGGAAACAAACAAACATACTTGCTCATACAAATAATATACACACAAGCAAAATACACACACATATACATAAACGTACGCGCACACAAACACATATGCATACACTATTTTACAAAGTCAGATAAACGACGTGTTTATAGTCACGCTTCTATTTTTTAAACCTACCAAGACACCAAGACAGACTTATATTTTGGCAATTGATTATTATGTAATTTCTAGATTGTTGGGATAGCCTTGAGCGGCGTGGATATCCGCCTAAGACTGACTCGGGGTGGGGGTACCAAAAAAGGCCGATTTTAACATATCTTCTAAACCATGTCCTCGCTGTCGGGCGACTCCTCGGTACACTGGATACATGACTTACAAATCGCTAGAGAATCTGTTCGAAAATGGAGTTTAACCGTAACGTTTCCAATGGAGAATGAAATATTTTGTCCCAGATCTCCTTTTATACCAATGTTGATGGTGTCGAAATACGATTTACTGAGTTACGACTTACTGACGGGCAAATAATGAGGATGTAAAAATTCACGGTGAACGTGATAGGTGTTTCCACTTTCCTCGTCAGCAGTCACGGCAGATTCCACTTTGAAAGGAATGACTCTAAGTAACGGTGCGGAAGTGTGTCCTACCACGTTGTACTCCACACATCGGAGTACACAAAGATCAAATTCAATCCTTCGTTCAATTCAACCGGCTGAAGAAATAACTTTATAAATCGACTGCTACTGAAAATGCTTATGTCAGGGTAAACCTGACCATTAGATAAGGTGATCTTTTCTTCACCATACATGCCAAATAAACTGAGATTAAAAGTGATAGACAACGTTTGGACATCCGTACAATTCAATAATAGGCGATGAGCTACATTATGGTACTCAATCGTAACAGGTTTGTTGTGTTTGGTTAGAGCTTTGCCAAATTGGGTGTCGAAAAATAGTGGCAATTGTTTCCACAGAATGTTGACCATTAAAATAATAGCCTGCAGGAATTTGCATCTCATACAAGCTCAAAGGAGAATTGGTTTGTGATGGACTGGTAAAAACAAGGATCATTTGCATCTAAATTTTCTTATACATGTATAGTTCGGAATTTGACCCAAAACTTCGTTTGATTTTCGGTGAGATTTAGGATTTTTGTAGGGTGAACCATTTCGTTCAAAGCCACTTCACAATGGGCTTCGTGATACAATTGGTTGACCTGAAATTATATGGTCTTGAAACTGCACAAAATATTGATGGGAAACGCATCCATGGAACTGTCTCTTGTTAAAGTTAAGCAAAATTGGTTATTCCTAATTCCAGAGTTTTGCTCGAAAATAGAGGAGTGTCCAAAAGAGAGCTAATGTGTTTATTTGGTAATTGGAATTGGAATATTGGAAGAGTGACTGGTGTAGGTTACAAGGCTGTCGTTGGTACTTTGTTCTTGTCATAAAAAACGTTTGACTTCTTGAGGGATGTGAATGATGTCTTGTAATAATTGACGTACTGTCACCGTAAACCATTGTAATATTTTTCTGAGATTGGCTTGTAAGACACGGTCACGTATTTGTGGATTTATTCGAGACTGATGCCGTACGAGGCATGAATCAATTTGATGTGTGAGATAAAAGTATTAGACGTTTTTATAGACTTTTTAAAGTCAAGGGTGACGTACTCATCTTACCACCAGTGGTGAAACAGATGGGCAAGAAATCGCAAATAATCGGTGACAGCGGATTTTAAATTCACGATTAAATAGGCGTGAAGGGATTCAGTGGCATCGTTGTATGAATTTATCCACCAAGGTGTTCCTAACTGTTTGGTAAACATTTGCACTTGGGATTTATCTCTAAGACATTTAAACAAGATCACGTAATGAGTATTGAGACTGGCGGTGACTTGGGCTTTACTCTGTTGAAGCAAATTTTGGGTGATGTGAATGACACTTAGCATTACAGTGATGCCTTTTGGCCGTAAACAACAGTTTGATTTCTTCGTCTTCTGCTAATATATCGTTGAAGATGACCATATAAATTTGACTGTGGTAAGACACGATCTCGTTGTCTGCGAAAATGCCTTTCTGAATTTGGTCAACCTTGTTGTATTTATCTGTCTTCGGAATGTGGTAAATTTCGTACAATCCTAACAACTGGTATCCCGGGACGAGAACTTTAAATAATTCTGCGCTGACCCACGTTCCCGTCAAGGTGCATTCTTCTTTGGTGACAATGTTGATCTTGGTTGCAAATGTCAACACAAGCACGGCACAAAGAAAACATCAGTTTTCCTTGGCATTGGTGCGATAAAACGGGATGGTACAAGTCCGAGTGAGGCAATACTTTACATTTTATTAATCCTTCGTAATGTGGAATGTTGTCCATGTCGATGTGTTCCATCGGCAATTGTGGGTGCCCTGCGATAATGTGTCGATATTTGCACACGTAAGGATACAACCAACATACATCAAGGTAATTGACTTCTTCTCCTTGGTATAGCAAACTGCAAACATTCGTCTGTCCTTCGTACAAACTGTCCTGCAGGTTCAGAGGGTCCACCAACTTGTAACTTTCCACGATGCGTTTAAACTCAGGGTCGATTTTCAAACGGAGATGGTAATAGTATTCCCACATTTCCAACACTTGGCATCCTTGCTGTTCTAACTTCAAAAGGCGCTGTCAAGTGGCCTGGTACATGTCATTCATGGTACGTTATAAAAACTGATTTTTAGTATCACATTCAGGCTAACAGACGGGACATCAGTGAAGCAAGTAACCGTTAAACTACTACACAATCTTGATGTTTTCTAAGTCCCAGCCATTTTCCTAATACGTTATATGGTCTTTGAACTTCTCCATTGCTGGCATGTTGGATCCATTTGTCCTTTATGGATATACGTGAGCCTTGTCATTATTAAAACGTATGCTTTGTCCACAAACAGAGCACAATCTCAGCAGCTGACAATAACTTTTCTGCTGTGAACCTTACGTCTTCAGATGTTGTTGGTAACAGGTAAAACTGACAAAGTGCACCGACAAGCTTAGCAATGCACTCGTTATTGTCCTTCGTCAAGGCAGGGTTTAAAGGCCAAACATCCCTCATATTTCGATCCACAACGCTTGTATTGCTCTCAATTGTTATAGCCATAGTTACGTTTCTGACAGTAATAACTACATCCCATGAATCCGGAGATACTGATAATGGCATCGAAATGTTCATCGTAATGATAGACGTGAACGTATTTTCCGTCGTTGAAATTTTGCTTCGAAACAACAGAGGTCCACACGCTTCTTGTGCATGTACTTTCAAAGTGTATCGTGGAGGAATGCCACAGGATGTGTAGCTTGAAATAACAGGGGTTCTGTTCTGTTTCTCTGTGATGTTTGGCTCGGGTCAATTTTTGAATAATTTGTTAGGCTCTTTTCCATTCTGACGTGTCTTTTCTTGTCGGCATAAGCTCGTCCTACCATAATGGCACGGGCAAACACATTTTCTATTAAGGGTTCTTAATTCAGACGAGGGTCTTTTTGGTGCTGCGAAGGTCGTCTACCAAAAACACCTTTTTACGTCTGGTCTCTTTTGGAAGAGAAACGTGGGCCATGTGCAGTGTCGCTTTTCAATCGGTGACGTGAAACTTGTCGTTGGATTGTATGTGTTGAATCTTGTTGAAGGTGTCAATTCTGGTTGGCTGCGAAACTCGATCCAAACAGAGGACTTCTAACTGTCGTGATCAACGGAAAGTGTCAAGCGATCGTCTTTGGCTTCACATTTTCGTTTCAGTGTGATTAACAAAGAATCCTATATATATCGGCGATGAACTCTTCTGCTTTCTTCATCAGTACGTCGGACTAGAAATCTTTAAACTTAATTGTGTGTGTATGTGTGTGTGTGTGGGCTGTAGTTCTAAATTTTCTAGAGGCGTGTTTATTCGTCTCTCGAATGTAGTGGTACTTTTCAGGCGTTACTGAGAGTGAAGTTTAGTTTGCTCTCTGGGTCTACATTCTGTATTTTGTTTGTATGCGTTTGTATGTTCGTTTCTTTCCTTTAACAGTATAACCCTTGTTCCTACTCAATGTATTTGTTTCTTTCTCTTAACAAAAACATTATCCCTGAACAAGAATGTGTGTGTATGTGTTTTGTTATGTACGCGTTCGTTTGTGTGTGTATTGTATTGGTGTGCGCTCATACGTTTGCATGTGTTTGTATGTCTGCTTCTTCACCTTAACAATAAAACCTTTGTCTCTCTTCATTGTGTTTGTCTTTTCTCTTAACAAAAACCTTATCCCTTAACAATAATGTGTATATTTGTTTTGGTATACACGCGTTCGTTTGTATATGTGCGTGTGTGTATTTTGTGTGTGTATGTGCATTTTGTTTGTGTGCTTACACGTATGCATGTGTTTACCTTACCTTAACAATAAAACCCTTTTCTCTGTTCAACATGTTTGCTTTTCTCTTAAAAAATTATTATCCGTTAATAAAAGTGTGTGTATGTTTGTGTTTGTGTCTGTGTATGTACGTGTTTTTGTATGCACGCGTTCGTTTGTGTGTATGTGTGCGAATTTTGTTTTTGTGTGTATTTTGTTTTTGTGCGCTCGTCCATTTGTATGTGTTTGTGTGTTTGTTTCTTTCCCTTAACAAAATAACCATTGCCCATGCTCAATGTATATGTTTTGTTTTCAATATGTAAATTTCTTGTCACTTGCTTGGATTTTTATTTAATTTTTACCTGTATAATGGTCGATGAGCATTATTAATCTTTACTAAACCTGGAATAAATTCGAGAAGATGAGCATGTAACATAACATTATATTCCTTTTTATTAATTTCTTATTTCCTCCAAAAGCGAGAGCAATATACAATGAGACAAAAAGTTTAACATTATATTTATGTATACCTGTGTGTGTAATGGAGGAAAATATTAGCACAAATAGGCCTACATGTAGTACAAGTTTGCAAATTTACGTAATTTGCATATAAACACGCAAACAAATACAAATGGAGTACAAAGTGTATATATGATATTCAAAGGTCTTTTCAAGAATGTGAAACCCGAGAAACCTTTCATCGACTACCGATACACAGCGCGGGCTCCTGATTACACTTTTGGGAGCAAAAACCTCAGAATCACTAACCCATCAAAACAGTCATGCACAGTACAAATGGACTGTTTACCTTTCCAATGCAGGTCTAGCTGCCATTGTTGTTGTTGGTGGTGGTGTAGGTAGTTGCGTCTTTTAACGGTACTTTCGACATTTTATCGAGTATATCTTAGCCAGGAAATAGAAGCTAATTACCTTTCTTAATAGCTTTCTGAGGCAGCAGACGACCACAACAGTTTTGAGTTGTGTGATATTAACATACATCATTTCTCTGATATTAATCTTCATATTGGAGGCATAATAGGACTTTCCATTTTGACCACCGATGATACTGGATGCGTTTAATCTGTCCTGATTATTGGTGGAATTAAAATAATTTTGAAATGGTTTTAGAATACCAATGAAGCGATTGACGAATTAATGTGCATTAGGTAAAACAATTTGTTTTAAATGGTAACAGCTTTAAACAGCGCATACGACATGCTTCTGTCTCAAATTATTTTCAGATAGAGAGAGATCAACTTGAAATCAGAAAATCATAAATTATTGATGATATGTTTTAATTATTTCAGAAGAAAACATCGTAACAGCACTTTCGCACGTACGTATACATGCATGTATGCACACATACATATACACGAAAAAATTGGTGTCTTACAGGTAATTTCTTAGAACGCCAGAATGATTATTACATATCTCAGCAGTGCCGGATTAAGGCCTTCTATAAGCATTGAAAATGTTACGGTGCTCTACAAATGTGAAATTAAAACTAAAATCAATACTAAAAGAAAAAAAGGTGGGAAAATGCTTTTGCTGCCTTCATTCCAGATCCAAATACTCATACATGTATATCGATATGGTCATATATAATTCATTCAATTTTATTATTAACTATTAATTTTAATTTTCCTGGTTCCCTGTTGGGCTAGTACCCTCTGCACGTGCTTCGTGTGCTTAATGGGTAATCGGACACTGCATTTCTGTTAAGTGCGTATTATACTAGTACGTAAAATTGCAAACACACGCCATTATTCTCTCTTACATTTCGTGTAATATAAGAATATTTCTTTTATGTCATATATAATAGATAACTGGAGAATTCACATGCTATTTTTCTAATCAATCATCATCTAACAACTAACGCAAGACAAGCAAAGAAATCTGACAGATAACCCAAACTGGCCTCAAAACGTTCACCCTATATAGACAGTTAACAAAACATTGAGCTCTGACATGCAATATTCTACCTCAGGTACCCAAATAATGTTTCGTCCACCCTATTGAACTGGTTCAATCTATCATTCAGAATGGAAAACCGTTTTTCATGATTTTAAGCTTCATCTTTTGCAAACGTCATCATAGTATACGTATGTCTATTTGCTCGATGTGTCGCTGATTGAAAGAATTTTTTTTTTATTCGGAATACCCTTTAGGAAATGGATTCACAAATTCATTGAGACACTTACTATGTATTTATATCATCCTGAAAGAAAACCAGCAAAGCATCCTGCTTGAATAAAATACTTCTCTCTCTCTCTCTCTCTCTCTCTCTCTCTCTCTCTCTCTCTCTCTCTCTCTCTCTCTCTCTCTCTCTCTCTCTCTCTCTCTCTCTCTCTCTCTCTCTCCACACGTTGGAAAGTGTGTGTGTATGTGTGTGTGTGTGTGTGTGTATGTGTTCACTGATAGTATATGGTAAAAACATTGATCTGATCTAATAATTTTGAGTCTCTAAAATGTATGGCATAATGTTAACTTAAAACTTATTGTATAAAACGACAAGGAACTTTCATTTTTAGAGAGTTAGTAAGAGCATGGATGGTATCAGTTTACAAATTATAACGTCTTGATTATTGATGGGCAAGACAGTTTATAGCTGTAGCACGTTCACTTTGTACCTTTCCCGGTCTAGACTGTATAGCGGGTTTTATTATCCTTGGGGTGGGGGATAATTTATTCTACGACAGTTTGTCCACTTTCATATATTTTCAAATATTTTCAAACGAGAAAATAGAAAATGAGCACGAGTATTAACATAGAGGAATCTCATTGGCCATGAAGAAATGTGTATGATTTTCTTTTGAAATTATGCTCACAAATAGACATTCAAAATGTTAGTACTTTTTATTACATTTTATTGCAACAGATTTTTTAGGTCTATATCTGACAAGTGAGTGTGTAAATAGTAACTCGTCCAAGGTCTATGGTTGGTTATAGATCATACGGTGTGTCTCTACCTCAAACATATTTTTCTGATAGCTAAGCCGTCAAGATTATATAGATATGTTGCACGATTTATTTCCATATAAGTTTATCGGACTTAATTACTCCAAAAGACGGTGAAAAAAAGAACCTGAAAATCCTAAACAGAATCACGCGTCTATCTAACCACGTGATGGTCTTCACTGTCAGTTGTTATTAAAACAGTCTCAAAATGTATAAAATTACATTCTATTAGTTTATTATTTACAGTAAAATAAGAGAACATGTTCACGTAATTTCCAAAACAACAGCTTCCATTTTTAATGATACACGTTGCTAATTGAAAAAATCCAGTAGAGGCCAGTCGGATAGGTCTGGTAAACAGCACTCATTTGCTTCGTAACACGTATTTTTCCCTAGACTGCTGTCAAAACAGTATGTTTAGACTGGAAATTCCCCATCAGGTATCAATTCCTGCGGTCGGTTCTTGATAACGATATTTGCCAGTTACAATTTTGCTATTCGCCTGTCTCTGCAAGCCTTATTCTTGGAGTATCTCCAATCACCACTCAGAACTATCCAATCCTCTCACGAATGCATGCGTTCATTGTTAGTCAGTTTTCATTGCCGCCATGAGTAATACACACGTGGTACAAGCGCCTACCTATATAAAAGAGGTTGTTCAGCATATCTAAAAACAAAGTGAAAGACACAATTAGATAAACGGTTATACTTTTGCGGCAAGTATATTTTGTTTTCACTGGACACGGTGTTATACGATTCTAAATCGGAGAAAATCCATCATTACCATACATAATATTCTGTTGATTTTGGAACTCTGTATAACACTCGGCTAATTTGTATATGTGAATCCAAGCCACAAAATACACATCAACAATCACTGATGAAATGACAAAGGCGACGTGCAACGTTCCTGACGTAGGGAGTCAGATGCAGCTCGCAACTACTGCTTCAGATTTGCAGAACTCCGTATCTGAGGGCTCATTTAAAAGCAAGCAAATGAAAAGATTTATAACTGAAAACGGCATTGCGTCGTCTTCTGCGCCAACATCTCGCACTGGTTCTTTTAAAAATCACCCCAGACCAAAATTGCTCGATGTGGAAATTGATGTCACCCGCAGACGCAGTCTGCCTTCGCCAACCTCCAGCTCAAATTTACTGTCTGTTTCTTTTGATAACACCGAAAGCATTCTCGTGCATGAGGAAAATGGTAAACCACTGAGGCGAGTAAGGTCATTTAAAACGACGTCGAAGGGAATAATTAATAGAGGGGACTCTTTCAAAAAAAGCACAATTAGTATCTCCTCTACAGGAAGTGCGTACATACCAGACACAATTTCAGTTGAACAGGGATGCTCCAAATCCAGGTCTCGCATTAACAGTGCAGAATCTAAAGACAGTGGTACTGCGATTAGTACAAGTTCTTCATGTCCAGCTCAGTACCGTATTGTCATAATTGGCGCCCCACAGGTAGGAAAAACGTCGCTTGCAAATCAGTTCATGACGTCGGAATATGTGGCTTTTGAGAATGACACAGGTAATACAATTTTTTCTTTATTTCTTTCTCTGAGGTTATCTACACAATTTAAACATTCCCCTATATCTCCTTAGCTTTAGTGTATTTGTGTGTAAGCCAATATCTATGCAGCAGGGTAGGGTCAACATTAATGTATTGATTATAATTGTTTAGTTTCTTTTTTTCTACTGTTGATAGCATGATTTTCAAAACAACAGTAAAATTCATAATTGTGTTGAAATCGTTCTCCAGATTGAACATCACCAAACATTGTTTCTTGTACGAGTCTTCTAATGTAATCTGAATAAAAACAATGCTCCACGTGCTATTGTCATTATCCTTGTTCAACGGAAAAAAGGTATACTGGAGGTGGGGAGGACACGTGATTTTATATATTTCCATTAAATCAAATACTACTTTATTTCATGTAACCATTTTGAATGTCCATCGCGTGGCATAGTGGTTAGAGTGTCCTACTCGGATGCGGGAGGTCGTGGTTTCGATCCCCGGCCGAGTCATACCAAAGACTGACGAAAATGATACTGACAGCTGCCTGGCTTGGCTATCAGCATTAAAAGTTTAGTGTTTGGACTGGTAGGCCTGGTTTCATGATAATGTGACTGGGTGGGACATCATGCTACATGACTGCGGCATGATGCCCGAGTGTTATACATCACTATAAACTGTCACGTTGCAGACATCGAAGCATATTTGACTGAATTGTTTTTAAAGCTGCGTTAGAATTCCAAATCACACACACACACACACACACACACACACACACACATACACACACACTGATTATGCCACATGCTTGATTTAATTTCGTGATCGTAAGAATCGTGTATTTTGAGATTGCGTTACAATTTTGGGATCAATAATCAATTAACTGAGTACTTCTGGCAAAATTCACACAATAAAAGACAAACAATTAATTTCCTTTCAATTTGTTGTCGTTTGTTGTCGTTAAGATTATTCCTCACGAAAATCTGGCGGAAAGAAAAGCAAAAAGAATGAAGAAAAAAAAAGAAAAAAATTAGATAAGATATATTAAAACGGTACTTTGACTATGAAAGTGCTTATATCAGAACTAAAACGTTGGCTATAACACAGTTGGAAACCGACCACGATATGAATCTTTGAGATGTTAATAAAATATCTATATCTATATCATATATATATATATATATATATATATATATATATATATATATATATATATATATATATATATATATATATATATATATATATATATATATATATATATATATATATATATACACATACATACATACATACATTCTGTTGTACTGTATATTCAATGCAACAAAGGAAAAAGTTGTTCGTGTTTAATTTTATGTATTAAGAATGAGAAATGTATGGTCTTACATTTGTAAGAAAAAAACTATCAAATTAATTTTAAAACTGGCAATAATCCACAATTTGTCCAGAGGTGCAATATCAAGAACATATGCTAGGGTGTGCTTGCAAATTACTAATCATTTCGGGGGAAAAATAAGTTAAACTCCAAATTGTCTTTAAAAAGCGATTTTTTTTAAAGCCATGATTTAGTCTCATGTTGTGATCAGCCTTACGCAGATTCAAGTAACATGTTGTTGTAGGGTTTACCGCCATTTTTCAGCACAAGATAAGCTATACATGGCGGCCAGGAAAAAAAGAAGAGGAAGAACCCGGGAAAACCATGGAAAGAACTACCGACCCACGAGAAGCTATTGGCAATCTTTTTCACATACCCACATTGTTAGAATCCGAGACTCTAACCCACGCAGATGGAGATAAGATGGCAGTGATCAGTAACGGTGAGCGCTTTAGACCATTAGTTCACTAGGGGCCATAGATTAAGTAAAAAAATAAATAAATAAATGCGTGCGTTCGTACGTACGTACGTACGTGCGTGCGTACGTACATACATGCATACATACATACATACATACATACATACATACATACATACATACATACATACATACATACATACATACATACATACATACATACATACATACATACATACATACATACATACAGGTTTAATGAGGTATGTTTTTATTTTTTGGTACGTAGCACCGTACTTTTTCGCAATACTGTTCATTGGTAGTGTCCCTCAGATGTTCCCGAATAATAATGGTGTTTTTAATTTAATGATAATACAATCATATCTATGATTCTTTAACGCGTATGTTCTTAAAATATATGCGCTGCGACACAATTGGCCTCGTTAATAATCAAAAACCACTTTGGTTGGAAATTTCAAATTATGAAGGTTGTTATCCGCTACCCACTCAAAACAGCATGGCGACCCAGTTTTGAGTTGCGACCCACAGGTTTAAGAAAAACGGTTTTAACGTAGGCTAACGTTGATACTGCACCTGAAATTGGAATTCTGAATATGACATTAAAATATTTCAACGGCAAAGTTTTGATTGGACCAGCTTTAGTCCGCTACGGCGCCTCATCAAGATTCATGCTCCGATTCGTCGCCTTTTAGATATTCAGAAAGTTCTTCAGGCTTTTACATATCATGGGTCACGAGGAGGTGACCTAACTATATGTTAGTTTGATCACTCTTACCGGTCGTTACAGTCCGACAGATTCGTGTTTACACAGTGTAGCAGGTTTATCAATGCATAGGCAACTGTTCTGGTTGGTTTTCCACGAAAATAAAGCTCTATACCTAACACACTTGTATATAATTAACCCGTTCTGAGTCCTTCGACATACTTTATTACTACAAAGTTAAAAAGATACAAAAGATTTCTGTAAAAATTTTATTGCAGTCTAGTAACAATGTGGACAAATATTGTCGAAGTTCTAAAGCTAATAGTCTTGTTGCCTGAATGTCCTAATCAATCTTATTGATTTCAAGAGTACACAATTTGCACTGGTTGTCAAGTTTTCATTTTTACTTGCATATATCCACAAATATATTTGAATATTTGTTCTGAAATCATAGATTAGGTTGTATTAACTCAAAGATTTCTTTGGAAAGCTAAATAATATAATTTTAGTAACATGATACTATTTTTGGCCGTGGAACAGAGTGTTATCAAAGGAAGCAGATTGCTAAAACAGATCTGCCGATTCTTTGCATATTTTGGATTCCTGAGATACGTACGTGTCACTTAAACGTCATTGACACAGGAGGCAAAACGAACCTAGCATACGGTTAGTAGGAAGTTTTGAATAGTTAGCGTATTTGCCCTGTATTGTCCGCTGCGCTTTTCTTCCAATTATTTAAGAAGAAAAATAATTGTAGACGCTGATTGTCCCTTGGCACAGAAAAGGATATAACGGATAAATCGAGAGGATAGACTGATGGATTTATGTCTGTATTCTGAATGTTTTTAATGGCATAAAGCAAATGAACTGTGAATTTAAAGTAAAATATTTACTTTTCTTTTGCCATTACTTGCTCTCCACTATTGTAAATTTGGTATTTTCATGTGTGTTTATTCGTTCATTGTGTGACTGCTACAATCCAGGGATTAAAGAATTCAACGAACAATGAGACTTCTGTAGAAATAATGGAGACTTTTTGTTCAAACAATAAAATTGAAGAGCATATATAATTATAATCCAGTGAATTTTTAAAATACATGAAAAGAAAATTGCTACTCAAGCACCCTGTACCTGTATGAAACGAATTTCGAAAGGTTGAAAGCATCCACGGATTTTTTTAATTGATGCTTTTTTATAAATAGTAGACTTTTAGTTATTGTATGGGATTTGCAATGGAACTACTATGCTTTCAAATTTATCGGGTTGTTCTGTTTGTGATTTGCTATTACTTTAAACAAGAAAAGCAGTCCGAGTGTGGTTTTCACGTCCCAATATGTTAACATATTTCATTTCTAAAAGAACAACCGGTTTGCAAGATTTAACCCAAGGCTTAATTAAATTTGACAAAAATTTAACTGAGAACAAAATTCTTAAAATATTTTATATTTCTAATTAAATCTTGAATTCAGAATTTGCACATTATTCCTAAATAATGTGTGTCGATTCTTTGTTTAGCTTCTTTAGCATTTTAATAAAGAACAAGACGTCGCGTCACATGGAGCATTGCAATATGGGTATATTTTGTCAAAGTACGTCAGATGTAGCACAATATAATCAACAAACTGTTACACCTCACCATCTTTAGCAATGTAGCATTCACATTAGCAGTAAATTAGAAGTGTTTGAGTTTAATTTTCTTAGTATAAGATAAATTCCTACTAGTGACCAGATTTATCAGTCTGCCTCTTCCAGCTTATCAAACTGATAATTTTTGTCAAACGATTCTTCAAATAATTTTTCGTGGTTAAATTATTGTTGTAACTTTTTGAGGGGTTGGGCTGGGTAGATAAGGCCGATAGGTTTTAAACGTTTTGGAGAAAGAATAAATAAACCATACATTACTAGCAGTACAATTAATGGGTAAGAAAACTAGAGTACTGTATCTTGATAAAGAGTTATCTACACAAATTTGGAGATGTGTTAATTTATCAGTCTCTGGTGGTCAAATTCTAGAGGTATATTGCAGTTATAATTTGATCACGTAATCATGTGTGTGGAAATATAACTTAAAGTAGTGTGATAGTATTGTAAGCAGTGACTGTATAGACAATATCCTTGTTAATCGCCAATGGACTTATTAGTAATTAAATAAACACAATAGGATCAAATTGTCCTCACGTTTGACACAATCTATGGTTAATGAATTAAGTTAGTAATTAATTAAGTCTCTTAGTTGTTTACCAATGGTATGTAACCCCGATATATTAAACATATTTGATGGCTGTACATATAAAGCTAACTGATTTAACTGTATACGACTTTATTCAGAATAAAAAAGTGAAGTAGATTATCGGCTTATTAGCATATATATATATATATATATATATATATATATATATATATATATATATATATATATATATATATATATATATATATATATATATATATATATATATATATATATATATATATATATATATATATATATATATATATGCACACACTGTAGCATTTACATTACATCAAACAAGCGTAGATGAGTAGAGACACCGTCCAGCGTAATAAATAATATTTGCTAGTAATTGTTTAAACTCGTATTTATGTACAAATGCATGTTATAATAAACTTAAATAAACACAAGTCTATACATGTATTCATCAATTTATTTCAACCATTATTGGATATACATTTACCGCTAGCAAATATATGTACAGACGTGTAATATGATTGCATTGCAAAATAAAAATATGTGCGACTAAATTATCCGGAAAACTCAATAAGCCGGTCACACACACACACACACACACACACACACACACACACACACACACACACACTTACACACAGAATTGACACAATATTTATAGTTGTAACTGAATTTATTGCATTATTTTCAAATTATACGGAACAATATTGACTAAATTCGCCCATCAGTCGAGCCTGGTTATAGTGCCCTTTACATGCTATCATAATTCTATATTTACTGATGATAGAATAAATATTTGACATATTTGACACATTTACAGAGTAATTAGCTATACCATCAAACATACTGATGATCTTGATTTATAGGTGCATGCGTACACAAGGATAGACATTATTTTTATTTCCTGTATTCCTAAGAGACTGCCAAGACCAGTATATAAATATAACGGCATACACTGATAACTAGCGTCAAAATATGTAAACTAAAGTGGGTTAAAAACGGTTTATGTAAAATCTTGCAATTTCTCACTAATTTGGAGTTAGGTCTATATGTTATTTGAAACTGAATTGTTTTGCTTACGGCACACAACAAATAATACATGTATTAACTTATTGATTATTCTGGTTGTTAGAATCAAAGCTAAGTCATGAATCGTGTGATTTAGATTTTTAACGTAGCTTTAACAATTTTTCAATCGTATCATTACGATGTCTGCAGTGTGGCAAAAATATAGCAATATCTAGTACTGGGACATCATACCATAAAAAATTAGTATCATATCCCACCTAATCACATTATCCTGACGCCAGTCCGCGCTGTCCTAACACTAACCTCTTAATGCTGAGCACCAGTCGAGGCAGCTGTTAGTATTATTTTTGTAAGTCTTTGGTATGACTAGGCCTGATATCGAACCCATGACCTCCACCATTGGAGGCGGAAGCTCTGACCACCAGGCCACCGGAGTGAATCAGTAAGAACCAAAATTAAATCTTTGTCGTCATTCTTTTTATGAATAAAAAATCTGTTATTAAACAACCAGTGTATTGCTAAATAACGCATGTATGATCCATCCAACGTAACATTATTGCTATCTATTCGTGACGTATGATTCATATTTGATTTCAATCTAAGCGTCTGGCATATAAACAACTACAGAGCTCTGACATTGATACAGTTTTCTACCATATTCTGCCTTAATTTCTCCACGCAGAACACTATGTCTTACGAATATCAGTCTTGTTGTTCTTCCCAATAACATGCGTACCGTTTTGGATTCAATCAATATTATTTTCCAACGCATATACTTTATCCTGTAAACAAAACCTTCTTTTCATTCAGCATGTGTTGCTCAACCGACATGATTTCTGTGACGATTTCTGTTTTCAGAGCTACCGACATATTTACAATTGGTAAATGTTATGTCATTATTACTGAACGTGTACGCCTTGTTTATTCGAGTCCGGGTAAATAATATTTTTGTTTACTTCAATTTTTGATTATTGAAGGCTTTAAATTCCAGTTAAATCATGGTTGTTTTAGGCTTTAAATGATAAATCTAGAAAGATTAATTTACAAATACCAGTAAATATTTTAGTCCTCACTTCGAAAGTCAGAGATACGACGCTTTCTTTAAGTCCAAAATCCAAGTCATGCTTTCTTCTGTCAAATGTACATTACCTGACACGAAACATTTGAATTGTAATTGAATTTTTACTTATCCAATCTGATAATGGGATCACAGAATAAAGTACACCCCCACTCTTATATATATATATATATATATATATATATATATATATATATATATATATATATATATATATATATATATATATATATATATATATATATATATATATATATATATATATATATATATATATATATATATATGGTGGGTGGCCTATTTATTGATTTATTTTTTTCAGGTCTTATGTTCTTGTTCTTAGATATGATTTAGTAATAATGTAGCTCAGGTCCCGGTAGATCAATTAATTGATCGCAGCCTTAACTTACGTGACCTAAAATTAGTCTGCTTGATATATCTCTGCGTGCGGATGTTATGCAGTTTTATCTCGTTTTATATATGCTATGGAAGGTTAAATACTAATTACTAATTCAGTGATATACCTGTTTTTGCCAGACGCTATTGATTCGGATGGTATAAGTAAGAGATTGCATCTTGCTGTGAGAGTTAATAATTACCCACCCAGCTACGTTTCCTCTAAGAGTTTTTATGTATACGTGGAATTTAGAAACTGCTGTGCGGCATATTTATTTGCTTTCAAAGCTTTGATACTGCTGCGCGGTATTTTCTAATGAGCTGCGCATCCGCGCACCATAGATGGAATATTGCCACGACACCCCACCCCACCCCACCCCAACCCCGAGAAATATGTGTCTTATATTGTACCATATGGATTGTCTCACAACGAGCATGTGGGTATTCATTTATTGAACATAATACCTAATTCTGTTTGGAATCAATTTCGTCGAATTGGTCTCTGGTTTCATTCCATCCAAGATAGTGAGTAATAATTGAATATGTCTGTTTGTTTTAACGCCACATTTTTCACTTAATGCGTTATATCATGCCAAGGATATGGAGCTGCGTGACGTGTATGTGTGTGTTTAGCGCATGCGAGTTGAAATTTTAACGTAGCTTTAACAATGCGAGTCAAATAGCTGCTTTGTCTTCAGTGTCGCAGTTTATAGTGATACCTAGCACTGAGGCATCACGCCGAAGACATGTAGCATCATGTCCCACCCATTCACATTATCCTGACACCAGGTTTACCAGTACTAACATTAACCTCTTAATGCTGAGCGCCAAGCGCGACAGCTGTAAGTACCATTTTTATAAAGATACATCTATATGCATGTTTTGTCAAGTGCAACTGTTGTTGAAAACTACTGATAATTTGGCAAGTGTTTCATAATCTTCCGAGTTGATAAAATAAATGTTTTATAGCATTAGGAATTATAACGTATATGAGAACACACATTTGTTTTTAATGGTTATGAAAAGGGAAAATTAAAATAGATAATAGAATTTATCAACAAAATTTTCCAAGCCACATAAGAACAAATTTAATTTTTTTTTTATCAATTTTGAAGAAACGGTTTTATTTAATACGTAGTCTGGGATTTGTAATCTGCACAGATTTACACTAAGTAGCTGTGGTAATAATAACAAAACAATTCTGTTTCTAAACGACTATAAACACACTATTTAATGATATACAGCAGAAATAATCGAAAATAACAAATTAAGGTAAGGTACCTGCCATATTTAAAAACACTCACTTGCTCTATATAAATATGTGTTTAATATTTTCAAACGTGTGTGGTCCAGAAAAAAGGTACCTAAATTTACTTGCAGTTGAAAACAACGTGGTAGTGAATTGTCTGAATGATTCCATCTAACGTACTCCTACGCAATACACTTTTTTTTCTCGCAAGAAGTGCATTTATTATTTCAACCCAATAGTCTGAAATATATATTTAAAAAATCACATGCCATGAGGTCATGATATATTCTGATTTATTGATTAATATTTCATCTGGTTGGTATTATTACTCTAGAACTTTCACAGGCTTGGGGCAGTTAGGCAAACTATGCTTTCACAGTTTTGAGCTAGTTAGGCAAACTATGCTGTTAAAGGCTTGGGGTAGTTAGGTGAACTTTGCTTTCACAGACTTGGGATAGTTAGGTAAACTTTGCTTTCACAGGTTTGGGATAGTTAGGCAAACTATGCTTTCACAGGCTCGGGGTAGTTAGGTGAACTTTGCTTTCACAGGCTTGGGCTAGTTAGACAAACTATACTTTCACAGGCTTGGGCTAGTTAGGCAAACCATGCTTTCACGGGCTCGGGTTAGTTAGGTGAACTTTGCTTTCACAGGCTTGGGGTGGTTAGTCAAACCATGCTTTCACACGGTGTACGTGCAAAAAGAAACAACTTATATATTATCAGGGATTTGAGCTTGTTGACACTGATGGACTTTTCTTAATACTACCACTCGTAGACCACTTGTTATCATCGCATCCATCCATATTAGTACTTTAGTGGCATCTCTCGAATATGTGGCCCTACTTCTCAAGTTTCACCTTAAATCCAAGCCGAAATTAGACTTTGAAAATTAGCACATTCAATTGTCCTCCATATCCGACTCATTATTTTATTCCTAACAAATGTTTTCGTATTTGATGAGTTAGCTGTATTATAATAAAATAATGTAAACTAACTTTTTTTCTAGTGTTGATTCTCGCGTATTTTGCAGTATATGTACTCAGGTCGCAATTATTACTTCCGGTTATAGCCTACGAATGCAGTCTCTGTCCATTATATTAGTATTTTTATTCTCTCTCGTGTTATTGTACAAGAGTTAGATTTAGGCATATTTGGTTTTGATTTAAATGTAATTGTTCACTATTTAGAACATGATCAGCATGGTGTGGTTGCATGTATCTATTTTGACGATAGTGCACAATAAGTAATGAGGTATTGTTGCTGATTCAGAGTGTTTGCACGTCGTTTTCTTTACAACAAAGCACCAGATAACCTTTGCTAAGAACTTCATTGCGAGTTCATCTTTGAAGGCAGTTTAGATTATGATTCATTTGGATCTGAACACAGTGCAAATGTAGAGACTATAGGAAAACTAATTTTGATTAGAGTCCATGAAGCCGCAAAGAAAACATTAAAAAAAAATTAGAAAGAAATATATGATAGTTGATGATTTCGAAAATAAAATCACCATAAACTTGTTAGACAATCCAAAATGTAATTGTTGCGAATGTAATGTTTACAGTGATCCCCGGATGTCAAAGGTTGGTCGATGTATATACTCTATTGCCCAAGAATATAGTTACGACAACAACATGTACAAAACATTTCTCTTTATTACAGATGACAAAGAAGATAATCCAGGTGTCAGATCCATAACAGTTCTTTTAGACTCTGAAGAATCTACTCTTGAGTTTATAGAAATGAGTCTTGAAACAAAAGTAAGTTCTCAGTCTTTTTTAATAGTTTCTTTGTTTTATGTTTTCTTTCGTATTTCAGATTTATACTTTTATTTCCTATTGTCTTTAATATTGCTTCTGCTTCTTTCTTTCGCTTGAGGTAACCTAATACATATCTTTTTGGCTTGATAAGTCGTTTCATTTTTGCATGGTATGAACGTCGTATAATGTTCGAACCGTTTCGTCGTTTAACCGATTTAGATATATAAAATCAAACTTACTATTAAATTTCTTTTATCATATTTGCGGAAGACTAATCAATCTTATTAAGTTTATCTTTGTATTACATTTAAAAAAGTCGGGTTTTTCCTGTTTACATTTATTTTAAAGCAAGTAACAAATTTACCTTGAAAATCGAAATTTCATCAAAGACTGAAATGTATGTGTTACGTCAGGACCGCTAAATATATTTGTTTTGAAAACAGTTCTGTTGGCTAAATATTACATTACTTATTCATCTTTTGCTAGTTGAAACTATTTTTAATACGCGAAGTATAATATACCTATGTGCTTTCATTCATGTTAAAAGACACGAACAATGGAGACCAGAGCTGCGGTGGCTCAATAGTTAGCGTGATGGATTCGTGAACGAAGGGATGCTGATTCAAATCCTACATTGGGAAAATTTCATGTCTACTACCTTTATGCGTCTTTGCATAATGCACTAACTGGAATTCCATTGGTACTATGTAACCTACTTGTGTTATTGTGCCGTAAAACACCAAAGTAAAGCAAACCTTTGACACGCAATATATGCCTGTGTGACAATGAAGACCAAATATACAAATTCACTAGAGTTCTTGGGTATCCTATATATCACATAATGTAGCCAATTCAGGGTTAAAATTCGACAGTTCAACATGTGCTTGGCAAGTAATCATTTTCATGCCAATAGCCTATTATCTAAGAGCAAAGACTTGTGGGTTTTCAAGTCAAATAAATTCTTTAAGGCGCGCACGTTCTTATCTAAGATAAGAATGATATAATATTATCCTCATCGGTATACCTTAAGAGTCGTTATGCAAAAATGATATATTTACAAAATGTCAGCAATTGTTGATAAGAATAGGCGGGAATATGCATCATGGCTGTAATTATATTTGTTGGGTTTCTTTCTTTCTTTCTTTTGTTTGTTTGTTTGGATCATCCCGAATACTTGACTAAAAGACCTAAAACGTCAAGACTTATGCATTCAGCAATGAATCAGTATCTACTTTTACTACACCGATTTGTGCCAAATGACGATCCCTTTCCAGGAGGATCCATGCAACATTCTATCTTGATGAATCGGCGATGTACTTTCATTTGAGAGATACCAAAAGGCAATAAATAAAATGCATCAAGGAAAAGTTTTAATAGTGAAGCATCATTTTTTTTACGGAAATTGTAAACTTTTAGTATTAATGAATATGTTGTTATGACAATTACCCATACTCAAAATGAATATGCTATTACACCATGCACAAAATGAATTTGCTATTATACTATGCTCAAAAATAATATGCTTTATGCTATACTCAAAAATAATATGCTTTTATGATATGCTCAAAATGAATATGCCTTTATGATATGCTCAAAATCAATATGCTATTACACCATGCACAAAATGAATTTGCTATTATACTATGCTCAAAAATAATATGCTTTTATGCTATGCTCAAAATGAATATGCTTTTATGATATGCTCAAAATGAATATGCCTTTATGCTTTGCTCAAAATAAATATGCTATTACTAAATGCTTAAAACGATAACTATTCCGTCATGTTCACAATGAATATGATATTACGCAATGCTCAAAGAATTTTTATAAAAAAAGATACATTGGTCGCTAGTACGCAGTAGTCAGTATATATTTACCTATAGCTTACCAATCTGAGCATTTATTAAAAAAGTAGCTACTTACGTACTGATTTGAGCATTCATTAAAAATAGGATGTCATGTTTGCCAAGCCCCAGCTATAAAGTCATATATAAGCTATAATCTACCTGTCCTGGGAATTTTACCGTGGGCATGTGTTTGATTTGTAAAGATTTCCGCAGGCTAGTGTTGAATTCTTACTCAAAGGTACCATGACCCGCCGGAATCACCTGAATCAGCAAAGGCGATAGATCGCACCATTTGACAAAGGCTTGCATTTATCACACCTATATGTTAAAGATTAGTCCAGAGATCAAAGAGAACCACGCGGAGTGAGCGGGGCGTGTTCTTATCCGTCCCCACATTGACAGATAGCGAGAAGGACATTGACCGATAAGTTTGATTGCATGGATTCATAGCGAATCCAATCGGAATTGAGATAGAGGGTGTGATTCAAATTCGACCTGAATGATACCTTCCAACTTGCAAAAGAAAATTTAGTACTCGCCTAGAGGGATTGTGAAAGAATAAGTTTTACTCCGAAAAGAAGTCACTCCTAATTTGGCGGAAGAAATTTAGAAGTAGATTCTAAGGCAAAACAAAGCTTCGAAAAAAAGATTTTTAGGGGACACAAAACTCTTGGTTCCATTGGGTCCCAAGTCTCAAGAGTTGGAAAAGGAATTGAGGCTTTAGGCGAGACAGTCGAATCGACAGAAGAGTAGTCGAGGTAGAGAAAGTGGAGGAGTAGAAGTAGTCTAGAGAATGCCAAGGAGGACAAAAAGTCTAACGAGAGTCGAGGAGGAGAAAGAATTGGAGAAAAGTCGAGGAGGAAGGAGAGAAGGAAGTGGGAGAAATAAGAGATAGAAAGGATACTACAAATGAGTAGAAATACAAGGACAGGTGGAAATCAATCTCACATTGCTATCCAAGTGATGCAATGGGTTTATTAAAGGTTCGAGCTGAAGGAGTGTAACTGGAAATTTTAGTCATTCGATTATTGAATTGTTATTAAATTGTTATTCATTGAATTTTAACTTTTTCATATATTTAACCATCTAACCGTCGGCATTGCTGATTGGGAGCTAGGGGCTTTACATCCATCTTTCACTAAACTTCCAACGAAATAGCACCTGGGTGGAACTTCTATAATAGTTTAAATCAAACATTGGGAGCACCCCACCCCATCCATAACAATCCCCACATGGGAGATTCTTATGTACCGATCTGAGCATTCATTAAAAATGGTAGCTACTTACCGGTTAGAGCATTATTTCAAAATAGTAGATACTTACATACTGGTTTGAACATTTTTGAAAAATAAAATATAATTCAGTGCTGTTCTGAAGTATTCTTTGAAAATAGTAGATAATTAACGTAGCAATCTTAACATTGTTTATATAAAATTTTAATGATTCATTTAGCTCGTTTCAAATAACAAGAGGTATGTTATTCTATCCATAACTTTAATATAGGGATTAAACTCAAGCGAAACATCTTGTGGATTTTTTTTTTAAATACAAAATTCCATACTGGAAATACTTGGATGAACTAACATAGCATAAAAAGGGGGAAAATGACGGTTAAACGTTAGAGAAACTGGAAAATACGCTTGGCAAAATAGAACCACGTCAATTATTAGCAAAAATCAGAATCAAAGAAGTTCTCTAGTAAGTTCATACTTGAAAAAAGCAACTTTGCAATATTTAGAACAAGTTTTCTTAGTCCAGTCGCTCATATGGAACGTTATTTGCATAGGATATTAAAAAGTACATATATATACAAAATGATGCCTACTGTAGTGTTTCTCAAACTTCATAATTTGCGATGTTTTTCAAAACTGATCACCTCTATTTCGGCAATATGGGATTGCGGACTTCAGACAAGATTTACCGACCACCAAGTCGAAGAGAATGAAAACATGCAAGCAACGTCCAAACTAAAGATTTGACAACAAAATTGATCAAATGAGCCTTGTCAATTTTACATTTTACACAAATCCACGTAGGCACATTTATACGAAGAAATTTACTTAGTCCAAATTAAAATCAAGGCTTGCTTTAGACTGATTTCAGTATCAATGGGTCATATTACAAATTTCTGCTAAAATATATTTGAGCATTACCTAACAATGAAGTAAATTGCATCTCTGAAATAACAAATGATGGCTTCGATTTGTTATTACCATGGATGAAGTCGATGGTATATACACGAATTGAATGAACATTATTTAGTTATAGAAACTTTGTTTCTTCGCAGATTTCTTAGTATATGTGTGAAATTTAGTAGACGAAAGGAAATTTTGTTAATATGTCTTGTCTCTAGGTCATCTTTATTATATAGACAACAATATAATTTTATTCCCGCTATCGTTCATATAGTCATAATTTCTTATATATCTGCAGTAATATATTGTTTAATGAATAACCTCATGTATAACACATTTAATTGTGACCAAAATGGACCCAGATATGCGACGTAATGCGATGGCAGATTGGTGTGTGTGCTACTAACTTGAAATTGTAAATAGAGCAGCCAGTGTAGATCCTAATCTACCGGTGCATAATGCCTCATCAGGTCTGGATCTTCGCTATTGCAGTTTGGTGAGTGTTATTCACGGACACCTATTGTGATGAAATCACCATAAACAGCCATATCATGAAAATAGTTGCTGTTATTGCTTCAGAGTTTCTTAAAGACATTCTCTTACGGTGAACATAAAGTCACCTTCGTTTCCGCGCAAGTACGAAATTGTGCAATTAAATACATTAATAATATTTTTCCTTTTGACATTTACATTTGGCATTTTGTCCTGAGACAAGGGATTTTCATCTACATTTCGCATATCACGTAACTGCACCAAAGCTAATGCATAATGGAAATGCCACGACTTAAGATAACATTTAACGTACTGCCATTAATATTAACAATACCACGAAACAAACCCTCTTTGACGTAATCATGTGTATAATAAAAAGAACACACATATTCAGCCGTATCTGCCAGTCTTATCGAGCGTCTAGCTGAGAACAGAGTAGATTCATATTTGCCATCGCAAATTTCAGCAGAATTTAAAATTCACCTCTATTGTTTCCATCGAGACAACATTCGGGAGAATGTCTTGTGCCCTGATGAGAAATCGCGTATTAGTGATCATCTTAAATTACAAGTTTACTCAAAGTAACTCATTTGGAGTAAAATATACATCATATATATGGACGTACTGACGTGGAATGGTATACAATTATTGCACGTGACATGTTTATCTGAATTTGCAACCATAATTAAAAAACGATGACACAAAATCATTTAGGCTGATTAAGTAGCTAAGAGTAAGATATATAATAGAAATGAAAATAAAACTTGACATTCTTGTTCTTATGCAGTGTAAAGATTTCTCTTGATTTGAACATTTAGAATCTTAATCATTCAACTGCGAGCACAGACGTTATTAAATAAAAACTTTAAAACGAAAAGTGTTAAACATATGAAAAATCATTTTATATTTTAAGATATGGAGACTAAGATTTTAAGGAAATAACATAACATGGGCTTTGTGAATAATTGTTCGCACCTTGTGCATTTATTTCCTCACTAGAAACTTCACGTGACAGTGGGTAAATACTACTCCAGTACTCAATCTATTCCAAATTTACTGCATGCGTCACGAATATATCTGAAATGCAGCAAATCCAAACCTGCGAAAGTAACTCCAATACAAAAAATATATTCGCAAGTCTGAAAGCAATACAATATTCAAATTTTCTGAAATCTAAAGGCAACATTGTGCCATATGTGATACGAAATATTTAAACTTACACATGCAAAATTAATATGAACGACAGGTGATAAGGCATTTGTGGGAGAGGGCACATGCTCAGGTCTCGTACAAATGCTCAGTACATGCGCATTAACATTATTGTTATAAGGAGCAGTTAGAACTAGAATGTGATTCAGTGGATGTCTTAATCGATAGAAAAATCAGGTCAGTTTTTGCAGGATATTATCATATTCGCATTATTACGAGATGGGAGGTGATGTTTTAAAAAGTGCCCTGCAGAGACCAAGATACCCAAACAATTTGCTTTTGACCAAGCCCCCAGGGTGGACCCCACACGCAGTCAAACACGGCAAATTCTCTCTGCCGAAAGCTTAGGGGTGGGGTGGGGGACAAAATCTGAATGATGATCGGGGGCCCAAATATCCTTTGCAAGGCCCTGGTTTCAAAACCTAAGATTTTATGAGTGAAATTTATGTAAGGTAAAACCTTATTGAGAGACATTTTCTTCGCAAAGTGCCTCGGTTTGCGCCTCTTACATTATTGGAGAGAAATCTCCTTTATGAATGCTTTATCTAATTCATACTTTTTACTTATGGTTTCATAAAAAATCGTAATCTCTGATTTGTTAATAGAGGCAGATCTGGTCGAGCATTCTCGCAATTTTGTGTTAAACATTGGAACAAACAAGGAATAGACGTATATATCATTGGGGTAGACACAACTTAGGAATGTATATCTAGGTCATTTGATAAATGATAATCGCTAACAAGTTCATTTTTCTCAGGATTTGGACGAGCAGCCATGTGATGCATTTGGAATCGTCTTCTCCATCAACGACCAGGCAAGTTTCCGCTCCGCTGTTGAGGTACTTCACTGCCTCCGACACGATATTGGTACAGATCGTCCTATAATATTGATTGGAAACAAGATTGACTTGGTCAGAAAGAGAAAAGTCCCCAAAGAAGGTACGCATATATGGTTTTCGTGCGACTGCTTGTCTTTGTTATTCATCAAACTGTCTTTCCATCATTCTGACTATTTGTTCGTTCCATCCAGTCATTCATTGATCTGTCTGTCTGTTCCTCCCTGTATCATTGCCTTGCTCTCTCTCTCTTTCTCACTCATTATCTCAAAAGCGTTATGATTATGTTTCCAATGTCACAGGGTAATGGTACTCACTGCCTTGCTTGTAAGTACCAATCCCTGCATCAAATTCGACCATGCATATTGCCAAACTATGATGCAACAAAGTCACTTATTTAGGTTTTCGTGTGTGGCAGACTCATCTATACGTCGAACCATTAATTAATTTTCTATCAAAGTACACATTCACTCCGGATTCCTACGACATAAATCAAGTCAAATAAATGTTATAATAGAGAATTACAAATATACTGCAGCGGAATGCTACAAATTATATTAATAGTATAAAAAAATTTCCAGTACGACCCAGGGATAGAACTTTCCGCTTAGATTAATGTGCATTTGTAGTTATCTCTGTCTGTCTGTCTCTCTATGTCCTCTCCGTCTGTCTGTCTCTCTTTCTCTCTGTCTCTGTCTTTGTCTCTCTCTCTCTCTCTCTCTCTCTCTCTCTCTCTCTCTCTCTCTCTCTCTATATATATATATATATATATATATATATATATATATATATATATATATATATATATACATATATATATATATATATATATATATATATATATATATATATATATATATATATATATATATATATATATATATATATATATATATATATATATATATATGTTTTCAGATGGGAGAGCCGCTGCCATTAAATACGAGTCAAAGTACACTGAAACCTCGGCTGCTCTAAACCATCACGTGGACGAACTGCTTGTTGGATTGCTCACTCAGATACGCCTAAAGCTGACCCCTAAGGTCGATGTTCCGAGTCTGATACCTGATGTTACAGCAGCACAGAAATCAAAGAGAAAGCGCTCTGGCCCAAGAAAGCTCATAGATAAAATTTTAGGGAGGTCACCTTCACGAAACATTGTACACGCTTGCGAAAATCTTCTTGTATTGTGAGAACAAAATCCCTTGTTCTTGCTACTAATTAATTGATCGTATCCAGTTTACCTCATAAAATGTTAGATAAATAATACATAGGGCACATGAAGACATACAAGGCTATTGGGACAATTTATCTATTTCATTTTTCTGTTACCAATAAACCTACACAAATATACAAATATTGTTATTAAATTCTTGACTGCACGAGATGTTTGTTAGGACAGTCGAATAAAAATTTCGTCAATAATTTTTCGGATGTGCTTCGAATTTTAACCAAACATTTTCTCCATGGTAATAAGTTTACATTTTGATCGTTTGTAAAACGCTCACTAAGCTTAGAAAACTCCAGATTCCTCCTGATAGTGTGTTATATCATATAAAATGATAATTCTGTGAAAATGTCGCCAGGTGAAATCATACGCTTTGATAACTCTTTCATACTCATTTAGAACTACATTAATTACTGGCTCTCTTTACTCTTTAATTCTTTGCATGCAGAGTATAAAGATTTTATGTAGTACTTGGAGGAAGCGTCAAGAGTTCTAGAATCTTGATAATACTGGGCAGAAATAATAGTTTTTTTTTCCATAGGAATCTGGAACGACTATATATATATATATATATATATATATATATATATATATATATATATATATATATATATATATATATATATATATATATATATATATATATATATATATATATATACGAGTATTATTTACTATGTCGTCATGCGAGTGTGTTTGCTACGCACGAGCTTATATAACACCGATCCAGTGCCCTCATTTGTTTGGTGATGCGTGCTTAGTCGTGACGGTATATGGGCAAGTGCGTGCAGGCAAGGCGATGGGTGCCATTTACTCGCTGACCTGTGTTCGAAACTCCGTAGAGTACGACTTTAATTTCTGTGACCTGTATGATAGTATTGTTGTATTTAACTATTATTTCTGCCCACTATTATAAAGTTGCTACTAAAGAATCCAGGGATAACAGAGTCTGTTCTGTCTGGTATATATATATATATATATATATATATATATATATATATATATATATATATATATATATATATATATATATATATATATATATATATATATATATATATATATATAGTTCGACTGATTTAATACAAAAAGCGACTGGCGTCCTGGACCTTGTTTGTTCTTTTTTGTGATATAGCAAGTTTATGTCATTTTTTTTATATTAGTGGCCTTAGAGAATTCTTCTATATGTAAAAAAGATGCAGATTTCATGGGTTTTACTATTATTTTAGTCGGTTGATTGATGGGCGTATGTGTGAGGAGCGTTTGTTTGTATATATATATATATATATATATATATATATATATATATATACATACATATATATATATATATATATATATATTTATATACATATATGTATATACATACATACATACATACATACATACATACATACATACATACATACATACATACATACATACATACATACATACATACATACATACATACATACATACATACTGTTTTTAATTTTCTGTATTTGATACATTGACACTTTTGTATAAATACCTAAATGATGTAAATATGATGTACATATCACAAATGTGTATATTCTGTATTTTGCTTTTGTATTTTAAAATAAAATCATCAGTGAGACATAATTATCATGTAATATTCATGAAGTACCATTGTTAATACATCTATCAACTTCGTACTGTTACGCAAGTATGATAAGTATTTATGGAGTATGCAGTTTTGTTATTGTGTCTTTCGGTATAAGCGATATCAAACAATATTTTGTATGTTTTTATTATATTGACTGCATGTTTATGCGTGCTGAAGTATAAAATAATAACATTGTCAATGGTGTATCAATTCACTTAGTACTACATTCCTTGATAAATATCACAGTCTATTTAGGTTCTGGCATTTGTCTTTACTCCCAAGCCCCGACGAAATAATCTGATCATCTACACTGAGGTGGGGTAGGGTGATCTTGACGACGTGAGTTCAAGTTTCGTTACCTTCCTTTAATCCAATAGATGGTCCACAACAAAACCCAGCCACGCAAATAAAGATAAAGAAGTTTGTGTCTTTGTTTTAGTCTCGTTTTCTTTACATATACACATTTTTGGTTGCTATAAGACTTAATGAAGATAAAAAATATTTTTGTTTTAAAATGAGTTCAGGATTAAATTATTTGTCTTTCAAGAAACTCAGTAAAATTAGGAAACAGTATGGAGATTCATTTAAAGGCAAATTCTCCCATACTTGTTCATGTTCACATTATCTTTTCCTTTCTTCCATTTTTTCTCACTTTTTTTTTCTTGTTGAGTATTATTCTTTTTGTTCTTTTATACTCGTTCGTAAAGTATGGAACATGTATTTTTTGTATCAAGTGTTCATGTTTTAGTTAAAACATTTTATTTTCATAACTGTTACAATAGGACTGAGCTACAAGCTCTCACGTTTTTGCAGATGATCGGTACCTACAATGGTTGTAATATAATACGTGAATGGCGGCAAAACATTATTATTACAAAGAGGATATTGACTTGTTTTGATTAATTAACAGACAGATTTCGTCGAGTTGCTGAAAAACTGAGTATTCTCACCCACTTGACGAAATTTATCCGTTATTCACTCGAGGCAAGCAAATTTGTTTAACAGACCAAGTAGCAGATTTGTTACTACTATCCGGGTGATAATGTCAGGGGTGTACTCTTTATGTTCTGCTGAGTTATGTGTATGTTCGCACATAAAATATCAGCAGTAACACAAAATCTTCGTTACAACTCGAGGCAGAATAGCACATAAATATTGAAGAAGAAAGTATATTCACATTACGGGATCTGAACCAGGCTCATTTGCATGCATGGCGGCCATTCCGACCACAATGACAACGCAAACGTCTAAAATAATTACAATTTATTGTTTATAATCTTATCGACGCGGCAGTGAAAAGAAATATCGCTATCATTTTATTGCAAAATCCATTAATATCAGGCCTAGTATAAAATAAAGTATAAAGAAACGATATGGTTCATAAGAGAGAGAGAGAGAGAGAGAGAGAGAGAGAGAGAGAGAGAGAGAGAGAGAGAGAGAGAGAGAGAGAGAGAGAGAGAGAGAGAGAGAGAGAGAGAGAGAGATGTGCACTAATCAGAGTGGAAGGGAAGGTGCTACAGTTAACAGGAGTTTTAAATAAGAATATTTAATATTATTATCCATGTTAGAGACTTTAATTCCTACTCTACGGCGATGACTCGAACCTAAGTCCGCGAGTTACGACGGCACCCATAGCCTAGCATGTAAACACCAATCCCTATACCATCTACACCTTACAAACGTCAGGCATACTAAACACATTTACATGTCGCCCAGTAATTAATACTTATGCAAGTATATATTAATCATGATTCCTACAATACGTTGCTGGGTCGACATGCGCGTGTGTCTACTATGCACGATTGCCTAAGTCACGCCTATGTATAAAATATACATTTTTAATGTTTTCGCTAAATGCACATACAAGATAAGCTCTTACATGCTTCATCTGCAAGTCATAAGGTAGATTATTACACTTGTTCTTACTTCGGTCATGCGGTATATACGAATTTCTATCCTGATATAAATAATTAGATGGCACACGTGTGGCTGTAACCTCTGTTAAGCTTCTAAATATTGTACAATATGCTCATTCCTGTATCAAAATGGGGGGGGGATGATACGATTATGGACAACCGACTTTTCTATGATTTCCTATTTATATTTAAACGAAGGTGTATTGGCAATGAAGTTGGACTATTTTATGATGCATCCATAAGAACAAGAGATCAGAAAGATACAAGGGAGATGCTTATAGAGTTGCATGGAATTAGCAAAGCCAATGGTCGAAGCAATAACTGATGGACTTCAATCCGACCAAAACGGAAGTACTGCATGATTTGCACATATTATAACTCATATTTCCAGTACTTAAATTTAAGACAAGATTTTACGACGTTCCGCTATTGTATATATATATATATATATATATATATATATATATATATATATATATATATATATATATATATATATATATATATATATATATATATATATATATATATATATATATATATATGTGTGTGTGTGTGTGTGTGTGTGTGTGTGTGTGTGTAACAGATGCGGCTATTCGTTAAATTAGTCAAAATTTTTCCTGCATCTAGGAGCATTTCTTATTTCAGAGCCTTTTAGAAATTACGGACATTTGAGACGGCGTGTACATAGTCAAGTAAAGGTAGAATAATTGGGTGTTTAAAACGAGCTGATCATTTTTTAAGGCAGATATAAACAAGTTTTTATTATTATTTACACAATTGCCAATGGTACTGTAAGCGACTTTAAAGTGCTTATGATTATCAACAAGAGGTTCAAATCTTGTCTTAAATTTAAGTACTGGAAATGTGGGTTATAATATGTGCGAATCTTGCGGTACTTCCGTTTTGGTCGGATTGAAGTCCATCAGTCATTACTTCGACCAAATATTGATGGTATGCAAATAGGTATCTAAGTACGTTCTATTTCAGATGTTTTCATAAATGCACATGACAACGAGCAATTGTTTTGTGAAGGGTTTTGTCGAGTTTAAATGACCAACACTCAAGTCGTTGATGTAGATAATAAATGTTTATTATACACGATACAGATCTCTGTGGGATACCTGACGTAATGTAACCGGGTGGTATGTTCGGCTGCATTTACAAAGCCGGTTTGAGGCGTGCTAATAAAGGGTCTGAAAACGGATCTTGATGATGTAATTCATTAAGTTTTATACGAGTTCTTTATGCAATACATGGTCAAATTATTTATAAGCATCTCAGAAGACCATACATATATTTATATTTATTCCAAAAGAAGTTCATACATTATGATACATGTTTATGGAACGAGAAGCGATTTAATGTTTGGAAAGTATGCCTGATTGATATCTAGAAACAGGGCTATTTGAATTTGAGTGATTGTATACATAAACGTTTAAACACAATTCATTCGGACATTTTACCAACACAGCCTGGTATCGAGATAGGTTTGTAATTAGAAGGATCACTTGTGCTTTCCTTTTAGTACACTGGCTTTAGTTTTACTGTTTTCCATAAGGTCACACAAGTTTATATCTAAAGAAATATAATAAAGGACGCATTTAGCTTGACTACAGATATGGCGGTTTCTTGAAGCATGTTGTGGATTATTGTATCTAGTCTGTAAGTCTCATATATTTGGGCAAGATATGAAATACTTAAAACAAGTTCTTGTTCGGTGATTACAAACTTAAGCCAACTTCTCATGTCTTTCATGTTGTATATCTGGAAAACTAATTTTAGTATCACAAACATTTGCTTTTGGTGTTAGAAGGAAATTTAAGGAGTGGGCTTTTTAAGCACACACACACAAAAACTATTAGAGCCATCTACATTGGTGCACACACATGGCGGATTGATTGTTGTGATGTCCCCTCTGCATACTGGCCAATAAGTTTCCAATAGTCTCTTGAGTTTGTGCAACAATTGCCAACGTTTTCATCTTTTCAAATATTGTGGTTTTTGTGGTCACTTTTTGGTGTTGAATATTTACTTTACTTCACAATTTTAGATATCTGTTTAGTTCTATAGTTAGTTACATTTTAAAGCTGACTTCCTTTCGTAATTGCTTTTTCTGTTTGTTCCATGAATCGTACTAATATGTTATACCCATTGTCTTAATAACTGCCGTCCGAAACGGAAAATACAGTTTATCAAACTAAAGTAAATATTTATACGGTCATTTACATGTCATACAGTATTTCATTTCTATGAATGAGTTTAAATTTAGTGGTTATGTATGAAATAGAAACCTTCTATCCTCTGAATTGCGTGCATTACTCTGATACGAGTTGTGAGAATTAATTTTTGTTTGTCTTAAATGATGCGGATCATGTGTGCTAAGAACTTATTTTTTTCATGCCTATGTCAAAGTAATGTAGTCAGGACAAGGAGTAAAGTCCATTAATTTGTGTGTGTAATTAAGTTGTGAAATCTTATTAACCAAGAATCGATGGTGCAAGCAGGAGGAACGTGTGCCGAGAGAGAGAGAGAGAGAGAGAGAGAGAGAGAGAGAGAGAGAGAGAGAGAGAGAGAGAGAGAGAGAGAGAGAGAGAGAGAGAGAGAGAGAGAGAGAGAGAGAGAGAGAGTAAATACCGCAACAACAACAACCTGTCACAAACAATGATTTGGGACAGACCATATGCAGCCAGGTGATGCTAATATATCGGCAATTTGAGGTCGATCAGTCACTCGATTCTATGATGGAATGTATTTCTTGGTTAAGAACAGCTAACTCTGTTTCTAAGAAAAAAGTGAAATGTTCAGTTTCATTTTGTTTATATTAATGACTAAAATTGTTATATTTTACACAAGGGTCCGGTGTTCTTCTATTCAATATCCCTGCTTAGATCTTTGTTATTCCATCATTTTCATATTTTATTATAATAATAACCAAAGGACAACAAAGAGTGAGAGATCACATATCTCTCACCTGACAACAACAACTATTATTATTATTATTATTATTATTATTATTATTATTATTATTATTATTATTATTATTATTATTATTATTATTATTATTATTATTATTATTATTACATGTATTGTTCTTGTTGTTTTAGCTGTTGTTGATAATGCTGATGATATTGGTTTAGTTGTTGCAGTTTTACAATCTCTTAATTAACATATAATGTGATGCGAATATTTGTTATGAAGACTATTTGTTTGAAAATTTAAGAAAGCACTTAACAACCAGAGAAAAACAATGAAAACATAACAAAACAAAAAGCAAGAAGCAAACCAAATAACGTGGCAATGAGTAAAATTTTGATGAGAAAGGATTATTGTCTTCCTGTTTATAGAGGCTGAACTTTCAATGTAAAAATAATTTATAGTCAATGTTCATCTTTTGACATTTATATTTTAAAAATTGATTTCAAGTGAAATAATTTTCTTTGTTTCTTATTTGTTTTCCGTTCTTAATTTGTAATCTCTAAACGTCGTTTTTTATGAAATTTTTTTTATTGATATGAAAGATTATAAGGCGAAAATAAAACGCTGTAAATTTTTGAAAAGCGATAACTTTTTTAATTTCATTGATTTTTTTGTTAATTAGGATAACAGTCCCGTATAAAGACTAATGCAGTTATGTGAAATTCCAATTATTTCGCAGTTTAAAAGAATAAAAGCAAATTTAATACATGGAATTATGGTTATTGATGCTAGCGACACTAATCTCACATCTAAATGTTTGTTACAAAGTTTTACATTAAATTACAGCTAAAGTTACAATCAATAAAATCAGTATTCGCTGTGTCTGAATTAATAAGTGACGTGTTTGGAGATAAACCGAATGACAAGGCCCTACATTTTCCATGGCGCCATCTACGTGGGAGATGAAAGATCGCTGAAAGCCGTTAACTGTGTTAGAGTAGAATGCTTCGTCCATTAATATCATAGCGATTTAAGATATTTTCTGAATCTGGCATGTTTTTCCCTGGTCCAAGATGAAGCCATAATATTGATTAATATCATATCTGAAGAAACTAAAAATGTTTGCAAATTAGAGAAAAAAGTTCAGAGTTACCAAGAAGCGATACTTGTATTTGTTTTGTAGATATATTGCCTAGGCTACCAACCCGGTTGGACAAACTCCTTCCCTACCACAATGGTATGCATGTAAAATGTAAACATGTCAACATTAATATCTACATGGTTGATCCAATTGAAATGATTGTTATACAATAGTCGAGAGGTCATTAAAAAACAAACAAACAAAAAAACTCCAGTTCCACTCATAAGCACCACGAATCATTACCTCGTATGTAATGGGGACGTTCTTTATCAAGCTTAAACCGACTATCTTATGGACATTTTGATTAGAAACGTAACTACAATTAAAAGGGGTGATTCAGATATATCCTATATCGAAAGAATATATCCTATGTATGTGGTACGACCCTCTCCACTGGCGATCTTTGTGCAAACCCCACAGAAGCTTATGCGTTTTAATTGTTTTCAGGGCATTTATTCAACCAAGAAACAGTAAAGAAAACTCGCTATAGAAAACGTTCCGGTTGTTTCGCATTTATCAATAGCGGCAGTGGTAAGAAAACGCCTGCATATACCGATCAACCTCCGGCGCAGATCCGATCGTGCAGTTGTGACTTTGCTGAGGTCTTTCAAATAAATTGAATAGGTATATCAGCATGAAGAAATACGGGTTGATGCGGGTTGTAAAAATGTCTACATTTGAATATAGATGGCATCCATAACCATTTTAAGTTTTCTTTTATCGCTTTTTCCGTTTTTTAGCCCAGTACATTACGCGATTAAAGTTGTTTACATGCTATTGCCGTATGTACGGGAGAGAGGATTTAAACATGGTGTACTCGGGTATAAAACGCATCCAGCTGGGAACGGTATTACTGTCGCATAATGTACCAGAAAATCTGGATGGACAATGTTCCCACAAAAATCACAAATAAAGCGAATAGAGTAGACTATGATCTGCCGTCACGAATTACGTGTGTAGATCCGGGTCGAAACTGTTCGCAATTGGATATGCGTTATCAGCCAACACATGCGGTGCGTTACAGCTTTATCGAATTCGCCACAGTGCACTATCAACGTCAGCTGCCTGTCTCAAGCATAATTATGTTTCCTCAGCCGCACGGAAATGGAAATTAATCGTTCTTCAGTAAAATGCCAACTCATTTGCCTGGTTTTATGTGCTCTGTCTATCGTAAATGCTTCAATTATGAACGGCCTACAGAAAGAGAATCAACTAAACAAAATATTCAAAGCAGTCATTAGGACATCGATCGCAACGGCCGTTGTTTTTATCTCTTTCTTAGTTCACGTCAAATTTGCATCAAAGTACAGTCTCATTTGACACATTCCTGACTTTTCTGGATTTTCCGACCAAGATTTGTTTAGCTATAGTTAATGCATCCAGAGAATATCTAAAAACTCAAGCATGCAGTAAGTGCAGCTCTTTTTAATATGGTTATTGTAAAGTAGAAAGATGTAAAGTATTTCATACATGTATATATTGATTGCATCCGCGAAAGACTTTGAATTTAATTTGTCTTCATTCTTTCTTTTTAGTTTGATTTGCTGTTATTTTTGCCATATTAAACCATGACATAGAATTTTATGGACACCTTTCATTGGTGAATTTCGTGCTGGTAAAGCTAAAATTGGTCATCTGGCTTCTTCCTTTACATCTGGAGCAAAGGCTAGTCTTGTTAGACCATGGCACAGGTCTTCCTGCTTAAATCTACATTTGTTATAATATTTGAGAGCCTTGTCGATATTAGACCAGCTGAGATAACGTAAACATAGTCAATTAATGGTGAAAAATATAAGCGAAATGTATTATTTAAGGCGCATTATTAAACAAATTTATATCTGAGTGTTTAAAATTGTCTCCCCCGTTTTTGTTTTAAGGTAGATGCAAACAGGTGATCGATATGCTTTTCTAAATTGCCTATGTAGTAAATGAAACTTTAAGGGGGTTGTAGCTACCGACGAAAGGTAAATGTCGTTTTATATTCAAGTTCAGGAAAGGTATGGAGGTCTAATTTACGCGAATCTAGCACTACTTTCGTCTTGTCAAATTGTAGTCAACCGTTCGTTGCTTTGACCAAATATAGATGGTATGTAAATCGATAGTTAAAGGATCATTGTTGCATATATATTTTTAAATTGTTACTTTTCGTTGGTCTTTTCTGTTAGATTATACATTTCGAAAAATATAGAAGATAACCTTGTGTTCAATCTAAAAAGGCAGAAAATCTCGTTTAAAGACGGCCAAAATTCATAGCACATAAGGCTTTTCTCGTATGAGCTCGACGTTAGGTGATATGGTCACTTGACGAATAAATGTGGTAATCTAAGGCCAAATGGTGCGAGAAAATGTTTATGTTAAAATGGAATTTTACAGTAAATGTTAGTGAATGAAAGTTTACTTTATAAAATCTCTCTCTCTTTCTCTCTCTCTCTCTCTCTCTCTCTCTCTCTCTCTCTCTCTCTCTCTCTCTCTCTCTCTCTCTCTCTCTCTCTCTCTCAAAGTATAATTAAAGCATAAGCCCTCTATTTGAGTATTTACACGAAAAACACATATTAAACCTAAGTTCACCCTTTGTGAAAGTTTAATGTTAATAAAAAAAGCTGTATAAAAGTTGCAGAATGGACATTGAAGACAAATCAACCCATACACATAGAATGGACAAAGTAAATCACGTATACTGTCTTCTTATTGACATGTAAGTATTAAATAAAATATTTTGAACAAATCGCAATTCTTGACTACATTTTAAGAAATGAAGTTAATTTTATTCGGATTAATGACATATACGTTTCAATAATAAACTATATCCTTGAAGATGATAAAAGCCAACTTCACATCTCTGCCTACAAGGTTTTATAGCTTTAGATATTAATATACAATCACTATTCACAAAATCCGGTTCCATCCCAAGAGTTATAATGAAAATTCTAAAACCTCTTTGTATATCTAAAGACTATCGCGGTCCTATCCCAAATTTCGCAATAATGCATCCAACCTGATCAGTAATAATCGAGCGTTTGCAGTTATTTGTTTTGTGATGCTCTTTCTCTCGTATCAACTTATTAAAAGTCATTTTCCATAGGTTGTAATGTTGTAGCTCCTACAAACGGGTTTTCCACAAAACACATTTCACCTTCTGGGATGTGGATCTTTTTTTACGTTAATGTTTACATTGGAATCATCAGTTTCTCCTTCGAATATACATAGAATTTCCTGTGCGCTATTTATAAACTTAAAACAATGCTGGACGCTTTTCAAAATCTTAAGTTTAACTTTGATTATCTATTTATGCTCAAATGTTTGACAGTACTTTATGAGCCAGAAAACTGCATTTTTACAAGGACTACATTTCCTAAAGTTTTCTGGAATTTTATAATTTTTTCATATTATGCAGCAGTGCTCCTGCTTCAGATATTTTCATGATTGAACTATTGTCTGCAAATAGTTATATCGTTTTTAAAAGATCACTCATGCCCTACATTTAGACAGTAAATAATAACGAACCTAATATAGATCCTTGCTGGATTCCTGCCGTGACGTACCAGGTAGTAGATTTGGCAATATTTACAAAGACGATATGAGCCTTGCTTGTTTAAAAGTTTGTGTCGCGACCTGCCAAGGATATTGATACCGTAACTTTATAAGTTATGTAGGAGTCCTTTATTCAATACAAGGTTAAATGATTTAGAAACATCACAGAAGACCATACATATGCTTATATTCATTTTAAAAGAAGTGCATATATTATGATAAAAGATTATGAAATGCGAACTGATTGAATGTTTGGAAATAAAGCCTGATTGATATCCAAAAAGAGGGCTATTCAATTTAAGTGACTATAAATGTTTCAACTCAATTCATTCGGACACTTTACCGACACATCATATTAATGATATAGGTTTGTAATTTGAAGATTCACGTGAGCTTTCATTTTGGTGTACTAATATTAGTTTCGCTGTTTACCATAAGGTCGGATAGGAGTTTATGCCTTAATAAATATCATAAAGGACAAAGAGTTGCTTGACTACAGATATGGTTCTTTCTCGATGCCTATGTTGTTTTTTTATCTTGTCAGTAAATATTAAGTCTGGGCAATACATGAGATTTATTGATCAGAGATTACAAATGTAACCAATGTCTCACGTGCTCTATGCTGTATATTTGGAAAACTAATATTAATGTCATAAACATTTGCTATTTGTGTGAGAAAGATATTGAAGCAGTTGATAGTTCTAAGCATAAAAAGCTCAATGCTATTAGATTCGTCTGCAATGGTATACACATTTGGCGAAAGTTCTCTTTTGCATTCAGGCAAATAAGTTTTTCATAATGGCAAATACGTTTATAATAGTAATTACCTTGTTCAACATTTTTCAATGTTTTCATATAGTTTCTCAAGCTGAGTTGGACACTTGGTGTCCGAAATTAAAGCACTCAACTTTCCAAAGTCATTCATTTTAAAACACAAGCTGTCTCGTATATAAGAGACACGATTCTGGTAATGTAGCCGCGTAAGGATAAAGGTGGCTTTGTTTGTGGTCACTATTGTTCTCTTGAACTGAACCAGTTTCAATGAGTATGACCTCAATAGTTCGCGAAATTATTATGGATCTAGTATAGTTGACGAACGATTAGACTCCTTATATGCTAGTAAATCATTCAGGATAATACAATCTCTGAGGTTTAATGTTCAACGTTAGGCATGTCACCATGACAATCAAACTGAAATAAAATGTCAGAAACGATCGACACATGATTAAGACTGATGTTTAGCAAATCTAAAATCATTAACGAAGCTGGTTGCTGGTGGTTGGGCCGCAAACACTAAATACTAATAAAAGATATTTCATACCTTTAGCAGATAATTATAATTCTAAGCCTTCGAGATCAAGCTCGAGCAAATAAAACTATAGTTTAAAATGGTTTATTTTAATTATATACCAGTATCCCTCTCCATAGTTATTTTGATCATTCCACAAAGCCTATTAAAACAATCAGTCATTACAATGTCGTTATCAACACTGTACGTCTAGGATAGGGCTATGATGCCAAAGTCATAAATACTATTATTTCTCTATGTCTCGGTGAGTGCAAAGATGATGATGTAATCAAAATTAATCGCATTATAATCTATCTTATGTCGTACAATTCTTGTGGTCAAATAAATAAAAGGCAAAGTGTCGTTTATAGCCAACATAAGCCAGCTAATGAATTATTTCTACAGGGTGATTATGACGGCGGCATTTGGACAACAATCAACTCAGTGTTCCATGAAAAGATGAAAAGAACAAACGTCCATAAAATATATGATATAAATATATCATAAGATAAATAACATTGGCATTGATATTTGAATGTTTTTGGCACTAATGGTTTTATGATTTTAGCAACGTCTCACGACGGTGGTCATGGTGGTATAAAAATATCATAACATGCTGATCATGCTTTTTATCGAAATTCCAGGATAGTTAACATGGTTATGCAGGTCAATATGAGTAACTACCCACATTCCTATACAATAAAGAGATGCATCAGATCAATATCATTACGAATAAGTATTTTATTTCTATGTACACTTCTAGCTTTACTTGAAAAAAGTGCCATGTTTATTCTGCGGTTATGATTAAAAACAAAACAACAAAAGTTCTAGTGAGGTAGAGATCGGACATTGTTATTCATTAGGCGGCAGGGTATAGTTTCGTAAATTATGCAACACTGATAATGTATCAATAATAACTCACCGTATATAACATCATTACGCATTACCGTATATACCAGTGTCGTGCATATTACACGGTATTGGATGTATTTTCAGCTGCATGTGCTGTGCCATCTGAAGAGCTGCATATGCTGCATGTGCAGTGATGTGCGTGTGCGTTTTCGAGCTGTTTCGAGTGCTTTGAATATTCCAACGATGTTTGGAGTGATCTATGCTGATCGTTGCTAGTCGGGTTATGAGCGATCGGGTGTTGCAGACCAAAGTGGTGGGCGCTAATTGTCTAACCCAGTAATCAATGGTGGTCGGTGACTACAAATAATCTTTGCTTGTTTGGCCAGTGGAATTGGTAGCAAAGAGTGAATTGAAGGGAGTATATACATTGCTCCATACATGTAATTTTTTGGCGGTGGGCTATTTTAGGGGTTTTGTAATACTCGGTGTTTTAGAGGTGAAGTCATATCTTGTGATGTCTGCTTTGATATCAGGTCACTATTTTGAATGAATGAAATGTAAGTTCCCTAATTTGATTTGAGTAAATTATCAATTCGCTATTTTGAGCGAAAACATTTGTTCTGCTATTGTGAAAATCGTATTTTCATTTTGTGATATACCATGAATCGATCTTTATTTGTCCTGGTACCGTATGTCAATGTGTTGTATTTGTTACATTAGTAGAGTTTTGCTAGTTATATTAATTCATCGAATATTTGGACCCATACACGCACGTATCAATCATCCTTCGTTTCTTATTTTCATATATCATTTAATATTGCATTTGATTTACCATAGTTGTGTTGTTGTTGATCGGAAATCCCAAATACTGTTATCTTTATACTATATGCATCGGCATTGGAAAGAGTCGTACTTTGCACTCAACACGTGTCATGTTTCTGACGCAAAAATTCTGATCCCTTGGGTGTACAAATGTTTAAGATATTCGTATTATGACACTAAAAACAAACACGAGGCTAAAGTTTAAAATACCTATTCCATGTGCAACATCTTTTAAACTATGGAATATATATTCAAAATGTATCGTCCTGAAGAGAGAGCGTAAAAACAAGTTTACTTGTAATGATGTTTGAATGGATATCATTACCCAAAACTAAAATGGCGGTTACATTTAACTCTGTTTACAACGTTCGCATTTGTTTTGTACCACGCTGGCGCAGAGAAGACAAAGGCAAACGTTAAGAAATGTAGCCATTTTTAATACTGTAAAACGTAAACCTAAAAACATGTAAAACGTGAACCTGAACAATATAAGAGCTGTACTTCTCAGTTTAGATATGATCCATTAATCTTAATTGCTGAAGAGGTAACATAAAGATAACTTGAAGGAAGAAGGTAACTTAGATAGAAGATAATCTGCAAATAACTTGCAAAAGGTAGCTTTGATAAATGTAATTTAAATAACTTAAGAAACCTTGAAACGGTTTCAAAATAAATGAATATAAGTCAACAAGTTCTTGAAAGTTAAACTGCAGAAAATGAAGGCTCCTAAGTCATCCAAGAAGTCTTTCACAAATCATTCACAAAACATAAAATTCTTGTAAAGTTGAACAGGAAAAGCAATTTGAATAACATTCATTGCAGTTAAACAAAACCTAAACATAAGGGTGAGTGGGCAGTTTGAGACTGGTAGAAAAAAACAACTTTTAAATCACATCAGATAGACAAGTAGAGGAGCAGAAGTATATCATAAAAATAAATAAATTTCCAATTTTATATTTTAAGGGAAAATACACAACATATCGAAAACTTTTAAAAGCATCGGGATGAACAGACATCAATAGTCTTTGTTATTTTGTAATTTAATTGATTAAATATAGTTTGTTAAATACACAGTGCATCCTTCTCTAACCCCTTTTCCTTTTCGGACCCCTCTTTGTCTACTAAAGTTTCTCTACCAGACGTGATGTCATTGTAGTCAGTATTATGTTGATTAGCTAGTAACTAAATTTAGATATGTTGTCATGTTGAACCAATCGGATGACTGAGTTTAGAGCATGTGATCAAGCATTGTCAGTTGATGGAGACAGTCATCAGCAGCTGGGATGCGTGTAGAGAGGTGTGCTTTTCAGTGAATTGTCGACGCCACATCTAACTTTATAAATTTATAAGCGGAAAGAAGGTTCATCATCGTGTTGTTTGTTGTGTTACACATCTAAGCAAGATTACTATATCTAACCAAAGTCACTTGGCTATTCACTTTAAAGTGTAGATTTAACACAAACAAACTTGAAGTGGTGTTATATGTCTTTAATGTCTTTTCAGTATGGAAGTCATCGTGTACTGAAGAAACCAAATCATATCACAATGTGACAATCTATCATTCCTCTCTCACACACTATTACAAATCTCGGCTCGTTGAAAGTAAGAGAGAAAAGAGTGAAGTCAACAAGCTTTGTAAATTTTAACAAAAATAATTTATTTCCCTAGAAACAAAACATAGTAAAATATGAAAAAGGACTTACAGTTTGGGAATATAATCAAAAACTTAATCTTAGAACTTAAAACTATAAGTCATATCACTAAAATGTTCTAAATAAATCCAAGTTGGAATCCAAGCGAAGTTCAAACATGGCAGTCGATGACGTCAGATGAATGCAGTATTGATGTATCAAAAGTTCTACGTTGAATTTATGAATCGGGAATAATATTCCAGCTTTAGAATTCCAAAGAATTTCACCTGAATCTCTTTGTCCAAGAATTTGATGAAGAGCAGCACTTGGAATCGTTTCCCAGAGAATTAATTATTTTTTTTGGAAAAGGAATAGAAAAACTAAAAAACAAACTCATCTAGCAACAACAAAAATACATATGAACTGTCAAGGTATTATTTTACTAATGAACTAGAAAACAGTGATATTGAATATTAAATTTCACTAAATCGTCATTGCGACACTTGTGATGGATCACATGATAACTTACTACAAGACATTTTGATACATATACCAGATAAGTCTTATTTAAGAACCAATAATAAAACAACGTTCATAACTTATGATAATCATGCCAGTGAGGTATGACCTTGAAACTGACTAATCATTTTAACTCAGTGTTTACCAAGTATCTGAGTTTAGGTCAGCTAAAATAATGCTAATGTAATGCTTTACGTTCTGTACAAACATAATTTACTTTAAAAAATATCGAATCCCGTAATGAAACAAAAACATAACATAAAAAATAAATTTAAAAGTAACACACAAGCAATTTAATTACAGATACGTATCAACACACACACACACACACACACACACACAGATCTGACTTCCATGTATGCAGTTATATCAAGCTTTTATTTTAATATCGACCGGGTGTCGTACAAGCGCAACTACCGTTTTAGCGAAACGTCTCTGGCGTTCCATCGAGAAAGGATTGTGTCGAAGATAGCAGCTAAAGACCACATTTTATTATTTAGGTTGGGGATTAAAATGCTTTTCTGTTCGACTCTCTAAAATCCTCATGCAGAGTGAAATGGTCAAAACTCCTGGTTCATAGGGAGATAGGTTTCCTTTATGGGCCTGATATAGTGTCTCAACACACGTGTTCTTTTATTTTGATTAGAGGATCACTATTTTCATTACAAGACAATGTACACTGTCCTATATTTTTTAAAATATGGAATTAAACTGTTCAGAAGTTGCAACTGCTATATAGGGGCGTTGATTTCAATAACAACTGTCCCAAACCACCTCACGCACTATTCACGCCATTTCCTCGTTCAGTTCTTTTATGCACCAAGGGTCTCGGAAAGCGGTGACTTATCTAAAGGTGGAACTCTTGATCAGCTCAGAAATGAAATCAATTTGTTAAATATCACAAGTGTTCATCAAAATGAAGTCGTTGTTTTTCAGTTCAGGACAAACAAGGTCGATTATAGACAAGTAACATAGAACTGTCAGATTCCCACCGCGGGTTTTAATACTATAGTTACTTTTGCCGATCAAGGTAACATACAAGATTCCGGTAATTCAGTTAACTAGTATGATAAGAAAGATGGAATTTCATTTACTGGTAACATTATCATGAATCGAAATAAAATTGTAGACCTTGGAAACCCAACCGCAGATACAGATGCCGCAACAAAAAGTACGTCGAAGATCAGGAATCTAAGTTTGTGTTGGCTAACGGTGGCATTAATGGTCCATTTCTTAACATGAATAATAATAATATCAATAACCTCATAACACCAGAATCAGTTTCGACGATGCAACGAAAAATACGTCGACGATAGCAATATTCCGACAATGACAGCAATAACAACAATTAATGATACAATAGAAGCATTCAGAACTGGTTATAGCAATCACATACAAACGTCACTGAATTTTCGTAGAAATATAAAAATATATATTAATGGATGTTTTGGAATTCTAGCTGTTAGAGATGTTAATTAAACTCGCTTACATTAACACAACACTTAACGATAATATCAGTGGAATTCCTAATGTCGTTGAAAAAAATCCGATTCAAATTCATTACAAGCAGATCATCAATGTGATATGCAGAGTAGCATCAGAATCAGCAACACTGTCGCCGCAAATAACACTATCAAACATACCGCAGAAGTCACTGGTGTATGTAGGCTTTCCGTATTCAGCGGTACAAAATTCAGTATATTTACCACATATCTATGGCGTCATTCAACCGATATTGTTTCCTGAAATGTATCTATAGTGTTAAATAAATATGCCGAAGAAACATTTCTACTTGAAGCATTGTTAAAATATTAACCGCGGTGTCTTACTGGTGGTGTCTGGAATATCTATCTGAAACTCCTCAATCAATTACTTAATTAAATGATAACGACATTAATTATAATGAATCAAACCAAGGAACTGGCACCAAATGAATCAAACCAAGGAACTGGCACCTTTACCAAAGCTAAGGACCAGCACTGGTATAATTTCAATTAGAGCATCATTAAATCCGTTTTTGTTAATAATATCTGGAGTTTCTATTTCAACAGAGCGTAAAAAATGTTTGTAAAACAGCAAGTATCACTTATTAAAACTTATTTGATCAGATACGATCTTTTTTGCGTGGTATAAAATATGATATGGAAAATTTAATACGAGAGTTCCGTATTATTGACAGTATGTCAGTAGATACTTTGCCAATGAGATTTGGCAGATATGAAAATGATTATCAGAGAAGAATAGTAATGGTAGGATGGAAAATTGGAAAATAAAATAATCTCAAACAATGTCTTTACGATAGAAGGCTTAAAATGTTTGATCTATGGAAACAGATACAAGTATCTTAAATCCCCATTCATATACTACTTCCTATCTGTAAAATAGATAGAAAAATATTTTCAGTATCGTGTACGAGTAAATGATAAAATGTTTAGGTTTTCTATGACATATGATGAAAAATAAATTGAAGTCTATTTGTTTGATATCCGATCATGTGAATAGTCTTTGATGATCATAGGTACTAAGAAAGCTTCTTCATTCGAATATTCCTTACACAACTAATATGTTTGTCACTTTGCCAGTGCAATAGTCTTGCTAGATAGCTGTGACTAAAAATTAATACAGAGTGTTTTGTAAAGATAGTAATGCGTAATATATTGTTATATACAGAATTGGTTTTCATGGAGATTGAATGCACAAAAAGATTACAAAGGAATTTTGATGCCTTCGTAGTGTCCACACGAAATTTCCATATTAACTAGATTACGGAAAGTTCCAGAACAAATGTACACCACTTCCAGCTACTTTTTCTCTAGTCAACCTTCCGGACCTGTTTGCAAATTTCTTCCGTGACAAAGAACAAACCATTAGAGATAAACTTGACAACACAGTTATAGTTGACTCCTCATCATCATACAGTTGCAATGCAGAATTTCAGCGGCATCCGTTAGCAGCATTTGAACCTGTCTCTATGGATTTAGTACGTACAATCGTGATAAATAGTGCACCAAAGTCATGTGAACTGGATCCGATTCCGACGTCACTACTGCTATAGAGTGCTTGGATCCAATATTGCATTCACTAACTGATGTTACTAATAGGTCTCTCTCAACTGGGGAATTCCCATCATTTTACAAAAGTGTCATTTTTAAGCCTCTGCTGAAGAAACCAGTACTCAACCATATTGATCTAAAGAACTACCGCCAATTTTCTAATCTCACATTCATGTCAAAAATATTAGAAAAAGTTGTTCTATCCCAACTTGTATCTCATCTGAATTCAAACAGTATTTTTAGCAATGTACAGTCTGCATATCGCCCTCGTCACAATAGTGAAACTGCACTTCTGAGAGTAGCCAACGACCTTATCTCTGCTTTGATAAGGCTACAGTCCTCACTCTCTTTGCCTTGTCTTGCAGCATTTGACACTATAGATCATGATATATTACTTCACCGGCTCCAGCATGTATTTGGTATTTACGAAACCGCCTTACTATGGTTCAAGTCCTACTTGCTCAACAGGACACAAATTATGCCCGCAAATGGAATACACTCCAGCCCAGTTGATCTATGCTGTGGTGTTCCACAAGGGTCTGTTCTTGGACCTGTTCTGTTCATTTTATACACTCAGCCACTCTCAAGTGGTATAGATCATCATCCAGTGTCTCACCAATTGTATGCTGATAACACTGAAATATACAAATCTAGCCATCCAACTGAAGTTGAAGCTACCACCCAAGGCATAGAGAGGTGCATTTCTGATTTGCAGTCATGGATGACATGTAACAAGCTGCATATGAATGATGATAAAACTGAAGCCATCCTAATTACAACACAAATACTTTCTCATTTACATCCTTTATCACAGACAATAAATATCAGCAACACCAACATTAAATTCAAGCAGCCAGTTCGAAACCTCTGTGTCACTATTGACAGTACTCTCTCATTGCGTCAACATGTCATGAAAATATGCAAGGCTGCATATCTTGAGCTGAGACGCATCAACTCTATTCGCAAGTATATGTCAGTTGATGCTACTAAAACACTTGTGTGTTCCTTATTACTTACATGACTGTACTACTGTAACTAAATTTTGTCTAGTTAATCTCAATATCTACTTCAGAAACTTCAAACAATTTCAGAATACTGCTGCTCGGATCATCCTTAGAGTACCACGGTGGGAGCACGCCTCTCCGCTACTCTTTACCTTACACTGGCTATCCATACGATACAGAATTAAACACAAAATGTGTTCTCCGTGCTACGTTTCACTGACGTGCTCCAGTCCAACATACCTATCTGACCTCACCCATGTGTACATACTTGTAAGATAATTACGCTCCTCTTCTGACACTCGTATTATCACGATTTCTATTATGAAGTTGAAATCGTATGGACAACGTTCTTTTGCATACCAGGGCCCAGCAACGTGGAACGAATTACCCACTGCACGTAGACACAAAGACACAATGATCTCATTCAAGAGCCCTCTTAAAACTCATTCATTTCAACTGCAAGAACAGTCATAAAGACCTAATAATGTATCCTTATAACGGATCCTTAGCATAAGAATGTACAACATGCTTTTCTGTTTCTAATTTTTGTGGTGCTTGTTTTTAGATAAGTAGTTTGCAATGGATTTTCCCGGAATAACGTTTTAAAAGGCAGTTAGAATTTTCTTCGTGGCCATTTTCTGCTAGAGGTTTTACACGTGAACATGTAAGTGAACATATTTTTCTAACATATTTTTGACAAAATGATACTATAGCTTGAAGCTGAATTGATTGAATTAAATCATCAAAAAAAAACCTGCTTGTGAAATCAATTCCAACATGTCATACTGACATTATTTGATCTCCCATCTTATAAAATATTTTATTGTTTAAATAGAAATAAATCTATGCTTCGGGAACCTCTTTCAACCTCTCCATAACTTGGGGTGGGTGGGTGTTTCTGAGACAGGATCAACAAATATTCAAACTTTGGATAGAGGGAGCATTATCATATATTCGAACATTAGGGGTGGGTTGGTGTTTTGAGACAGCATCCTCTTTGAGTTTCAAAATTACATTATTTTCTGAGATACAAATTTGGATGAGGGTGACCTTTAGATGAAGAGTGCGTCTCTGAGGTGATAAATATGTCAGAATATATTTATTTTAGAGGGGGTGGGGTTTCCGACCTAAAACCCTGTTTGAGTTTAAAACCTCAAACACATATTCTACTGTAATTCTGTGTGTGATTTACCGCTGACATAATTATTTGAATAAAATAAAAAACATTTACGGAAAGATATTGGGATTGACTACAACGGGTCCAGACAGAACGAGTGTCACGTTGTGGAGAAACATTGCTGATGTTCACAATCATGTGTACAGACTATATTCCTTCGTAGTGAGAGCACGGTTCGAGGGATATTTATATGGGCGGAAGTTTATATTGGAGACCGACCATCAACCACTCGCACATCTCGCACAAGCAAAGCTATCGACTGTGCGCATTATGAGATTGTGGATGTTCTTACAACAGTACCGTATGCAGATTAGATATGTTAAAGTCAACGAGAACGTGGGTGCGAATTTCATGAGTAGGAGAATTGAATCTGATAGGTTTGATCAGTAGAATTATTGAACATCGTCATGTATATTCGTGTATGTAATTAACGTGTAGCCTCGTTATAATTTTGTTATATTGATATTGCGTTAAATATACATATTCGCACTTTGGAACAAATTTTCTGTGAAAATTTTCGATTTTATTCTCAAGCGTGAGGGTGTCACGTAGTCGGCAAACTGTGCTGATGTTCAGATTCATGTATACACACATTTTCTTATAGTTCCTTCATAGTGAGAACACCGGGATATGTTAATAAGTAGTATGTAACGTTTCGACTATAGAAACGATTCTGGATAAAGAAACTGCCTGTCAGTTGTGTAACCATTACGCAACTGCCTCCTCGAGGCTTACTTCAAAATGAATTTTACGTTGAGATGCCTTTGTTGCTTTGCACTAAGACAGCGATGTCTCGGAAGAGAATTCAGTGAGACAGGTAAGTGAGAAAAAAATCTAGAGCAGTTTTCTAAAAGAGATCGGGCCGTAGCCAATCGAAAACCGAGAGATTCAAATTTAGGGCAGAGTCTCAATAGGAAATTTGTTCGGACTAAGTCCATATTTCCGTTAGTGCATGTTTGGACGTTGGCTAGAGCAGATTATAGGGAAGTTGAAAGACACTTGACTGCGCTCTGAGTGCCCAAGTTGTGCGCTCATTAAAAAAGCGGGAAAGAAATTTAATAGAAATTCTGAGTTGGATTGTAAACGAAGGCTTCTTGAGGAAGTTTTACGGGCGCGAGTGAGACGTTTAGACCACGTGGGATGTCTTTGTGACATAAGCAGTTGGGTGATGGTGTAGTACCAGAAGGAAGCATGGACAATAGTTCCGGAAGTGCAAAGAGAGAATGGAATCGAGTTTACAGAAAGGACCAGCTGACAGATGAATAACAGAATTAACACCGAAGGGAAACACACTCTCTTAAGACTGTAATTTCATATGAGGATAGAAGTTGTTAACGGGATAACTCACTGGTTGTATTTGCTGAAAGCATTTTGAAAAATTGTAGATGAAATAGTTGAATACATTGTTATTTATTAAACTGTTATACCTTTCACCTTCAGTCGTTTATACATCTAGACCGTTGATATTGCTGAATGTGGGGTCGGATCTATGTAAATTTTAAATTGTCCGTCCTTCCCTGGTGTTAGAAATAATGTCGTAGGGGACACGTGACAATGATCAACAGTTCAGATATTTTGGATACTAGGTTAACCGTGACACGTAAAGACTTTGTTGACTTTGATACCTCTCCTTATTCATACTATGTTGTTCTCAGTTTGTTTCATTACAATTTTTTTTCTTGATCTAGAAATTTCATTCTATTCTGACGTTGAGAAACCATCCATCTATATAATACATAATAAAAAAAAAACTAGCTTCATAGACAAGGAAAAAAATCCTTGCTTATAAATAATTAAACTATATAGCTAATTTGAAGGAAGAACGCACCATATTTAGTGTACATTAGCGTGTCAAAATAAATAAGATATGCAAACAATAAAACAAAATTATATGGCTAACCTAAAAAAGTGTGACAATCTATTATGTGGACAAAATAAAAAATAAAATGCAACACACAATAAAAAGAAAAGTACACAGAAAAGAACACGAAGCACAAAGTAAAATCACACAGAGTAGTTAATGATGCTATTGAGACGTTTTCCTCCCCAATAGGATAGTAAGTAGCAAAGTTCCTTTTTTAACTACCCCCCAATGACATACGCTATAAACAGTAAGATGTGCATTTTAAATATAATTACGACCAGAATACTGACTATATTACTTCCTTTCACAAATCTAAATGAATAGTTTTTATATTTACATACAAATATTGCTATTTAAATAAATCAATGACAGACACGTCTATTTATCAATAGACCGATTTCCAAAAGATGAGTACAAATTTGCAAGTGCCATTGATATGTTTTCCAAGTGTAAGATAACGTATAATGATGAAAACACGTAATTTATATACACTCTTATGTAGACGAGTACGAAAGGTAACTGAAAAGATCCAGACTATATGGCATTCAAATAAAAATTTGAAGGAAGCTTCGAATAGTATTGAACCATATTCGAAAACTATCATTACTTGAAAAATTCGGAAATTGTTATGTACAACCACATCTGGAATTAACGCTCACGTTTATGAAAATGCCTGCACAAAAAAAATGTTTGCCATAGAAACTTTCTGCGTGGGTTCTAGTCTAAGATTCGGCGAATGTGGATATGTGAGAAAGCTTGCCAGTAGCTTCTCGTGGGTCGGTGGTTCTTTCAGCAGATTTCCCTGTTTCTTCCTCCACCTTTAATACTGGCCGCCATGTATAGCCTATCGAGTGCTGAAAAATGGCTTTAAGCACCACAACCAACCAACCAGCATTATAAACTAAACAAATGAAGCATGAAGGTAATGTATATGGAATAAATGGACGATATCTTGAACGTGTATTTGACACTTGGCTACCAAACATTGGACAGAAAATAAGCGCGAATACACGGCAGATGCTGGACACATTAAATATTTAAAAAATATATAGCTTAGACAAACACATACAAATATTTGCCGGGATGGTGTCAAAATAATACTTTAAAAAGAGTAGCAAGAAAGGCTGGCATACATGTATAAGATACGGATAATAAACGTTTTTTCTCTCTGTGATATTAAATTAGTTTTAAATATCCACAAAATACACACATATGATCAAATTATAATATGCATAGATTCACTATTGGCTCCAAATATATTGGACAAAAATAGAAAATATCCTCAAAAATTTAAAGAAATTTAATATCTCAGCAAATGTAAATGAAATGTTAGAAGGTAACAGCGGCATTGATGCTGCACAATTTCAATGCTGTGGTTATTTTGTCGTGTAGAAGGTGTACCTCACCTCTAGATAAGACGGAAGGTACCATTACGTCAGACAATTTGTTTGTTGTTTTTGGATCTAACGGCTTATTTAGTATATTAATCACCACAATGAAATGGGAACTAAGTTTCTTTTCTAGGATAGGCCGAGGCAGCTGGCCCATTCGAATAAAGAATACGCAAAATTTATGTCATGATACATAGTGAGACATCACTGGCAGTAATATATCTCTGAATGAAATACTTGAATTATTTTCACAACACAAAGACTATGCTATAATATTTATTCCTTTGAATGTATCACTGTGCCACAAAAAATAGTAATAGTGCTATCTAACCATCACATATATCTTGAATAATGCAAACAGCTTAAGACTTTCCATTAACGTTTTATGTATCTTAAAGTCAGTTCACCTATGGTTACTGACCAATCATTTGCAGATGACTAATTGCATTCAGGTGTCTTACAGCAAGTATACAATAAAGTATAGCTGATACATGGAAAGATTCTAGTTTTCTCGTATGAAAATAATTAATATTTTAATACTACGAAAGTGACTTGAAACTTTCATAGTTTGTTCTTTTACTTTACTTCCTTTCTAAACTTGTTCGGGAGTGTAGATAAGTACAAATATCCGATAAAATGATTGTGCCAAGTGTAATCACGATTACCGTCACTCCGACGTAACCTATAAAACCAGCCGACTTTCGAATGTCTGGAGCACAAATTTTTCGCCGTATTGTTGATGACAGTGATTGTCGTTCTACCTTAAGTTCTTTTGTTATGTTGTTGACCCATTCGTCAACTATATTTTGATTGCTAACGTTCCAGAGGTTTTGCGTGAAACACAAGCACGTGTCTGAAGCACTGGGCATCGCCTTCACATTTGCTGAGCTTGACTGTGCACTAGTAGAAGACGCAACAAGCATGGATGACGTTACCGAAACTGTATTAGTTGCAATGCAACTTGGCTGCTCCGGCATTAGGGTAATTTCAATCGTTGAGTAAATTGTGCTAAAGTATAAATACTCCGTGACATACGAACGGTAAAACACCGTGCTTACCTCAGTGATTAAATACTTTTCTGACAATGTCGTCAAGGTGCCAGGAGTGATAGAAACAAATGCCAAATCATCTGAAAGTAATGTAACATTATCACAGTAATGTCGGCATGAGATTCAATGTATTAAGACTGTAGGTTTTAAAATGCAAAAGAAAGAGGTGAAACTAACTAATGTAAGTAAAATCAACAAGATTTTTATTACTCTTCAGTACAAAATGAAACTTAAAAAGACATTTGCCGTATTGTGAATTAAATCCTAAATTCTGCTTTACTTGTTTCAAATTAGCATAGGATATTACATGTCACTATTCTCTTGTTTTAAGCTAAGTAATATAAAGAAGCTCTCCCTCATTTTTTTTAAAGTTTGCAATAACTCTCCACGTGACCACCCTCGCAGTACTCAGTCACATGATTTGACCATCCAACCCAAATGTTTTATTTCCAAACTCAAAACAGGTTTATAAATAATATTAATATTAATATGAAGGATAGTTAATACCGATTTATAACTCATATAACATCTACAGACAATATAAATAGTCATGTTATACACCATACACACATATATAATATATACTAATTAAAATTACATTGGAATATGTCTTCTGAATGATATACTTTCTTAATCTAACAAAATGTACGCAGCAAAGAAATATATTACTTCAGTACACGTGAGAGCAAATAGGACACGGATTGATCCACACCTTTTAATCTTCTTGAATTAACACTCCACCTACCCAACATTGCTTGTGTCAACATATATTTAAATTAATTGGCTGAACATTGGACCTGAGAGAACGGATACACTTTTAGGTGTGGCCTTCAATATGTTTAAAGATTGTTGAGATTTGTCCGATAAATGAAACTTAGCTTTGATACCAAACAAGTTATTGAAAAATTTGAGCAAAAGTTCCGATAATATCTAGCCATACACCAAAATTCAGTTGCTGCCGACTAAAAGACAGTGGAAATTCAGAGATAGCCTAGATGTAACTTCCCAATTTTAAATTGACCTTATCGCACAGTATGTCCTAAAAATGTGACACAAGTACGGTTAAAATCACTTTGACTTAAATTAACTGTAAAATTTGCATCACTAGCTCGATCGAAGAATTTCTTAATAGTTACCAAGTGATCTCAGGTGTCGTTGTAGATAATGACATAATCGATGTACGGATAACAGTTATCTAGACAAGATGGTTCGTTAAAATCATCCTTCAGTAAATATTGAATTTCTTTTATCAAATATTTCTACTTGCAAGGATTCATCCTGTAATGATGCTTTTTCCACGGATGTAGAATCAACATTATCTACATTATCAATGTCATGATAGATTGCATTTGTTCGTATTGGAACAGCTGAAAACAAGTGGTCATATTCGTATAATAGCTGTTTTAGTTCACTTAATTCATGTTGTTGTATTTGTGAATGTTTCTGTTGTTAAATATTTCCAAACACCTAAATCGACTGAATAACGAACTGTAAAATCCATATCACATGCTTTTATGACAAAGTTGTTTCTGTTTCTGCTTTAAAAGAATTTTAATGATATAGATTAAATCATTTGTTTTTAATTGTCTAAGCAACATGAACCCTAGACCGAAGAGGGTACGAAATATTGAAAAGAGAGTCTAAACTTTATCGCCAGGCTGAACAATTTCTGGTGTAGTTCGGTTATACTTTATCGTTTTTGACTGAGTTGAATGACAATTAGTACTTGCTACTTCACAACCACTGAAAATTTATTATCTGAAATTAGAGATATAGCCAAGAAGATAATCTTTGAAACTTCATTAGAAAAGAAGCTTCTCTTTTAATAAAATCAATGGTCCACGGACATTAAGGCAAAAACTAAACAGTTCAAAAGGACTAAAATTCAATCTCTAACAGCAAGCAACAACAAATGAACACCATCATCCAAATCCTTTCCTGTATTAAACGAATATGACCGAATCGTGCTTTTCGAAGATGGATGAAATCTTTCCACTGCTCCATGACTTTCGAGGTGATAGGCGGAAGATTAATCAGATAAATGTTTTGTCTAAGTTATGCATAACTAGTTGGAAAATTCCAAATATAAAATTTGACCTTTGATCTGACTGGACAGATTTGGTAAGGTCAACAAGTGTAAAAACTTTATCAAAGTATTTAAGATGCTTATAGTTTTAATATTTCTTAAAGGAATTGCATTTGAAAATATGTGGACGCACACATTACATAACAAATATTGGTTGTCTGACTTGGTCTTAAATAAGGGACAAGCACAGTCTACCATTAATCTCCTCAATTGTTTCTTTAATGTAGGACCAGGGTGCAGATTAGCCCCGTTTATCTTTTGATTGGGTTTCACTGCCATTTGATAAGTGTCAAAAAATATAAAGCATTTAGAAACATCACAACATCACGTTTAATAACCAGCCAATAAAGACAATTCCAGATCACGTGATAAGTCTTATTGGCCCATACATTACCAACCTAGGGAGTTTCATGAGCTAGACTAAGAATTTACTGAGAATATGACTTCGGAAAAAACATGTTACCTCACTGACCACTTATCAACAGCTAATACAACTGGTGGTACCCATTTTCTCTTAAAGACTCCATTTTCAGTAAAGCAACAAATTTGGACTTGTTTGATTTCATTTTCAATAATATCGTTCTGCAACAAATAAAAGATCTCAGATCTTGGTCCTGTTGAGTGGTTGTATTTAGTTAATCTAATTAAAATAGATCGAATGAAAGGTTAAAGAGTTCCACCGTGATCAATATCTATTTATTGATTGACAACAGGATAATACCGACCTCATCAAAAGATTGACCAATAGTTGAATAATTTCCTAATTAGCATTATTCTCAAGAGCTCTTTTGTGCCATAGCTCCGGTAATCCACAATCAGGAAACAACTCAAGGATTTCACTCTCAAAAGGATCAACTTTTTATCCATACAAGGTTTGTCAATTACTAGTGGATTAACTAGGACCTTATCACCACCTAGAACATTACCTAGTAATAAATGAGTACATTATATAGATAATAAAGCTGCCGCTTAAACAGTTACACAAGTCCGTTAGCTAAGTCTGATTTACATAGGATAAGAACGTTGACAACAGAGCCGTACTTTGCTGCTTGGAGTGTACGGAAGTGTATTTGAATGGGAACAGTCGTGTCTCCTTTGGGATAGCTTTCCCACCTTTGTTCCCCACATGCAGCCGGTTCTCACATGTTGCTCCAAGAAGCTGTAACGTGTACAGCAACCATACCCCGGGCCAAACCATGTGTGGGTAACCAACGGGTTTTAAACCTTCGGTGAGTCAAGATTTGTCAACCCAAGCATGTGAAGACTGGATTCGGCAGACTGCGCGGAAGAAACCAATAGTTTATTCAACGGGCATAAAGGCGAATGTCAGCAATGCGCTGTGGCGTGCAAAGAGCAGGAAGAGTCATGTAGGTAGTCCTGGTCATCCACTGCATTTCATTCCATCTCCAGCCGTCTTGACCTTGTCGTGCCACTGGATCTAGATGGTCTTGGACGATAGAGTGAGGTCGAGAACGTGCAACTCTTCATCGCTTTGTGAAAAGGGAGCTGATGAGAAGTTTGGTGTGGAAGAGGAAGTGAGGAGCAACGTGAGTAGGCTTTGCAGTGAAGAGAGAATTTGTTAACAAGCTAGCTGGACTTCCAAAAACTGTGAATTGACAGTCTAATGACCATGAAACTCCCACTGTCGAATGGAAGAAAGCATGTCACGATCATAAGTGACTACGCTCCAACCATGTCCAATCCAGATGATACAAAGAACAAATTTTATGAAGAACACCACTCTATCATAACCTCTTTTCCCAAATCGGACAAGCTCAACATCTTTGGTGACCTCAATGCGAGAGTAGGCTCTGACAACAACACTTGGGAATGGGTCATTGGAAAGTATTGTCTTCTATTGCATCAGACCTGTGAAGAGCATGAATTGAACTACTTATCTTCAACACAAGTCTTCCGGCTCCCTACCCGCAACAGGACGACATGGATGCATCCCTGATCTAATCATTGGTATCTCATTGACTACATGGTTGTCAGGAAGAGGGACAGGCAGGATGTACGGGTGACCAAGTCCATGTGTAGTGCAGAATGTTGGACTGACAATGAAACTATTGATAGGCTGTTTCAAATGCCAGTCAATAATCGCTGAATGACGCACCAACCATGTTAGAGACCCAGAAAGCAATACGCCAGGTCTCAAGTGGCATGACTCCTTTCTCAGACTCAGTCTCAGTTGATATATACAAGGAACACGGTGCAGTTCTGACAGAAAGCTCCATCAGTTGTTTCATGTCATGTGGCAAAAAGAGACGATCCCACAGGAATTCAAGGATGCTACTCTTATAACATGTATAAGCGTAAAGGAAATATTCAGATTTGTGATAACTACCGTGGCATCTCTTTGCTCTCCATCGCACGCTAGATACTCGCCATGATTCTTTTCAAACATCTCACATCACACCTTGACCACAGACTAATACCAGAAAGCCAGTGTGGATTCTGAAAGTAGCGTGGGACCATCGACATGGAGTTCGTTGCTAGGCAGCTGCAAGGGAAATGCCAAGAGCAGAATACTGACCTTTTCTCTACTTATGTCGACCTGTCCAAGGTCTAAGACACTGTTAGCAGAGAGGGCAAAGTACAGATGCTCATCAACATTTATCACCATGGTGGAGAAATTTCAATGGTATGGAAGCTAGTGTCCGGAACAATGGTGAGACATCAGATACCTTTCCTGTCTCAAACGGAGTGAAGCAGGGCTGTGTGCTGGCGCCAACACTTTTCTGTCTCATGTTTTCAACTATGCTCACTGATGCCTTCAGAGATGGTAATGTGGGTATTAGCATCAGATAATGAATTGATGGCAAACCGTTCTACATCGGGAGGATCCAATCAAAATTAAGGTCACAACATACATCATCAGAGACTTTTTATTTGCTGATGACTCTGCTCTATACGTTGGCTGTGAAGCTGACATGAAAAGCAGCGTCGACATGTTCTCCGATGCTTAAACAAATTTCGGGATTGCGATCAACACAACGAAGACTGATTAGTGGATCATCCAACCACAAGAAAACCGTATGCTGAGCCAAAAATCACTTTCAACCGCTACATACTGAGCGTAGTGTACAAGTTTATCTATCTTGTCAGCACTCTGTCCCTGAATGTCGTAATTGATGATGAATTTAATTTCAGGATTGCAAGGGACAGAGCAGCATTCGGCACAGTACGCGATAAGGCCTGAAACAGAAGAGGCGTTAGTCTTCAGACAAAGTTGAAGGTGTACAGAGTGATAGTACTCCCTGTGTTAAACGCCTGCGAAATCTGGACAGTGTACCAGCGCCATGCAAAGACGTTGAACCACATTCACACTACCTGCCTCAGAAGACTCTTAAACATCAAGTGGTAAGACATGATCCCATATAATGAGGTCCTTGCACAAGCAAACCTTCCCCGTATCTACATCATCTTGACGATGCAATGTTGCAATGAACAGGCCATGTAGCTCGCATGCCAGACCACCGGCTTCCAAAACAACTCTTTATGGCGAGCATGAATAAGGAAAACCAACAAAAGAGGCCAGAGAAAACGGCAATAGACACCCTAAGGACGTCATTGAAAAACTTTGGCATTAGATATGACGTATGAGAGGAGACCGCATAGGACAGGGTCGTGTGGCACTCTTCCATCTATACAGACGCTGTAGCTTGGGAGGCCAACATGATAGTTCCTGAAGAACAACGGAGGCAGAATAGGAAATCCCGTGCCAGCAACCCCACCTATGCATTGCTACCATCCCATGTCCAAAACTGCCACAGAACATTTAAGGTGTATATCGACCTCATCGACCACCTACTCACCCAAAGACCATCTGTTGCCGATAAACATTGGATGACTAAAATGATCCTCATCGATTTGCTTGACGAAATGCTTTACTGCTTAAATAAGAATACTTTAACTAGATGACGACTCATCCGAGAAAGTAAAGTATATGATAACCAAAACCCATAAGAGGCTCCTCTGTCTTTTAACATTTTAATAGAGTTAGTCTTTGTAGAATCATTAATACTGATAAAGAACCTTTCAAAATGAATGTTTTAAGCCCCCAAAACAGAAAAAGACTGGGTTAGTTTTACCAGATAATTGAATTGCTTTCAATGGAAGACCATAATATTGACGTATATACATAAGAACATTTGGAATACGTCTGTATTAATTCTGTTGATTATTTTAAATCCTGAAGCAATTAGAAATGACGTGCGTTTTCCTTTTACAATAAGTGCACGTAGGAAGAGATAACGATTTCTGAATAGTCTCAGAAGTTTGATTCCAATAGGTTGTGCTAGATTTGAAGTACTTGTATGAACCTGAAACGATTTTTACCGCAAAGCTGCTTAAAGGATGTGTGTGCGCGCGTGTGTGTATGTGATTGTTTGTGTGTGTGTGTAATTAATATGATTTTTAACGTAGCTTTGACATTTTTTCAGTCATATTACTACACTGTCTGCAGTATGGCAGTTTATAGTGAGTACTGAGGCATCATGCGGCAGACATGTAACATCATGATTTCCCATCCAGTCACATTGTCCTGACACCAGATCAATCAGTGCTAACACTAACCTCTTAATGCAGAGTTCTAAGTGAAAAGCTGTTAGTACTATTTTCAGATCTTTGGTATGACTCAGCCGAAGTTTGAACCCGCGACTTCCCACATCCGAGGTGAACGCTCTAACAATTAGGCCATCAGAGCAGTCCGCTGGGAGGAAGACCTACTGACAAATGAAACATTATTCCATAGAAAATAACTGTCAGCTGTGCGAGAAACATTTTCCAACGTTTCCAATTTTGCTGATCAAGATAGGTCTTGAAAACATTATGGATGCATTTTTGAACCTTTCAGTTAAAGAGTTCCCTGGGGTTGTCGTTATATTGTTTGACCTTGGCTGAGCATTACCTATCAAATAATTCTTATTTTACTTGGACTTGTCGATATTTTCTTTAACCAAATCATATTCTGCTCTCTGTTGTACTGGCAGTGATGTGTAGCATTTATGAGCCAAACCAATTTGCACATGTTTTAACTGACCTAAAATGAAAAAAGTATTCATTTACTTTTAGTTGAAAATGTGGTATCAGTCTAATATTTCTGGTAACATCCAAAGCTTATTCTGTGTGTAAAGGGGTAGAGAGTATTGCCTTCCAGTACAAATCAACGGGGATGTATTGTCGAACTATAGTCTTAAACATTTTGATGAAACACAATAATGCAGTCCAAAATGTTTTGGAATGAGTTCACAATAATTCCGAAGGAAGTGTATATTATTCTTAACCTTAAAGACCAAGTTTTAAATTCCAATCAATATTTTCAATAAATGTATGTACGTACGTCTGTATCTATACTTATAAGCTTGCATAGATAGGATGTTATATTAGACTCTCAAAATCCGTGTTCATCCTGATGAACGATTTTTAGTGTGATGTCTCCTGTCCATTAAAATGAAAAATTTTGCTGTATGCAAGTATTCTTGGAACACGTCTAAGTACAGATCACTCTTGTCGATATTTGGTAACATCCATGTCTAGCACGTAATTCAAAATGGACACAGGACAGAGAGTTGTCTTATTCCACGTGGACTTACAGTCTTGGGATCTGAATCTGAAATGTTCTGTACATATCACCAAAAAAATCCTTCGAGCAATGTTAACTCAAGACACGCGAGAAATACCGGTAGGTGTCTAAATTTTCTGCAAACAGTTCCTCTATTTTATGAATGCGTGCTATCATACCCACAAATAGTCCATCCCTATCAACACAAATTTAGGAGTCTGAACTGGTTGACCATGTGCATGCCTAATTTTGTAAGATTTTGTTTCATGATTTGTCTGAGTACATGCATGTACGTTCCATTGATATAGAATAAGGGTTGATCACTAATCTTGTAATAATAACTTGATGTAATAGTCTGTAGTAACATTAAATGGAGTTTGTGTTTTATGCGTTGTTATGAACATGGAGCAATTTTAATTATTATACCTTGAAGCCGTTGAAATACAAATTGTTACTAATTTCACTTTTCTTCTACAAATTGTTACTAATTTCACTTTTTTTCATTAGGAATAAGACTTATAACGACAAAACCAAAACAGTAGTTTTTGGGTCCAATCCAACATTTTAGAAACGACTTTGACTCAATGACTCAAAAGTGTCTTTGAACTAAATATTTACAAGGTCGTTATGACCAATGCAAAGTAGAAGGAAAGAGACTGGGCGATTTACACTAATGTTTATCCGTATTTCATTAAACGCACCTCTCCCAGGATTAAAATAATTCAGCGTTTTTAACGAAGTCAACTCCTGGATATTTTATCATATTCTAAATGGAACATTCTGTAAATAACTATTTGTTTTCAGGCTTTTTTGATAAAGAAGATATATATATATATATATATATATATATATATATATATATATATATATATATATATATATATATATATATATATATATATATATATATATATATATATATATATATATATATATTAAGAGATAGAGAGAGAGAGAGCGAGACAGAATTTGACTTACCATTTGTCTCATATTATTCAGAAGAGACAGACAGACAGACAAAGACAGACAGACAACAGAGTTTAACTTACGATTTGTCTCATATTCTCTTCTGTAGTAATGCATTCCATTGACTTTTTGCAAAATTATCAACGTCACAATAAAGTATCTAAAGGTGTGCTTTCTGCTGAAGAAGATCATGGCAGAAATTAATTTACAACTAATATTTATTAGTAATGACCTTTCTAATTAGTGTATTACCAAGGCTCTGAAGTCGTCCATATCATGGCAGACGTATAAATGTGCTTTTAACTCATTTGACAGTGTGTTCATGTAATTTCACATTAATTAATCATCAGCTTTAAGAAGGCAATGTCCCGAAGCTAGATTCTGACTTAAGATAATCCGGTTCAAAAAAAACGAAGCTAATCCTATTGACGTGTTCTTTACAAAGGTCATAAAGATATTACTTGAGTTTTGATCGTGTGTGAATGACTTGAAAGGTTATAAATCCATGTGGATCACAGAAGGATCCATATAGAACTGATAGACATCCAAGATGCTTGCGGAGAAATTTGATTTTCAATGAACACATCCGATTCTCCAATAAAAATATCACGCCAAGGAACAAGGAACAGGAAGGAAAGGATGGAAGACGTGAATTGGTTGGGTATATATTTTTATCTCTTTGTACCAGTGCAGATCCTGGTTAAAAACATATTTTACTTTTTAATTTGATTTTTTTGGACGATATCTCGAAATGGCTCTAAATATTGTGTCAGTCTGACTGAATCGGATAATTCCTGAGCGATTTGTACTTTTCGTGGTAATACTGAACTCAAAAACCTTTAAATATTGATTTTTACCAATTATTTCTCTAGTCTGGTGTGTTCCTGACAAAATTGTAGAATGTTGTTGATAATGAACAGTAACTTGGTATAAAATTGCACTTTAATAAGATAGTGTCGGCCACAAATGACTGAACAATACTTAATGATGGAACAATGACTACGGCAAAATGATACAATGAACTGGAAAATCATTTGCACTGACATGAGTTAAAATCTGCATGCTTGCTGGTAATAAGTGGTGTTATGTTTCTTACATTACTCCGCACTGTACTTTTATGTGGTCACTGTCATCTTTTGGTTTACATTACACATAAGTTTTTAATTTTACAATCCGATTATCAATTGATGTTTTTCTCTTCAAATACCAATATAGGGAAAGCTTGATTGAACTGTTTGATATATAAAGATGAAACTTTACTATTGCTTAGATTAAAGATTGTTTATAAAATATACCCTGTAGAAGTGAACTTAAACACACTGTTGTGCGGAAATTTGTCTCACAAATTTGTCAGTACTGAAACAAAAAACAACAACAAAAAATCACACGTACCTACACAAAGGCCGTTCAATGCCAGTTATATATACTTGTATATGGCGAGGATTCGCGATGACCGAAACTTGGCATCTGAAGTTAAAAATTTTAGAATGTCAGATGAATAAGAACGATTAACAGATCAGACGCTTGTGTTCGTTAGATCTAGTCGATAGATTGAACTTCTACAACCTACAAATACAATTCTCAGGATGAAAGTCCTTTAGCTGACTTAGCGTCTCTCTATATTAATCACTATATATAAACCTAGTTGACCTGTTATTGACTGTTAAAATAATTTCGTAAGTCTGTAATTGGAATGAAGTATGTACTACTCCTAACTAACCAACTCATACACTCAAAAAGTATGCACTACTCCTAACTAACCATCTCATACACTCAAGAAGTGTGTATAACTCCTAACTAACCAACTCATACACTCAAGAAGTATGCACTACTCCTAACTAACCAACTCATACACTCAGAAAGTATTAACTACTCCTAACTAACCAACTCATACACTCAAGAAGTATGTACTACTCCTAACTAACCAACTCATACACTCAAGAAGTATTAACTACTCCTAACTAACCAACTCATACACTCAGAAAGTATTAACTACTCCTAACTAACCAACTCATACACTCAAGAAGTATGTACTACTCCTAACTAACCAACTCATACACTCAGGAAGTATGTACCACTCCTAACTAACCAACTCATACACTCAAGAAGTGTGTACTACTCCTAACTAACCAACTCATACACTCAAGAAGTATTAACTACTCCTAACTAACCAACTCATACACTCAGAAAGTATTAACTACTCCTAACTAACCAACTCATACACTCAAGAAGTATCTACTACTCCTAACTAACCAACTCATACACTCAAGAAGTATTAACTACTCCTAACTAACCAACTCATACACTCAAGAAGTATGTACTACTCCTAACTAACCAACTCATACACTCAAGAAGTATTAACTACTCCTAACTAACCAACTCATACACTCAAGAAGTATGTATTACTCCTAACTAACCAACTCATACACTTAAGAAGTATGTAATACTCCTAATTAAAAAACTCATACATTCAAGAAGTATGAAGTACTCCTAACTAAAAAACTCATACACTTAAGAAGTATGTACTACTCCTAACTAACCAACTCATACACTCAAGAAGTGTGTACTACTCCTAACTAACCAACTCATACACTCAAGAAGTGTACACTGCTTCTAACTAAAAAACCCATATACCAAACAAGTGTGCGCTGTTCCTAACTAACCAACCCACAGACAAGGCTAACATTAGCGGCGATTGTTGTGTGGTAGATATTCAATATCTCGAGCTGCCTAATGTCTAATTTATGCGCAGAATTATCGATTGTACTTGACAACGGATATAACTTGTGCTCATAGGGGATGTTGCAATTTTATTATTCTTTCATGATTCAGGCCGAATTCTATCGGACTGTGCATTTTTGACATCTTCAGCGTATTCATCACAATTGTGAGGAATTTTTATTTAATGCATTTGATTTTAGCTTGCTGACCACTAATGCCTCTTCATGTGCTGCCAATTTCATTTTTTAATTTCTTTGTTGACCCACATTAGGAACTATAAGATAAAACGGACTCCTGTCTGATAAACTTGCATTTCAACACATACTGTTTTACCATATAGTTTACGATCTTTCTGTTTTCTGCTTTTCTTTTGTCTTCTATGCCTTGGGCTCAGATCTGAGAACTTTATTTAAAAATTTCGTTTGGATGTCATTGTTGACAGGCAGTTTTTGTCGAGAGCTGTGTAGGTAGTGCATTTTAGACTCGTTTTAACCAGTTTCAAATCCTCCATTTATTATTATTATTATTATTATTATTATTATTATTATTATTATTATTATTATTATTATTATTTAGTACGTCCAATAAAATTAGTCTTCCTCAATAATTGCGGCTTTCATATGCATTTTAGATTCTGTTTCAAACAAGGAAATTAAAAGACAAACTCTTTTTTTTAATTAACTACTGTTTTAGTATATTTTTATTCTTTTTTTACATGTATATGTACCATTCTTTTATTAGTTATAACATCAGTTGTCCGATAGCTTGTTGGAAGTGTATTTCATTTGTTTGCTTATGGGAAGTAATTCATCTTTACAATAACTATATGTTTCGAAGCATAACTTGAGTTATATCCCTTGCATCGCTACTCCAGCCCCCTTTCAATACAGTACACCTTAACAGTGCATACCTTATAATTATACCCTGTAATGTATAAATCATATTATTAGCAAGCATTTCCCCTTCTAAAATTTACTAAGTTTAGCAAAGGTTTTAATAACACCGTTATTGGTCTAAGAAACCCAAAAAGCTACGTAAGAAATTGTTCATGTATCAGCTACATTTTGGCATATGTTCAATAAATGAACTGTATCCAAGGTGTAAAATTGTGATCTATGTGGAACGAGTCCACTTTCTTGTACAGCCAAATTGTCTCATCACAGTGCTCAAGTGAGGAGAGTCGTTTTCCTAACAGTCAAGTTTTGTCCCCCACAACGAGTCAATTTCCTAACACAGCCAAGTTTTATTCCCGCAGTGCTCATGTGAGATGAGTAAACTTCCTTACAGTCAAGTTTTGTCCCCCACAACGCGTGTGTGAGACGAGTCCACTTCCGAACACATCCAAGTTTTATTCCCGCAGAGCTCATGGAGATGAGTCCACTTCCTGACAGTTACGTTTTTTCCTCAAGATTGATGCATGATAATATTGTATAATTAATCTGGTAACTTGAAAAAAAAAATGGCTTAACTACAAGAATTAATTGTTTTACAGTAGGCAAACCTTGCAGATATTGCGAACCTAGTTATAAGTACCGTGAAAAGTGCAGAAGGTGGTCTATTTTAGCTAATAAACTTCAAGATAACAGTTTTAGTTTAAAAACTGGGTGGAATGTAGATTAAACATTAATGAAGCGGAAAAAAAACTGAGACCATCCACCCATGAGAACATACTAGACTTGACAAGGAAAATTTATTTGATAAATACTTCCCTGAACAATCCATTGTAGACACATTACTTACTCCCCTCCATCTTCCCCGAGACATTGCCCTGAATAAGATAAACATTATCAGATTCTTCCAGAGATTCTCCTGATGGCATCAAAAGTGATGTAGAGGATACAATTACAAAATATCAACATTGACAAGTTAATGCATACAGTCGGAATGTTAGAGATCAGATTCTTTAAATGCAAAAAGTCGCTGGTCTGAAACAGGAATTTTTGTGTCCTGATTTTATATTATCACAAGAATGTATATATCCAAATTTCGTACGCTTTGGTGTTTTCAAAACGATCACATCTATCTAGACATTCTGGAATTGCTGACTACGTGCAATATTTATTTACCTCCACCAAGCAAAAAAATTATACACCTCCGAAACTGAAGATTCAACGGAAGTGAACCAGTGAGCATGAACAATTTTACCTTTTGCAAAAGAAGAATTATGTTTATTTTAAATTAAAATCAAGAGATGTGTTTGACCTTTACAATTTTCGAAAAGAAAAAAAGTAATAGAATCACATGTTTGGAACTAACTTGTTTCTCTTAACATGCATGCGTGACCTCCGAGTTTGATCGGCATAGGGATAATATTCAAAACTGGATAGTAAATCGCAAGATAGCATAGACGTTTACTGAGTAGCGAGGGTGAATAGTGTTTCTAATACAAACCTTGTCAAAAAGTCAAATTTTACCCATTTGCTCGTGTGAGGGTGAAATGGCTATTCTAAAACAACTTTAATCTAACGTATGTGAGCATATGGCCATCGAAATTGTCTGAATCAACCGTGCTTGAATTCAGTCAAAAATGTCTGAATCAGATGTGCTTGAATTCAGTCGAAAGTAAGAAGAAAACCATGGGTCCCACCCTCTTCTAAGGCGAAAATTAAAGAAAATCACATGGGTGATTCAAGATACTCACATGTAATCTTGATCTATTGCTTCCAAACATCACATTTTCCTATTGCCTTCAACCAGGCTAATACAGTTCTATGATTGGAAAGGGGACAAACATGTCCCAAATTACAATACCCATTTCTATACTTAGCTGTGTTCTTATATATTTCTAGGCAATCTGGAATCTGGTCTTAACTTAAAGATATTGTAGGGGTATTTTTAGATTATATTTGCAAAACTTTAGATAAAATCTGGTATAATTAACATTTGAATCGATGTAAGAATATTTAAATGATTTAACATTATCTTTCCAACCGGAGGATTTGCATTGAAGGTTGCTCTTATGACCAAAGCAATTCCATGGCTGGCATGTAACGGATCTATATTTGGCCACTATTATGTTTTTTATTTACATTAAGGATCATGTCACTAATATTCAGTCCAGTTTAAGACTGTCTGCTGTCGACGCTTCTTTATCAATGGCTGTTAAGGAACAACATATTGTATTTTGGACTTGACATTGTCAAAATCAAGCTCATTTTGTTCCTGATTTGAGAAAGTGATGGTGCTTTTGTTTTTGTAATCAAGTAAGACATATCTATTTTGATAAGATTGTGGTATGAATATTTTGATCATTGTCACAGTATGAGTTTTTCATTATATTTTATTTAACATGCCTAGTCTAGTCATAAATTATATTGCTCTACAAACCTTACATCCTTGTCTCTTCCTTGTGTCTTAGATTTTACTTAATCTTGTTGACTCGAAAAATATTAATTCCTTCAATACCATCTGAAGCAATATTATTGTTGTATCCAGTATTTAGTTTGGGTGGAATTTATATATCATAATTGTTTATTCACTGGAAACAATAAGGGTTCTTAAATAATATTCCTGGACAGAAATAATAATCTTGAATTTAGTGAATTCATTCAAGCATGAGAGTATATTGCTGAGATTAAATAGAAGCCTGATTGTAAAGACAAGACACCATTAGCGCTGGATCTTACTTTGATCACCAGTGGAATTTGATTAGAACTTTATTCGTTAGGACTTATCATATAATCTTTTCGACTATTTGGGATACTTAATCGTAATACTGTAAGTTCCTTTTAAATTTCCAAACTGTATTCTACGGAAATAAACTATTTGTTGAAATTTTCAAAACTTGTAGATTTTTGTTCTTTTCTAATTCTAAGTTTAAGACCGTAGAATCGTAATAGAAATGAGGTGGGTGAGTGGATGAAGACCGTCTACGCGAAACGAATTTCTCTAAAATATTTTTTAAAAAAAACTTTGTTTTATTTACATAATAAATTTCTTAGTTTCGGAGTTTTCCAAGTCCCAGTTATGATTTTACACATTTGTGAAATCAGTAGTAAAACCACTAAGCTTTGACAATGTCATCTAAAGTGGAGAACTTCATTCCGATCCTACCTAGAGAGTTAGAGTCCTTGGAAAAAGATTAACTACTCCAGCTTGCCGAACAATATGATCTCTCTGAAGGGAAGGCTTCTTTAGTAAAGCATGAAATAAAAAATATTATGCTCCAATATTTGGTAGAAAAAGATATTTTGGATGAAAGTGCTTTAGGTTTGATTAATAAGTCTCTACCTGATTCTGATATCAAATACATGGAAATGAAATTAAAACGCGAGACGCAAATAGAGTTAAGAAAGCTTAAATGCACATTGGTGTGTGTGTGTGTGTGTGTGTGTGTGTGAGAGAGAGAGAGAGAGAGAGAGAGAGAGAGAGAGAGAGAGAGAGAGAGAGAGAGAGAGAGAGAGAGAGAGAGAGAGAGAGAGAGAGAGAGAGAGAGAATTGCGGTTGCAGAAAGAGGAGAATGAGAAGGCAGGCAAATGTAAAAGTGAAAAAAGAATAGAGAGAAATGCAGAGAGAAAATGAAGAACGAGAATTTCAATTCAGTACAATAATTAAATTTGGCAAGTGGAAAACATTCCCCACTTTACTCACATGTTCAGATGTTAAGGTTGCCAAAATTATTAAGTGAAATGGCAAAGAGAGCATTGAACTTTATTATTACAAAGTGTACTTAATGGTAAAGCTTCTGAAACCTCTATTCCACTGTCAGTACAACAAGGTGCCGATTATTATCAGGCTAAAGAATGTGCTTTTAACGGCAATGAGTTAGTACCTGAGGCAAATCGACTGACAAAGGTTTAGAAACTGTAAAAGAAACTGGACATATACATGTCGAATTTGCAAGAGAAAAAGAGCAATTATTTCATAGATGGTGCGCAACAAAATGTTGACCAAGATTACGATAACCTCAGACAGCTCATATTAGTTAAAAAGTTCAAGGACGGCTTTCATAGTGACGTTAAGACCTACCTAGATGAGCAGAAATTTAAATATTGCTTTGGACTGAAAAAAGCAACCTAATCAAGACATAGCTAATCCAAATGCTCTTGTTTCTAAAGGGTCATGGTCAGAGTCAGAAAAACTTTTGTTGTATCAAAATAAACCCTAGTATGATTTTATTTTAGAGAGTTATGAACCATTCATGATGAAAGGTCATGCATCACTTAGTTGTTATTCTGATTATCCTATCCCTATTCAAATTGTAAGGGAGACCGGAGCTTCTAACAGTCCTTTATTATTAGGTAATTTGCCTTTTTCTGAGAAATCGTTCTTGAATAAAAGGGTTCTTATTCAGGATGTAGACTGTGGCTTTGTTAATGTTCCTCTCAACTGTGTAAATTTGTCATTGGACCTAATCTCATGACTTGTAACAGACTGAACGTCTTTACCCGTTTATGATTTTCATTTATTACTGGAAGACTATGTCGGTCTCTTACCTTAAGACCAAGTCAGGCAACCAAATGCTTGTTGACCATAATGTGTGCGTCCACAAGGTTTCCAGAATCAATTCCTTTGAGGAACAGTCAAACTGAAACCAAAGTAAAAGTTTTGAAAAGTTTTTCTTTTACAAAAATTTGTCTTTTGAAATATGTTTTATCCGATGAGGGGTCAAATTTATATATGGAATTTACATACAGTTATGCATGAATTAGTAATGCATCAATAATATTAAATATTCCGTCCATCACACTGAAACCAAAAGGGCTTTACAAAGATTTCATCAAACCTTGAAAATCCAACTCGTTCATATTGTTTGCAAACCGGTAAAGATTAGGACGAAGATGTTAATTTACTGTTGTTTTCTTTTTGGAAATCAGTTCAAGAATCTTCAGGATTTAGCCCTTTGAGTTAGTGTTTGTACATACTGTCAGTGGAAAATTGAAGTTGTTAATACATGGAGTTTTTTCAAATGAAAATACATAAATTAATTTTCTTGACTATGTTTCATATTTCAAATATGTTGTAAAAGGCTTTTGAGGTTGCAAGAACTAATTTGGACTCTACTCAGTCAAAAGGAAATGAAAGTATGACAAAAATAAAAAGGAGTTTTCAGCCTGGTAATAGAGTTCTGACTCTTACCTCAATAGCCTCTTCAGGCTAAGTAGTCTGGTCCTAACCCAGTTGAAAAGAAAGTAAGTGGTTTAAATTATTTCATTAATAAAAATTGCCATATAAATATATTAAAGGAGTGTGTTGATAGAGAGAGCCAGGTCATGCGGTCAAGTTAAGTTGTACCTGTCCCACTCCCTACTTTTCTGTCTTTTATCATTCTCTCTCTCTCTCTCTCTCTCTCTCTCTCTCTCTCTCTCTCTCTCTCTCTCTCTCTCTCTCTCTCTCTCTCTCTCTCTCTCTCTCTCTCTCTCTCTCTCTCTTATAAAAATGTTTCGTTTAGTTCATTGTTTATAAGTTCATTACTCCTTAGGAAAATGCGAGATAGAATAGATAGATGGATGGATGGATAATTGGAGATAATTATATAAACTGATGAATACGTAGATATATAGATAGATAAAGTCTCTTACATTCTACTTTTTGCTGATATATGTGATTACTATTGATCTAAATTTGCGATACGAAACCTACTCATGCTTCTTTATTGTCATGCAAGTACGATACTCCCATGAACTTTTCAAGCTTTTGGGTGTTTCTCACATCCTCTGACATACGATATATACAGAACGTCAATGTCTTTTTCCTGTTTCTCATTTTGCATAAAAGTCAGGTTACTATCAAATTGACAATCAATTTATCATCCATGCCATTAATAATGTATTCAATTTATTTTTGAACTCGTAAATGTTGGTTTAACAACGTTGATAAAATGTGATTATCAATTTACAAATGATCTTTAATTTATTGTAACCTCAATGACTTAATGGTAATTTCCATTTGAGCAAGATAAATGTTTTCGACATGTTCAAACGTGTATATAGGAAACGGATGGTATAAAAATAAAGTAATGTTCAAACGTATTGACCTTATTGCAGATGTCTAATTGATCGGTGTTATTTTATATATTGGTGATTTCATTTCAGAAATCAATGACTAGACATATAAAACAATATAAAAAGTTATGGAAGCAATGTTTTCAGTAAATGGATATTTATTTATTATTTTTGATAATTTTATCACTTCGAAGAGTAATTTTATAGTCGCAAAATGAGTTTTATCGAAGTCATGTCGGCGGATCTATATAATCCATAGATGACCATCGTTACTCACTTTTAAGTTAGTCCATCTCCTAACTGAAAGACACATTTTCCATCACAAAATGCTCTAGCAGATCTTGGTATATGCAGTTTTCTATTAAGAGCAATTAGTAGAACAAAATGTCTAGACCATAATCAGCCGGCGCATTATGCAACATTAAATCAGGGTTTATGTTGTTTACCGTTTGATTCGACCTATACGCTAGTATACACGGTAAAGAATCTTGGATGATTTCCTCACATTTTGCAGTAAAACAAATAGATCGTTTGAAAAAAAAAACTTGAAACGTGGGTATTACAAATTTTAGTTGAAGGAAAATAGCTACATATTGTATTGTATTAAGAGAGAGAGAGAGAGAGAGACAGAGAGAGAGAGAGAGAGAGAGAGAGAGAGAGAGAGAGAGAGAGAGAGAGAGAGAGAGAGAGAGAGAGAGAGAGAGAGAGAGAGAGAGAGAGAGAGAGAGAGAGAGAGAGAGAAAATCGCAGTTGCAGAAAGAGGAGAATGAGATCTCTGTTATTCCATCCATTAATTTAAAAATTTTATTTTATTGTTCACTCGATTAAGGCAATAGTAGCGTGGTCGATCATATCCTAGATAAAAAGAAAAGTAGTACAGAGAATGGCGTGGTAGGGCTCAGAGATCCCTACAAAGCCCCAAACAAGTACGACCGACCACTTTGTCAACACTCCCACCCGCCCACCCGATCACTATTTTGTGGATGACCAAAATCTATGATAGATCATCGTCAACTTCATCCTTCTTTGTGCATTATCTCATATGACAATACATCAGCAACTTGGATAAATCTAACACGGAAGCTCCGACGTAAATCGGTTTATTTAGTTTTAGATTTGTTTTTCTCCGTTGTATCGCAACAAGATTTTCGTTAAATATTTTCATGTTAACAAAATCATTGACAAGTTTGTATCTGCTATGGTCTTCATGCAATAAACTCAACATTTACCCGTTGTATATTTTCCATCGTCTTACCAAGAACGTCATTGTTCATAAGCTTAAAGAAGTTTTTTTCTCAAAATCAGTTTTTGCCTACGCTCTTCTCGAAATGTTTGAGTTAACATAACCTCTCATCCACGAGGACTCGTCAAATTTTAGTAGACGGTGAACTTTTCTCAATACGAGACCAGCATATACTACTTGTTAAAGAACTTTGTAATGTAAAACATAATTTTTCTTATCGAGTAAATTTTGGACTAGTTTTTTGACCAGAGAATTTTGTCGCGGTGATGCTGACGCTTGTTGTTCCCGAGATAATATACTATAATCTATGACCATCGATTCCACACAGAAAGGATAATCGCTGTGACACGGGACATGATATTTGTAAATTGATGAGTGGACCCAATTTTATGTCACAACGTAATAATAGAGGATTCATATATTTTCAGGAAGATGCTTCTGCTTCATATCATGCCCTAAATTTAGTGTGATGTCTACTTAGATAAAGTTACAGGCTCTTACGTTAGTGTAACATTCTGCTTACCTGTCACAGAAATTTTAAAACAAAGCAACCCTTTTTATCCTAACAAATGTTGCATATAACAGTTTCCTAATGTACAATTAAGGGAAAATAAACCACAACACCGTACGATTTATTAAGCCCTTACATTCTTTCAACTATTCGTTTCTTGAAAAACAAATACAGTAGAATAAGTTGCTTCGTATATTTGAATTCTAGGCTTCAATTATATTTTTATGTTCTGTTATAAAGGTTAATTGTAGTCCATCTAAAGTGTTACTATTCTATGCTCTTAAAAAAAGTAACAGAAAAGACTGAAAAGCCAAAAGGGTTGTAAAATTCCACAAAAATAATTTATTTCCCTAGAATACGAAGTGAAAATTAAAGCAAAAATGAACTTACGTCAAATTTGAATTAAATTCTAAAAAAAAATCAAAAGTCTTAATAGTAAAAGTTCTGAATAAACTTGAGAAGAGATCAAAATTATGTTCAACGCTGAAGGTGTTGATGTGCTGTGGCGTCCTGTACCTTGTTGTTTTACCCACGGTCTTTTGTTGAAACACAGTAATATGATTACAGGTTTTAATTCACTATAAATTCTAGCGAACGTATCTGTCCATGAATATTTTTTGTAATGATCCTTTTGTATTTTCAGACACAAAAATCATTGAATTAAATAATTTGAATAAATAAATTCTAGCCCCCAAAAATTACTGGATACAACAATAATACAAAATTGATTCTACCAGATCGTTTTCCACTGGCAAGATTATATAGTCATCTATAAAATGCAACTTACCTAACCCAACGGACATGTACATATAATTTTTAAAATTATCTGAAATGTACTTGATCACGTTATCAAGTTTTAAACTAGATTTAATGTCAGGATTACCAAAAGCTTCTACGATAATGTGGCTATCGTATCCTAGTAAGTTGTGAAGAATAACCAGAATGAAATCTGGTGCATGAAACCTTAAATTGCATTGATCGTGGGCCGCTCCACGATACTGTCCTCTGAGATGGCAATGGTCGCGTACTTTTTTGTTGTTGTCAACAGCTTTTTCACAAATATGACAACATTCCGCTTGCTCGTGATCGGATTATTGTTGAGATATCAGTTTTATCTTTGGAGTCACTCTTTTTAAGCGATCAAATATATCATCGACATCACCAATTACTGCTCTAGAAGCCAATTATCTGGATTTTTACCGCGATATAATCGGATCAGTTTGGATAATCTCGATTCCGTGCAGCAAAATATATTGTACGCCACTCAACACGGAACCTGATCTTGATTTTGACTTGTACTCTATTGGTATGGATTTTTTTCTGCGCCAGGTACAGGCTGAAGTAAACATTCGAAATCTGCGTACACAACGAAATAAATTTTGTTTGTGATGGTGATGGACAAACTGTAATATTTTTTTTTGGACGGCATCGTTATTCGTTGTACGTCACCACAGTACTGCAAATCTTTTTAAATGTTTCACTGTCCGTACAGCCGTGCAAGGGTTTTCTTATTTCGTTTATTATGTTGTTTGCCAACTAGTCCACTAAAGTTTTTATTCTAAACGTAATGATTTTTATAAAACAGTACGTTTTTCGTCGATTGTGAAGCTTTTTGAGAAATGTATCTCGGATAGACGTCTTCTTTCTCACCTAGTCCGAAAACGTTGCTCGAGTCATTATTTTGCTTTTCAAACCTTGGTATTTGATTTTCTGCCACCGGAAAGTGAATACAAGCAAAATTTAATCTTGACACGTGACTAATATAATTCCCAACGCGATCAGCGTGCTTTTTTCTGCTGGCAATAGCGCGGAAAGAACAGCCCACTGGAAACATCCGTCATCGAGGCTTATGACGTTCATACAATATTTTTTGTGGTAGATCAGTACAGGAACTACGGCATAATACGTTATATTTTACGGTGTGAAATAAAATACTCTTGATCATTTCGAACCTCCAACCCGAACTCGATTCGGTGTATTCTTCTTTCTTTTTCCAAATTTCCTGGTGTATTTCATAAGCTAACGATGGAAGATCGGCCCCAAGCAAAACACGTCTCGACTTTTCATTAATGTAAGTATCATCGACTTCATTGTCAGTCGATTTATCCGTCACAAGCAGCTTTGACAATACAACGTTATTGCACTAATAGTCTTAGTCCTTTGTGCTTTTCAAGTTCGCAGTTTACCGTTGGCGCTAGCAAATTAGAGGGATTTTCTGCGGTAAAATTTACCAGCACGATTTGTTAATCAAAAAGGTATTTGTTGTCGAATCATGTGAAGGCTGTCGCTATTTTTTTTTTCAGACCTTCCCATGTGACTCTTTTTTCAAATCTATCACGTAATCTCATCATTGCTATTATCATAGTGTAATATCATACCTTTAATTAATTGTTCAACTGGATCCGCGTTGAATCACAATTAGATGTGTAAAATCCAAGACCAAACGCGCAAGAGTATTATCATGTTCATTCCAATATGCGAATTTCGTATTATCGATAATATTGATTTATGATTTGAATTTACGATATCCTACCAATGAGAGTCAGCAGGTATGAAAATAATTATCAAGAACGTATGTAATTTTGAGTGAACAAATTAAATATTGTTTGCCAATTTGAGAGTCACAAATAGCTACAATAGCAAAATCATATATCTGACCATAGACGGAAAATAATTGACAGTTGAAATTCATAATGCAATATCAGGGATATGTTTTGCCAGAGCTCGTGACAAGCTAAAACTATCGCTCATCCGATCTGATGACAGCGAATATTTCTATTATATCAAACAGCTGAGCCAAAAGTTAGCATCCGATTTTAAAAACTTTCACGATCCTTGCAGTGAACAGAAATATTCTAAACTTACCATCGATCTCGATCGGTCAAAAGTATATATGAGAGACAAAAAATATCTTCACAAGCTGCAAATAAAAGATTTGTTCTAATCTTGTATTCGTATGCACGATAACGTTTAGTCATTACCATCGCGATAATGAAATATTACTGATATCTACAGTGAAAACATCTATCACCGGTGACGTGGTTTGAAAATTTGAGTAACAGTAATAGGAAATATGGCTGATTATGGATCAGAGACTGCTAAAAAAGCTCCCAAACAAGTACGAAAGTGGAATATATTGTCAAATGAGATAGTTCACAATGAAGGATGAAGTTGACGATGATCTATCATAGTATTTGTTCATCCACAAGATGCTTATATGGGGATGGGGGATGTTGACAAATTGGTCGGTCGTGTTTGTTTGGGGCTTTTTAGGGGCCTCTCTGCCAGAATTCGCAATTTCTTCTACTACTACAATAAATAAAGCAACATACTGAGTGGGAGGATCTCTCACATCATCACCAACTCTTCACAAAGTATGTAATTCCTATGAGATAGAAAACACTACTGTTTTGTTTAATCCCAAATCAGGAGGCGATATACACTGATTGATCCCAAAATTTGGAGTTTTATATATTGATGTCAGCTGCAGTCGAATTCGATTGTTTATGATTTTACTTCAAACTTTATCGTCTAAAATAATTACATGCAATAAAAACAGGTGATATTATTATGGATTATTAACGACAATGTTCAACCTGCCAACTTACTTAATATTTATTATTTTTTTATTTTTTTCATTTGATGTTGACTATGGCTTGAATCGCAAGGAAATTGCTTTTGGTAGATTCAAGTATCCTTTCCGACTTACATTTATTTGTAGCAAAACACTGATGTCAGGTTCAGAATCAAAGATATTTTAAATTATGTGCATTGCTTTCATCTTCAAAAGAAGTGGAATATAACAGATTTAACGCACTTTTTTTAACGTTTTACATAAACAACGTTTACAGAAGTTGTCTAAGTATTTTTGTAGAAAACGATTTTGTGTAATCTGATCATAACCTGAATTTAAGAGGAAATAGCTTTCATTGGAATATCTAGATTTTGTGTAGTCGACAAAGTGGATACGACAGGAAGTGACTTTCAATTTAGCTTTTGATTTATGATTTGAATTTACGATAAAAGTTATGAACTGCTTATAAGGTCAAACTTAAACAACAGTCCCGTCATTAGTCATATTCTTTAATATGTTTAATTTATTATTTAATTTATAATTTAAGAAGCTAGATATACTACAAGAAATTGCCGAACGAATCTCCGTATTCAGACGAAAGTAAAGAAAACAAACAAATAACGTGTATTAATTATGAAAGATTTGCAACCTAAGTATTGAAGTGGACGTAACCCGCTAAAATGTGTAATAAAAATATCACATGATCCAAATATTAAAGAACTATATATCTTTTCAAGTTTTACGGCAAAAAAATGATAATGAGCAAAATATCAAGCATATTGTTTTTAATCTATTTTTCAGAAAATTGGTGACAACAGAAGACAGCTGAAAAAGGAAAAAAGTGACCATGAAGGGGCTACAAAATGCAGAGATAAACAAAGAGATCAGGAAAAACATCAAAAGGGCAAAGGAACCCTGGATAAGAGACAAAGCTGCAAAATAGAAGGCAGTCTGAGTAATGACAGCCAAAATGGCATATCACCTGGTGAAAGATCTCACAACCCATAAACAAGGAAAAACTACCATCATCCAAGCAAAATCAGGAAAATGACTCACAGAAGATTAAGAGATCCTCAAGCGATATACAAAATGCTGCTCAGAACTGTACCTCAAGCGATAAACAAAATACTGCTCAGAACTGTACTATCACAAGACCCAAGGAGAAGTGCCCTCAGGCAGAAGACATTGATGTTAACCCCGTTCTTCGTGAAGAAGTAAAAATTGCAATTAGGTCACTAAATAAAGGAAATGGCAGACAGGAGAATGGCCCACCACATGGACACAATACTTGATCATCGTGCTCCCCCATAAGGATACCTACAGCTATGCCAAAACTACAGAATCATCAGTTTGATCAATCATCCGAGCAATGTCATGATGTAGATAATTCTCAACATACTAAGGCCTCAAGCAGGGAAAATTATTGCCGAAGAGCAGGCAGGTTTCCGAGCAAGAAGGAGCACCACAGAACCAATCCTCAATCTCAGACTCCTTTGCAAAAAATACCTTCAGCATCAGCAGAACCTATACCAGGACTTTATAGATTTTAAAAAGGCCTTTGATATGGTATTGCATGCAGCCTTATGGGCAAATATGAGGAAATATAATATCAGCTCAAAACTGGTGCAGGTTGTTGAGCACCTCTATGACAAAGCCACCAGTGTTGTCCTCATCAATGGCAGCAGAGGAGATTGGTTTCGAACAACAGTTGGAGTCAGACAGGGATGTATGCTGTCACCTATACTCTTTAACATTTTTCTGGAAACGATCATGGATGATTCCCTGCATGACCACAAGGGCAGAACAATCACCATGCTTCACTTTGAAAATGATGTTGATGGTTTAGCATGAGATGAAAAAGAACTGGCTGACCTGGTTGCGTACCTCAACACAATCTCCACAGCATACAGTATGGAGATTAGCGCCGAAAAAACCAAACTGATGACAAACAATACCAATGGCTACAGTACAGAAATAAAGGTCAGAAGCTAGAAAGAGTCACAAACTTCAAGAACTTAGGATTAATTATCATAAATGAGGACTCCAAACCAGATGGATATAGGTGCATGTAAATCATTACCATTTATTAAATGAAATTCAATTTTCGAATAAAGTTGAACCAAGGACAATATAATTATTTTTTCGTTTGTCTTAGGAACAAGAGTGGAATTCAGTTTTAGACCGGATCACATTTGTATCACTGCGCAAGCTACTGCCAGTACGGTTGCTCTATAAGTCAACCGTATATATCATGGCTCCTTGAAAGATGGTATCCGTTTAAGCACCATTTATAGCTTAGGCTGATTTTTTTTATCATCTTTCTTTAGGTGGATACCTTACTGTTTTTAAGTTGAATGAGTAATCAGAACACGCCATCTTGATATTGACCCTCGATTTTTATTTAAGAATTAAAAAAGATCTTTCCTTATTCGTCAGTGTCTGGAAAGGAAACTTACACATAAAAGTTTTTGTCCCGTAGTGACGCATTTGATCGATTCCATTTGACATATATTTTGCTAATTAAGTTTGCATTTAAGCAAATGCTCCATCCACAACTGTTTCTTAATGAGTCGGAATCATCTATTTTCATTTTTTGTTTATTACTTTAAAAAGTCATTATAAAGTTTTCATTTTTAACTTTCCTACTATTCTCCTTAGACTGTTTTAATACGTCAATGAGACTAAATACTAAACAATATACTAAAGTCACGTGGTAGGGTTTTCCAGAATATCCTTGTTTTATCACGAGCTATTGGTAATACATTTGAATTTATAAATGAATATAATAGCTGGTAAGTATTACCCATGCAAAAATACAATGCTTTATTGACATAAGGTTTACCATAAACAACTTTTCTTTATTATATTTATTTTAAAAAATGAAAGGTAGATATGATAATATCATACATTACTGGTGTTGTGTATACTTGTCAAAAAATTTAAAGAAATAGCGACTTCAACATATCTAATTCCTTGTATCGTATTTCCACGTATCTCAAAGCAGAATGCATATCACCTAGGGAAATCTATATTCAGTCACCGGTGTGCTTCTAAAATTACTCGAGTAGTGTTTCACTTTTTAATATTTTGCCGCATCGAATTTCCTTACTTTATTTTCTTCATTTTACACGTACACAACAACAATTACCAGATAAGAACACATCTATGTTCCGCTGGTATTTCGCAGGTCATTAAGATGTGACAGAAGACAACAAATTACATTGCTTGTGCATATTAGGAAATTAAGGATCACTTGTGAAGATAAATCAATCTATCAGAGAGAGAGAGAGAGAGAGAGAGAGAGAGAGAGAGAGAGAGAGAGAGAGAGAGAGAGAGAGAGAGAGAGAGAGAGAGAGAGAGAGAGAGAGAGAGAGAGAGAGAGAGAGAGAGAGAGAGAGAGAGAGAGAGAGAGCATGTTATTCATACAGATATGGAAAACTAGACTTCCACAGGCACAGTAAATACAATGCATAAATAAACAGATTTAAAACTACAGACCTAGTTTGCTACAATATCGAAAAGACACTCTCTGATGTAATGAAAATGCCGCTGGTTTTTTTTGGTGGGGATTGGGCTTTCGGGGGTTGGGGTTGGTAGCTTTGGCTGAGATAAAGTCGTACAAATCTGTATTACTGACATGCGTTCCGTTATACAATATGCAACATACATTAGAATGATAATAATAGGTGCAGTTTTAGATTTTGTCATTCGTTGCAGCAAATTTAAATGTTATGAAGAGAGACACAGGTACAAGTAGTAAATATTATCATAAAGAACAAAACTAATCCAAATTATCCTTCTTAAAAGGAAAGTTTTGTTCATAATAGTTGTGTAGATACACCCAGTGGAGTACTAAGGGGTGTGCAAGGGGTGGTGGTGGTCCGTCTCGGGTTACAACCAGAAAGGGGGAGGGGTGCCATCGGAAAAGTTGAAATACCAGTATAAGTTTTCAAATCAAATGAAAATTTCGAAGATTTAAAGTTGTTTTCTATTTGCTTATGACAGCACTATGTTGTAGATTTTTAAACATCAAATTTTTAAATCACTTTGTGTATGCGCACCTGGTGCCAAATATTTTAAGTACTCCTGATAAAACCAAAACATTATCTTTGTACACCAGACGTATTGATACACCTTAATGCTCTAAAACCGGAATATTATTTTTAGCATTAGATAGACCAATAATGTTTTAAAACTGGAACATTATCTTTCAACAATGGTCGTGTACATACACCCATATTGGTTTAAAACCGGAAAAGAATCTTTTAGGGAGTCTTCCGAAAAAACAAAACGTGCCAAATATGTTTAGGATCCCTGTATCAAACATACTTAATGATTCAGTGGATAAATACATGAAAATGGAAATCGATCGATATTTTAAATTGAAATAATTAGATACCACAGGGACTTTTTTAAGAATGGAAACGCATTATGAACATATGCAACTCCTTCAAATAAAGGCAACATCAATTACGTATTAAGGCAGAATATATGTTAAAAGATAACACTAAAACATGGTTTCATGTCTGAAAGGTTTTAATCTACCTAATCACAGTTTCTAAAAAGGAAGTTTTAAGGGTTATTTCACATCACTTATATGTTAATGGTTTCAGCAAATTAAAAAAAAATTCTGAATGGATTTTTGACCACCTATTAGTCAAAAACACGAAATCATGGTGAAGATTGAAGTTACTCTTATATAAGCACAACGCATTCTTCCTCTATTGTGCACTGTTCGAAGGTAAAAGAGCAACAACACCAATATCAGGTACAAGTCTTTCAAACAACACAAACACCAAAATAATTCTGATGGTATTATGATACAGGGAGACATTAACAAAGAGGGACGTCAGATATGAGGTGATCGTGTACATACATATTTACTCTAACAAAGAATAGATTGATCGTTTGAAAGGTGGATAGAGTGATGAAAATGTATCTGAAATTTTGCATTTAAACACCAAAAAGCCCAAGCAGAAATACTTTGTGTAATCGGTGTTGACAACAAAATAAAAAATCAGTTTTAATTGTTGACCCCAAAACTAGTTCAAAATGTAAAATGCTTGCTTAAAACAACTAAAGATTTGCATTTAGTTATATTTTACACAGTTTATCACATTTCCAAAATAAATCAACTAATTTAATGTAACTGCGATAATTACAAACAAGGAGTTTGAAGTGCAAGACGAATCCTTATTGGGAAATTAATACAACAAATGAAATTATGATGCGTTTCTTTTAAAATCCCTAAACGAATAACAGTAACCGACATGACATGATAGATATCAGTTTAAAAGAGAGAAAATTAAGTGCCATTTTAGCTCTGGTTTGAGAACTAATTCAATAATATACTTGTAAAACGTAATTTAGCAGGAAGCACTTGCTATGACTTATCATCACGCGTAACTTAGAACTTATTTGGAAACCTTACTGATATACACAACGTTATTCAACAAATAATGAATGCATGGGATGTGTATATTTAATTTAATTATTTGTCTGCAGTTTTAATATTTTTATTTCATACATGTTATTATAATGTAACATTGTTTTCTGGGCTTGGCCTTGACCAAAACTATGTTCATTTCTGCTAGACCTGATTGACATTTTTTTAAATTTCGTTTATGTAAAACAACTCATAATAGCTTAATTATTCTCTATGTGTATGAGCTTATTATTAGGATTATTATTCAGGTAAACCAGAAGAAATAAATATGTAGATCAGAATCGGGATCTTAGAGATGCCTAAATAAGTGTTGAAGGATATTGTGTTGTAAATAAATAAGGTTTATTAGATCATTTTATAAGGGTATTTTTCACTAGGTAATGGTTGTTTTTAGAAATTAGGAATTGTGACCTGGGGTCAAGCAGAGAATTTTATTATATGTTGTGACTGTGAGGATTTTACCAGCCGTGTTATAACAGCTAGCACTTTAAGTTGTATTACGTTGTGACCATTTTGGTCTGAATTTTATTTTCTTCAAATTATTGAATTCAAGTGATTATTTGCTCTGGAAATACAAAAAGTGTTCTGGTAAAATTCTTGGTAAAAGACATTCATTTGAATTTATACTAAATTCAAGCCTGGAATAATATTCCTGTGATTCAACCAGAAACTTTGATACACCATCACTTTGTTGGAATAAATCTCACACGTCATCGACTTCAATTTTGGATCTCTTCGGAACTTGAACTTAGTTTATTATAGACCTTTAATTACTAAGACTTCAATCTTTTATTTTTGTATTTAATTCGCAGTACAGTAGGTTCATTTTTTCTTATTGTTCACTTTGTATTCAAATGGAAAATATATTATTTGTAAAATTATAGAAAGCTTGCTGTCTTTACTCTTTTCTGTTACTTACTTTAAGAGCACAGATTCGTAACGGAAAATTAGTGGCTTGTTCGGGATTATTGTTGTTGGTGTTGTGGGGCTTAACGCCATTTCAGCACACGATAGGCTATTCATGGCAGACAGTATTAATTGTGGAGGAAGAAACCGGGAAATCACCGGAAAGTACCAACGACCCACGAGAAGTTACTGGCAAGCTTTCTCACATATCCACATTCGCCGAATCCTAGACTCGAACCCATGCAGACAGAGGTGAGATGGCAGTGATCCGTGACGAACAGCGCTTTAGACCACTCGGCGACTCGGGGACCCTGTCCGGGATTAAGTATTTTTTGCTAAAGTATTTCAGAAAACGTTGTTTAGGAAATTTAAATTCCCATCTTTGGGGATTTTTTTAAAATCCCAAGTATTACTTCACATTTTAGAAATCTTTAATGTAGTCAGCAAGATTTTTAAAACGTCGTTAAAAGTGGAGATCTTTGTTTCAAATCCTACACAGGAGCAGTTAGATTTCTTGATAAAAGATGAATTGCTTCAATATACCAGAAAGTATGATCTTTTTGAGGTAAAACCTTCTTTAGCAAAGCAAGAAATAAAAAAATATTTCGGTCCAATATTTGGGGGTAAAGAATGTTTTGGATAAAATTGCTCTGGATTTGACCAGTAAGTCTGTATCAGGCTTTAACATGAAATTAAAGGAATTAAATTTGAAATACAAGATGGAATTAGAGTTAAGAAAGCTTGAACTTCAGAGAGAGAGAGAGAGAGAGAGAGAGAGAGAGAGAGAGAGAGAGAGAGAGAGAGAGAGAGAGAGAGAGAGAGAGAGAGAGAGAGAGAGAGAGAGAGAGAGAGAGAATGAAACAAAAAAAAGCATTTACAGAACGAAGAGAAATAAATTCAGCTGCAATTGGAGAGAGAGAGAGAGAGAGAGAGAGAGAGAGAGAGAGAGAGAGAGAGAGAGAGAGAGAGAGAGAGAGAGAGAGAGAGAGAGAGAGAGAGAGAGAGAGAGAGCATTGGACTATTATTACAGAGCGAATTTATTTTTCGTCAAAGCTTGACACATCTAGGCTACCTTATCAGTACAGCAAAGTGCTGACTGTGATCTGGTTAAGGAATGCATCTTAAAGAGTTTTGAGTTAGTTCCTGAGGCTTATCGAAAAAATTCAGGAACTATAAAAAAAGAAGCTGGACAAACTCTCCTCATTAGCCTTCTGGTAAAAAAAGTATTTCAGCCTATACGAGCCCTTCTAAATTTCAATTTGGCATAACTTTGAGAAATTAAGTTTCTGGTAAGACTGATCAGAGATCATTATCTTTTCCTGCGTATTGTAAGAAGAAAGGACACGTTATTTCTTATTGCTACAAATTGAGAAATAAGCATAGGAATAAAGATCGACAGGCCAATTCCAATTGCTCTTATTTCTAAGAGGTCAAGGTCACGGTCATGTATTGAAAACAATACATTTGTTGGGTCTAATAAGCCACAGTCTGATTTTATTATGGAGAATTATGAACCATTCATGTCGAAGGGTTCTATTCCTATTAAAATTTTAAGGGACATAGAAGCTTCTCAGTTTTATAGAAAATGTAGTTCCAAAATCATACTGACAGGAAATTCTTAGTCAGGCACATGACACTCCTTTAGCATGTCATTTAGGGATTAATAAGACTTGCTACAATATCTTGAATCACTTCTTTTGGCCAAAAATTAAAAGTGATGTTTGTGAATACGGCAGATCTTGTCATACTTGTCAAATTGTAGGAAAACCCAATCAGAATATACCTAAGGCTCATATGTAATGAAAAGTCATATTGCACCCTCGGTACACTTTCAAAGCATGATGGCAAGCCTGAAAGATCCAGTTTAAGGTCCTGAAAGATCCAGTTTAAGGTCCTGAAAGATCCAGTTTAAGGTCCTGAAAGATCCAGTTTAAAGTCAAGAAAGGTGGCGCTCTACCGTTTCGTATTTAGCATAGGGTTAGGATTTTAAAGAAAAAGAATTTCCCCGGGTTTCTTCACTTGTTATACTGGTTACTTAAAAGAGACTTTGTATATCTTAGGTATTATTCAAACAACCTTGAATTCCCTTTTTTTGATGTATGATTGATGGGTGTAATATGGGTTAGAGAGTATATATATTGGCCTTACTCCAGATGCGCATCTTTAAAAAAGTGCTAGCTGTACTTGCTCATTTTCACTTCTCGAACTTCAGAGGTAAATTGTGAAAAAAGAAGCCGATAACTTTTTTTACATTTTATGTATTTGGTAATTCATTCATTGCACTTTTAGAAGCTGGCATTGTCTAGTTTGGCAAAATGCATTTTTTATATTTTAATAGCTGCCAAGAATAGTGTACTTTAGATAAATTCAGGTTGATTTTTGGAGCACAAGGGAGCAGTCATTTTAGTTAGCAATGTCCTAAGATCATTTACAATTTCCAAAAGTATAATATTCAAAGAATTTTCAGCCACATTACATGAAAGTAGCATATAGGTATGCCAACATTCTCTCCACTGTGCATGTTTAAAATGCAAACAACTTCACCTTGCATACATCACTCTCTCAAACGTACATAATAACTGGTGAGCGCCACCAAAGATCCAGTTTAAGGTCATTAAATATGTACATACATAACTATAACCTCAATGGTTGGACTATATGTCATAATAATAAAAGACAATAACAATAATTATGGACAGAAATTGTTTTTCGATATATCGCTTGAATGTGTTAACGGTACGTTTTGTAATTTCTTTTAAGATTTCAGTGCACTTTCATGACTATTTCTAAAGCTACCCGGTTGCTCTTAAGAAACTAATTACAAAAGGTATAGAACCAAACTTGCAAATTTGTTATATACATTAATAAAGACAATTACGCTATTCACAACGGAAACAATAAGTTTTACATTTAATTAGGTTTAAAGTGTCATTTCAGGTGGTCAAAAAAGAATTGCTTTTTTCTTGAGATTTCAAATGAAACAAGGGAATTTAAATTATGTATCTTCAGGGGTAAGAAATTCCACAAGGTTGGTACTGGTAAAGTGAATGAGCTTTTGTATTGGTTGGTTTTTGACCACGGAATCTGAAGATCGTTGTTAGTTGTTGAAATGATATTACGATCAGTATTTGATGATCATAATTCAGTTAGGTTAGAAACATACTATGAAGACATCGCTGAAAGACCTGTATGTCACTATTCCATTAAAATAACGAATACGTTTTTTTTTTCTTTTGTATGGACAGCCATTGTAGACTTGAAAACAAAACATTCCACGAAGTCATAACAGGAAGTTTCAGAATTGTTCGGGTGGCCCTTTTCTAGAGTTTTTTTAATTATGGATAGATTATAAGTACATGGGTTTCCTTATATGGTAATCTATCACTGGTAGTATATATCCCGAAAATAAAGTTTAAGAGACTGGGGAGATAGAAATTTCGATGGTAAAGTTAGGAGAGTTATTTTTTGACTACCATTGCACACTCGCGATTGATATGTTGATCAACGTAGATACAAAGACGTTTTTATTTATTTTTGACACTAAAGATGTCTAAGCCATTTTTAATTAGATGTAAATTCATGTTAGCATATTGCCTTGTTCCTATTATAAAAAATTACATTTGCAGAGGCAATAATATGCACTCTTCTTTGTTGACACCAACCTGATATAAGTCGATATGGAGTTTATTTTCAGAGGAGTCAAGATTTACCAGATGAATTCAATATAGAGTCGTCAGCGATAGGATCTGTGTTAGAGTGTCATGGATACAAGCATAGGATCCGTGTTAGAGTGCCATGGATACAAGCATGGGATCTGTGTTAGAGTGCCATGGATACAAGCATAGGATCTGTGTTAGCGTGCCATGGATACAAGCATAGTTCATTGATAAACAGTAGAAAAGGAAGAGGCTATAATATTGATCCTTGAGGTTCACCATTCAAAATATGGCTTGTTTGGGAATTATACTTACCCGTGCAAACAATCTGGACTCTATTAGTGAGACACAACGTGAACTAAGCCACTGAATTTGAAGAAAACTTGTAGGCTGAAAGTTTTTATTGATTAATGAATATTTAACCAAATGGTTTTATTTAAATCAATGAAGACTGTTCCCGTGAGTTCGCCAGATTCGATCGCTATTAACCACTGATGTATAAAGGAGTTTAGGGCTTATACAATTGCCATCAATGGTTGTGCACTTGAACAAGAGGAAAACACGTGACAGTGGTCTTTTATTTCATGTTGTGAATATAATATTGTGAATATAATATAAATCTTTGCAATAAATGAACTAATAATAAATGAACTTAGTTTGGGAACCCTAAATGTTTCATAGTTCAAACATACAAATAGGTTAATGCCACCTTTTTGCTTGGAGCGAGTAATCTTATCATAATGTGAATACGTAAATTTTCAGGAACGTCAGTGCCGGATTAAACCTCGTGGAGCCCCCATGGCAGTAGAAATTTCGGGGCACCCCTCTCAATTTATCTCCTAATTCGTCAAGATCAAATCAATTTAATATTATTTTGATCTGTGGTAGAGGAGAACCCTAAAAAGCGTGGTGCCCACAGGCCGGTACCTATTTGGTAATCTCGCACTAAGGAATGTAATTGCTAACGTTTCAGATAATAAGAAAATTTAGCTTTGACTGCAACTAGAATAATATAAGAATCACCTGCATATGATCTGTGCTCGGACAGAGATACAAAGGTTAGGAATATGTTACAAATTAAATAATGACAAAACATAAACAATTCTGTTTAGAACTACAACATATTTGGCCGGGACAGATATAGAATATTTTTTTAACTTCTTAAACTCCATATAAATACACATTATGTTTATTATATACTTCTGAAATTTATAACATTATTGTTGAAATAAGTTTCATATATTGTCATCCATTTATTTTTACGTGTGAAAATATATCCTTTTCACATATGTAAATGCATAAGTTATACTTGCATAAAAAACAAGCAATTTTGCGAGCTAGATCAATAAATGGACTCGAGACTACCATTCAATAATATTTGTCAAAGAAAGGTTTATCCTCGTAATATATTGTAAAATAAAAGTAAAAACGTGTTTAGACTAAAATAATACTTATTACCTTGATAAAACAAATTATTCTTGTCCTGATGAACAGAGAGTTGCCGATCATTTATTAATAAAAGTAAATATAACAAACATTACTGTTTTGCAGACAAATTGAGAAGGGGAGAAAGTACTTTTACATGGCGCTTAAAGTGCTCCTTTTAGTCTAACTTTAAAGCAAAGATTGATCGTATTACACTTATGGGTGGGTGTGTTTGTGAGCGTGCGTGTGTGTGTGTGTTATACACTTAGGCGTTTCAATGGACTTTCCTTATAATGTCGACTGTACTTCAAATTCACCTTTACACACGAATAAACAGAATAGGGTAAATAAATAATGCTAATATGTTGTTATGTAAAAGATAGTGTCACGGCGTTAATTTTCCTAAGGCATTTATTTGTAAATGGGGTCAACGAGTACAGTTCTACCGTATATAACAATCTCGGAAGCGTAAATGGATAACTGAGTCTTTAGGGGATAGGGATGACACAAAATTATCATCACTTTTATAGTAATCAATTATTATTATTATTATTATTATTATTATTATTATTATTATTATTATTATTATTATTATTATTATTATTATTATTATTATTATTATTATTATTATTAAATAAAGAAAAGAATAAATAAGTACATGCATACACATTTTTTACAAGTGGTGAACAACTTTACACTCGCACATACTGGAGCATGCGATTGCTGCAAGACCTAAGTCGGCTGTCAAGCCAGCGTGATGCCGCAACAATATACAAACTTTTGGGTTTCATGATCGACTAAGAGATGTGCATTTTTTCCTTCTTCAAACTATCAGATAGTTTATGATATTGTTTGTTCTTCAGACGGTGATCGACTACTCAAGATCCCCCCAAAAAAACAAAAAACAAAAAACAAAAAACAAATACAAAAAAGTATAACAAAATCTGACCAATTGCTTAAGTTTAACAGTTTCTTATTTCCTCCTGATAGAGGGTAAACAAGGTGTAAAATCGATATGTTTGTAAGACATTAGGTTTATATCATTCCTTCTCCACCATATAAAATCAAACAAAATTGCATAAAAGATTAGCTAGACAAAAAGTTAGCTAATAGAAAACGTACTTCATGGCCTCTTTCATTAGATCAAGGGTCAAGTGCAATTAAAAACGTATAATACCCTTAAGTGTAGAATTCTGATCATAATATGACACGTGTTGACGTGTCATTTATCAGGTGGATCTTTATAAGACCTTGGCGCTACGGCTAGGGGTACATAAATCCAATGCAATGCATATTAAATAAGAGGTACGAAGATATGTAATGCAGTTATGACAAAACTTTTTAAAAGTGTTATGATTATTCCCAGTAGGACACCCTAAGGCATCCTCAGGTGTTCCTGTGATTTTAATCATAAGATTTCGGTGTAAGATGTCTAACATATGAAGTGTTGACTTCGTAATATAACTTTGTTTTGTTCTGAATCAAATTATGTGACACTTTTAGAAGATCCCCAACGGTGCGATCAAAATATGAATGCCATCTTTTGTATCAAAATATGAATGCCATCTTTTGTATTAAAATCTTTGATTAATTTGATGTCGGTACACTAATAAGTAGAACAACAGTCAAGGACTCAGTTATCAGATTATACGATGCTTATTGCTTGGTTTTGCAACATAACGAACCTAGGATATGTTCAAAGTTATGTCATTCTTACACTGCCGTTTTTACTGCTCTCATTTTTATCGGAATTTATCAAATGTACTTGCTCTGGTTCTTTTATTTATTTAATTTAGTCTGCGCTCTAAAGGATGACGCTTTTTACAAAACTGGCATCGGTCTATGTTGAAAACGCGAAATATAAATCATGATAACTTTTTTCTCTGTCCTCGTAATTTGTTCCGCTACAAAGTGCTTGTAACGTTTGGTCTATTGTTATTGGTGTTGTACGTCTTCTTTAATCACCTTCTTGCTCATGTTCATTTAAAAAATACGTCATCTGACGCGCTTGCTTTAACTGTTGTTTGACTTCTTGTTTCATCACGTGTATGGACTCTCGTTTAATTTATGTGGTTTTCTATGGATTCTCAAATGAGCCCCCAACATTAGCTTGTATAAACTAATAGAATTGTCTGTACAGTCAACTTTGAAAATATATCAGTTAAACATTTTACTTTTTTCTTTTTATTTCCTTTTCTTCAATAAAGGAGAGACGTTGATTCAAAAAGCAATAGGTGAACTAGTATTTAATTTCTCAATGTTACATTGTAATATATACGGTAAGTTTGTTTCCGATGGTGCAAAGTTAATAAATAATGTAATCAGCCAGGATATCTGATGCTTGTCGTATCCATTACCCGCTGCCATCGGAGGCCTAATTATGCCCGTTTTCTTGACCAGCCATTTACTCCGTGACACGATTTTGTTTTACAGTGTCTTGTTACCATTACTAAAAAAGTCTTGACTTCAGACGCGTGGCGCGATGGTGAGAGAAAAACAATACTTTGACAGGCTGGCATTTGAATGGGTTTCCCCAGGGTACGGGAGATTAAGTGGGTTCGAGTAAACTGCTTCTCTTTCTTAGCTTGGAGCCAGTTGTAAGAAAGGGGTGCACAGCAAGATACGCGGAGCTGTATTGAAGAAAACAACTGGTTCAGAATACTGAAAACTTTTGACACCACATAAAATGTAATTACTCAATGACCCGCAGTAAATTATTTTGGTAAGTCGTGTTTGTACAGCAATGTTATTAAAAATACCCGTTCTTTCCCTCTAGTAATATGTGAACCTTCAAGCTAGGTCATCTGATTATTAAGGTTAATCGGTACATGTGGCCGGGCTTTTTTCTAAAAAAAAATAATTTACCGTTTCGTTTTTCTTACATTTCAGGTATAATCAAGGGTCACGAGTACACTTGATTTCATTAATTCATTAATTCGTTCATTCATTCACTCATTCATTCATTACGGTTTAGTTTGCGTAAATATTTCTTTTCTCTTTGGAAATATGTCTTCTTAATGATTAGTGCTGTGCTCGAAATAAAAAAAGGTGCGAGTTTGAATTGTTCCCAAATCAGGTTCTGTCCACCGTAGTAATGTATATTTCATGCCAATTACCGCGATATGATATCAGCTTTCATGTCCTGACGTGCCGTCAAAATCAATCAATCAATCAATCAATCAATCAATCAGTCAATCAATCAATCAATCAATCAATCAATCAATCTTTTCCTCTGAAGAAAGAAGAGTTAAATACATGTATATCGCATAGAATAAGGATTAGCTCAGTTGTATCATATTCTTCTCGACCGCAACGGTAAACAGATCTTCCACTCGCACCCTACTGGATAATTATGTATCTGAATACGTTGATAACAAGAATTGTCATTATAAGTGTACAGGGGCAACCATCCGGTTTCAAAACTTTGTCTAAAGCGTAGCTTAATTTCTCATTCTCTACTCAGACGGACACCCCGGTCGAGTCATACCAAAGGCTTACAAAAATAGTACAAACAACTGCCTCGCTTGACGCTCAGCACTAAGAGGTTAGTGTTAGTACTGGTCGGCCTGGTGTCAGGATAATGTGACTGGGCTACATGTCTAGACATCACTATAAACTACCACACTGCAGACGTCAAAGCGTTATGACTGAAAAAAAATGTTAAAGCTACGTTGAAAATCATAATCACATCATATCACATATGTTTCCATTTTCGTCTGGAGGAGCATAGCATATATTTAAGGTCTCACTTTTATTTTTAATTTCGTGTACCGGGTGTGAATAGGAACTAAGATATTTTTAAAAAAATGTCTGACCCCAAATAACTTTTACAAATATTATTGATATAACTGGTGAAGAAATTAAACTAATTCTATCCTTTATATAAGCTTTACATAAACCCCCAGGAATGTTGGGATAGAAGGAAAAGAAGTACCCTGATTTAGAAATCAAATCTCATGCATACGGCACCCCTCTACCCAATAGACTTCCACCACAGATTAAATGATCAGTCCATTTTAAAGACAATGGACAGTCACGATATGTACGTCCCTTCAGTAAAGTCAAACAGGCAGATATTTCTTCATTACATTGTTTTAATTTCACATTTATCTAGGTTAAATCCAAGCAGTATATTAAACTTTTATAATTTCTCGGTTCGTCTTGCTAATTTATAATGTGAAAAAAAAAGATGAATCGCGAGAGAATGGGGAACGGGAGATTTTTATGCATAGGGTTCCCCGCCTCTAATTGGTCTAAAGTACGATCACAATTAATTTATACGTAGTTTATTTCGTGCATTGTGTATTTGGTGATTACAATATGCGAGCATAGAATATAAGATTAGAATAAAAACCAATAGATTCTAATATTCATCTCCTTTGATGTTAAGGAAATTGTGAAAATACGTATAGTGTGGATGATGCTGAGTTTTAGCGACTAAAAAGTGAAAGAATTGAGTGGTCAAAAGCAAAGAAAGAGTTTATTGGTTAATGAATAAAATTCTGTCTAGGTATAGAAAAAGTCAAGATGAATCACGAACGAGTAGGTGAAAGACGAGGATAAAGAAAGAAGCAAAAAGAAGAAACTCAACTACAGTGTGTGGAACATTTTGTAGAAAGTTAAGAAAATAAGGAGGAAAGAAAAGCGCACAAAAAATAGAAGTAAAAGCTAGATTAAAATTTAAATTAATTCTTTTGTAAATAGTGTTGTGTCAGAAACGATTACAAATGATTTAGAAGAAAAGAAAATTAGAATAGCTGATCACTGCTGTTTATGACCCGTCCATGTGCTTGAGTGTTTGTAATAGGTGCCCTTAAGTAATTGTTTTGAATTTCAAAAAATCTGAATTGCAGAGACAGTACGGAAGCGCTGTATCATCAAACATGAATGTATTGTAAGTTACTTTATCAATTGGTGCGAGATATTGAAACAGTCTGATGGATTATTATTGGTAATAAACACAAGAAAAAAAGTGGTGCTTGCTTTCTACAGATCCATGTATACTAATAGGTAATCCGATTATAATGGTTGTAATTAAACGTAAATTTAGTGAACTGCAATTTGTTCTCAGTCAGGCATGAATAATTTTAAATTTCCTTCTACCCCAATACATTGTAAGGGAACATCAGGTTTACGCTTATTTGATGTGCATTTTAAGCTGTTAATAGTGGCAATTTAACGAGTCTCGATAGATAATACATTCCTTTGAATGGTCGAGGGAAGAAATGAATTGTAATAAATGCTTGTTCAAGATTGCATGGATTGATAATTGTTTTTATCACGTAAATTACAGTCAATGATAATACATACAGTTGGCAGAACAGCATTGTGAGATAGGGAGAGCTCGATGAAGTTGTCATTTTATACAAAAGTGTAAGTTTACGTTTCTGTCGTCTGGATTCAACAACTTTTCCATCCTGTTTCTCGGTGTAACGCATCAAGAGATACCAATTTTGTTGCACCAGTCATAATTGTAGCTGCATCGTATCGTAGTTTTTCGAGGCCACTTTCTCGAGCAACGTCAATTGCCCCAAAACACATTACCACATTCCAGAGACGCAAAGTATAATTTATTAAGATGTCTTGTAATTATGAAATTTATTCTTTACCATACCTCTTCTTTTAAAGAGTCTGTTTGTACCAAGCGCAGTCATTAGAAGGAAATACTCTTAAGATATTTTAGCGCGTGCTTCCTTGACTCTACGGTTGAGTGGTTGGTTGAAAGCTTTATTAATTTTCTTACAGATTATCAGGGACTCATTTTTAGAAGGGTTGAAAGATACAAACCAAAGTTTTGCAATTTGAGGGGAAAAAAATCCCAAGTCAGAGATTATGTAATGAGCTGGTTACGACGGGATTATTTTCGAGAAAATAAACTAGATAGGTATCCTACACAAACTTATATTGGAGCAGTGCCAGATTTAGGACAAATGAGACCCAGTGCTAGTTAAGTTATGAGGCCTCTTACCTGGTCTTGAAATTATATTTGCCAAGAAGATGGGCTGCCTGGCTAACAGGGGCCTTGTGCTTTAAGAACACATAAGCACAATGGTAAATCCGGTACTGCGTTAGAGTGTGTTTCATGTACAACATCATTTACGTTTATCAAGAAAAGTAAGAGACCTAAAACGGATCCTTGGGGCGCACCAGCTCTACACACCTTCACTCTGAAAAGAGCCTAGAAGTAACATTCGTTGCTCTCTCCTTTTAAGATAGCTAGAAGAAACATTTAAAATGTCTCCTATGGTGACAGTAGCTTTCAGTTTATGGATTTATCCTTAATGCCACACAACCAATAACTTCATTTATGTCGTAAAACACAACTATAATATCCTTATTTGAATTTATTGGTTTGCAAAATATATCATATAGATATGGGTTTCTTTTATAAACTGTATCATCACCCTGTATAAAGTAAGCCTGGAAAGTGTAGAAACAATATTTACATTAAATCAACTAAATACATGCTTAATAACCAGTCTTTCAAAAACTTTGCCAACAGCATCGAGTATTAATATTGGTCTGTAATTAGATACAATGAAAGCATCGCAATCCTGTAAAACTGATAACAATACCAAGTAAAGGAGGCAATATGACTCTACGGGAGTCACGCTCATGTTTGTAGGACAAGGTTACCAGCAATCAGGACTGTGGTCACAATTAGTTTCTTATGAGGTTACTACTCACGAATTTAGTCCTGATCTATTTTTATAGTAATTTTCCTCGTTTTCTTTAATTGATTATTCTTGAGAATATGTGCATCAGTGTGTGATTGTCGATGTTGATTTTGATTACAGTACATAATGAGTAATTGGGAATCGATATGGTCTTTAACTCATGGGTAAATTGCTTTGTTTACATTTTATCGTCCATACAAATGCTGATTATTCTATAACAAGGACTTGAGTTCATTTTGGAAAGTAACTTAGGTTAACATCTGATTTTCTATGATTTAAACACACTGGAAAGTTCCGCACTGACAAACCAAAGTAGGGGGTAAAAAAAATGGCCCTAGACTATTAGCGAGGACGAGAAGACCTTTCAAAACGATCGCCGCTGACAAGCAAATTAGCATTCCTCAGCAATCAGAGAGCACTCACCATGGTGCTACATCGACCTGACTTTGAAAATTGACGGGGATGGTTTAGTATAGGGAACCTACTGATCTCGAAAATTAAATAAATACGCATAGAGTTAAATTACGTAGGCCAATTTATAGTTCGTACATTAATGTGTGTGATTCACAGCAAAGGCTATACACTTAAGTATCATTTGTTAATAAGCAAGATATTATATGCTTAGCAAGGGACAAGCTACATGATTGAGATATTATGTTAATTCAAGGTTACGATCTGAGTACGAAAACGGATCAATGTATTTCAAATATTCTAGTGTAACAACGGTAATTTATCGGAACAATTTATCCCAGTATATACAAAAACACATAATTAAGGGCGAAATTGAATATTTATCTCTGGTTTGAAATAAAGAAAAGGTTTTTGAAAATGAATTATAATGGTATGTTTCGGTAGGGTATAAATTGGTCAGAATCTCGTAAATATAGTGTTCAATATTGTATTTATGATTTGGAAACGAAACTAGTTGATGTTGTTGTTGTTGTTGTTGTTGGGCTTAACGCCATTTTTCAGCACACGATAGGCTATACATGGCGGCCAGTATTAATGGTGGAGGAAGAAACCGGGAAATCGCCTGAAAGAACCACCGACCCACGAGAAGCTACTGGCAAGCTTTCTCACATATCCACATTCGCCGAAAATCCTAACCTCGAACCCACGTAGAAGTGAGATGGCAGTGATCCGTAACGGACATGGCGTTAGACCACTCGGCTACTCGGGAGCCCCTAGAACTAGTTGAACGACTAATTGAGTACAATATATTTATCTTGTTGGTGATGTTAATATGCATGCAGGAAATTCACATAATTATATTTAAATGGGTCTTCAAGAGACAAAACATATTTGACCTCATCGTAATTAATTGTATTAATAACTTGTTATTTACAGATAGTTATAACATACAATGTTACACATTCCTCATGTCTTGATTGAAGTTGTAATAACAATTGAAATAAAAAAATTAAGATAATTTTAAAAAAAATTCCTGTTATTATATGCAATGGAAACATTAAAAGTGATGAACTGTTAGAAAATGTATAACTAAGGATTTAGGCGTCGTTGATTATTCGGTACAGTCTACAGCTTTTATGCAATATCAGATATACACCGAGTTAAAGACTTATAACAGAATTAATATAGTTTGGAACATTATTTACTGCTCTTACCAGTAAGCTCATATTTGACTTTTGGAAGAAAACTATGTTACCTCAGAGTTGGATTCGGAAATTATTACATAACTTTATACAAGAAGAAGGCATTTTAAATTTTAATGAAAATCTAAGTCGTTTTTATAGAAAGTATTTTCTGTCCATTCATCGATTTTAAAATTGCATTTAATAATATTTAGAGACTGTGCCTTTGGAAAAAGTTTTGATAAACCGGAATATCTACGAATTATTTCAAGGTATTATTTGACTAATACCAAAACATTAAGTCAGATGTTATGGTTGAACTTGAACAATCGTTACGTATTTTGGGTGTTCGCCAGAGAGAGAGAGAGAGAACCTACAACCGTTGCTCTTTTACGTATCTGAATGATTTGAAGTCATACATGAAACATAGTAACAGTAATGGAATTGCGTTATATAATATGTATGCAGATTGTAGATCTCTCTCTCTCTCTCTCTCTCTCTCTCTCTCTCTCTCTCTCTCTCTCTCTCTCTCTCTCTATATATATATATATATATATATATATATATATATATATATATATATATATATATATATATATATATATATATTAACGTTATGATATCATACATGTACCGGACAATTAACAGGACATGCAGCTTGTGATCAAGAATTTTTAGGACGTTTTTAGAGCTGTAAATGTAGATCCTCAATTGCAATTTTAAAATTTAAATACATTATCAAATAATTGTTGTCTTTGAAAATAAAATGTTGTTTTTTTAAAAAAAATAGTTTCAAGGCTTTCCTGTTCTTTGTTTTTTTATATATTGGTTTTAGTAGTTTCTTTTTTGTTCTATTTAAATAAATAGTACTTCCATAACGTATAAAATTCCTAACGTATATTTCTGATCTGTCATATTTTTGATCAATCACATACAGGCACCGAATTCAATCAGTAGTTAGGCGCTACTATCCGCCATATGTGCTCACAAATAAAAGACAATGCTTGGTTACCATCTTATTACATTATGAAGTGTTTTGAAAGATACACAGAAGATCACTGTAACTGATGAAAAGAGTTTGTCGTTCTGTCGTTATCATGAACGTACTCAAGAGGATTTTTTTTGTATATTTTGCTGAACTGTTACGTGACTAGGGTTCGTACTCAGTAACAAAGAAAAGAGTGAAAGCAAACAAGCTTTGTAAATTTTATCAAAACAATTCGTTTCCCTAGACACCAATGTAAAAGTTGGTAAATAGGACTTACAGCTTGTGAATATAAACCAAATATGATTCTAAGAATAAAAACACAAGTCTTATATTTTAATAGACCTATAAGAATCCAGGTTCGAGTCCTGACTACCTACAAATATGGAAGGCGATGATAATCTATGAATAACAATAATTCCTGACTAGACTCACAGTCTGTGTTTCCGAATAATTCCAGAATAAATTTCCATGAATATATTTCAGAACTTTTTTAAATAAGAAAGTCAATTTGTTGAGTGCCCATGGAAACAAATTATTGAATTCAACAGTCAGACAAAGAATAAAAGTTTCTGGCAACAAATATAAAATAAAAACCTTGTTCCATCAAGGTTTTGAATGACCTCCCAAAAATATGAATGCTTATTTAATTCTTTGAAACCTTATTTCAAGTCTCGCGAGATTGATCATGTGGTCTCTTACTACACTAGTTTTGTCACGTCGTCCAATACAGACCAACTTAAAAACCAATCAATAAAAAGGCTGTTTACAAACATTGATCACGTGAAGAAAGTATGTCAGTGATGCTGACCAATCTTTATAACTTCCTGTTGATTTGTTACCAAGGTAAGACGGACTCAATGATAATTCGGACGTATTACTATTTCGTCTTAAGTAAACAGCTTTGTGCTAAAATTATATCTCACTATCAAAATAGAATCCCAAATCCGAGAAAAATATTCATTGCAATTAAATACAGTAAAATAAAAATGAAATTAAAAGAATTTTAAACCTTACACACAAGCATTTTAATCACATATACGTAACAGAACCAAAACCTCACAGCAATATATGTTCTGCCATACATAGCGTATTTGTCATTACATATTTGCTGACTACAAATAAAAGTGATCTCTTACTAATCACCGATTTTATAGCAATGCAAAATATTATGACATCAACGAAGAAAGATAAAACACAACACACTAATCAGTGAACAAACCTCAAAATGTCAATTTATCTATAGGTTTTTATTTTCAACTTCTCATTTAAATTTATTCATTTAGGTTATAATAAATGATTGTTTTACATGGATCAAAAGTAATTTAAATTTATTGGTTTATCAATGAAACTCTGGTAAATTAGTTTAATTCATGTAACTGAGAGCGCGTGTTAACACGGCGTATAAAATGCAGAACAATATCTTCAATCATCCAGGACCCTTTTAATAAATTGTGTTTATTTTAACCTTAAAGTTTCTCAAAAGAATTAAATTTTTCAGTTATCGTAGATCAGATAAAAATACTTCGTTTTTTATTCTTGCATGATAATTAAACACGAAATATATAAATTTAACGAGTGCGATTACATAGCAAAACTTTATTTTAAATTTAAAGAGAGAAATAATTGCTAAAGTCTTTCTAGAAATTCTGTCTTAATTTATGCACATACTCAACTTTTCAAGAACATAAGGATTCGGTTATTTTGTTCTCTTCTAGCGAAATGTCAGCTTGAAGTTTGTGAAGATATTGGTTCTTTTTCTCTTTTCGACTTTCAGAAAATTTCATGAATATCCTTAGCAAGGGTCCATTTTACGAAACTAATCCATGCATTCACAAAGTCTTGTGAATACTGTACATTACAACACCTGCTTGTAGAAAGTGGCTAATTAGTTGGGTTGATAAATATCTTACCAAGATCAACTCGTAATAATGAACAAAAAAACCCAAACAAATAAATTCTTAAAAGTTTATAAAGGAAATAAATACGAAGAGCACGTACCGTATGTTTTTTACACAAATGAATCCGACATTTTTACGAAATCTTGTGATCTGTAATAACAGCAACTAAGAGAGTGCGAATCTTATTTTTATACATCGGATTCAGGACCGGACTTATGGCAAAGCGAGCAAGACTGTTGCTTTGGGCCTGCACCTTCTGGGACCCACACTTTAACTGATAAAAAAGTCATATAAGGATATCAATTTTGGGTAGAGAAATTAAAAAGGTATGTAGACTATGTTGTTCCTTACAAATTGAGATTAGTTAAAAAATTAAATAACTTGGTTCAATATTCATGGCTTTGATGACATAATAATCGACTTACTTTACAAGCCGCTTGTCACAAATATAATCCTAAATACTAAATAGCTGGTTCAGAGTTCATAACAATAAACGATTTACTCGCTTAATTTTCAACTGTAACGAAATTAATCAGCCGAACGAATCAGGTCTCCTTTTCTTTTCAACTTTTACTCCATATTACGAGTGGTAATCCATGTCACGAGTAATAATTCATGTCACGAGTGGAACAAAAAGTGATTTACCAAAATTAGCCATAATCAATTTTATAAGTGGAACAAAAGCGATAGCCTCTTTACAATAATTAACTCAAGGACAACTGAAAAAGGAAATCCGTTCACGAGACTAGCCTTCACTAGGAGAGACCCTCTGATCGGGACACGTACATGTGCCACGTTATCTCGGGATACATATAGGCCGAGCCTGTCTAAAACTTCAGTTAAGTCCCAGATCAGAGAAGAGTGTCTGTCTGTATTTACAGGTGAGAATTTCCTATTACTTACTTTTAAAGATTTTTGTAGTAATTTGTAGTCGCAACATTTTTGTGAGTTCTCTTTTTATGCATTAGTATAATGTAATGAAATATTTTATTGTTTTTATGTTCATTTGTATGAATTCACTAGCTTCATAGTATTCTTTAGATAATACAATATAATGTCAAGTGATTGTTTGCAGTATGTTATTCTAAATTATATGAAACAAAATATATTCCTTGAAATGATTATAGCATCAGTCGCAATTATTGAATTGTAGTCTTCAAGCAATATTTAATCACTTGTATCACATTCTAAAATGCAGGGAACGTTTAAAGCATATGAAATAGTAGATCAGAGAGAAATTATTCAATATGTATTATAATATGTATTGTATGCTTAAGTGTATTTTTAGAATATAGTTTCATATATATCAATAAAATTTGTTAAGTCCCAGATCAGAGAAGAGTGTCTGTTTGTATCTACAGTGATCTCCACTACCTCTTGCTGCCAGAGCTTCCCCAAAGATGTACCATTATAATTGACACCTTATTCTTAAAAGGACCCTCTCTCTCTCTCTCTCTCTCTCTCTCTCTCTCTCTCTCTCTCTCTCTCTCTCTCTCTCTCTCTCTCTCTCTCGCTCTCTCTCTATCTCTCTCTCTCTCTCTCTCTCTCTCTCTCTCTCTCTCTCTCTCTCTCTCTCTCTCTCTCTCTCTCTCTCTCTTCCTCTCAGATCAAGAGTCGAGGCATGTCTTAAGCAGTACAATATTCCTTCTCATAGCAAGAAATGAGAAGAAGGTTATGTTAAGAAACAACAATTACAGAACGAACTCGATATTCCATCGGAACAACAACTGACAGCATAAAAAGAACATTTTCCTTACATAACGAACATTTTTTCTTACATAACAGTCATATTACCATAACTGCACTGGCCAGGCACTGCTGTCAGCTTGGCGTCTTGGGTCTTACAACCATATTGCCCAGCCTGACATTATTTATAGGTCATTATCATAATTAAGTTCTTTAAAATACAACTGAGTACGTCTGCATCTGAAAGATTGAGCAACAATCAAAAACAGTTTAGAATAAGCTAATTCATCAGTATCAATAAATGTTACATAGATGATGTTTACAATGTAACAGGCAAGTAAATTTCAAAGCCACACATTTTGCGTGAAAACAAAAATTTTAAAACTGGCAATACATTATTAGAAGATGAAATTACCTGCTATAAATAATAATAATAGTATAATTTAAGGTGATTTGCTGACTGAATTGAGCTGTTGGGTGAGTTAATCAAAATAGATATAAGGTTCCAGGAAGCTCTGTAGTAGATTTTTAACGTAATTGTTCCTCTGATACTTAACTGGAAAATATTAATAATGATCACATCATAGAAGTGATAGAAAAGAGTGAAATTAGTCTACTTGTTGCTGTTATAATGTTCCGACGATCAACCAGACTCGTATTCCAAAGTCGCCAGTTCAATATTGGGTACGATACAAACAATATATGTTCAAAGTGCCATTAAGATAAACAAAAGCAAAACAAAACAAATATAAATTTCCAGACTGTTTCAAATATCTCCTCATCTGCATCAAAAGATAGATAAGTTACAATTGAAAGTGACAATATGTCTATTCCTAGGAAACAAAGTTCTAATATAACTGTATTTCGGGCCATTTAAAATACTATAAAATTGCCTTAACTCCAATGTATCCTGTATAAATACTTTTTACTTTTAATGTATGCTAGATTTTCTTTTCGCACGTCGGATGAGCTCGAAAAACTCGCCACAAAAATCTGAATGTAAAATATGAGCTGAACGGTTGAAGTTTGAATTTCAAAGCAAATGAAAATGATTGGTGCCAGTAATTGTTAATCTGGAATTCAAGTAACTTTTCTTGTTGGAGGCAATGTGAACGCGTACTTGCTAATTTGGTGGAGGTCAGTGAGTGAAAGCCTTGGAAACCAAAGTTCTTTTACCTTAACTAATTCAGATAACTCTAACGTTTTCAATTACATTTCGTATTCGTTTTTAAGGTTAATCATTCGCCAAATTACATTATCGTTTTCAAGAATGCCAAGAATTTTTACGGTGCAGATGTTATCGACTTTTCGTATCAGTTATTCATTAATAACTAAAGAGAGATCGGATGCATGCGATACTTTTCCTAGCTTTGACTTGAATCGCAGTAAGACGATTTCGTCTTATAACTTTTCGTTTGTAAAGATGATTTGATTTCACAGTATTTCTGTTGCGTTTGGTGATTTTTGTTTTTATATATACGTATATATATATATATATATATATATATATATATATATATATATATATATATATATATATATATATATATATATATATATATATATATATATATATATATACGTATATATAGAAACAAAAATGTATGTATATATATATATATATATATATATATGTATATATATATATATCTATATATATATATATATATATATATATATATGTATATATATATGTATGTATGTATATATGTCTGTATATATATATATGTATATATATATATATGTATATATATATATATATATATATATATATATATATATATATATATATATATATATATATATATATATATGTATGTATATATATGTATATATGTATATATATGTATGTATATATATATGTATATATATGTATATATGTATATATATATATGTATATATGTATATATATATATATATATATATATATATATATATATATATATATATATATATCTATATATATATATATATATATATATATATATATATATATAGGTTTTTCTTTATCGGATTCAACTGATCAGTTACATTTTCTTGTACATTGCTTGCATACAAGGCATAACCAGATCTGCCTTCCCATCATATATGCAGGAAAAAAAACCCCTGAACATTGTTGATTCTACTCATGACATCCAGCGAATAACTTAGACCTATATCTGTCAGCACATGATGGAAACGGCGATATCTGGATGTACCCTAATCTAACCTTGGTTGTATCATATGCACATTATAATTAATTTGACAACCATATCTTTTTTATCTATAAACGAAGACATAAGTGTCCAAATTTGAAATTACGATATTTATGCGATATCAAGTGCGTTCGTACGTGCGTGCGTGCATGTGTGTATATGTGTGTGTGTGATTCTAGGTAGAGTTCAAAACTGGCAGAACTGACTTTAGTGGATGAACATTTTTTTTTTTTACTTTCAAACAAACGCAGAAGAATTTGGAATTACTTTTCAAGGACGAAATGCATTATATAGTTGCGGGTAATCAATCATTTAAGCAGTAGGTGATAAAATGGAATTAATTTCATACAACTGTACTGAATGACCAAGAACGGATTTCATCAACTGACTGTCTAGAAACCTGTGATCTGATGGGACAAAATTTTAATGTAACTTAAAAATGACAATGCAAAGGCTTAAAATTTAGATTTAATATGAAGACTTATTTTGTGTAAACTGTGTCTGTTCTTGTATATGTAAAGTAGATGCCTATTTTTTCATCTCCCTCTGCTTCTGAAATTGTAGCTCCTGTACTTGTCATTATGTGTAATACTTTACGGTGTCCGTTTTATTTACCGGTATATCTATACAGAATAATTTTTCAACTGAGCTGCAAAATACAACACCGTTTTTGTAATCGCCAAATCATTGTAACTATTACCATCCTATTTAATGAATCGTACTAATAAACCTTTCAAATATCACTACAATAACACCGGTCCAAAAAAACAAAACAACATTACCTTAATATCACTATCTACTTACAATAACTAGTGTTTAATTCTGAACGTGTCATGGGATTTCATAAGAAACCTTTCAACCTAAAATGTTTAGGGTAATTAATTTTGAATAACAGGGCAGTTTATCGACCAAAATGTCAACACCAAATGTGGGTGGTCACGAAGGTATGAATCGTGCTGACATATGGGATATCAAAATATCGGTCACGGATGCTAAGGATATTCGTTCCGTAAAATGTCACTTAAACATGATGCTTGTATGAAACAGTGCAGCTGTTATTATAAATTAGGTACCAATTATTTATTTATAATTATTCTTTATAATTCAGTTTGATAAGGTCACATTTGAAATGTTATTCAAATTGCTTCTTTGTCTTAATGTCGACACTGGAAGTCGAAATAAACCAGTTTAGCGATTTGATATTCTTTGTAATTACTATTACTAGTTACTAGGTTTTATGACTACACATGCAAAGTATTATTTTAGACTGTTGTCTGACCCGCATATGTTTAATAATACAAACTCTACAGCCTCTAGTAGTGCAGCGTTCTAAAGTATAAAAGTGAGTTTGAACGCCAAAACATCCGGTTAAAACACTCAGTCTTTATTTCAGAGTCTGCTGCAATTTGCTTTTATTTGTTTTGTGACGGATATATTTGCCCGACAAGTACAGCAGAATAAATTGGGATGATTTGTGAGGAAGCATTTTGCTTTCTGTTTACAAAAGCAGATAAAACTTTCTAAATGCAATTAACTTTCTTTAAAATAAAATATTTCCCTTCAAAGTTGGAGGTTGTAAATGATTGAAATGCTGAAAATATTGTATATATGACTGCTGTTATATTAATATGTACATCTAATAATATTTCAGTATGTAATAACTCCCAGTACCGACAAAAAAGATGTCATGATGCCACGCAAGGCAAAGGCGTAGTAATCGAGGATTCCGGGTATATTTTAAAGTCACTTACCTATATAATGTTTAACATTGCGAAAGATAAAATAAGCATTGCTTGTGATGTAAACATATCAGCCATACATTTATATTTGTCAAATGTTGGTGTGTTTAAAATTTTGAAATATTTATATTTTCTATATAGCTAATGGTTCGAGCATTCCAAAATTACTGAGAAAATTGTATAGAATGGTTAGCTTCTCTCTCTCTCTCTCTCTCTCTCTCTCTCTCTCTCTCTCTCTCTCTCTCTCTCTCTCTCTCTCTCTCTCTCTCTCTCTCTCTCTCTCTCTCTCTCTTAGTTGAATTTATCCACCAATAAGCGTCATCGTTTATAAAAGTATATGAAAATATCCTATTATTGTCCACAAAATGATAAATGAAATGCCTGCCGAGAAATTTATCATATTTGCAAGGGATGAAGATCTTTGACTCTTCTTATAAAAAATCACAAATTAAAGAGCATGTTCGTGAGTGCATTTCTCAGTATGACAACATTATTACTATCCAATCGGTATTCTGTAACAGGATATTATCCCGCCTCATTGCAGCAGATTCCCCTGCTTGTCGCGAAGGTTTCGTCGACTTTATCATTTTTTTTTCATACCTCTGTTACTGAGAATATTCATATATATCAAACAGTTTCTTTCGCACCATTTCATAAGAGACAGAGGTTGCATTTCTCCCAATAGTTCATCTGCTTGAGATACATTTATGTGTAAGTGATGTTATAAGGTGATGTTACATGGAAAACGTTAGTTTCATGAAATCTATCAGCCTTAAAGTGAGCACCTGTGTACATTATTGTATAGATTGTCCAGATTTACCTTAGTCAACGATGAATTTTGATAAATACTTGTCCCTGTGACCAACAATGGAATTAGAATCAAACAATCTTACCTTCCTTGAACGCATGAAATGCTTCGATTACTGATGTAGGCATGGTCGATCTTTTGCTGTGAGCAGACGTGTACTCATTTACAAGATCTATGTTAAATTCTTAGTTTTGTTCTCATCAAGATGATGATTTGGCTTAAATAATCACGACTTAAATATTGCATTCCTTTCGGTTCTTATCGGCTTTCATCGAAAGATAATATGCTTCAGTAGGCATACATACATACTTAGCACTGGAAACGGATAATAATATGCCAGTCTGCGAAAATTCAACATTCATGCTGCATAAGAAATGCAGCACAGATCGTCTTAGTTACTGTCTTTAAAACCTATTTGATGCATGTTATGGTACTAAAGCAACAAGGTAGAGAACAATGCACAATTTTGGTTTTACCAAAGTGGGTCAGTTCTCTTTTCTTTATGAAAGCGGATAAATGTTGATGCTTCTCTTTAGGTAAGGACTATAAATAACACAAGAGGCAAAGACTTAAAATTTGCAGAACAGTCAAGGACCCTTAGCCAAAAGAATAGGCAATATAATAGACAAGGACTCTAAATAACATGATAGGCAAGTACCTAATATCAACCGAATATGCAAGGACCCTAAGCCAATAGAATAGTCATTGACCATAAATCAATAGAATAGGTAAGGAAACTAAGCCGACAGAATAGGCATGGACTCTAAATCAACCGGATAGACAAGAACCTTAAGCCAACGGAATAGGCAAGTAGATTAGGCCAATAGAATAGGCAAGGACTTTAAATAATATAATAGGCAAAGACTTAAGATCAACTGAATAGGCAAGGACCCTAAGCCAAAAGAATAGGCATGGACCATAAGCCAACAGAAAAGACAAGGACCCTAAGCCAATAGAATAGGCATGGACCCTAAGCCAACAGAACAGGCAAGAATCCTAAGTCAGCAGAATGGGCAAGGACCCTAAGAAAACAGAATAAACAAGGACTCTAAATAACATAATAGGCAAAGACTTAAAATCAAAAGAATAGGCAATGACCCTAAGCTAACAGAATAGGCAAGGATCTTAAGTCAACAGAATAAGCAAAGACTCTAAGTCAATATGACATGCACGTACTTTAAGCCAACAGAATAGGCAAGGACTTTAAGTCAACAGAAGCAATTATTAATTATCTGTTCTTTCATTAATATATAACTGTATGTTTTAAAACTTAAAGCACTTGTGCGGTAGCGGCCTTATCAAGTTGCGCAAGATGCGATCGCACTAGTCCAGCAATTTAAGATGTCCGAAAACTTTGAAATTTGTTTAAAGTAGATTAAAATTAAAGCAAATTAGTTTAAAATAAATTATTTAAAAAAATGGAACTGTACATTTCTATAAATATTTCTTCGGGAGCCCATTGACCTCATTTCTCACTGGGCCCGCACAGCACTTGTGTAATAGACTGTCTTCGTGAATCCATGTAAACTTATTTCAATAGGTTTGAATTTCCAATTGAGGCACGGAGGTGGCAGAGTAGGGAGGCACAGATGTTGCAAAGTACGTGCTTCTGATGTGCCTCCACACCCACAAAACAAAACAAAAGAAAAACACATATTTAATGCCAATTTAAATTGATATTATGCTCATATAAAACAGTTACGTTAGATGTATATACCTCACACACCAGCCATCATTAGAAAACTTCCATAAATCAAGTCCTCGAGAAAAAAACGACACGCTACCTGATGGTTTAAATGTGATATAATACCAATACAGGATGTAAGTTAAAGCTTGAATAAAAAAACCCATAAAACTGATCATGGGCTATCAAATAATAAAAAAATATCATATAAAATTTATATGCATTCAAAGATCCTGAACAGAATACTGCTTAATGACTATCCAGTCCTTGCTTATGAACGGTATCTTTTTTTTTCTTCACAGGTGCGCGCAAGACTGTCCCAAATGACCCATACACAGACGCCATTCAGTTTCTTCCGAGCCAGCTGCACCTGAGAAAATACGATTACACTTCCCTATACACTAATTATACCATTAAAAGAGTCATTAATTGAGTAGTATCACCAAGTGCAAATCGCGGGCCGTACAGTACGCCAGCATTATAAACAAACCAGCAATCCATGTAGCGTGTCGTCCCTGGACAAATCGCTTTGACAAAAAAAATCTTCAAACTAACTCGCCCTTGTTGAGATTTTATAGAACGATAAAGTTTGGCACTTTGGTTCCAGTGCATGCAAATAAAATTGGAAAGAAAAAAAATAGAAAATACAATATCTATTGATTTAACGATACAATATCTATTGATTAACGATTAAATACATATGTATGCACTACCCCTTAACATTTCCCAAAAAACAATTCATGTTTCATCTTACATCCAGGCTTTTTATTTCCCGAGGGAGTTAACATAGTGCTAAATTTGATTAGGTACAATGCGTAGTACCTACTGAAGTTTATTTTGAGATGGTCACTAATATAGAAAGGCATGAATTTAAAGCTGTGGCATTTTGGAAGGTTGTTAATTAATTTAGGCTAGATATATCAAATTATATATTAATTTTGTTCATTATCAGAACTCAAGTTCATTTCGTACGAGTACAGCTTTAAAGAGACATGGGGTATATGAAAAAGTTCATTTTTTGTATTAAAAGATTTTACCTTTCAGCCTGGTAAAAGAAATAATTACAATGCAACACGTCGCTATTATTTTCATGTTTTATATATTCCTGCTAGTATGACGTAGCATACTATGAGTTTGATTAATTAAATCCTTTGAATAAGATATTTTGACTTAATCTTTAAAGTTTTCTATGCATTCGTTTTAACCATAAGTATCTTCATTTCCCTCTTGTATGTTGCAGTATTCCGAAACTCATAATTGGGATTGGACGGCACTGTTGTTTAAAGATGTGGACTAAATTAAATAAATGTGTTATAATGAACAGCTTTATTGTAAAAAAAAAGTATTAAAAGTAAGCATTTAGATGGTTGGTTTTCATGTTTATTGTTTAGCATGGTTTCCGTCCCTCCATACCTGTTCAATATTTTTTCTTATTCAGAAGTTTGTCTTGTTCAGAAACCGCTCACATTAAATAGGAGTTTCAATGAAGAACAAAACATTTTCTACGGTAACCATATTTCAAATGCTAGGCAAAGTCGTAGTCGTGGTGGTGATGGTGGGGAAGGGATATTGCAACTGTTTCGATACAGTGTAAAAAAAATGAAAAGCAAAAAAAACTACCATCATAGGTAATGATATTTATGGTAATTTATTAAATATTTTATTGCTTTCATTTTTTTGTTAAAAAAATAGTATTAGGTCACAAGAGCTAAAATCTAGTTTTCATTTAAATATAAGTTATTAGGGTCTTTACTTGTAGCAAGGATATTTTGGGAATCAATAATTCCAATGTCTATAAATTAAATGCGTTTTTGGCAATTTGATTGGATGTCACTTGATACTGAACTGTAATTTTCAAACAAAATTTACAAACTACAGATTAAAATGGAATATTATAAGCTAAAACATTTAATTGCACAGACCTTCCTACACGTCAACACTCATCCCTCTTGCCGACGAAAGCAATTGATAGGTTTTACAAGCCAATCTTCGGATATAATTGCATTTCACCTCAACAACATGATACTGCAGCGATTATTAAAGGTCAGGGTTATATGTCATAGAAGTGATCTCTATAATAATTGACACGATTGTACATTTTGAAAGATTGAAATACGTAGAAAGTGTAACAAAATATAAGCAATTCTTAGATATGTGTGGTTACTTGTTTAATTATTAGAATTCAGTGCAATATATATATATATATATATATATATATATATATATATATATATATATATATATATATATATATATATATATATATATATATTCCTTAGCCCGAAATAGTTAGCCAATTAATTACTAGGAGCAACCGTCACGGAAAGAAAATGTTAGTGAGTTTCCATGATGACATGGTCAATGAGTAGCGAATTTAGATCCAAACCGCATGACTTTCCCTGTCATAATATAGTCTCTATTAAACTCTAGTGGTGTACATTGGCGTTGTGACTTCAGTGGCAGTATTTAAGGTAGGAAACCGATAAATTACACAATGGAATAAACAAAAAGGAATTCGGCAGATTAGAGTTTCTACTGTGTGAACTGCTGACGGTACGGAAAGTTAATGAAGAGAAACTATACAGATGTGCGGTTGATAGATAGATATTTGGCAACTTGTGAATCAGGTTGCATTGAATAGAGTAAAATTCATGTATAGAATGGACACGTCGGGCTTTCTAACTTACAACTGAAGTTGCATAGAAGTCTTTGGAAATTAGGAGTAAACATATGACTTCTAATGGGAATAACGCCAGGTTTTGACACCGCTCGGTCAAGCAAAGACCCCTGACTTGTGATAAAAGTAAAAAAGACGTTGCTATACCAACACATGTAATAAGCAAAGTCGGGCTATGTATTATATCGTAGTTTAAAGACTAACGAAATAAATCATTGATCTCCATATAAGCAAATGTTTTCTTGATTAAATATGCTGATCATTATGTTAGAAAGGAAGTAAATTGGAATTATAAGGATCAAATGACCGTGATTGGGTATATACTTTTTACCTAATTACTCACAAAGTTAACATAAAGTCCTTCTGATTTCATTAACGTTTTGAGTGATTAGGTAAAATTTACACATAGATAAACATCCAACCATGATCGTTTAATTCTCTCTTATATATATATATATATATATATATATATATATATATATATATATATATATATATATATATATATATATATATATATATATATGTGTGTGTGTGTGTGTGTGTGTGTGTGTGTGTGTGTTTAAACACAAGCATTTGTATACGTTGTTTGTGTTTCCGTCACGAAACCTATTTACTAGGGTAATGCACATATTCACATACATGGTCGGTAGTTGTCTGCTTGCTCTCAAGGTCTCTTAATTTTTCCGCAATACATGCCGTAATCTGGACTGACAATAGTTTTACAGACGTTTTCAAAGTGGCAATATTATATGCACTTATACTATCAGCTGTCGATGATGTCAGTGACTGATTTCAGCCACAATAAATAACACCCCATAGCACGCCTTTGTATAAGAATTAATTATGACCTCAAGATATTACAACAGTGTCATGATTGAAAAATCTGAAGAGATACAAACAAATTGACAGATAGATGGGCAGACCTGAATATCCCATCCTCTGAAGATATAAGCACAAATAAATAGAGAGACAGACCCGAACATCCCATCTTCTGAAGAGATACACAGAGATCTAGATAGAGAGACTGACCGGAACAATGCATCCTCTAAAGAGATATACATGAATAGAGACATGAAGGGACAGACCCGAATGCCAACACACAAATAGGTAGATAGAGGTACAAACTCGAACATCCCATTTTCTGAAGATATACGCACAAACAAATGGACAGACCTGAACGTCCCATACTCTGAAGAGACAAATACAAATAAGAGACAGACCTGAATATCCTATACTCTGAAGACACACACACACACACACACACACACACAAATAGAGAGATAGGTCCGAGCATCCCATACTCTGGAGAGACACAAACACAAAGAGAAAGACAGACCCAAACATCCCATATTCAGAAGAGACATAAACACAAAGAGAAAGACAGACCCAAACATCCCATACTCTGAAGAGACACAAACACAAAGAGAAAGACAGACCCAAACATCCCATACTCTGAAGAGAGAAACTTATAGACAGAAAGAGAGACAGATCTTACTTTTTGTATATCTGTTAAATAAGAATAAGATAACTATGGACAAAGAAATCAGTTCATATATGTTATCACAGTTTGTAGTTTACTTTACAAGAACCATTCCTACTGACGAAGCTAATAAGAAATATAGTGATAAATGTATAAACACACTTATTAAAATGCAATGACAGAATAAAAAGTTTAGTTTTATTTAAAATATTAGTTTCACTCAGCTTTTACAGGTAATTACTTGTGATAAAAAGATAAAAAGAGACATTTTACAAATAAAAAAGGGGGAGTAATACATTGGTATTATTGGAATTGCAGTTCTTTTTTTAATTGAAACATGAATACACTTTAACTGTAAAAATAAATTTAGATTTGCAAATTAAGTTCCTATCACAAACCCCAAACGACAGCGCAAACATTTCTGTAAACAAACTGTAATCCACCAAGACAACATGAACAAGCACAACAAATTACGAAATCAAAATAATTTCTGATACTGCCTGACATTTTATGGTCAATGTACAAATAGGCATCAATAGCAACTTTACGTTTAATCCAGGTACTTGGACATCGTTTAAAATAACACAAGGCGCGTATAGTGTAACTGACCATAACAAGACAATAAAGGAATTAATTACCAAGCAGGGAGGCAGTGGCAACATCGCCGCTGATAATTTTGAGTTGACAAGAAACTATAAGACGTTACGTGCCAGAATTAAACTAAAATAAATCTGTTAATCGACATTGACTAACAATTAGCATTATATCGTTGTTAAGACTACAGAAAAAACGATATTCCATGACAGCGATGTTCCGGTTAACATAACGCAGGTAAGCACAATTTTGATTAATTGCTCAACTGCGATTGGTTCTTACTCTGCTCATGGGAGCCAAGGACAATCAATTTACAGTTTTTCACCAGATGTTCCAACTGGTTTGTTTATGCAAGTTAATCCTTTTCAGATATATTACTATCCTGTTAGTCTTGAAAGTCAAATATCAGGTATAGCAATGCAACATACAGATCAATCTGGGAGACAACTAGACTTTACCAATGAAATTGTGCCCTATTACCTGCATCTACGTACCGACGAATAAGTTATTGGATCAGATCCTTAGACTAATTTTATAACACTTTTTAAAAAGAGTTGTCAGACTAATTTCGTAAGACAATATTGATAAGCAATGAGGCAAAGAAAACTTTATCGAAATAAAATTTGTAGGAAGATTCTTGGGAAACATAAGTTTTAAGACTGTCAAAAATATACCAGGAATCGCACATAAAGTTACACCTATTGCCGTTGCGCGTCCAAGCATTTGCTACTGAAGCAGCATCTTCCGTCGGCACTGCAGCTGGACAAAAGATCTCCGACAACATTAAAAGAAAACTAGTAACACATCAGGTGTTGCCACAAGAAATAGCACAAGTAATTTCAAAAAGTACACTAACATGATAAACCAAGCAAGCAACGATAATATCTACAACTAAGAAACTGTTGTCAAAGCGCTGTGAAGATATAATAGAAAAGATATAATACAAAATTTGGTAAGGAAAAAGGACCTATTCAATTAGATATTGCACATTTCTATTTTTGTATTCCAACTGTTATCTAGCGCTCGATCCGTTGTTTACAAGGGTAATTCTTGCATTACAGATTGCAGCTTTCTGGTCTTTTTGTTCCTTCAAGCGACTAGCGAATGTTCTTCAGCAATCAAAACTATAATGTCAGTTAAAACTATTTTGATCTTACCGAAGAATTTGAATATGCCGAGTATCTCGATGAAAATTCAAACGAATCAAATAAGACCAGTGTCTGCACATTTAGTACAAAGATGTGTTTCTGTTGACACACAAGGCCGTACCGTACTTGAAGTACGTGGGTAAATATTAAACGTAGCTGATATCTAATGTCGCAGCTAATAAAGAAATTACACTTGTAAAAACGGATGAAGTTTCTTTTAGAAGCGCTAGATAGCAGTTGCTTAACCAGACTGTAGAAGACATTTTTATGAATTTGACTGTTGCAAGTATAATGGCTAAAATTGTCTCCTTTAGCGAAGAATATTCGAGATTTGTGGCGACAAGTACGATGTGGTTCAAAGATACTGGAACCTTAATTGCTGTTTCAATTGACTTTAGAACCGGAGATTATAATGCAACTCTTATTCTCTTATTGTAAACAGACTTATTCTAATACCAGTCGGAGCTAATGCGACAGAACAATATAATTTAGCAGCTCTAACTGCAGATGCAGCTGATGGTGTTATCGTTGCAAATGCAATAAGAAGTGCATTCGGTAATGCACTACGACAAAACTACAATGACGGTTATACTAATCTCGTCAAAAAATATTGATGGTGCCGCTGAGGACAATATTTGGATTTTTCCGCGATTACAGCAAATTTTTTCTTGGACTAAAGCATACACTTGCTCTAGATCGAGCATAACTAGATGATTGTTTCATTCGAATTGGTGGAGCCGACGCACAATTTTTAATTTCTAGAATCGCGTGGTGGATGCCACGAGTTGTTCCATCGATAAGCAAATCGATTGAACTAGAGTCAAAGTTAACTACGTACAGAAAATATATATATATATATATATATATATATATATATATATATATATATTTCCAGCAAAATACAATATACCAGATGGCAGTTTCAAACACAACCGAGTACACGTGGCGAATAACAACCGCACCAAATGAACAACTGCCAAGACATTTGTTTGTTGTGTTTTAGAGACATGCACGGCGTGTTACTCAATTACTTAATAATGTTGCATTTGATAACAAAGATGTAAGATGAATCTTTGCCAGAATAAATAAAACAATATTCAGATTGAGCAATTGAATGCAACTTTTCTGATAACGCTGACAAAAACGTACATGGCCGAATATGTATCTTGTGAAAGCAATGCAAAAATACTAGACTCAAAAAGCGGATCTGAAATTTATATCAAAGAAATAAGAAATCTTTACCAGATCTTTTACTTTGACGTATCAAAGCATTCAAAACGAGCTTTCGGATCAACTGCAGATATTGAAAGTGTTCCAGCTGCACCGTAAAAACTATACGCGCTTGTTGCCTGTGACAGATTCTTAATAAACTAAAGGCAGAATGGCTGTACAAGTGTAGCGTCTGATAAACAGTTACAAGTATTGTCTGGCAAACAATTTGAACATTGTCCAGCAAAATAATATAAAATAACAACGACAACAAATCATATTACAAAAATATGACTCAGGGTCATGTTTAAGAACATTTTACAGCTGTTGACGAACGACGCACGGTTTCCCTAAAAAATAATCTTAACGCCAACGGTGGCGCTGGTTCAACCGGCATATCAACAAAATTAATACAGCAAAAAATCAATAAACTCTATCTAGGCAAGCCGTTTGTTCTGAGTTTTCAGTGTCTCAAGTATAAGCAGTGGCGGATTTCTAGGACCAGAAAACATTATCAGAAACAATATTACCTAAAGTAATTCCGGTATTAGGAACATTGAGACTAGCAGTGACATCAGGAACAATATCAGGAGCGGTTAAAAAAACAGTGTCGGGAGACGGTATCAAGCAAAATTATCTAAAAAGTTTTTAAATATTTAGTTTTTTCTAGTACTTTCAAATACAAATGCCAACCGCAAAACGGTCAACAAAAATATAACAACGCCAAAGAAGTCGCGGTCGTCACCCAAACCAAAAAGATCAACGAAAAAAAGAGAGAAAACACGAGGCTGATTTATATGTCCACTTCTGGCAGGATTAGCTGGCAGTCTACTTCTAAATCTGTTTGGAATAGACAGGTGAATTAAAGGTCGCGGTCTAATATTGCGGGGCACAAGACGTTGATGTCAACAACACAGCTTCACCTGCAGACGGCACTGTGAAATATCGATAGACTTGAAAAAATCAGTAAAAATAATTCATGGAGTGTATTCTAAAGATGCATTATCCAAAGTACTCAACACCAAAAGCGTCGAAGGTGTCTCGTGTGTAATTAATATACAAGATTTCAATTACGGAGCTGTCACTCACTAGGTAGCAGTTTACAATGACAATCATTTTTATTCGTTCGGATTTCAACCAAGTGACGCTATCAAGAAATGTATGAGAAGAAAAAATATAAATTATTCTTCTAGCCAACTACAGCCACTTGAAATGTCTGCTCGTGGATACTTTCTATTATGTTTGTTCGGCAGAAGGCAAAAGATAATACTTTTCTCATGTTTATTCTACAGTTTGACAATACCTAAGTACGGACAATGATAACCTGGCGAATAATTTTCGCCTGCGATTAATTTTGTGTGACAATTTAATACAAAAATGACAACATATTGTCTCAGATGCAAAACTAAAACTGCCAACACAAACGAGAAAATAGAAGAAACAATACATAGATAAACATCCAATCATGATCGTCTGGGATCTGGAATATATGATTTTCCTGACCGATAAAGTTATTCTGGTTAATGATTAAAAACCTCTACAGGACAATATAAAAATGAAAAGTACATTAAATTTGTAATGTGACAAGGATCTTTGTATCAAAAAAGACAAAACCATGCAATCGTAGAGAAGAAATTGGCAGGGGTATTGACATCCACAAACTTACTGGTAAATTGCCAAAGCCAAAAAGAGGTTTGACATTTCCTGGCTGCAAATATTTCGAGCCGATTAATCCGCTGGATGAACAGTTGGACGACAACTATAATCCACTGCCTGAGAAAGAGCCCTTACAATCAAGCTGATGCTATAGCAATGAGTCATTATATTTTTTATCTGGACAACGAACAGAATAAACATGGTTGTGATAAAATAATGATAAACGAATTACATGATATGAAGCATACGAGAAATTGACAGAAATTGATTAATTAGAACAAGGTATAACCTCGGGCTCAGAGAGCCTAGACTAGAAAGAGACCCATATGTAATGCAAGAACTTGCGTTGGAGTTACACAGACCTAAAAATAGGTTTTCTGCTGGTCTTGTGTTACGGAATGTTCATCGCTTGCTAAAATACAATCTGTCACCGTGGATGAGAAGTTATATTACCTCAAACTCCTCGTGGAGTTATGTTGCGACAGCTGATTTCGAGAACATCTTTAAGCTTATGAACAACTATGCATTGGGTAAGACAATGTAAATATAAGAAAGCGTGTAAATATCGAGCTAGGCACTGATATCAACCTCCAAAACAAATTAATTTCCGGTGATGATTTTGTCGGTATGAATTCTTTTAATGAAAACCTTTTCTGTCTCGGTACTTAAAGTTGAATACGCCGACTACGATTTATCAAAGTGTCTTATGTACGAACTTCACTATACTTTGTTAAGAAGCAGTAGCCGAATGCAAAGTTATTGTTTACTGATACATACTCGCATATTTATGAGATAGAATGTGAGGACATTTGCAGGATATTTTTGATAATCGACATCTGATTGGTCAGATTATCCTCGTGAAAGCAGATTTCAGGATGATTCGAATGTAAGGTTATTGGCAAATTCAAGGATGAAATGAATTTTTTGATAATAAAAATGATTATTGGACTGCCTAGTAAAATGTACGCTGTGCTGTTGGCTAACAATAAAGTAAAAAAAGGAAAAGGAACACCTCGCAATTATGTTAAGTTTGTTTTCAGCGATTATGAAGTATCAAGGATACTTACCCAAGCGAAATGTTAGATAAACTCGAAACTGAAGTTATTATCGAACGTGGATTAAGTAATTTCGATGAGAAACGTTATTTGATATGCTTGATTTTTCTTTTCTGATTAAGGTATACAATTTTGTTTAAATATGAAAAATAATGTTTGAAATATTAGAGGTGACCTTAGCAGCAGCAGCAAGATTAAAAATCTCATGCTTGATGGTAAGCAGTTGACAGGTGAAATTAACAATGAAGTTTCTGAAATATATTTCAGGAAGTTTGACAAACTAAAACTTTCCCTTGCTAAATATGACTGGATTGAATATCTAAGATATCTTGAGCAATTAAGTAAGGAGTTATCAGCAGGGTTTAGTAACTTTCATGATCTAATCAGTCAAGAAAAATATACTAAACTTACTATTGATCTTGATCGGTCAAAAGTATTTTCTACTGAAAAAATCTCCGATTAATAACGTGATAATAAAAGATTTGTTCGGATGCCGTCGTCAAGTATGTGAAAGAAAAAAATTTGCCATTACTAACACGATCATATAATGTTGTATTTTTTTTAGCTGCAGTTGAGAAACTGACGATAGGTAAAACTGATGTGTAAAAGTAATCTGACAATTTGTGTTTCTAAAGTTATAAAATAATCCGGTAAGTAAGTGATATGGGGATATTCTGTATCATTAAGCAATAGCAAATACAATGACGTGCTGATAGCGAGAAGGGGTCCCAAAAATGCGTCGTTGTATTTGTTTGGAGAAAAATTAGGTTAGTGAGCAAGAATCCTCCTTTAGACTCACTACTATCCAATGCCATCTGCATTAATCAACCTTTATTTAATAGCGAGGAATGGGTTTGAGGTTGGAGTGCGAGGAGGGTTGGAGTTTGGCGGTTTTAATCATTACATCAAATTTAACCTTGTCCTTAGGCTTTTTCATAGACTATTAAATCCCTTCAGTAGACGTAAATGTATGACTTACTTTTGGTTTTCCAAACACTAATAACTATTTGTTTCTGGCAGTAACCTCAGAATACACACATTGAAATGTCGATTTGAATTATTTGTCATTTCTTCATTTTTTTTGTGCAAAATAACACAAAGAAAGCCTTTTATAGTTTTGGTTTCAGATTGACATTTTAATTATAGATTATGAAGTGATCTATTTCCATTCGTTCATCAGAGGTAGCTAAAACTGGGAAAAAAAAACAGACAACAAACAAAACAAACTGAAGGAATAGCTTGAAAATATCATTTTCACTTTGCATGTTAAATGCATAAAACTTACCCATATGTTGTTTTTTTTAAGGTCGATATCTTATAATTCTTAATCGAGTAATAAACAATTTTTTTCTTCATAGGAATGATATTAAAGCAATTGACATTGTAACCCAACCAAGATTTAATTTAATGGAAAACATGGACTATTCTTGTTAAAGGATTTTAAGTAGCAAATGATGCATCTGATATGAGATACCAATTTATGCTTTTCCTGTTCAATGTAACATTTTACTTTTCAATTTTTAACCAAAATATGGACCAGCAAACTCGTTTATACTCTATTATTTCTTCACCCATTTCTAGACTGGTTCACAGTTCTTCCATATAATTAGTACCGCGTGTCCTAAAGCCAGATCAATTTTTTAGAAAGACATACATTTTACTCATTGATACTGGAACATAGTTGAAAGAAAGAATGGACCATGCTTGTGCAAAGATAATAGTGCAATGGCATTTTATGCGATACCACTGCATCTTACTAAATTGCTTCCGCATTACATGTTGCTGTGTTATATTGCACTTATTAGTGGTTTATTCTAGTTATTAAAATAATTTTTTTCTGCCTTTGCATTTTCATGTTATTTTTCTATGGCATGCAAGCTACACAAAAGAAACACAAACATGCTGACATCAGCAAGTATGACATCACAGGGTCTCAAATTACATGACGCATTGCATTTTCATCTCTCGCAGGCTACAAGACAAGTTTTAAATGTTTCAAATTTCAAAATTCCATTTCTGTTTTTTCTGACTCTCACAGAAATAAGATACAGTGCGTATCTATTCATATCATTCAGAGCAAACCAGTAAATCTGCCACATGACTGGTCAAAATGATAAAAGGACATTGTCCTTCTGTGACTGAAACAAATACACACACCCATGAAACATCAAGAGATGCTGACATTCCAAAACTATTTAAACTATCAACACATCTTATTCATCACCTCAAAATCTTAACAAAAAGGTATATAAGACAAAGAAAAGTTCCATAATTTTTATTACACTGGTGAATTAAATAACTGAGTGCTACTTTTTACTATAAAACTATGGAAAAGGGTAAGGAAGCAAAGAATAGACAGTCAATTCTTCAAGCCTGGTAATGTTCCTCACAACAAAGGGAAAAAATGCGCATCAACTCAAAAGACAAAACCACTTGAGGTCTGTTACATAAGGGCAACAAGAGACAGATTTGAAAAAGCTATGCTAAGTTCCTATAATGCTGACATTACTGTTGGAGACAAAGCCCATGTGCAGACTGCTGCAGCCCAAGTCAAGAAGTAAGCTGGAGGTGGAGAAATATGTGGAAAAGTTTGCAATGCCAGGTTAAGTCCATGTTTCTATGCAATATTCAGACACTGATATAATTTATCGCTGCATAAACTATTTGGTAAATTAAAGTACTAGAATTGAATTTAATATTAAAGTTGTCTAATACATAAATTTGTACCTACATTTACATCATTATTGGGGTTACATTCCTCATCAAGCAGCATTAAATTACTCTTCAATATAAAGCTGAATCAAATGCATCAATTATTGAAACAAAATGAGATAGATCACTTCAAATCACTCAATTACAGTCAAAGGGGAGATAATATACCTTGATTTAATATACCAAGTAGAAGGCTCTAATTTACAATAATATCTCTTTATAGTAAGGGCAGAGTAATGCTGCCTATATAAATAGCTTTTGTTTCAAATCTTACGCCACATGTCTGACATGAAGCTTGTTTTCTTCTATTCAAATCAACACATCTGGTGAAGAAAATACGTATCGCTTAGTTCATACCGGAAAAGTTGGCGAGATGTGGAATACTGTGTTCCGATAGCACCAGCTCCAACACCCTGAATGTCAAGGTATTTTGTTATGGGACTGGCATCATGAAGATAAAAGAGGTCTGGCATGGTGGGAGAGACCAATATGCTCAACATGCAGTTAGTTATAAATCAAGAATGTTTCAAATCTATAAGAAATGCCGAAAAGAGGTCGTGGAAGAAAAACTGCCTATGTAAATAATGCGATACAGATGGGACTTACACAGTCTTCTGATGGAAACAAAGGGTTGAGAACTATTCTTGTAAGTGCGAATGTCCCTGCTCCATCAACAAAAGGGATGCAGAAAAGTTATAATACCGTTGGCCAAGAAATTGAATGTACTAACATGAGAGACATGGCTGAACAAATAAAAATTTTCATGGAGTTTAATTCTATGATAGGAAATAAGACAAATATAATTGATATTCAGTGTGACTCAACATATAATAATGAAATTTATAGTGGAGTAGGTAGGACACCCTTTCAACAAGTTACCCAGTGCACACATATCAAGTTGAAGACACTACTACTGAGAAAAAGTTCATTAATATAACTACAAAGAATAAATAAACTATGCACATTGGGGAAAATGCATGAATCTGAAAATGAAACCAAACTGTGCCACTGCAGAGTAAATATAAGTTTACAAACAAATATTGGAGATGAATGCACATTTTGTAAGGAAGGGTTTATGCATTTGAAGAAAACAGAAAATCTAGAGGTAACCAACATGACAACTGACCCAGACACTGATAGTTACTAGGCTAGACTGGACCTTAGAAGGGAAGGAATAACAGAAGCAGTCCCGGTAAATCATATTGGTACACTCAATCTGGCTCAAAATCACATAAAGTTTATTAAAGGTTGGAGCAAATTAATTAATTTGATGCCAGGAAAAACTTACAAAAATGAGGGAAAACATGCAGAGAAACTTTGCACTTGATTTGACTAAGAGATGTCAGGCTGAGTTTGAAAAATCATTTAAATAATATGATACATGTACACAAAAATTAATAAGCAATTTATCTTATACAACAGATTACAATAGTTAAGTGCTATTAAGGTGACCACAGTCTTTGTCAAAAGCAGTCTAATGTGTCCTGCGTAGCTGATACAAGCTGGATAGATAGAAGTACATTCTTGCCAAGTGATTTCAAACTGAATATATCTAGAGAGAGAGAGAGAGAGAGAGAGAGAGAGAGAGAGAGAGAGAGAGAGAGAGAGAGAGAGAGAGAGAGAGAGAGAGAGAGAGAGAGAGAGAGAGAGAGAGAGAGAGAGAGAGAGAGAGAGAGAGAGAGAGAGAGTACCGGCTAGGTCTAGTGTTAAAAACTAAATTAGACAAGAACACTCAGAAAGTGGAATCGGTGAATGGAAGGATACGATGCAGCTTACCAAAGCATATAAACTTTAAAAGAAACTTCCATAGCAGAATTCATAGTGCTGTCTAGAACTGCAAACATTGACCTGAAGAATTTCTGGTTAAACTGTGTCAATCTATCGGTTGTCTGATTTCAGCTTCCAGTTCTGTAGCATAACATCTGTGATGTGTTGAATTTTGAAAACTCTTAGAAGCATTGGTTAAATGAATTGTATCAAAGTCAACTTAATTAAAATAGAAAGGGCTAGAGATAGTTATATGATTATTTTAATTTCATCTCTGAACGTCAAAGGAAACTCGTTCCATGCGATGAAACGTGACCGAGTCATATGCTATGGTACAAGGGTACATAAGACTCTTTCCAAAATCAACCGGTTAAAGAGGGAAGCTTGGCAATAATTGATTGTTCAAAATGAACGTTAACTACGGCATGATCAGCTGTCTTGACAATCAAAAATTCTACGGAGAAGATTTAGGAAACAGTCGATTCTGATTGGTTAATAGGGATTTATTGGCGAAATTCTGTAAGGAATTAAGGGTTTTGCTTTGGAGAAATTCTTCAGTCCTCAATCTTTCTTGAAAGAAGTTAGGGTTCGACTCCGGGAAACGTGAAAGACGTTTCTCGTGATTTTTGCAGTAAGGCGTGAGAGTTGTCTCAGAAAGTAGACAAACTCTACATTTTAGGTAGGTTAGAAACGAATAAAAAACGGTAAAGTAAACAGCTTTTCTAAACTCTTCCGAGATTCTGGAACTCTCCTGAGATTCCCTGAAAATTACTGTACCAATTCCATGTACCAGAGCAAATTTTGAGCCGAAGTCTAGTTCCAGGGACGATCATCAATTCAGAGTTCGACTGGCAAGGTTCCAGGTCCAGACGAATAGACAAAGGTTGACAGAGCAGGAACGAACGGAAGATTCGATGTCCGGATAAGATAGGTGATGATGTCACTCATCGTTGCACTCGAAGGTCACATCTCGTAGACGATGACGAATTGAATTAATTCTGTCCTTGACAAGTAATAGTAACAGTAAAGAAAATTTGTATTGTTTTCTTTTATGAGTACATGTTAGTACATTTTTCCTTCTTTTGTAGCCAAGTAATTGATTTCTTTTCATTTTAAATTCTGTTGCTAAACTGATTAAATTTTATATTTGTTCAATGAAAGGTGGCTCGTTGTGTTTATTTCTTCATATGTACTTGTTCAGAGATCTGCATTCTTCTTTCTATCTTTCCGTACTGGGTAAATTACACCGCGGGAGGTCATTTCCTAGCAATGAACCGAAGTGGAAGAGGTTGGTGTGTTTTTAACGCAGCCAATTTACCACAATATCTGAAAAGCAAGCAAGATATATATCTCAGAGATAAAATGTATAGAGCAAGTACAGCATATAAGAGAAAAAACTAAGAAAAGGGCATTCCTTTACAAACTCTGTGAGAAATAGCAAGAAAACAAAAGAATTATAATAAAGACAAATTAGTGTGTGCTATGGGTAAAAAAAAAAACATTCTTACCATAAACCACCTCCATTTCAGTACATTTCTACAGGTTGAGGCAACGCGGCATGTGCAGTTTTGTGCACAATCATTCATTTTTACAATGCCTCCTGCTTTGATTTACTGAATGTGTCTCTAAAGTTAAATTATCAGTATTGATAAAAAAGTGATTGTGACATAAGTGGCTTACATTTAAAATCTCTCCCCACCCCATTTTTGGAAATTGTTGCATATATTAAATGGTATTTAACCATATAGTCAAATCTGTGGACACCAACATATGAAATTCTGCCATCAGGCCATACTATTCTCTTTTTCCCATTACCTAAGCTATCTAATGCCACTGTCCAGCATATACAACCCTTCTCATCTGTGTTTTGTATAGAATTTTTCTCCAAAACTACATTCAAACCCTGAAAAAGATTTCATTATGACTGTCATAGGCAAAAACCACCAAATTGATACCCTGGTTGTACTTGGTAACCATGGAAACAACAGGCTCGTATTATGGCATAGGTCGCATATAGGACTCACGGTACTAATTCAACTCCCATAGTAAACATATGGAAACACCATCATATTCAAAATTCAATAGCTTAAAATTCTGGGTGCTGATAATTAGACCTATATTTCTCCATGCACAACTAACTTTGGTGCAAGTTTCTGTGTCGATAACGCCATATGAGCCACAGAATTTTTTTTATTCTACATGTGCATGAAACACATGTTATTGATTATGCACCAAACAAATCAGGTGCTACTTTCATTGTTGAGTACTCCTAACTCAAGTCTGTAAAAATACTAAAATTGCATGAATAGAATTTTGTCTATGTTATTTTAAGTTATTATTAGTACCGTGTGTCTTAAAATTGCCATCTTTATCAATAAACAACACACACACACGCACTCACCGAGAAGCAGATTTGTTATACTCGAATGTGACTTTCAATATTGACAAAGATGGAGGATTGGTCCTTTTTAATTCCAATAAAAGTAAACATCTTTAACAAACCTACCTTCAATTTACTCTCAAATCTCCAGTTAACTGCTCAATTGATTTTCTGTTTGTTTCTCTGTATGAGCCTTGCCTTGGTGAGCGTTTTAGTGTATATCACATTCAATGTTCTGGAGATTTCATTTCAAGAAGCTTCCGTGCTAAGGAAAAAAAGCTTAACCACAAGACCACAAGCTGTATCTTAAATACACCAGAGAACTTTAAGTCTGCTCTCAAAATAAATGGGTTATATTAGAGCTAATAATTACAAATCATTATGAAGGAAAGAAACTCATCCACGAATCGCATGCACACATGTCAAAAACCATCAATCGAAGTAAATTACCTTATACTAGTGCTGAGATAACCATGCCCTACCCATTAGCATAGTAGATCATATAATATCACAGTATATTGTGCTGACATTTACTTCGCGTGAATTTGTGTTAATTATTTCAGTGCATATATGTCATATAAAAAGAAAAAAAGATGGTGAAGGGGGAAGAGAGAATTGTTATCCATAGATTATTCAGGAGAGAAATTCTTGATAACATCAATTTTATTCTTTGAATATACTAACAAATAATATTATCATACAGGTTAGATAATTTTAATTCCCTATTCCCTATTTACGGTACTATTCAATTTACTTTTAAGCATCAACACATATACCATCTCGAACAAAAACAAATCACCCAAAAATGATGTGACAAATTTTCTGCAATACTTTTAGGAATTCGTAAGTAGCAGACATATCAGCAAAATAATTCATTCTCATCTTATATGCGGCTCTGCAGCTGTATTCTTGAATGTATGTATGTATGTATGTATGTATGTATGTATGTATGTATGTATGTATGTATGTATGTATGTATGTATGTATGTATGTATGTATGTATGTATGTATGTATGTATGTGTGCGTGCGTGTGTGTGTGTGTGACGGACATTAGACCTTCCGTCCGTTTGTTGACTGACAGTGTGCCTATTCATCACGAGATAGTATTGATCGCTGAGGCGTAGGTATCGGTACGTGTTGGCGTTTGAGTGATTGACATATAGCGAGCAATATCTCAATTACATTCGGAAGCCTTCTATAAACAAACTGGCCTGTGTCTGTTTAATTCACCAATACATCATTCATCTTGATGGCTCACGTAAACAATTGAACTTTTGATTCGTTGTGTCAGAAAAATTGCTCCTGAGCAGAGTCCATATAAAACGAGAACCAGTCCCGAAATCCCTCTATATAAAATGTGCTGGTCTAGATTAAAAGAGTGACGACTGAATTCAGTATCCAGGCTATTTAGTTTTTGGATTATAAAGAAATGTAATTAATTCTTCTTACCGGAAGTCCTCATCCCCAATCCTCAGTGCCCCCATCTTTTCTCAGCGTGCTACTATTCGCTTGGCCCTCTTGAGTTTTTTGTTTCATCCATTTGATGAAAAAAGCCACAAATAGTTGTATCCGAAAGATTTATAGTTGTTTTGCGACATTGCAAGTTTGAAACAATGAACATAACACATAACCTGTTTTGCCCCACAGCTGCAACTAATTTGTTTTGTAAACATTTGTTTTTTTAAAAATTATTTGGATGTTAACAGAAGTTTACTTGCAAGAGAGATTCAAATTACAGCAAAATCTAGGGGGAAATTAAACATCAGTACGTAGGCATTTCGGGGCTGACATGCGTTCATTACTTTGGTATGTTAGATAGAAAACAGTAGAAAAGAAGTTCTTCCCGGGGGATATATTCTGTATCATCATTTTAAAGCTCTCAGCGGTGAAACTCTATCCGTGATCCGGACTTAATTGTTCCTTACATTTCCAAAACGCAACAAGAGCAGTTTATATCGGCAATTTCATGCGGCTGGGGGTACGACTGAAGCTATTATTTGAATATTTATGATGATAATTTGAGTAACGTCCTATTGTATGAAGTTAGTTAAGCACACGTTTCTATTATATTTGTCTCCGCAGACATGCAAAGGCACAGAAATTGTTGTATAACTAGAATACCCCACGGATAGATGTTGGGTTCAACTAGTTGAATCTTCAATCGAATATGTCAATTATCTAGAACTGGGCTGAATGAAATGCCAGCTTGAATATTTTGTTATTGTTTCAGGCTCTAACAAAGTCTGTCCAACACCGGGGGCGCACACCCTGCTGTTGAGAACACTGGTACTTACTGTTTGTTAATTGATCTGTGCGTTCAATCGTTAGACTGAAAGCTTGCAAAATTGCATAAAGTAAGCATAGACAAATAACTGCTACATGTAATAAATTTATGGGATAAAGTACGTCAATTTACACCAAAACTGAATGAAAAGTTTTCTGTGAAATGTATTTCCCAACTTGTGTACTTTCTTACTATTTATGTACAGGTAGGTGTGCATACTTTTGTATGTGCATACAGCGAGAAAACCTAGGACTCAAAGTTGGAGACAGCTTGTACATTTTTGTTACTGCAGTTGTTACTAATGTTGTTGTTGCTGATTATAATAGTATAGAAGAAGATAATAATGATGTTGGTGATGGTGATGACGACGATGATAAAACATTTTTAAACCCATTCTTGCTGGTTCAGTTGAGAAACGAATGCTATAATACAGCATAAATGTTAACACTTTTGTTTGTGCATATAGTGAAAAAAAAAACTTTGACTAAACTTTATACCACTAATTAAAAAGAAACATCATGATTTCTTAAATCTCCTTTTACATATTTTTAATTAACTTTGACGTCGAAAATTTATTGAAAAATACGTTAGCATTACATAGGTGCAATAAAGTTATGAAGGGGTCCCGAGTGGCCGAGTGGTCTAAAGCGCTGTCCGTTACGGATCATTGCCATCTCACATGTCTGCGTGGGTTCGAGTCTAGGATTCGACGAATGTGGATATGTTAGAGAGCTTGCCAGTAGCTTCTCGTGGGACGTTGGTTCTTTCCGGTGATTTCCCGGTTTCTTCCTCCACCATTAATATTGGCCGCCATGAATAGCCTATCGTGTGCTGAAAAATGGCGTTAAGCCCAACAACAACAACAACAATAAAGTTATGAACGTTCTGTGGTAATTACCGTATTTATTCTTTAAAGATCCAGATCTGCCGTAACCTAAAGTGCTGAAACATCAAAGAATGCTGTTTGCTAATATTAATCAGCAATACACATAACAGAGATCATGATCTGCCGGCGCATTAAGGGCTGGCAGATCAGAGTATATGTTATTTTTAGTTGAACCCGAAATTTAAACGAGTATATACGGTAGCAACTGTAATGTACATCATTGCAAGATCTGGTTGCAAAATTTACTCTTTCCGACCGAAAATGTAGTTTTCTTTTGTCTCGACTTTAGGATAATGCAAATGTTAATGCGTGCATATTATTTCCAGGCCACTCGGAATGAATCAAACCAAAATGCAGCACATGCCACCTTCAGAATAATTGGGTTACCGGTATTGGTAATACCAATAGGCTTAACAAGGTGGGTGTGGGTGCTAAAGTCAAATGTCATGTAAAATACGTAATAGGTGAAATGATACAAAATCCTGACTTAAAATAACTCATTTAAACTTTGAAGTACAATCTGTTTTGCCAAAATATGTTACATGAGCTAAAAAAAAAGTCAATTCAATATTGTATTTTACACACAGTGGTTAGTACAGGAAATTCTACATTAAAATGATCCATTCATTTAACATTGGGTGGTATTATGGATTCAAAAGTGTTTCTAGGGTCAAAATGGAGTAAAGGTGTTATGGAGTTAAACGATAGTGGTAATGGTAATGTTTATAGGGTATCAGATGTTTATGGTGTCAAACGAGAAGCCAGACGATTAAGCCAAGAGATTATGACGACTTTCGGTATCGCCTCATATGCTAAATGAAGTTTTAGCACAATATATGGCAGCTATTTAGAAGATAAATGAATCTAAACAGCACTCTCAGCCTTTGCCACAAAACCAAGGTAATCAAGGTCCACCAATAAAGAAAATCGTTCAGTAACCCCCGAAGATTATTTTCACATTCCATAAGACGCAAAATGTGACTTCGAGAAAATTTAGAAGCACTGTTTACACATATACAGTAAAGCGTCATGACATAATTGTCAGATTCATTGCTGGAAACACTGAAAAGAAAGTGCCAAGTTTAAGAAGTCGATCATTTTAAACTCTCCTTCAGTCATTACAGTTAGTCACTACAGTTTGAAGTCTCATGTTTGAATCGAGTCTAGTACACAGGCAGAATTAACACTTCCCGATGTCATCGATAATATTCAACACGTCCAACAACCCAAGGACTAGTTTGAGACGATTGATGGAAAAGCCACTCTTCTCATGGCCCACGTTTCCCTGCTAAACATTGCGGACTCAGAAAAGTGTTAAAGCAGAAATAGAAAAGTGTTATATCTGTTATGAAAAGAAATGTTTGTTATCATAACCATCTTCTCATTCCCTAAAATGAGAAGGAAATACTAGTAACTTAAATAGATGCCTTTGCCCAAGATGAGAGAGAGTTTCTGAAACTTGAACGGACGGTCTTTATTTAGATATATAGATATATAGTGCTACATTCTATAGATACATGGTATAAAGCCTTTATTTTTAAAATACATGAGATACATATAAAGTTATACTTTTCCTTCGAGCTTGCCAACTTCATACATTTGCGTAATTTCTGCCTTTTAGAATATAATACAGATAATTAGATCTAGACTAACTTCATGTCTGCCAAAGAGTATAAAATTCAATAGTTGCGATATAGTGCAACAATCGTTTTGAAGAAATGTAAAATGTGAAATTTTTGCCTTTCCGCTTTACAAGCGAAATAGATGCATTACGATCTTTCTGCTTTACTGACAAAAGTTTTGCCGTGTGTGTATATGTCAGTTGGTCTCATAAATGCCCTCGCAATCACTCTGGATACCGCTAGCTCAGCGAGGTAAAGAAATCAAAGAAGAATACACGTTTTACATGTCTTGCCTGGCTAATGCGACTTGAAAGTTGTCTCTAGTCGTTCAAACGAATTGCCCTTAGATCTGGATTGAGTACCCATAAAACGTTATCCATGGCCGGATTTTTCTTCTGAGGAAGAGGAAACCAAGTAAAGTACCACTTTTGTAGGATGAAGGTCCGCGAATGGGAGTATACTACCTTCCTTAGGTGGGACATAATTGCTATCCATATGGATACATGATTGCTATCCATATGGATACATGATTGCTATCCATATGGATACATGATTGCTATGCATATGGAAACATTATTGCTATCCATATGGATACATGAATTCTATCATTATGGCTAAATGATTTCTATCCATATGGATACATGATTGCTATCATTATGGATACATGATTGCTATCCATATGGATACATGATTGCTATCCATATGGATATATGATTGCTATCATTATGGATACATGATTGTTATCCATATGGATACGTGATTGCTATCCATATGGAACCATGATTGCTATCCATATAGATACATGATTGCTATCATTATGGATAGATAATTGCTATCCATATGGATACATAATTGCTATCCATATGGATACATGATTGCTATCCATATGGAAATGGATACATGAATTCTATCATTATGGTTACATGATTGCTATCCATATGGATACATGATTGCTATCCATATGGATACATGATTGCTATCCATATGGAAACATTATTGCTATCCATATGGATACATGAATTCTATCATTATGGTTAAATGATTTCTATCCATATGGATACATGATTGCTATCATTATGGATACATAATTGCTATCCATATGGATACATGATTGCTATCCATATGGATATATGATTGCTATCATTATGGATACATGATTGTTATCCATATGGATACGTGATTGCTATCCATATGGAAACATGATTGCTATCCATATAGATACATGATTGCTATCATTATGGATAGATAATTGCTATCCATATGGATACATGATTGCTATCCATATGGATACATGATTGCTATCCATATGGAAATGGATACATGAATTCTATCATTATGGTTACATGATTGCTATCCATATGGATACATGATTGCTATCCATATGGATACATGATTGCTATCCATATGGAAACATGATTGCTATCCATATGGATACATGATTGCTATCATTATGGATACATGATTGCTATCCATATGGAAACATCATTGCTATCCATATGGATACATGATTGCTATCCCTATGAAAGAGAACATTCGAAGATTGCCTCTTAAGCTACGAGAACATAATTACAAAGAGACATCTTCCGATTCAAGTGCAACGCAAAGAACAATTGCATCCTTTACGATATAGACCGTGAAATCATTGAATACTATAAGAAGGTTTATTACACTAAACGTGTTCAAAAGGTCAGACATGTCAAAACTATTTTATCTGTGCACAAAACGATAATGTGTTAAGAAGGTTGGGAACAGTGATGGAGACAAGCCGTGTAGCTCCATGTGTGGGAGATATTATCATACTTTATCAACGCTTCATACTGACCAAAACATGTGTATGATTACACTAACAAATGTACGACTGGAAAAATGTACGTGACTAAAATATCCTGTATTCGGTGCATACATACAAGAAGTTTCTCATTATAGTAAAGACATTGAATGTCACTGATTAGGGAAAAGAAGTTAACTTAGAACCAGTCCAAGTAGTCAAAATGGAATTGACGACAATTTTAGAAACAGCGATAAAAGATCCGAAATAGATAAAGAACTGCTTTCCAGTCCAGACAGAGAATAAATAATTACAAGTCCAGAAACAGAGAAAGAAATGTACGAATAGAAAAGAAAGAGGAATAAATAACATTCTTAAAGAAATGAGAGACATTAGATTCCATAGATTAGAAAAAACACTCGAGAGTGTGCATATGTTTTCTGTGACACAAATAAATCGAGAATGATGAACAATTGCTTCTTTATATGCAGCTGATGCCATTTTGATTTGTGCCAAATTGATGTAAGGAATCATTTTTGCTTTGTGTGTCTTCGTGTTTCAATTTTTGAAATATAATGAATGTATACAATGGTTCATGTCGTTTATATTAATCCTAGAATTCTCATCTCCATGGTTATTACTGCAACCTCATCTGTCTTCAAAATGATTCACTAAAATTAAATTGTCAAAGTTGGCAGGCATTGTATCATTGCCATTCCATAAACATGTTTGTTGGACTATTTTTGAAAAACCAAATATGTCAAACGTTTGATCGAATACAATGTTTTGATCGACCACCACAACGCATGGTGTAGTGTTACGATTAATGAAGAGTGGCAATCAGCTCTCATAATAGTCCAAGAAAGTCAAATCAAGGAGAATTCCCATTTCCTTTGTAAAAGACATTCCTAGCTAAGGCGATGGGATAGTAACTGATTTCATTCCAACACATTTTGGAAAATTTGGCCAAGACTAAGAGCTGTACTAATATTCCTATACTACGACTGAACTTAGTGGTTACTTCAAAATTGTCCGGAAAAATTAAACTAAAGGTGGAGATGAAAAGTAATACTTATAAACTAACACTGAATTGAGGAAACATCTTTGTTTTAAAAAAAATCTCCCAAAACGAAAAACTGTAAATATAAATTTTACAAATTATCAAAGAAAATTTAAAGGTGAAAAATTTAAAAATTGGTATTTTTTTTACAAACTAAAGATAAACAGATTATATTGAATTTAACAAAGACTAAAAAATGTCCTGACAAATTAAAAAGGTGGTAATTTATTTTATACATTGTAAACAAATAGTTTTCAATTTTATTTTACTTTGTTTTGTTTTTTTAGCAAATTGTGACAGATGCAAAAGTAAACCTTTTGGAGTTGTTATTGGTGACCAAGACTCAAATTTACTAGCCAGCGAAATGTGTAAGTAACCAACACCAAGTCATTTGATATTCAACACCCTCCATTACCAGCTAATATCAGACATTTACTATCCAGTACGTCATATCTTTTATAAAGAATGTTTTTTATGAATGTGTGTTTGAGCGTCTTATCTATTTTATAAAAAGGAAAAAGATCAAGACACTTACGTATTTTGGATTAGAAGCACAATGAAATGGCATAACACATGATAAAATCCACGTTTATATTGTCTTTATCTGTTTTTTCTTCTGCTTCTCGTGTCTTCTTGAATTTCTTTACTGGCATGGGTTTTCTTTCTTCTCTTTTTTGTGCTTCTGAAAGGCTCTTCTGGTAGTTCTCTTTTCTCTTGGAAAACTCTGAAAAATGCTGCTTTTCCTTGGCATTGATAACAGGTGTATTTACTTTTGTTTCTCATTTCTCCTGTCACTAGTTCTCTGCCGACATGGACATTAATGAGCCAAATGTCCTTCTTTTGACAGACATATATATTTGCTTTATTCTCTAGTGTAGTAGTTAGCATTATTGTTGACATTGTATTTTTAAGTGCCTTCTGTATGTCTCAGATGAGAAATGAAATCTGTATTGATTCTCCCATCTTCACAGATTGAGAACTGAATGAGCATGTTCTGTTAGAGTTAGGGGTGCCCCAAACATAGGAAGAGATATGTAAGGTAGCCTGTGTTACCCAACACTCTTCAAAACGTGTTGACAGAAGTTCATGTTAACGGTCTTGAAAATAACATTTGAAAAATATATCTAACTCGATCAACCTGGAGAGAGAGAGAGAGAGAGAGAGAGAGAGAGAGAGAGAGAGAGAGAGAGAGAGAGAGAGAGAGAGAGAGAGAGAGAGAGAGAGAGAGAGAGAGAGAGAGAGAGAGAGAGAGAGAGAGACATTAATTTCACAACCAAGCTACCTGAAAAAGGAATTCCATGAAATTGAGAACCACAACTTGCACTTGTACTGTTGAAATTAAACAGTTTAAGTGCCACTGGTTGCTTTCTTTTGCATGTTGCATTTACTTTTAAATTGAATCTCTATACCGAATGGCCGAGTGGTCTAAAGCGCTGATAGTTGCGGATCACTGCCATCTCACCTGTGTCTGCGTGAGTTCGAGTCCAGACTCGGTTAAGGTGGATAAGTGAGAAATCCCGTCAGTAGCTTTTCGTGGGTCGGTGGTTCTTCCCAGGGTTTTCCAGGGTTCTTCCTCCACCAATAATACTGTAGTTGTATAGCATATCTTGTGCTAAAAATGGCGTTAAACCCTACAATACGTTCGTCTCAAAACTATCCGTTCACAGGAATGTACTTGCCATCTAAGCACCGCTTCTAGCAACCAATATTCAGTTGTCTTTAAACCGTTACAGAGAGAGAGAGAGAGAGAGAGAGAGAGAGAGAGAGAGAGAGAGAGAGAGAGAGAGAGAGAGAGAGAGAGAGAGAGAGAGAGAGAGAGAGAGAGAGAGAGAGAGAGAGGGGTAATTGCTCGGTAATGTCATTAGTTTCCATTTAATAACCCAACTCCTATTTCATATGAATTCAATTTTGCAGGCGTAGAGAGGGGTAATTGCTCGGTAATGTCATTAGTTTCCATTTAATAACCCAACTCCTATTTCATATGAATTCAATTTTGCAGGCGTCAGATTCTTCAACATCTCGAAATTTCAGCTGATGGAAACATTGCTAGAACGTACTTCGGCTATAATGGAACTATTTTGAATGATCAATCGAATGATATTATTATTATTATATGGGCAGCCGTTATTGCATATGTTAAATTTAATAAAAGGTCTCTTATTGTTTTAGAGTGCTCTCCATACAAACAAAAGAGCTTTCCATACATATTGGAGAACTCTTCATACAAATAAAAGAGCTCTCCATACATATTGGAGAACTCTTCATACAAATAAAAGATCTCTCCATACATATTGGAGAACTCTTCATACAAAACGTACAAATTAGAGGGCTCTGCGTATAAATTGGAGAGCTCTTTATATCAATTGCAGGTCTCTGTGTATCAGAGACCTCTCTAACTGAATGATTGTCCTCAATTAATAATCGATGATATCTATATTTGAATTATAGACCTCTCTAATTCATTTGGGGACTACTAAATATCAACAAGAAAAGATTTTAATTCATTTGTAGAGCTCTGTAATAGTTTGACAAGCCTCAAAATGAATTTTTGTCTCTTTTGTACGCAGCCAAAATTGGTTCAAAATGACCAGCAATTAATTTAAGGAACATCATACTTGCTAGGTTTAGCTTGCCTTTCACTGCTCGACTTAGTACACCGCAAAATCCATTTCCTAGGTTGGAGAACTGTACCGACACAATTCCCTATATCTGGCCAGATTTTCATATTTCTGTTGTATATAGAATTTTCTCCAGCCAATGATGACTAACGCACTTTAATGTCATTTCAGAGCTATCTGACATGTTCGTGTAGTTGTTCTATCAAACTCGTACGTTCATAAACAAGCAATTATAGGCTTGAAAGCATCGATTTAATTTTCGATTTGGTAGAAGCGACAACCGTCTTAAAAGCGTTGTGCACAACATGCATCTGACAAGACTCTGTATTCAAGACTGATGTATTGTCCTCATCTGTGACCGTGCTATATATGTCAAATCGAAACTTTCATGTTACACTTTGTCCATCCATATTTCTTTAGACTTGTTTCTATATATTCAACATACATTATCGTTGTTTGCTTGTAAAATTACTCACTATTTCATCTGCAGTTGAATGCTCATGAAACTGGAATAAAAAATAACTTTTTGACATTATTGCAACTGATTCTGATTCTAACATCTCTTTTGAAATGGGTACATGTAGAACCTCACCAAAGGTTTACTTTCAATGTATCTCTAATGCTAATGCCATCGAATCTCGGTTAAAAAGAATTCACAACTTAATTACACAAACGAATTATTAGACCTCAATCCTTGTCCTAACAATATTACTTTGATGATTGTCGATTCATTTACATACATTGCCAGACGTAGAAAAATCAATTCTCAACATACATGATACAAATCATTTAAGAATTATTTAAGATTCACATTTTTAAGAGTATTGTATTGTATGCTAACAATACACGAATCATGTAACATTCGAAACAAATTGCATGCAACAATTAACTTCTGAGCTCAAGAAAAATTGAAGCATGCATTTACAACGAAGAAATTCAACAAAGAATAACAGACTTATATCAATGAAAATATTATCCGGCAACTGAGACGATACCTTTCTGCTTTCCCTTGCCCTCGCTAACTTATCATCATAAAATTCCTCTATATCTATCCTGGTTTGGGATCTCAGATTTTCTTACACCCTCCGTATGTTATCTCTACAAATTATTGCACCATTGCACTGTCAATGGAAAGAGAGAAGCTCGAGTGTATGTAGACAAATACGGCATTGTTTGTGTTGGATGCAGTGTTAGGACATGAAATCAATTATCAATTAGGCCCTATTCATTATATTTAATCAGAAAAAGTGCTTCCATAACAATACATGAGATATTGTAATAACCAGTATAAAGACCGAGAGGTCTCTGAAGGTAGTGTGACGCATAAATAGGCCAGAGGGAACACGAGATTGTTCAAGTGGACCCCAACCGACAAGATGTGTTCATTCTGGAGAGTGAACAGCAACCAGCATCCTCTCGGCATCCATAACTGACATCGGGCGATTCACAGTGCAGTTTTGTCTATTATCTCTGTGCTGACCATCGAGGAGATAAGTCTGATAAGAATCTAATAAAATAGTTCCACACACTTGACCTTGTTACTTTGTTTATTGTGGTGACTTGGTTCAAGTCAGTCTAACATGTCTTCACTGTAATTTGAACTAAGTTAAATTCAACGTAAATATGAGTTGACGTGTTTTTATAAAAAGTAAAATTGCTCCTGCTCACTGGCGCAATTCTATTGACATAGTTTTCAATTTCTGGAGTTAGTGTTTATTTACGTTTAATCAAGCTGTTTATTTCCGACGTTAGGTTGCAGGTAATTCTGAATCTCATAATGTCTAGACTAAAGTGAGCGGTTTTAAAAACACGGAATGTTTTCCAAATAAATAATAAAATAAACTATTAGAACAATCATAAACGCTCAGTTTATCCCACAAAAAATAAATAAGTAAAAAAAGAAGCACTGTTGATCATAATAAGCCAAATATTAGAGAAGCACACTGGCTTTTTACCAGGTCATCATGTGTCGTCTGCCTTGTTCCTTAGCCATCATTCCTTGGGATGATTTTACCAAGAATGGGTTAAAAGCGCTGAACATTGCAAACAACATAAACTTCCGATGTTGTTCACTTTCATGTAGAAATTTTTGGGCTGAAGAAGTTAATAAGTACATAAATTATGTGCCACCGAAACTAAAGATTTGACAGCGGAAATTCTCCAATCGGCATGGGCAATTGTACAAAACATTATAATAACATACATTTAATATTAGATTGACCTTGGTCAGACATCCCAACAAAACAAAGTAAAAGTGAGAAGTGCAAGGAAGTATTTTATAAGACTTCAAACATTCATACATAACCGCTGAAATGGTCAGCGTAGGGATACTATATAAACTTGGAAATTTGTGTATGTGTATTTGTTTAAGCATTACGCGATAAAGCTCTGTCGGCGACAACAAAAGAGGTAGAACTTAGATGAAGGTTTTGCATTTTAAAGAAAATGTACGTGAATTGTACACCTTTATTATGAATAAAAAGACTGGAAATCAAAGTTGTGCAGCCCAAATTTAAATTATGCCAAATATCAGCTGTGGTTGTTGGCTGATACTAGTACAGCACACATTTAAATCATACTAAGTCTCATATGAGGTTTGTAGGCTAATTCTCTTACAGCCAAAATATACTGACAGCCAAATTGTTTTGCAACTTTGATAAGATGGACCCATACGTATATTCGTTTCAAATCCAGGTTGCTTACAATCGTATAGTTAGTTATTCTTATGCTTTAGTGTTTCTTTAATTTCTAAATTATTTTATTCATAAGTGTGTGATTATTCAGTATTAAAATTTATTTTATTTATCACTTTATTGTTGTATAAATATATGTTTGCAATATTATTATGGACATTTTTGTTACTTTGAGACACTCATCTGGGTTTGCTACTTCTCCCGGTGATCCCTGAACAGGTTTATGAGAAAAGAGCAATAATTCATGACATTTTATCGCTCAGTCATACACAGACTTTAAACACTGAAAAAGCAACTAAATAATCTCTATTTATTAAATGATAATTCAAGTTAATCGAGATAGCAGGTTTTGCTTAGCGTGTCTGTACCGAAAGTGACAGTCATCAGTGTCAAGAAAAGGTCGCGGTCTTAGTCCGTCCTGGACCCGATTTTCTTACAATGCACTTTTCTTACTGGTTTTTTTTTTGTTGTTGATTTTTTTTAGGGATTGTTGTTGTTGTTGCTCTAAATAAAATATTGAAATAAGTAAAATTCATTGTTTAAGCTAGAAGGGCCATTAATACCCTATTATAATCCTTTAAAGTCAGTTTCGGTAGCAGGGGACTGTTTCGCATATTGGCCACTGGCTAATTTCTTAACTTAAGAGCATGGTGTGACTTTCTGAGCTATTATTGCGTAATAAATAAAGATATGGATGTATTTGTGAATTTGGTCTTTCCAACTTGTGTCGTTCTTGAAAATGATGCGAGGCACGAAACTGAACGGATTATAGCCAGTGAGATACCAATAGTCGGCTAGGAAGCAGAGCTAGCTACATATAGCAGTAGACACGTTGGGTCAATGCAAGTAGAATATCTCTAAAGCTGATTGGATTGCAACTATTTTGAAAAGCATCAAACTATTATAATGTTTCTCAAAATTATCACCCATGGAAAGGGCTTATATTTGCACTGTGGGTATCATGTGATCTCAAAAATGGGCCTTCAGACATGAAAAATGCACGTACTAATTCGGGGTGGTTGGGTAGGTGTATCAACCATTTTATTCTATGAATTTTCACTTGCTTCTCAGATCAAAGGAATGATATTCTTATGTTTTGTTTTATTAGCCCTGTCCAAAATTATGGAAGTGTCTGACCTTACTCAAGTATTTATTTTTTTTAATGAATTTTTGTATTAGGCAGGTGCATGTAACATTAAATTTGTACATTAAAACTGTCCCTTGCACCCTTCACTGAACACTAGAAATGGCGTGTAAATATTAGAGGTGTTACGTTAATGTGGAAGAAGAGTTTGTTATTTTCCAACAATTTTGATGATTGTCGAAAAAAACAGAGAGAGAGAGAGAGAGAGAGAGAGAGAGAGAGAGAGAGAGAGAGAGAGAGAGAGAGAGAGAGAGAGAGAGAGAGAGAGAGAGAGAGAGAGAGAGAGGGGTCCTAACTTTCTTATTGAGATATTTAATTCAATTTCAGAGGTCTCGAATTACATTAGTGATCTGCACACCAGAAAAAATACCACCGGCAATAATTGTATTAGAGAGGTCGCTAATTGATATATATTATAGATGTGTCTCGTTGTCATGTCAGGCTCTCTAATTCAATTGTTGGACTCTATCTTGAGTTGAATATGTGTTAAAATAGTCACCAATATTGCTACGCCCTTAAATGAGACATGCTCATTAAATACGGTGTTGAATAGACCAGAGATGTTACAATGTTCACACGTGCGAATAGTTGGACTGCGTCCTCCTTCAGCCCACATTTTACTCAGCCCTGATAAAGTTAGTGGGATATCGTTTGGGAGCGGATATAATTGAAGGAATATGATTTTTTGAAGATGTGAGTGATTATAGCATAGGTTTTGAGACTTAAACTTTGAATTAATTAATCCACGTAGTATTACGACCATGTAGTTGAAGTGTGTGTGTGTGTTTTAATGAATGAATTCTGTATAAATCTTTTTCATTTTTATTTATTTTTTATATTATTAAATGTAGTTATTGTTATTGTTGTTGTTGTTATTATTATTATTATTATTATTATTATTATTATTATTATTATTATTATTATTTATTATTATGTTAGCATGGGTCTAATGCTTTGTTAGAATCATCGTGTTTACTTAAATCGTAAATGTGACTCATGCAAGCACGAGCTGTGTATGATAGTAATATCATCCAAGTAAACATGTAGGAGTAGATATGCAAATGTGTGGCTGATAATTGGTCAGGATTTCCTAATGTCCAGATACATTGCGAAATTACAAGCGTCCTCTGTGCGCGCGAACATGAAACAACATATTAGCTTCGTTTGGTTATCTGTAAGAGAGGCAGAGTCAGAGTCAAAGCCGATTTCACCATTTTAGAGAGTCACATAGCTTCTATTACTTTAAAAAAGTTTGGGTTTTTTTGCTAGAAAAAGTTGATTATTCATGTGTCTACGTAGAACGACGTGTTTTGTTAGTGGAGCTAATTGTACTTCGTCTACTTCCTAAATAATTATTCTCTCTAGGGAACAACACTACTGGTTTGGACAGACATTTTCTGAAATTATATATATATATATATATATATATATATATATATATATATATATATATATATATATATATATATATATATATATATATATATATATATATATATATATATATATATAGAGAGAGAGAGAGAGAGAGAGAGAGAGAGAGAGAGATTCTTACAGTAGGAAATTTCTGAATTATATAAATTGTGCTTCACAATGTAAATTCTGAGATTTTAGTGTTAGCCTTCGTCTGACGTCAACATCCGCCATCTTGAACCGAAACTGATCTTCAGACTTAATTTAGAACTGTTCACATGATTTGTGTATTTTCACATCTTAAACCTTTGGATCGCTTTATTTAATCGTAAGTCTTGTTTCATATATCTACCATTTCTCCATGTTTTCTAGGAAAATTATTTTTGTTAAAATTTGCAAAGCTTGTTGTCTTTATTCTCTCTTTGTGTTACTTTATAGCAGCCGATACGTAACAGTAGAAGAAGAAAAATTTCCTTCTGTAAGAATCTCTCTCTCTCTCTCTCTCTCTCTCTCTCTCTCTCTCTCTCTCTCTCGATCGATCGATCGATCGATCGAACGCGTTGTCAATACGGGGAAAGCTGATTGTAAACCGCTCTCATCTTTGATGCACCCAATCACCTAATTGCTACCTAAGTGCACTTCTTAAATCCCTAAATAGATGACCCACTCCAGAACGTAAGTACTTTAAACAAACATGGAAGAGTCACTGGATCTTTGAACACCAACTAAAATAAACATGGAAAGACCTCAAAGCTACATTTACACGATCTGAAGAGGATTGTGTTTGCTTGTGGTTTAGAAAGGGACAAGTACATTTGAAACATAGCCCAGTTTCTTAACTGCATTTAAAGTGTCAAGGTTTCCACTTTATAGATAACAACAGGTTTTGCAGATTTGACGATTAACTTACTGTCGCTGAGAGTCCGAAACTTCGCTGCCAGTTCAGAGTTTTAATTTCATTCAAAGATTTCTGGCAGATAGGTTCGAAACAAGAAAAGCAAAGGAGTTTTACTTTACGTCTTCATTCAAGCAATTGTTGCTTCTAAAGGTATTTGCAATCACTAAACTTTGATTGCATTTTTTTCAATCGTATTTAATGCATGATGAGACCAACTGTAAAGTTGCATAATTCCACAGCCCTCAATCGCTAACTTTCCTTGGTTAGTATATTATTTGCGCCAAAAAGTCGTAAAGTTGGTGATAAATACATCACCTTGAGAAAAATGTACAGTTTGATTAACTGCATTATAATCAGTTTAGACTGTATTTGTATACGGAAGATTTTGCCGAATGCGTTGGAGGAAAATATAAGAAGGAATTCTTTTCTTACATTGATGCAAGGCACGACTCAATGTAACAAGGTAGGCACTCGACTTTTATCAAAATATTCTGATAATGCCACAATTAAAAACTTCTCAACCACAAAATACAATCTGATTCTTTTTCCCTGGCTTTATGTTTGGATTTAATCTTTGATCATTGATATAAGGTAGCATTGGGTGCTAATGTCTAAATATGATTTACAATGGTCTACATGATATTGAAGTCAATAGAGCCTTTTGACACCTATAAATTCGGTTAGAGCTTGATCCATGAGTAACAAGGTGTAATTACTGCAGAAACACTATATGATTCTATTATGTCAACCTCACACTCAGCATTATCTCGAAAGTATCTTTAGTATTTGTGAACACTTATGACTTAGTCTGTAACCCAGCTATTAATTATACAATCACAATTTGCAACATAGCTGTTAGATATACTATCACAATTTGTATTATAAATAGCTATGTTGCAGTTTACAAAACCTTAGTTTAAATGCATCCTAATTTTTGGTACTGGTATCGAAACGAACTCCATAAAAAAAAGTTGTACCTTAATTTATTGCTACTCATATAATGTTCAGGCTGATCAGTCTCTCTTGAGAGTCTCGTTCATCAAAACCTCTCGCGTGACTCGGTGGGATATCCACACACGGCTTACGTTAAAATATACCAATAATACCACTAATAAAGTACATATTATATATAGGATGATATCAAAACCCACATATGGGTTTTTCAGTTAGCACAATTTTTTATCAAGTATGAATCTGAGATTCTTGTGGCATTGCAGAAGATCACATGCGTCAGTTTGGGGCATATCTTTTTCGGTCTAAACGTTAGTTCTAAGGGATACATCCGGTATATGCTTGTATGACAAATTCTGGAGACCTCCAATCAGCATATCCAGCTTTACTTAACTGAATGGGCCTAATGTCCGGGCGATTTTGATAGTGAGCAAATCAGTCCCAAAGGAACGTCTTGAAATCGTCCTAGTATTATTTGCTTTTTTATTGCGGCTTGGCTGGAAGTGGGATGGGGGTGTCAATAAATGTCAAGAACATGAAAGAAAGGGAATGTATTCTATATCTTTATTAATATTGATTAATATTCGAATCCTATTCCAATTTGCTCATCGAATATTTGATTAGGGCACTTTCGTATTCGATTCAGCCCTAATATAGACGCAATGGCAGCCGCTGCCCTACTACGAAGTATTTTCTCAATTATTGGCGGATGATTCCAAGTTTGTTCTAATTCAGAGAGACTTAGTTTCTATTAGAAAAACCTAACGGCTTTCTGCAAATAGAATAACATATCGGAGGTGATTGTCCGAATTACTTTACACTCTATAGTCTCCGTGCTTTTCTTCCATTTTTTAATGCATGGACACTGGTTACTTATTTTCTCTATATAGTCTCTACATTTTTTGGTCAGTGCTGTACTTTCCAAAGACGAGTTAAGGGTAACATACTGGCAAGACTCATGTCGCAATTAGTTTTCCGTATATTGTCCCTGCGAAAGTTTGTCAGTACTAAACTTTTCAGTGCGTCTGTATCCAATAAATTATATGTATATCGAAATATCGTAAAGGGTCTACTCGCGATGGAGTTCTTGTCATAGGTTAACACGAATTTTGGAGGGCACAAAACACCATTATTGTTAAGCTGACTACCTGTTTCGTCAAATTTATCCCACAACAACATCCATTCCTACGGTTAAATTCCTATGCACGTCACAAAGTCAAGATGGGCTCCAAATTCGAGGTATGTCGAAACACTTTCATATTTTTGTCACATTTGCCTTGCAAGTTGCCTAAAACTAAAACTTATCTATAAAACGCAGATAACCAGGTGAAAACTATATAACGCTATATTTTTTTTAGAATGCAAGTCATCATTTTATAACATTATCAAAAATACTTTACGATCAAATGCGAATTACATATGTGCAAATTAATTAGAACCACCAGAAAATATCCATGTTTTGTAGAGATTTCGTAGTAAATTGTGTTGAAGACCGCGTGGCACGTACCTATCAAGATTTGAGTTGGCTGGACAACTTGAGATAATTAATCTGTTCTGTTTATGGCATGCATTGAGTTTTTTTAGGACCTGTTTGTTAACATTTAGAACAGACAGGGGGCTCGATGTGAGGTCGTATCGGTAAAGTGTCCAAAGTGACATTCGCCGGAGAGGGTATTTTAAGCTGTGGTTCATTTGAAACAGGTGCATACTAGGACACAAATGAAGGACACAGAAAAGGGGAAAGGACACAGAAAAGGGGAAAGACCCGACTTCCTAAGGACCTACAATGAAATTTTCCAGAACAATTATTTTAATAAAAGTAGACTAGATAGAATTTTATGACTTCTATGTGACTAGTACGATTTCAGACGGGTAAAGTAGTAATCCTAATTGGCTAAGCTAAATGATAGCGCGTGGTCACAGATGGAATTCAAAGGTTTTTTTTTTAAAAGCTCGTATAATTAAGCAGTCTAAGTTCTATAAGAAGTCAAGGCGTTGACTTAGGGAAATAAGAGATTTCTCGTTAGATTGTGTTGGAAAGTGAAGGACACAGAAAAGGGGAAAGACCCGACTTCCTAAGGACCTACTGTTCTTGGATTAAGCCCCATGTTAGTTTCATTTGCACGCAATGCGTATTCATTGATTTAAGTCTGAAATTATTGTTGAATTTATTCATTTTAAATGTATAATTCAGTTTTTCCTTTAGTTCAAAAATAATAAGCGCATGTCTTATGATTCGTGTTGTAAGAATGTCTTTTAATATTTCATTGTATGAATAAATTCTGGTTTAGAGTGTAGAGTTTGTAGTAAGATGTCATGCATTTCGTCTGATACAATTTGTGCGAATACGTAAATTATTAATCTTACATAATATTATACATACATGGTGAGAATTGATTTTTCTTTTTATGGAAATCTGTCAGTGAATCGGTAATTAGCAATTAACCTGGTTAGGACAAGAAGCGAAGTCCATTATTTCGTGTGTAATTAAGTTGTGAATTCTCTTCAACCGAAAATCAAGCTAACATGTGGCTAGTTCAACTGGTATTTTATAGCCTAGAGTGACAATAATAGCGTCAGAGAAGGCTCATTATGCCATGGTACTCAATTTAGAGTGTAGTAGCCATTATCAGGAAATAAAATGATAATAATAGCTTATTATGTATTAAGTGCGAGTTACTATTGCTAGTAGAGAGAGAGAGAGAGAGAGAGAGAGAGAGAGAGAGAGAGAGAGAGAGAGAGAGAGAGAGAGAGAGAGAGAGAGAGGAGAGGAGAGGAGAGGAGAGTAGTGTAGAGGAGAGTTGAGGAGAAGAGAAGAGAGGAGAGGAGGGGAGAGGAGAGGAGAGGAGAGGAGAGGAGAGGAGAGGAGAGGAAAGGAGAGGAGAGGAGGGGAGAGGAGAGCAGGGGAGAGGAGCTAGGGGGAGAGGAGAGGAGGGGAGAGGAGAGGGAGATCAGCATCAGAACGGCTCAGTGAAATTCGCATAATTTTGTAACTTTTTTAACTCCATTTCAGAGAGAAAGCGAATTATTCACGTTTAACTTTTTGTTCATTAATTTTCTTGTTTATGCAGTTGATTAAATTGTTGTTTTTTAAATACGGGAACTTATCAATCCACCCACACACACCTCCCCGCCACAAGTAATACAATAACAAGTTGACAAATATGAAGAAGTCCAATAGTTTTGCAAATATAAAGTCTCAGACGCGCTTGAAAAAAAAACCCCACCAAAAACAACCCTCTGAGCTACTAATAAACACTTTTATTGATGATTTGCGCTCTCCTACAATCGACAATATTATCACGACAAGAAAAATGTCAGCGTTGGAACATCGGGATCACTCTAATGACTGCAAATGCAATGATAAACATGTCAGAAGTAAACGTTTCAAAAACAAGCAACAACTCCAGAATAAAATCATAAAACGTAAGTGTTGATTGCGTTTTGATGACATAGACACGATATTGCAAAAGAAGACAAGCAGCCGCAGCCAGAGTAACCGCAGCAATATCCCGAGATGGTACATGAGCCGATGAGGCATAACATCTAACTTAGAATGTAAAGACGACAATCCCTAGTACACCGAAGGTCTGCCGCTGCTGTTGCATACGTTGTAACGTTCACAACTGAAGACAAAATAGTTTATGATAAAATACCCGATGACTAATTTGATAACGCATCAGACAGAGAAGATCATACGGCTAAACGTATTAACAACTGTTTTCATATTATGCCACTGGCATAAACTACATTCAAATGGAAAAGCTAAAATATGCCGTACTGTTAGAAGTGCTAGAAAACAAAATTACGATGCTTATGATCTTTTGGTAGCAATGAACTTTGCCTGATACCAGTTCTGTATAAATTTTTACCAAGGTGTCGGCTTTATGCGTGCGGCTATCAATCGTATTGAGTCAATGTTATATACATGGTTACACAATATTTTGTTTCAATGCTGATTCAAGCTGCAAAATTGTTATGCCACTGTCCGAGTTTATATGTAGTCTAAAATATTTTCCACAGCAAGACTACGGCCAGCTATTGCTTTGGTCACTTGCCACGTCAGAACTATATTCAGGTTGACTTACATTGCAATCAATAATGTAAACATGTTCTATGTGTATGTCTTTTCTCTTGCAGAAACGCATGCCTGTCAGAGAAGATTCACCCAACTCCACAAAGATAGTAATCACCAAAATATCCTTCAGTAAGGATGACCACTGGATCTTTCGCATATCTGCAGTAATTTATGCTGTGATAGTTTAATTGTATTTTTGGCAAAGCACAGATAGTTCTAAAGAGCTCTTACGAAAAATTATGTGAAAAAGCACACCGTATAATGAGAATACACAGATATCCAGCCCTGACAATATTAACGGAAGATAATATTCTGGCAACGTATCCACGTCGCTGAAAAAAGATAGAGGTGTGTGTGTGTATTTGTGTGTGTGTGTGTGAGAGATTTGGATTTTTAACGTAGCTTCAACGATTTTTCAGTCTTACCGCTACGATGTCTGCAATCTGACAGTTTATAGTAATGTCTAACACTAAGGCATCATGCCGCAGGCATGTAACATCAAGTCCTACCCAGTCACATTATCCTGACACCAGACCGAACAGTCCTAACACTAACCTATTTATGCTGAGCGTCTACAGAGGCAGCGTTTAGTACCATTTTTATAAATGTTTGACATGACTCGACCTGGGTTCGAACCTGTGACCTCCCGCATCTGAAGCTGACATTCTAACCACTAAGACACTGGAGCGGTCGCTGATAAAAGAATTGTTTTACTTCCACCCAAAAAATCTTATTGTTGTCAAATATTCAGCGTTTGGACTGTACCTAAAATCGTATATGCCTTGAATACACATATCGCTGCCGATCACCTTTTCGTTCGTGGTAATTTGTTGTCATTTCTGAGTACTAGCTCAAACAGCGTTCCCCGCAAACATGGCGGAATTATTGCAATAATTTTTATTCCGTGCTTTCTTTTGACAACGTCTTAGCTGTTACAAACGAGTAAGCGTCAAGAACAGTACCTTCTCAGATCCATCCGTCAATTGTGGTTGGCATAATTTAATGCAATTCTATTGATTTTTGCCTTGTCGAATGTTCTGTCACATCTGATTCCAAGAAGCTTTATTATTCATTATTAACAAATATGTAGAACACAGCTAGAGGTTTTCTGTAACAGCACACAGACACAGACACACACATACACACACACACATATATATATATATATATATATATATATATATATATATATATATATATATATATATATATATATATATATATATATATATATATATATACATATATATATATATATATATATATGCCCTTTGAACGCCTTTGAACCGAGTTAAGATTTACCACAGACAGCTGTGTATTGACCCAGTGAATGAATGAACTCACATCCACGAGTGTGTCCGCTACGAAATGTAGTTATATGCCTTTTGTGTCTATTCATAATCACCTTTGTATATTAATAAGTTAAATGTTTTGATTTTTGTTAGTTTCTATTTTTCTTTACATTTATTAAATCAATAAAATGTACACTTATGATTTAAGCATGATAAATGTTTAGTTAGCTATATCATTCACGTGAACGATTAGCCATTCACGTACGGACGCAATGAAATTAATGTGAAATAAAAGTTAAGCAAAATGACGAACTAACAACAAGTAAATGAAATATTTTAATATATATGTACAGTTACGGTAAGTCATTTTTGCTTTAATAAATGTACCACTGACCATAAAACTAATACTCTCTGTCTGTCTCTCTCTCTCTGTCTCTCTGTCTCTGTCTCTGTCTCTCTCTCTCATCGTATCAAGAAACGAGTTAAAATCTATGAAATGACAAGAATGACGAGCCTAGAGGATTTTCTTTTGTGTCATCCCATTTACGTATTATCGTAAAAAGTCAAAACGACCAAAGTATATGAGAGAGAGAGAGAGAGAGAGAGAGAGAGAGAGAGAGAGAGAGAGAGAGAGAGAGAGAGAGAGAGAGAGAGAGAGAGAGAGAGAGAGAGAGAGAGAGAGAGAGAGAGAGACTTTTGGACATGTTCATATTTAATTATTAACAATCAATTTGAAGAACATTATAATACGTTTAAGAAACAACAATATCGAAACATGAAATACATAGCAGTGTGTGTACCACGTAACTGAAATATTTACAATATAATGTCGACATGGTTTGCAACTTTGTATCATTGATAAATCCCAAGGAAAGTGCACACATATCATTACGACGATCTTGTAGGTTACTTGGTGTAATTTATATTTTACGGTTTTAATCCAAGGTCGCAAGAATAGTTTATATATGCGTATTATTGTGTCATGGACGGGTCACATTTTGATATACCAGTATTATTGGTATATCAAATTGTTCTATACCAACATGAAAATAACACTGAACATTGACGTCATTTTTATTTAAACATCGAAGACAAAAATTATTGCTTTCTAAATAGTAATAGATGGAAGTGAAATTATTGAGCGCAAGGGATATGAATTCCTTAGTGGTGGACCGGGTAAGAGTGGGAATTTTGGAAATTGTATGCCTTGCGTTTGTGCTCTCAACTTTACCTACTATTTTCTAAATTAATTAGTCTCGTCCTTTCCAGACTGTATCTACATATAGCTTATACCAATTACCAGGCATAACATCAACAATAGGTCGACATAATGTGATTGACGTCAGATTTGACGTAAGGCTAATGTGTAACTCTTTTGAACTTATAACTTTCTTCCTGGTTGTTAAACACTTAATTTTTGTTTACCTTGAACTAGTGAAGAACTGACATGTTTCGCCTTCACGCGTAATTTAAAAGTTGATGGTACAGTTCAACGCGTATACTTCTGCGCAGTGATTTGGTTTTCATTGTCGAGAGAAGAATTTATATAAACAACAGGAATATATCAAAATATTTACAACGAAATGTATATATTTGGATTTACTCCATCATTTCACACATAAGCATTAATGTATATTTCAGTTATATCATAGGTGGCGATCACCCTTTATTATGTACTTTTGAGAGAGTGATATTTGTAAGATGAAGTTGTTTGCATTTAAAACATGCACAGTGGAGAGAATGCATGCATACCTCTGTGCTTTTTCATGTAATGTGGCTGACATTTCTTTGGATATTGTACTTTTGGAAATTGTAAATGATCTTTGCACACAGCTAACTAAAATGACTGCTCCCTTGTGCTTTAAAAATCAAACTGAATTTGTCTAAAGTACATTATCCTTTGCAGCTATTAAAATAGAGAAAATGAATTTAGCCAGACCAGACAATACCACCTTCTGAAAGTGAAATGAATCAATTACCAAAAAGCACTTATTTTGAAATGTGCACATCTGGAGTAGGGCGAACTCTATACTCTCTAATCCATATTACACCCATCAATCATACACCATAAATAAAGGGAATTAAAGGTTCTTTGAACAATACCTAAGATATACAAAGTCTTTTTTAAATAGCCAGTATAACTAGTGAGGAAACGCGGAGAATTTCTTTTTTTTAAAATTGTAACCCTATGTTAAACGCGAAACTGTAGTGGGCGACCACAGCTGTGCTTTTATGGGACCCGAGTTTTATTGCGAAAGCCGATTAACCTGTAAACCAATCAGCGACATTACCCGAACGTTCAGTAAGCCTAAATAGACTTTCGTGTGACTTTTACGGTAGAGCCCCCATTTGGTGAAAAAGTCAATGGACTTTTTCAATTTTTTTTTTAGATGACATAAAGGCAATATTTCATATGTTGTACGTTTTGCACAAAACTTATAGTATGCACTGTATGTAACCACAATGAAGATATTCCACAGACCCTATAATATTGTAATAAAATTAAGGAGATTCGCATTTAGTTTAAGTAATGTGTACGTTTGTGTGATTACATTTTTGATTATTGGAATTCGGTGCAATGGGAAATATTCCTTAGAACGAAATAATTAGTCCATTTTTAGTAGCAAACGTCACGGAGAGAAAGTTTTAGTGAGTTTCTAAGATGCCATGGTCAATGAGTAACGAACTCAGACCCAATCCGCATGACTTTCCCTGTCGTGATGTAGCACTTTATAAAACCTAGTGGTGTACATGGGTGTTTTGACTGCATCGGCAGTATTTACGGTAGGAAACCGGTAAATTACACAATGAAATAAACGAGAAAGGACTCGGCAGATACCGTTTTTGTCGCCATAGTGGCAAATGTGATATAGGTTTACTGGTATGATGTGTCTTAAAACGGTAGTTCGACTTGCCTCAGGTGGTGCAGTTAAAATAGTCCCCCGTGTTAGGGATAGTTGTACAGTTTCTACGATGTGAACTACTAGCGGAACGGAAAGTAAATGTAGAGAAACTATGCGGATGTGCGGTTGAGGGTTATATCTATATGGCAAGTTGTAAATAATGTGGTCTTACATTGATTATTGTAAAATTTATGTATAGAATGGACACATCAGGCTTTCCAACTTACAAATGAAGTTGTATAGAAGTCTTTGGAAATATGGGGTAAATTTATGACTTCTAGCGGGATTTTAACCAGGGTTTTGACACCGCTCGGTCAAGCAAAATACCCCTGGCTTGTAACAATAGGCACTGCATCTAACCACAATACAGGTATTCCACAGACCCTATAATATTTACTGTGTATAACTGTTATAAAGGTATAGGCTTCTAGACAATGTCTTCGGATCTTGAGATCGCACACTGATAATCAAAATGGGTATGTATTGACCACTTCTTTGCTAGTATATTTAACCATATATATATATATATATATATATATATATATATATATATATATATATATATATATATATATATATATATATATATATATATATATATATATATACGGCGTTTTACGAACATTGTCCATGCACAACAAAGGTAGCCGACAGAGTTTATGATAAATTAGTGCACTTCAAGCACAAAAGAAACAAGGAAAGAAAGAAATCAGTGACGCCTATCCGTAATAATCGGTTATACAGGAATCTACCTAACTTGTCGGGGAAGACTTTTCAAATCCACGCGAGAGTCTCGTTGAACGAAACAAATTCATTAGTGCTTAAAACGTGAAACTGCCTAATACTGATACAGAGTCCTTGTCCATGTTCATGCATAATGGCAAGTATAGCTCACGGGAGATAAATCTGCAAAAGCAAACACAATTGATTAAGTGCATCTTCCATTTAAACGGAGAACATAATAATCAAAAACAAAACAAAAGAACGAATTTCAGGTAATTTCTTAAACTTTATACTCGGTAATGAGCAGTTACCACGACATTTAGATGATGTATCTCCAGTTTGATCTATACAATTTCGGACTTTGAATAAAATAATACAACCTGATGTCCCTAAAGTTGGAACATGCCATATTGAGGCGCGTGCTCTTACTATGCATTGTTTGGAAAGCAAATTGGATATGAGCATGATAGGTCATTTGCAGTTTTAAGTGTTAGAGACTCGCTACCAGATTACTGAAACAAACTCTAAATAACTGAATTGCACAAATGAAACCGAACGAAAGTTTACATCGTTATTAATTGCTACCCAAATGTCGAAACAAAACAGAATTCACTGAATCGCAGGGATTGCTATAAACTGAAACCCAAAGAGCGCAAAGTAATGAAAAAGCATCTTCCATGGAGTGAGTCAACTCATCTATACTCGTTACTTTTTCTTTTTAGATAAATACTACACTACATTGCGATTGTAGTATAGTAATGACGCTGAAATAAATTGAACATAGAAACAGAATGTCAAAAGAAATCGGTTAAATTAATGTACCATATACATGACGTTATTTTTACTCATTGTATCTATCTTATTTATCAGGCATTTCTTAGAATGGATTATTTCTTACCAAAACTAAACGTTAAACCGACAGTTTCATGTTCCGGCTCCTTCTCTTTAAGACAAATGATTAAAATTTAGTTGTATATGGTATGGGCAAACCTACGCAATTGTGTTGTCTATAGTACAAGTCACGCGGGACATGTAGGCATTCATCACCAACTATTTCAGTAATGTGTCATTTTTTATAATTTGATTCGACATACCTTAAAGAGGCGAGAGTAAAAGCTTCATTTGGATTCGTATATATCCATATTCCTTTGGAACGTCGTTTTCTAGACGCCCCGATTTTTACGGCAAAATCAATGTTAAAAATCGTATACAATTTTGAACGAAATGAACTGGTGTGACCACGTATAATCCTGATTAAATGTCGCGCGCTGTGATGTTACAATAAAAGCGAGGCATTTTGACAAACACATTCGTACTACACTCGATTGTGACGATTCTACTAGCACATTCGCTCTTATTTTGACCGGTTTAGTACATGGCCACCATTGTAAAAGTCAATAGCTATGGATAGTTTTCGTCTAAAAGTTTCTTGGTGACAGTTAAGGCGCTGAGCATTCAGGATTGAATAGAATTATTTAAAGAAAATTTTAAAAGAACAATTAATATTTAATTTAAAATGAGTAAATTCGCATACATGACCCATTTCACCTGCACTATAATAGAAAGCAAGACGATTTTTGTTACATAGTACTTATATCTGTGTGGATACACAGTTGCGATGAATTTGTCTCAGCGATAGAAACAGAATGACCTTTTCATATAGAAAAAGTTTTACGAACCAAATTATTTTCTGAACAACACATTCAACATATATCCAACTGAGTTGTCTAATTCATAATATGTTTGGACGAATTATGGTTGTTATTTTATAAAATGAATAACGTTATTGTTGTTTGGTTTTGATGATGGTACATTTTTGGCTATATCGTGCTGAGGAAACGGAAGCTAAGTGCCTCTTCCATGTATACATTGAGGCAGCTCACCCTTACAAGTCCGCTAAGTGTCTCTTCCAGGTACATATTGAGGCATCTAACCCTTAAAAGTCCGCTAAGTGCCTCTTCCATGTATACATTGTTGCAGCTAACCTTGAAAAGTCCGATAAGTGCCTCTTCCGGGTATACATTGAGGCAGCTCACCCTTAGAAGTCCGCTAAGTGCCTATTCGAGGTATACATTGAGGCAGCTCACCATTACAAGTCCGCTAAGTGTCTCTTTCAGGTATACATTGAGGCAGCTAAACCTTAGAAGTCCTCTAAGTGCCTCTACCAGGTATACCTTGGTACAGCTAACCCTTAGAAGTCCGCTAAGTGCCTCTTAAAGGTATACATTGGTGCAGCTAACCCTTAGAAGTCCGCTAAGTGCCTCTTAAAGGTATACATTGGTGCAGCTAACCCTTAGAAGTCCGCTAAGTGCCTCTTCCAGGTATACATTGAGGCAGCTAACCTTTAAAAGTCCGCTAAGTGCCTCTTCCAGGTATACATTGAGGCAGCTAACCCATAGAAGTCCGCTAAGTGCCTCTTAAAGGTATACATTGGTGCAGCTAACCCTTAGAAGTCCGCTAAGTGCCTCTTCCAGGTATACATTGAGGCAGCTAACCTTTAAAAGTCCGCTAAGTGCCTCTTCCAGGTATACATTGAGGCAGCTAACCCTTAGAAGTCCGCTAAGTGCCTCTCCCAGGTATACATTGAGGCAGCCAACCCTTGGATTACGAGTCCGACACTTTACCAACTATCACAGTTCCCTAAAACATGAATAGCGGGTTTGACGTAGATAATGTATGAAACCATAGAAAACGTTATACACTTAAAGACAATATACTGCTATATTAACTGGGCAAAGAAGAAAACAAACTACAATGTACTAAAGGCTGATAGATACACTGATTGACTAAAGGCTGATGGATAGACTGATGGACTAAAGACATATAGACAGCCTAATGGACTAAAGACATATAGACAGCCCAATGGACTAAAGGCATATGGATAGACCAGTGTACTAAAGGCAGATGGACAGACTCATGGACTAAAGAAAGATATTCGGAGAGCCATTAAACAGGTTCAGTTGGCTAACACATATATACACCGTGCTTCTGAGGAAATATGGAAATAAAATCAGAAAGACTAAGTGGACTACCATCATCTTTGTTATATAGCGAGTCACTAAGGAAGCAACGAAACAAAATTGCGCCAGTAATGCTGTCAGATATCAGTGGGAAAATACAACGAAACTCTGATCATTCTTGTTTTCAACTTTATTTTCTTTCTAATTACAACATAAAAGAGTGAACAGCATGCACAGTCTATGCAATCATATAAGCAAATGCCACTGTTAATGGGCTGGGAAAGGATTTAGGTTGCTTCCATTCACTATTAAAGGGCTTGCTAACGCTGAGGGCAGATTCCTCTGACTGTTAAAGAGCTGGGTAATCCCTCAAGCATCTTTAGCTGACTGTTAAGGGGATGGGTAACGCTGCATGCAGCGTCTGCTGACTGCTAAAGGGCTGGGTAACACTAAGCTGCAGACATTTACTATTAATGGAGTGTTATTAGCATATATAATACTTATTCAAATATAAATGTGAATTCATGCTACAAAGTGTGTATACTTGCATTTACAGTCACATCTTTCGAAATTTAGATAATATTGTATGTGATTTGTATTAATGAAGAGAGAATCTAAATCTAAATTCAAAACAGGGAAATACAAATCTTTCATTGCGGGCGGGCATAGCACTGTTACGTATATCTATTTATATTATGCATATTAATTTTATCAAAGTTATTCAGTTACTGACATTTTTAATTCTAAGCTCCTATGAATATGCTGTGTATGATAAGAAAAATAACCATATATTACATAGTAATATTTTATTTATGAAATCAAGGTCGAAATGACAAGATCATGCAAACATCGTCACTTTTTCCAAAGAGATCATTAGTGGAGCAAATATCAGTCAAAATTTTATGGATTTTCACGCAACGTTCCTGATTCTGGAGAGTGATATCAGTCTTGTAATAAATACTTTGGCAAGTCTTGATATGTGTATTTTAACTGATAACCTTTCGTTGGAATTGTAGAACCTGAAACATTTAACAGACATTTTTTTATACTGGATTATTGTGAAACGTTTAAGGACACGTTTGGGATTTCATTTTCTTTGGAATTATATTCAATTCAAGTAAAAATATATAGGTATTAAAACAACGATTCGTATGTCTCTCTCTGAACCAACGCAGTTCGATGAGATGCAAAACAACTACAAACAAAACAAAACAACAACAACAAACCTCGTACATTATTTGTTACAGAAAAACGAAGCTGACGGGTTCTTTAATCTCTGTCACCCAATAAAGGTGCTGCAATGTAAAATTTTATAACCAAGCTTGCACGCAAGTGGATATAACTGGTTCACAGAAACGCACTCATTCAGAACTTGTATTGCCATTGGTTTAGGCCCTAAATTAGTTAAGAGATTTGTACCATCGACAGATGATACTTTAATAAATACCACATACAATGTTAAAGTAGAGATTTTTCAATGAGTTTCATGTTGGACTTCACGCTAAGCGACATACTGCTATGATCATTAAAAAATATATTAGAATGGTTCAATGATAGTCTTTCAAAAAACAAATTTCCAAAGATTACACTAATGAGAAAATTTGGCTACCAGGCAATCCAGTAGATATATACAGTGAGAAACTAAAAGGCAAAACAGTGATATGAACTAGTGATCAGTCAGTACCATTTATATTCTCTTATAAGTCGAGTAAAACAGCAAACGACAAAGATCTTGATATACCGCAGTATAATACGTCATACAATCAGGGCCTATCTTGTTTCTTCTAGTGACTACTCTTTACAAAATGCACAGATCGTGTTCTGCTCGTGCATTATTGGTCTGTACATTTTGCAGCTGGACCCGACTAATAAGTGAGCATTAACGGTACGTCAACATTTCTTCAATATAGTATTATTTTTCATATTTTGTCTATTTATCTGTACATGAAATAACATTATATGTTCTAAAACCATATTAATGGCACAAATTTGTCAAAGAGGTTGAAACAAACTGTCTTCATATTACAAATTTAAACTTAAAAAAAAACATAAAATGAACCACAAGAAAACTCGATAAGTTTTTTACATATCAATGTTTAATTAGAAACTTTTTATTTTTTTATTTATTATTTATTTATTTATTTATTTGTATCGTTATGGCTAAAAATGCCATATTACGTCACATATTTATCTAGAAAAAGCACCAGATATGTCATTGAAAGAAAAAAAGCAATAATCTCTATCACACACACATACACACACATAAATGTTTCTCCTTTTCTTTCTTTGTTATGCATTAAAGTCATGTATACACTTTCGTGTTTTATGACTATTAGCCCTGAAAAGGGCTAGTGGCCTCCCTCCCTTTCGGGGCCGGGCTCACCTGTGTCTAGTGCTGACACTTTTGTCAAAGCCCCGGGCTGGGCTGCGTTTCTTCCGGGGGGAGCTTGTAGTCCCGGTCTGGTCTACTTTCCCCTCGGAAGGACGCAGGGCCTCAGAGCTTGGCCCCTATCTGACCCTTAAATTAGACCTTTCCCATTCAGAACTTCACCAGTCGCTCCTAAAACGTTAGACCCGCAAACTACTCTCCCTCCCCCTCCCCCCCCGCTACTCCCCCACACCAAAGCCCAAAGAAGATAACCCCCTAACTTTATTTCAGTTAGGGGGTTTATTGGTCAAATGTAACCAATTTTGCCTACTGGTATCCTTATATCAATAGTGTGTTAGCCACCTGTGCAATTGTCCTAATGAGCCTGAGATGTGAATTTGGAATAAAGATTTGTAATTGGAATTTTGCGTCCTTATCTGTTTCCAGAGCGATATTTACTTAGTTTACAACCACATTTGCATAAACACGTTGCAGATTTGTCTCAGTCGACCTATGATATACTACCTATAGTATATCACAGACCAATTACCTTTGACTAGCTCGCTAATTCATCTAAAGAACTTCCGATGTTGTCAGTTCAGTAGTAGGGGCGTGTTTCTCTCAAAACGTCAGACTAATTGTCCTTGAAGGGCGTAAACTGTCCCAGAGGCCCATTTTTAGGTCTGATACCTCAAGGTATATGTACTTACTTGACATGATAAGTTCACTGAGTATGCAAGTGTGAAAGGTCAATAATCTCACTAGTATACTGAATTATCTAAAGTACAGAAAGTTTTGTAGCCTTTCTTAAAGCGTATTATGCACACCCCTTCATATTGGCATGCACTCACATTTTATATATTCACATTTTGTATATTTCCCTTACAATAGGCACGTTGAAGCTTGCAAACATTGGGAAAAATGAAAGTAAATATTGTTTCAAAACTTCATTTATTTTATTTCGTTGTTGCAATAAATGACATGTCACTAACTTCCAGTCATACGGAAATGTTTAGTTTACTTCGTGCTGTATTATTTTCCATATCCCAAGGTTGTAATTTTACAAGACAAAAACTTAGAGTATATGCCATAAGGTTTTGTATTTTTGTACTTTAAACAGTATGCTTTAGAAATGCTGATTTATGCGTGAGGTTTGTTTTTGAATTATAACTTACTAACAGAAAACAAAATAACGTCCGTAAGCTGTTATACTTATGTATTCCGCTGTAGCGTTTTGATGCCTGACATACGATGTGTTCGCCTTGAATCAAGCTGAAATTAAAAAAAATAAGCGTACAGTATACACTTGCCTATACAAAGGCTCCAAATGTAACACGTATAGATCAGGATTTGTAAATGGATTATGCTCTACGTATATACAGTTCATAAGGATTAATCAGTAGAACAAACAACATAAACCCTGATTTGTCGGAATATTATGCAAAGGCTGATCAGGATTAATGATGTTTGTAAATGGGGCCGACTTATAAGCGAGTTTAAGCGTATGTTTTGATTTAAATTATTGACTGTCGTATAGTCACGTATTGTCATCAGCACCATTTGATAAAAGCTTGTACAGTGATACAATTATTTCATAACGTTTCTTTCCATTATATATATTAAATTAGTGTGAATTAATTATCCTTGGATAATGCGTTATTCCAACACAGTTGAAGCTTTAAAACAAATGGATTTTCACGAAGTTTCATCACGTATTTTTTTCACTCTGTTTTTACATGCCAATTTACCTTTCCTCTCCATTTTCTTTACCTTCACTCTGTTCTATTGGCATGTTTCAGTCTCTCATACATTTTAATTTTGGCTCATAAAATAGTGTGATTGCCAGATGTTGTGGAACACACCAAACCATCCATTTGGAGGTGTAACCGAACCACCCAACTGGAGGTATTCATCTGCTTCATGATAACGCATCGGCAAAAATGCTGCCATCATGACATACTTCCTAAAGGAGTACAGCATCCAAACTTTGTCACATCTTCCAAACAGCAAGAAAAAAGACTTCAGATATCTTGAGATAAAAATAAACCATGCATACACACACAAACACACACACACACTCACACACACAAACACACACACACACACATACACACAATGACTAAACAGTGAAGAAGGGAAAGAGAAGAACTCAACAGAAATTGTACATCCGTGGTTATACAATTTACACATTTTGGGATAGTTCAGGGATGTTTGTTGCTAGGTTTGTTGTTTCACGGCTTAGGGACACATGTAGGTTATTTAGTACTGCGGGAACGAGTAAAACGCCTTACCGAGGAAAACTGTACCAGACCTTCCAGGTGCCTCAGCGGACCAAACCAATGCTTGTCCAATGAGAACGTTGCCGTTGAAATTTCGACGTCGTATGTCAAGAAATCCAATATCACTGGTTAGATCAAACTGCGTGTCCTTAAAGTTCCATTTTCTAGATCGAGATTTTAGATTTTTTTTATGTTGAAGTATACATTGGTTGTTTTAAAGTTTTATTTCTAATGTCAACGTTTTACAGTCTATATTTGGATTACACAGCAGTGGTTAAAGTTTCAAATATCATATGTCGAAAATCCCTAATTTACACGTTGCATGCAATTGTTGGTGATGAAAGTTCCATTTCACATGGCGAGTATTTTGATTTCATCTGCTGAATTTCACAGCAACAAGAAGCGACATCTAGCGAAGAAATTCATATTAATTTTCAACATGTGAATGGTAACTTGCAAACTATAAATGCATGAAATGCAATGTTACCTCATAATTGAATAAACCAATGCTGTATCTTAACACTCGATATTATTTTGAATTGTTAATGTGGACATTGTGTAACGTTACTTTAACATCAACACATCATTTCACTAAATAAAAATAATAGTTCTGATAAACTCAATAAAATGTCCAATCACCGCTGTATATATATAATTAATTCAACAGATACAATTTCACAACATACGACATGGAACTTTTTTCACAATCAATGTGATTCAACACGTTAAATTTAAACTTTCAACATATAACATTAAAATTTCAATAACCACCGTGTAATACTGCAACAGATGAAATCTAAATGCTCTATATATGAAAAGGAACTTTCAACATAAACTCTTTGAACCAATACGTAAATTAGAAATTCTCGAATTGAAATTTCAACCACGGCCATGTAAATAAAAAGACAAAATTTAAAACCTTGACATAGAAAATATAACTTTCAACCACTACTGTTAACTTCAACAGATACAATCTAAAATCTCGACCTAGAAAATGGAACTTTAAGGAAAATCATTTTTGATACAACACATAAAATTGGAATTCTGGATATATGACATTAAAATTTCAACGGCAACGTTTTGATTGGACAAATAACCGCTCTGGTGGCCTAAGTGGTTAGAGCGTCCGCCTCGGATGCGGGAAGGTCGTGGGTTCAAACTTCGGCCAAGTCACACCAAATACTGTAAAAAATGGTATTAACAGCCGCCTCGCTTGACGCTCAGCATTCGGGGGTTAGTGTTAGGACTTGACGGCCTGGTGTTAGAATAATGTGACTGGGTATGACATGCTACATCTCTGCGGCATGATGCCATAGTGCTAACATCACTATAAACTGTCAAACTGCAGACATCGTAGCGATATCACTGAAAAATTATTATAGCAAAGTTAAAAATCTAAATCACACACACACTGATTGGACCAGCCTTTGTCCGCTACGACGCCTCATACCAGACCCATGCTAATCCTATGGCAGCATTCGAAACATCGCCTTTTAACTGACACGCTAACCAACTTACCCATTGCGGGTTCTACCTCTGTTACTCGCCTCTTACTGCATGGTGCCTCGAATCTACTCTACATATCTGAGCCCACAGAGGTTAATTTCCGGAAGTGGAGAAAAAGATAACGAAAACAAATTAGGTGTGATTACCACAAAACAATAATGTTACTGTAAAAGAAAAACAAGTCAATTATCTGGAATGGGGTGAAAACATACTTTAAATTTATATAAAATTAAAAGAAATTGTTAAAATTTTTCTATGCATTTTGCCTTTGTGAAAAATATTTGTACTTTTATGTAATGACAATGAGTGACGACGTATATATCTTCATTCAATTAAATGTGTTAAGGGATGACAAATACCCTTCCGACGGAAACGTCGTGTCTTATATTGTGTCTTATAAACTGTGGTTGAAGGTATGCTTTTCCAACAGTGATTTCAGTTCAGTTTTGATTGTAAATGGCGTATATCTGAATTATTGGAAAAGAGCCCATAGCGTGTTCTGTGTTGACAGGAGAGCTTGATTAAAACTTTAGTTAGTAAAGTATGTACTATCTGAAGCACTACTAAAATTAGTGACCTTTAACCTTCCCATCTAAGTTTCGCTCTCTGCGGGAGTACCTGCAAACATTTCGCTTACGGATGTGAACCCATCAAAGTACAGATTTATCAAGGTAATTACTTGAAATTGACAAATTTCTCCGGCTAATAGAGCAAAAATTAATTAAGAAAAAAAGGAATTAATTACCAAACACGATAATAATGGGTGTCAGGAGTTTAATTTACGGGGTTCGACCAAAGCGAAGCCAATGCGTGTTAATCTGAATAGACCGCTTTCAACGGCAGATCGTTGTCTTGTATCGGTCATTTCACTGTCAATTAATGACTTTATCCTGAGGTAAAGCAGTACACCTTTTGCTTTGTGGAGCAGTCGCATGGGGATCGCATGTCAGGCTTGGCGTACACAAATCCTCCCATTTGCAAGTGACATGGTTCTGCAAATTTCGGATTTCCTGTTTGTTGTGAATTAAACAGTTGTATGTATATAAAATGTATATATGTTGTATGTATCTAAAATATATTTTGTTTGTATCTCAAACGTATGTTGCATGTATCTAACATGCATGTTGTAGATGTATCAAAAATTATTTTTATGTATCTCAAATGTATGCTGTATGTATCTAAAATGTATATTCGTCCGTCCTTGAAATTTGACAAAAATGTCCAAGTTTAGTGATACAGAGAGGATGTTTTCTAAACAAATACATCTTCAAATTGAGAAGATAAAATCTAGTTATCGACACTTCGTCAAAGGATATTTGGTAGACACTGACAGTTTGTCAACATCAGAAAATTATCAGCATCTAGACTGTGTCGTAAAGGATCAACTTTTACAGCGCCCGCACGCCTCTAGTCATTACATTACCTAAGGTTTGAAGCCCTAGACCCATCTGACATTCAGGACACATCGTCAACCTTGTTCACGTTGACTGTGACTGGATTGTCAACGCATACTGAAAGAAGTATGAAAAATAAAACCATGATGTGTTCTGGATGCACACAGAGACATATATATATATATATATATATATATATATATATATATATATATATATATATATATATATATATATATATATATATATACACACACACATACATACATACATACACTGTAATGAATATTGTTAGTCACAATGACTGATACTATTTTCAGTCCTTGCTTCAATCAAGTTTGTTTTTATAAATACAGTACATCTGAAATTGAATATGAATTATAACGTTCACGTACAAAGCATATGAATTATAATTATCTCTAATGTCTATGGACTGGCAAACTATCAGCAATCCTGGCAACCATCTTAACATGCGCAACCTATTTTCGAGGGACAGGGTCTTTTGGTAAAAGGTCTTTGAAAGTTTTTTATAAAGTTTTCAGAGTGTACTATTTAGCCTATCTGCTACACATATTACGCTCTTATGCTATTAGTATTTGTAGCTTATGTTAAATGCCTACAAAGCCATCTCGAAAAAAATCCATATAATGGTAGCGCTCTACAGTTTTGTATTTAGCATAGGTTAGAATTTTACAGAAAAAGAGTTTCCCCGGGTTTCCTCACTAGTTATACTGACTATTTAAAAAAGACTTTGTATATCTTAAGTATTGTTCAAAGAACCTTTAATTCCATTTATTTTGGTGTATGATTGATGTGTAATATGAGTTAGAGAGTATACAGCTTGGCCTTACTCCAGATGTGCATCTTTCAAAAATGTGCTAGCTCCACTTGATCATTTTCACTGCTTGAACTTCAGAGGTAAATTGTAGAAAAAAGAGCCGATAACCTTTGTTTTTACATTTTATATATTTGGTAATTCATTCATTGCACTTTTAGAAGCTGGTATTGTTTAGTTTAGCAAAATTCATTTTCCCTTTTTTAATAGCTGCCAAGAATAGTGTACTTTAGGCAAATTCAGGTTGAATTTTGGAGCACAAGGGAGCAGTCATTTTAGTTAGCAATGTACTAAGATCATTTAAAATGTCCAAAAGTACAATATCCAAAGAAATTTCAGCCATATTACACGAAAGTAACATATAGGTATGCCAACATTCTCTCCACTGTGCATGTTTAAAATGTAAACAAGTTCACCTTACACTGTTGGTCAGACAACTGATAAGTACATACGGCGCCAGAATTCAAAGTGACAGAGAAAAGCAAAATGTCGTGTTAGTACATTTTGGATCTTTAAAAATAGATTATTTCAATATCAAATAAACATGAATAATGGATTTTCCAACAAAATAGATTGTAACAGTTGTCTCCCACCACATCCGACAGCCTCCACCATCCAGTTTGTTATATTACAATTACAGAATCTGGTTATACACAGTAAATATATATCTTGTTTATTTTGTATAGCTATTATTTATTTATTTATTTATTTATTTATTTATTTATTTATTTATTTATTTATTTATTTATTCATTCATTTTTACGAATCATTAAACATTGTAAAATTGTTTTTGATTTTATGTTGATAATATAACCCCTCTTCTATCGCCCCAGCCCTTTACACAACACTCTCTTTACAACTATATGTAGCACCCTTAATGACCAAAAGCAGCATTACATGATATAATATATATGCAATAAACTGACGACGAACAGTGCTAGACTAGTATCTAACCAGCCTGAGCTCTTTCGACTTTTAATGAGTCTTTTTCAAAGGTGTGATGTGTCGAATTTTGAAAACTCTTAGATGCTTTGTTTAAAGGAATTGTATCAAAGTCAACTTAATTAAAGTAGAAAGGGCTAGAGATAGAAGATTATTTTCATTTAATCTCTGAACGTCAAATGGGAATTCGTTCTAGCCGACGTAACATGACCGAGTCAGATGCTATGGTACAAGAGAATGACATAAGACCTTTCCCCAAAATCGGCAGGGTAAAGGCGGCATCTGGCTATAGATGATAGCTCGAAGTAAATGATTAATTACGGCATGATTAGTTGTTTAGTTTTCTTGTCAATCCAAACATTCTATGAACAGGTTTAGGAAACTGTCTATTCCGATTGGTTAATATGGATTTATGGGCGTAACTCTGTAAGAAATTAAAGGTTTTACTTTAGGGAAATTCTTTAGTCGTCTTCGATCTTTCGCAAGGAAAGTTAGTATGACTCCGAAATTCGTAGAAAGTACGTTTTCGTTATTGAGTAAGGGGCCGGATAGTTCTCTCAGTTAGGAGACGGATTATACGTGAGGTTCGTGGAAACATATAGAAACGGCAAAAGGTACGCAATCTTAGTTTCCCGATTTTAATATGTTATTTCATTTGTTGATCTATTTTGCAAATGTATTCTTGATATGGTGTATGTATGTATTAATTCATTTTTCAGGATTTTAGTGAAATGCTAGTCATGACATTTTATTCTTTGATTTCCTAATTATCAATTCATTTGGAGAATTGGCAAGATTGAATGTAATTAAAATTTCATTAGATTAGTTGAAAAGATTGCATGTAATTGAATCTTGAATACATATGAGTGATTAGGAATTTAAATGAATTAAGTTTAAGGAATGATGGGTAATATTTCATAGTTTTATGGATTAACTCTGTCTAAAATGAGTATGACCTAACATTACATGTATATTCATATACTAGTTTGTAATATTTAATTGATCACTTAAGTGTATTACATTACATGTATATTCATATGCTGGTTTGTAATATCTAATTGGTCGAGTAAACTATTTTAGAATAGTTAGGTCTGAGGGTCTAAGCATATGTAACTTAAGACTGCTAGATTGGTAGAGTCAGCAGTCGAGTGGGAGTTACATACGGGTTCATACGGCTGAGTTGAATTTAATTGACCATCCCTAGCGTGACCCGAATTAAGGTCAGGACAAGCATCGGCCGTTTATGTAAACATAACAGTTAACTAACAGAAGTTACTGCGGCAGAATTTATGACTTTTGTTTTCGGAGCCGAATTAATGTAAAATATAGATATACTTGGGAATGTGACCTATGGTCTATTGCGAGACATTTTTATTTATTGAAGGAAACAGCTTTCCTGGATTCACATGAGAAATCCCTGAACAATCACAGGACGAGAACAAGATCTACGCAGAAATCTAAGTCCAGAGACGATTGTTAAGTCAGAGTTCGACGGACAAGAGTCCAAGACGAAAAAGCTAAACAAAGATCGACAGAGCGGGGACGAACGGAAGTCTTGATGTCTGCATAAATTAGGTGATGAAGTCTCTCATCGTTACATTCAAAGGTCACATCTCATTGGCAATGAGGATAGCAATTTAACGTTGAAAGCAATTTTACATTTAAAAAAATTTGTATTGTCTTTTTTATTTGAGTACATGTTAGTACCATTTTTCCTTCTTTTGTAACTAAGTCATTGATTTCTTTTCATTTTAAATTCTGTTGATAAACTGATTAAATTTTATATTTGTTCATTGAAAGGGGGCTCGTTTTGTTATTTCTTCAATATACTCGTTCAGTGATCTGCATTCTTCTTTCTATCTATCCATATTGGGTAAACTACACCGCGGAGGTCATTCCCTAGCAACGAACCGTAGTGAAAGAGGTTGGTGTGTTTTGCACGCCGCCAATTTGCCACAAAATGCATATATAAAAGATAGACAAAAACAAACAAATAAAACAGAAAAATGTGTGTTTGTAAAGCTCTACATGGCTGTTTCTACAAAGTTTAAACTTATAGATGCATTACGTCTTAACCAGCCTATATAGATTGTTGCGGATACTGAGAAATATTTGTATTTAACAAGAAGTCTGAGACATAGCGACATCTATTAGTTTGTGTATATTTATGCAACGCAAATTATGTCCCGGATATTTGATTCTATTCCGAATATTTTATTCTTATAGCAGCAATTAAATGATACTAAAAAGATTTAGAAAAGTTTAAAAAGAAAATGTGTCGGCTGCAGAGGCTAATTCTACTAATGCATAGCTTGCTTTTTTAGTCATTTTGGCTTAGACCGCTTGGTTTTAATGTTCCAAGGCGGCGTATCCAGTAAGATTCATTTTTCTTCCTGGTTTCGGAACTCCAGTAAGGTTTGTTAGCAATGGCGGCAAGTGTTATGTCACTGAATGTGTGGCCAGGAGAGGAGAATTGTTACGCGATCGGCTTCTGTACAGCTTCTTTGTCATTAAATTAGATTTATGAAGGTTTGTCCTTTTGTGTAGCTTTTCAATTTCTTCGACATACTGTAGACTACAGATCTTAAATGTGATGAGATAAAGTATATTCTGTTTTGAACGTTTTGTTTGGACCACGTATGTTTATTTTTTCTCTAGTCACTGTGGTAGTGAATGTTCTGGTCTCTATCATATGTTGACAGGTTTTGCATCTTTTATCTCCACAAGCGGCCACATTGACTGGGGTGGTCTTGACTAGTGACTAGCGTTAACTTCGCCTTGACTAGCATGTCCTTAAGGTTCCTTTTGTCTCTGGTAGGCTACCTACTACATGCTTGTTCGGAAGGATTAGCTTTAATACGTCCGATGATTCCACGATGGACCAGTATTTCGCCACGAGTTTACCTGCTTTGGGGTTGTCTGGGTGGTAGGTCAGGATAAATAATATATTTATGAATAAATAAATACATGCATTCATACTTGTCATTTTTGACCTGAAATCACAGAAATGGATGAGTGGGAGCTTATTGTTGTTATGATTAGTGTGTAAGCTATATTGATATATTCTATATTGATATAGATAAAACTTCTCATCATATGGTCTTGAAAAATGGAACCAAAAGTAGTCCGCAGAATTTATCGATGTGTACAAAATTCCAGATCTCTATCACGATGACTGATTACATCTAATCAAAACGTAGTAAACGCATTCAATTCATAAAAATTGGAATTTCACTGCATATTGATACTGTGTGCGATTTCTTTGAAATGGCCGCTGTGTGACCTAATGTCAAATTTTTAACGATGCCTCTTGAATTTTCATTGCTGCAACTTTTGGGGCTCTGCCACTATTATCTGCTCATTTGTGTCTATTTAACATTGTCCCCTCTTAAGTATGTATTAACCACCAACACTCTCCCTCTTTTTCACTCTTTCGTGATGGACGGCTGCAAATGCCTGTATTAGATGCTGTCAGTTTGTACATATATAGGTTTGGGATTTGCCCGTAAAGTCATGTCAGTATCGTTCACATTTTGTCTGATATCTATCTACCTACCTACCTATCTATCTATCTATCTATCTATCTATCTATCTATCTATCTATCTATCTATCTATCTATCTATCTATCTATCTATCTATCTATCTATCTATCTGTCTGTCTGTCTGTCTGTCTCTCTCTCTCTCGATATATATATATATATATATATATATATATATATATATATATATATATATATATATATATATATATATATATATATATTGCAAGTATGATTTAGTCACTCGAACTCTATATTAAGGCTTTAGTCACTCGAACTCTATATTAAGTATATGGAAGTATATGCTGTCTTATAGAGTATAGGATGTTCGAACTCGATATTAAAGATATGCTGTCTTATCAGCAATAGTCGCTCGAGTTCCATATTGAGCATTTGCTTTCTGTAGACTTTAGCCGCTTGAACTCCATATTGAATATATATATATATATATATATATATATATATATATATATATATATATATATATATATATATATATATATATATATATATATATATATATATATATATATATATATATATATATATATATATATATATATATATGTATGTATGTATGTGTATGTGTGTGTGTGTTATCTGTAGGCTCCATGTTGTCTGTATGCTTTAGTCGCTCGAAATCCATATCGAGTATATGTTATCTGTAGACTGTGGTCACTCAAGCTCTTTATGACCTGTAGGCGAACTTTATACTAAGCAATACCACAAATCACGATATACATAATTATTGAAAAGAAACACAGTTGTGCAAATATCATGTCCATGAAGTTATTTTTCTGAGTGTCGGTATCAATGAAAATTCATTCTAAGCATGATCATGTACTTAACAAAATCGAAACAGAAAGCAAACAATTAACAAATACAAAACTTACCGGTTAACGATACGACAAAAGAGTAACATACTTGTGGACATGTTGGTAACTGAATTTAGACATCTCTGTGGATTATTATCGGTGTTTAATATACCTTTTTGTGTGTGTGTTTGTTTGTGTGTGTGTTGTGTGCGTATCCATGTGCGTTTATGTGGTACAATTGCACATAGTAGTTAGCTAATTATTTAAAGTTAAATGATTTATCATATTTGAGCTTTTGTTACTATTTTCTTTCATAAGCACTTTTTTGTTTTGTGCTAAAAGAACTGATTTGTGTGTGAGAGATAATTTATACCTCACCTGCACTAGAATATATTTAAAAAATACAATACATTTCGCAGATTTGTTTTAAAAAAATCAAAACTGTATTCGCTTTTACATAAGAGGAATGGCTGTAGGCAGGTCTATACCTGAAAAAGGATTAGATCAGCATCTTAACCCTTTATAAGTGGCCGTTGTAATAATTAAGCCCCCTTTGCAGCGAAGCTGTCCATATGTATGTTCTAGTTACAATGCAGAATTAGAAAATGAATCACGTTGTGATGTAAAGGTGTCACAGAACCATCAACAGTGCCGGTTTTAGGCATAAGTTAAACAAGCTACAGCTTAGTGCCTGAATGTCTGAACTGAGTCTGAAGGGGCATCCTCAAATTTATTTTATACCAAAAATGGCCTCTTTAGCTTTCCATAGCTTAGGGCCTCGCTTTGTCTAAATCCGGCACTGACCATCAATGTGCAAACGTTGTGTAAATACTTTCTTAAAAAGACACCATTTTCTCCGAGTCATAATTGTGTATAAACAGACTGATTCACTAGCATTTCTTTTTCATCCTCATCCATAGAATGAAAACTGCATTAAGAGGAAGAAAGCATTCTTTGAGTTGGGAGGCTCGCAAGTTTGTAGTTATTGTTCGGTACTTTGAATTATCAATCGAATTCCTATGTGGCAAATCTGTATTTTGAATGTCTGTTAAGATATCGAGACTACATATGTATGGATAAGCTAACGTAATTTTCTTTTTTAACCGTTTGTAAACAATGGAAACTTATAAAGCGGACGTACTTAACACGATGCGCGTGGTACTAAACTTGTTGCAGTGAACGTGTCAATGTATGTGATGTCTTTTTCAATTTAAACATGTCTTAAACGTTCACTCCGCACTCTCATGAACTTTTCTTCGACCTTCAAATTCGATGTCAAGTTTGAAAACATTTCTCACGTGACATCTAGTCGATGAACGTGATAAGTGTGATATATTTGATTTCTAAGTCTAGATTGTGTACTGCGTCATAAAGTGTTAATACTGGACTCCTATTTTGGAGTATAATAAATTTCCATGTTTATTCAGAATATAGACCATAGTTCGACCATACCCTGGTTTAATTTATTTTCAGCACTTTAAGTGACTGGATATACACCCGGAATATTTATCACTAGGTTTCTCTACATCTATTTGCATGGTAGTTTGCAGGTTGATACGACATCAAGTTTTTGTTGAGCGCACCTAGTTCAACTCCAAGCCCGCGTCACCATGTCGATAGACTTATATACGTAATTAAGCTTCCTTTTAGAAAAATAAACGTTCTGTACAGCTATTGATATAATTAGTGAGCTCTTGAAGAAAGAAGACTTGACATTACACTTATAGGAATAAGATAATGGGGGTCACGTTCGTCCATTCAAATAGCTGAGTGACTGATAAAAAAATTTGTATGTAGTCCATTCCAGGTTTTCTTCAGTTATATTTAAAAAACCTCTTCGTTTTATCAATCATCCCGCAAACGCTTTGTCGTAAAACAATTTTCAATTTTTATTTTTACGTAAAATATATTCAGGTCCATTTCGATTTCCTAAAAAGCAAGTGGTTTGAGTTTCCATATGCTTGGTACAGGGCAAAATATGTCTACGTAAAAGAAGTGACTGACAGGAAATATATGTTTTATTTAATTAAAGGGTCGTAACGAACATCTTACATGATACTTTCGTAGAGAATTGCCATGTTCTTAACACCCTTGAAATGTGAAATATCATATATTTAATAATAATAATAATAATAATAATAATAATAATAATAATAATAATAATAATAATAATAATAATAATAATAATAATAATAATGAAAAAGGACACGTATGGGTAAGAAAGAAAAGACGAAGAAAAGAAGAGCAGATAGGACACAGTGAAGACTAAGAAGATGGTGTGGAATTTCACGATAATAATAAAGACGACAATGACGACGAAGGTGCAATCTCGTGCGTATTAAACAAAATATTAAGGAATTGTATTTTGCACTGCCTATTTAAGCTTGAGAGAGAGAGAGAGAGAGAGAGAGAGAGAGAGAGAGAGAGAGAGAGAGAGAGAGAGAGAGAGAGAGAGAGAGAGAGAGAGAGAGAGAGAGAGAGAGAGAGAGAGCTGTGGCAAATTATTATAATCCTTGAGATATGCAGCAGCATTTCTAGAAACTAGTTTTGACAATTTGATCGATATAAATTTTCATCGTGTCACTATGTTTATGTGTTTGCATGACTTATATGTAGTACAAGTGTTTGACTGATACGGTTCTTTAGTAATGGCGATAATCATGAATAAATAGCAATCAATAACAGAGCTCAAGCAAATTCAAAATTTCCAATTCAATTATTCGTTGAATGCGTTGAAAAAGAATTCGATTATTAGTCGATGTTAGTACGGAAGGTTCATTTAATTTTTTTTGGAGGGTAATAGCTCTGGCTATTTTAGGAATATTTTCGGAAACAATTATTTAACCTTATTTCCAATATGTCTTGTCATAATATTAACTGTAATAAATATATTCAGATAAAAGAAAAATAAATTTCCAGTTTGGAATCCGAACCTCCCCACTCCCTTTACTCGAAATTATATGTTAATTCACTATGGGTATGAAATCATCCACCCTCTTTTCGTTGATTACTTAGATATTCATCCCCACCCACCTATCTATTATCTATCCATTGGCCAAACCGCATTGGAAACACTAAAATTCCAGGAATCTAATATCTAATAAATTGAATTAATTACATTTTTGAAACTTGAGTACATTTTAAAGCAGTCTGGCTGTACATGAAAGGAATGTGGGGTTTTTTTCCATGTTAACTTTCAAACTCGATATGATAATGAACGTTTCTTTAGTGCCGAAGGCGGAGATGAAAGCATGGGCATAGAATTAATCACGATTTTAGTTAAACGAAGGGATTTTATTTTTTAAAAATTCTCTTGCAAATGGTTTTTTCGCAATCGAGATAACCTGAGCAGGTGTCTACTTTATTTAATTAATATTGTATACATTGATGGCAGGTCTACGAAATTTGTCCCATTTCAACTTACACCCTAGAAACTTACATAGTCGATCCGGCAATTATATCATTAGTCTAAACATATCCGGATACATTCATCTCTTTGTACCCACAAGCTTTGAATGGCGATATGTTCCATTTTATCCACAATTACTTGCACAAAATGGCGTCATAATAAAAATGTTTTTCCTTAACACATTTCTTTGCTTCGAGTTGTGCAGCAAACAAAAACCCTTAAACTCTTCAAAATATACAAATGCACTCAGTATTAAGATCAGTGATGATTAAGTAAACTTTGTGCAGAGTAATTGTGCAAACCATTGATATAACTTAGTTAATTTGTTCAAAGTTTCACGGACAGGAATCAATCCGAAATTTCAATAATTCATTCATCTCGATAAGTATTTATCATTATTTATCCTTCATTACGATTGACCCGTACAATGCGGTTTTGTATATTTATTGTCATGTGTTATAAGAAGTACTATGCATATTTTTATCGTTTTTCTAATCAGTGTTTTACAAACTATTCATCAAATTGCTAAGCAAAAATATCACGTAACTATGCAAAAAGGTCAGCGTAAACCTACGAAAATCGGGAACTCACTGATTCTGTGACAGCTTCAATTATTTTGATATATTTCATTGCTTGGTCTCTTTTTTTCTTATTTAGTTTTGATCGAAATGTCACCTGCCTTTATAAGTTAAGCGCTGCTATTTATATAGTTTCTATGATACGTTATTTATAAATTTGATTGAAATATCAAGGGTTTACGTTTTGCACGGACATCCGCAATAATGCCTTATTTGTGATCGTAATGTCGTCTGCATGTGTGCATATAAAATCGCGACCTTTAAAATATCTGAAAAAATTTGCTTCAGGTTGAATTTCCAGCATTACACCTTTCAAAGGCTTTTGATATATTCAAAACAGTCTTACAATTAACCCATTGTTGCATACGTATATTTGCAGCACATATTCAGTTTGGACCTGATTTATGTTGCACGGTACGAATTTGTCTGAATGAATTAACAAATATGTGACATGTGAATTGAATACACTACTCTTCTACCGGTGGAATTGCGTGTAAACTACATTGAAGGATATAGGAAAAGCTCATTAATGAAACATATTTTTTTTAAAACTTAGGTTAGTATATAAAGATTTTAAATATTTAATATTTATTTAGCATATAAGTATTATATATATATATATATAAATATATATATATATATATATATATATATATATATATATATATATATATATATATATATATATATATATACATATACATATACATATATATATACATATACATACATATATACATATATACACATATATACATATATATATATATATAGATATATATATATATATAAATATATATATATATATATATATATATATATATATATATATATATATATATATATTCTCTCTGGAATATGGTTGTCCTCGTTGGCTCTGCATTTAAACTCATTGCGTCTTTGAGCAAACACTGTACTCTACTTGCCACACATCATCATGTAACATTAAACGTATTACTGTTCCGTAAAGCACCAAATGAAATGAAACTAGGATTGACCTGACGTTTACGGCAAACACAACATAAACTCAGTTTCAACATATGTTGAGACATACTGAAGAAACAAAACACATACAGTAATATCAGAAATTTCTAAACTAGAATTATAAGCACTTCTAATATTATATCGTATCAAGGCTTGTACATAGTCTCGTAAGAATATGGACACACTTGAATTTGCAGGCACGCAGTTTAATCTGAAACGTGTCAGATCATTGGTACTTCAAATGTTTCGTTTCGTGTCAACGCTTCAATACTCGTCAATTTACAGGTAATTTTAATGTTTTAAACGTAAGCATAAAGACACAAACATACATGGGCCACTGGTTGTAAGCACTTAAATATTAGCTACAATTAGAAGTGGATCTGTTTAAACGATTAGGAAAATATGGGTACACTGCTGGGTGTTAAAGTCTGTGCAGTTTTTTCTGAAGAGGCAAGTACACTTCAACCTATATCAGTTGGGAACAACAGTTCAAGGTTGGACTCTGCATGATTATTTTATGTTCCCTGGTTAGCCTCTGGCTAACTGTACGAGACGATACTAGCATCGTCCTTAATGTCCGCAGACATCAAAGGCTATTCGCGGAAAGGCTTTAATCTTTGCAAATTATTAACTGCGCACCATCCCAAAAAAATATCGCCTAAAAAGCTGAAAGACGCAAACAGATTTTCTTGTAAGTGATTTTGTCTTTTCCATAAATATGCTGTCCACTGATTTTATTGAAATAATGAAAACTAATTATTTACTAGGTCGTCATGCGAGTGTATCTGTTACGCACGAGCTTATATAACACCGATTCAGTGCCATCATTTTTTGGTGATGCGTTCTTAGTCGTGACGGTATATGGGCTGGTGCGTGCAGGCAAGGCGATGGGTGCCATTTACTCGCGGACCTGGGTTCGAAACTCCGTAGAGTACGAATTTAATTTCTCTAACCTGTATGATAGTGTTGTTTGTATTAAACTATATATATATATATATATATATATATATATATATATATATATATATATACCAGAAAAATATACAAAATACTACACGAAAATTGTATGAGGAGGGTAAACTTTTTTTCAGGCCATTCCTCTATGCCTGCATTGAATAAAAACGATAGGTACATTCATATATAAATAAATAACTTAATATAGATTCGTAAATTGATAAATAAATAGATTAGCAAGTAAGAACAACTTAATCCTTTCTTGCTTCTGCCTGTCTGTCCTTTTGTTTTCTTTCTTTGAAAGAAATGACCCATGAGAGATCCATACTATGAGAGAGAGAGAGAGAGAGAGAGAGAGAGAGAGAGAGAGAGAGAGAGAGAGAGAGAGAGAGAGAGAGAGAGAGAGAGAGAGTACAAATACTGCGACAGTGTTTCCAATGTTAGAAATGAGTGCCTAATAATTTGAATATTTTCTACCTTTTTCATGTCAAACCTAGACATTCTTTTTCTTTCTTCTTAAAAATCTAACCCAATGCAAAATACTATATTGTATAGCGCCACCGTTATTTTATGCAAGTTTAAAAATTAAAACGCGTGACATATAATGCATGATAAATTTCCAAAAATAGTCTCCTTAGATGTCCTTACATTACCTTTTAAAATTAAGTCATACAATTTCACGTTATATTGACCTCATGTGACTGTTATAGTTACCATATGTTCTGTCTACTAGCAATTGGTTGATTATTTCCCACCCCCTAAAATCCATTTCAATAAGTTCGAAAAGGTATTTCCCCATTCAGAACAAAATAACTTCTAGCAACGTTTCATTTTTACTAAGATATTTTGCTTTTATTTCTTGAACCCCACCCCACCCCACCCCACCCCAAAAAGAGCAAAATATATTGTCCTGTTTAAATGACGTATAGCCCACTCGCGGCACGTATCATATTATCTTATGTAGTTGTGTTAGGTTAGCTATGATTTTATGTTGTTCTTGGATATCATAATCATGTCATGTTATTTTTGTGTGCTTATCTCTCTGTATGGATTTAAGTGCCAAACCTTTCTACTTTTCGTTGCAAATTAATAATTTTTACAACACCGTTGGTCTTTTTCTGTTCGCTTTCCACATTCATACAAGAGCAAGAAAAAAGTCGAAATTTTTCATGCTTTTTATCGTGAGAAATTAAAATTTTCCCGTGTTAGTTTGCAAATTCCGAAAACTGCTCTAGTACTGTTATTTATCTTTTCCCCGACTCTTCACTTTTGTTATTAAACTACTTCGTAATGAGGAATAATACAATGCTCATGTTGGTCTCAAAACAATTGTGATTTTTGACGCATAATTTTGTTGATTCGGCTCTGTTTATAAAACTGCGTATTGTTTCTTGAGTGTAATACTCCCCACCCTACACACACACACACACACACACACACACACACACACACACACACACACAACAATCGAATTTAATGATCTGCCAAAATATGGCACGTTGAATGATTTTAACGACAAACCTACACAGTGCTAAGGCGTATAGCCCGATATGAACTATTGTAATCCAGTTAACAACATTCGGATGAAGAATCAATGACAAGAGCGACCCACATAAGGTTGTCAAAAACTGATAAGAATTTTGGCCTATAAAAAGGATCACATGCTCTGTTTGTCCGCTTGTCTGATACGCAAAAGGCATTTAATTTTGTTACTTATTCTCGGGTGAGTAATAACATTTGCAAGTCTAATTTGCAATTGTGTGTACAAGTACTACACTGAGAGGGTGGCGATGATACAAATCATGTGCAGTTTATGTTGATACAGGACCGATGGTTATACGACGAAGCGAGGACATTCACAGTGGTTCTTGTGCTCTTAACATACCAATTAAATTTTAAACGATAGTAATTACACTTTCCTTGCACGCTGAGAGTATTTACACTTTCTTTGCAAGCGGAGAGTAATTACACTTTCTTTGCAAGCTTAGTCAGTATGTCCTAAAATCACTCAAAAGCAACTAGTTTCAGTGTATATGGTTTAGATATGGAATTGTACGATAGGAATAAGGCAACGAAAACACGCTTGCTTTAGACAACTACAATCCAGGATTCGATCCCATTACTGGCATATACTATGTTTAACTGCCACCCCTTCAAGGTGGGAAATTTTTATGCCGTCTTCAGTTTCCCCAATCTTAACTACAACTAATTTCTTTTTATCCCAGTCGATGTTACTGTCTTCAAGTTGGAAAAACTTGCCAAACAATGCACGATTAATATATACAATGGAGGTAAAATATAAAAATACCAAAAACAAAACAAAACCAAAACAAACACAATAATTTTCAGATGGTAAACTGGTTATCAAATATTTAGGGAACCGATACTTGCCCTTTTATTGCAAGGGTGTAAAAACCAAGTGGACGTATGACTTGCAAGATTTTGCGTTATTGTATTTGAACTCTTTTGTGAAAAATTGAATGACTGAATCTCAGACAACTGCTACACAGCAAGGGGTAGTGATAATCATATTTGAAATAACAGAGATGGGACATGTGAACATTCTAACTAGAACAGATAGTCTATTTTAAAATTCCACAATACGCGAGGACGTACTTTTGGGCCTTATTTTCCATACATGGATTACATCACACCTCATAGTGCATGAAAGATACCTAAAGGTCGTACAGTCGAAAGAAGGAAGTGAATATCGATTAAAAACATCTAAACTGAGTTAAGTCATTAGCAGTTTTGAGACAGTGTCCCTAATTTATGCTAGTTTAAATATTAAATAGCACTCTCCGCTCTGTTTAGTAAAGCTCCCTTTTTCCTTATATATATATATATATATATATATATATATATATATATATATATATATATATATATATATATATATATATATATATATATATATATATATATATATATATATATATATATATATATATATGCACATTAGTAGACTGAATAAGATAAAATATAATACATGATTTATCTAAAATCATACATCAAATATTGTTGTATATTGATTTTCTATCATTATGCATAGTAGCTTTAAATAATAGTTATTTCTTACTTTTTGTGAATATTGAAGGGGTTTATTTCTTTATTTGTGATGTTGTTTGGTTGTTTAATTGTTTAATTGGTCGGTTTTTTGGTAAAGTAACGGTTGCGGAAGGGGCGAGAGAAGTTCTCAAAAGTATAGCTTTGTGACCTCGTCAATAGATTTTCAAATTACTTTCAAAGATCTAATGCACTATTAATGTGAATAACACTTCAGTGGATAAAACATCTGTCATTCATGACAGTTCTTAGCATTTTCTAATTCAAGGGACAAACAGTTGACAGATTATGATTTCACGCTTCAAGAAGTCTGGACCGCCAGTATAATGGGGTCTTTAACGTTAAACTGTTGTTAAGATCGTTCGAAATTAGTTTGTCACTGAGAACATTGAGAGAACTGGGTTGAAATGGGCTTCCTCATTTGGAAAGCAATCCATGAATTCTGACAAAACATATCTGATTCAACATACGCAGAAATTTAGTACCAATTAAAGCACATTTATGAACTAAATGACCATCAACATTTAATAAAAAAAGTAATTTTATTTCTCTGATATACTTTCTTTTTTTCTGGTTGTATAGTGGACGTAGGACGTAAAAATATTGTGTTTACGGTTAGCAAATGCTCTCTCTCTCTCTCTCTCTCTCTCTCTCTCTCTCTCTCTCTCTCTCTCTCTCTCTCTCTCTCTCTCTCTCTCTCTCTCTCTCTCTCTCTCTCTCTCTCTCTCTTCAACTTTTCCCAGTAAATGTCTGAAATGTAAAAAATGTTCTCATTGTCTACATTAGTATACCCTATACGCCCTACTTAACTGCCAATCAGCTTTAATCTAATAGGTCAGCATTATGAGACAAACATTACGAATAATATCGGCGTCAATAATGGTACTTTGGTTATTAAGTTCTCCAGTGATACATGCATGTGGAAGATTTTCAAAGATAAAAACGAAAATGATAGGTGTGCATTTCTAACAATTTGACTTACACAGGAAACTGCATTGTGTGGAAATGTGTATATTTCTGATTTGATTTTAGAAATACTAATTTGTCTGGCTAAGAGAGCGCACAAGCTGATATCAAAATATCAAACAAGACGGACAAGAATTACGAGAACAACTCTACAATAGCAAGGAAATGACCAGAATTCTATTTATTTGCTGGATCTGAAACAGAGAATCGAACATTCTAGCGAACTGGGAGCATTTTGAAGAAAAAAAAAAGGCTAAATGCAAACTCAAACTCTGCAATTTTTATTTAGTTGATAAGGGAATGTCTTCAAACTCGCAAATTCATCTGAAATTGAAACTTCAGTCTCACTGGGGAACTAGATAATCATAAGAGATCGAGCATTTATATTGTGGGGTTTTTTTTTGTCGGGGTGGTGGTGGTGGTGGTGGCTTGGAATTTATCTGTAAAAACTTCAATTTCCAAATAGTTTGAAAATAAATATTCTAAATCTGATTAGTATTAATAAACAAAAAAAAAGAAACCATTTGTCATATTTATAAAATAATTAATATTTATTAAAAAATACATTATCTTCAGGCAAAAGAAAATAATTTTCTTCTGAAGAAAATCTGCCCTCTTGCCCCCAAAACCGAAAATTGAATTTTCGGTCTTTAATGTAATAATTCTGATTATTCACATTGCTCAAAACATCGTCGTTTCTTTGTATTTTCACTCAGGTACTCATTCAAAGATGATGCAGAGGATCTTACAAATTAAAGATCGCATTAACCAGCTTGGAACAAATTTAAACTGTCGGTCATTCGTTCTCGTCTGTGCCCTAATTCCACCACCCCCAGTCATCTTGCCTAGGAAAGTTAGTTTGATTAAAACCAGATTTCCACTGCAAGCGTAAGTCCCTCACACGCAACTCGATTTGATTGGCTAATAAAGTCAGCGATTATGGTAATCATAAAGGTCACCAGAACATGATCCAGGAGCGATCGCTGTCAGATCTTCATGTATGATAGTGGAGATTTGATTTTAAACTTCATATCTCTGTGATGTACTTGTGTTAGTTGACATGTCTTTGAAACTGAGCGATTTAAGTTGTTGGGGTTAAGGTGTTTTCTTGTCGAGCCAAGCTTTCTACTTAGGTTTTGCTTTGGATTAGTACCAATCCATAGTTATCGGTATATTTCTCATTTCCTGATAAAGTTCCGAATACCTTGCTATCAACTTATTCAAATATAATCAAGCTAAATTGCACGTCCGTGCGTGCGATATTTTGGTAGTGAACGAATCATTTTCCCTAGAGGTTGGTCTAGATAATCCCCGCAATAAACTTATCAGGTAATCTTGATTTTGCATTTATTTACTTTGAATCTAAAAAAAAAGTACCGAACATTTAATTTGCAGGACTGTAAAGGCGGCTGGGATTGTTTTTCGATCAAGGGTATTTTGTTTTCTTTCACGTCAATATAATTTGTTTTCCAACTAAAATTATTATCATAGACAGAATAAATCTGTTTCTTTCTATAAATAGAGCAGGCGTATTTTTGGTTGGTGGGTGCAGCGGGACAGGCGGAAAGCCTTTCCTAAAGATTCTCACTCCCCACCCCTGAAAACTAAATGGGAGCTCCCTTACATCGACGAACTTTCGAATCCAAATGCATTCAATGAATAGTCTAACAGGAACATTTGGTATTCAACACTGCTAATTGTTAACAGAGTAGAAAAGAGCTTCATGATGTTGACCATAAAGCTTCGATACCTAAGCAGAAAATGAAAATGAAGGAATTATAAATTAACGGTGTTGTCGTATTCTCTGCAAATTTCACAGCCAGCATCATCACCACCACAATCACTACTACTAATACTATTCATTCACTACTACTACTGCTACTGCTGTTGCTACTACTGTTACCAACATTGCAGCTTATTACACCCGTGCAAATACTAATGCCAGTTGCAATGAAATCTTCCACAGCTGGTACAAATATTGTTACGTAGATTACCGTATGTACTCGCTTATAATCTAAATCGATTGAGAACAACAAATAACCTGCTATGCCCTCTCACATTTATGTTGCTTGTTCTACTGATAGATCCAAATAACATGCATTGACTCCAGATCTGCCAGCACATGATGTGATGGCAGATCTAGGTTTGTTCGGTTGGACTGAAGCGTTAATCGACTACATACGGTACTTGCCTGACACAAACAAACCACAGATAACAAAACTTAATTGTAATGAATTATTCTGAAAAGGCACTTAACTAAGTAACTAGATACTATATAGTAAATGTTGTTTGTTCGTGCTCAGCTATAATTTTCCAATATCTGTCGACACATTCCACCTGTATCAATACCTTGTGTGCCATACAACCCTACGTCTACTTTACTCTTTGAATTATCGTCTGTACTCTCTTATATAAGTCGGGTCCAACTGCCGGCAGATCTGAGTCGCGCAGTTTGTTAGGCGTAATCAGTAGAACAAAAATCAGAGACCCTGATTTGCGGAGAGCATTATGCGACGAAACATCAGCGTCTACGTCGTTTGCATTTGACTTTACTCATAAGGGAGTTTGTACGATACTGTTTCTGATAGCGCTATTACTATTTATAGATGATTCTTCGACCAGATCTAAGTTTCATTAAATTTCTGGATCTATAAGAGTATAATAATAACGTTTACATTATAACCGTTTCTGTATAAGGCACTCGGTCACAGAAATAATAAAAGCAATGAAGAAAGAAGAACTGATTGAGTCTTTTAATGTCATTTTACTTCCGCATAGAATGCAAAAGATAGTATATAGCTTAGAAACACTCAAATTCTCACTTAAAAAAAATAACGATAAATATTTTAGGCAAGTTAAAAATGTCGGTGTTGTATAACAGTATTATAAGCATAATAAAAACTTGATTATTGCGAACGAAGCAAGCATTCTGAAATCTGACTTATAAGAAAAATATGAAATGTTTGAAGGAATCTGGTTTTTGTGGGGTTTTGTGTGGACGAAACTTTAAGTTCATATATCCAAATTTATGCTATTCGCTAACACAATTAAATTTGTAAAAATCACGGTTCCTGAATGTCAGCAATCAAAAAAAAAGGAGCAAGAGGAAGTCCTCTAGATGCAGTGGTCACTGAATTCTGAGCAGAAATACAGAACGGAGAAAGTGTTCTACTTTGAGCTCAATATTGTGATTTTAGGTAAAATTAATAACACTGAGTAAAATGGCTGCTCGATCTACTGACGTTTCATTTTGTCAATCACCAAATTTCCATATCAAATGGATACGTCACATATTTCTGATTTTAATTCGGAATAAAATCGCCAAACTTTAAACTGACAAGAATGTTTGCAAAAAGAAAAAAAAGCGCAAAGGGATTCAGATTTGAGAGCTTTTAGATTATACAAAGAAAATAGTGTTTATGTTTTACAATCACAAAAAATACTAAATAAAAAGACAATCAGTTACTTAAATATAAACTACGCAATTGCGAGAATTACACATACAAATGTTAAAATAAATATATAGTTTTGGAGATCAATATACAGCGAAACTTACCTTAATAGACCACATAATATAATACAAAATTTCTTGTCTGAAAACGTGTTTTTTAAACATTAAATTGGTACGTCTTAAAAATAAGCAGCTTTTCAAAGCAAAACTAAAGTCCTGTGCACGAATAGTACAGCATGACAACTAAACTTGATGTGTTCTTTCTAATTATCGAAGCATTATAATCCTTAGTAATGAGGTCATAATAATTAACATGGTCTTCACGGTTTCACGTCAAAATTAATTGGATGAATTTTTCACGTAGCGCCTTTTATCACCTACACATGTTCAATCAAGCATTCGAGACGGATATGGAACTGGTACGGTGTGCTCGTTGATGTCCGGCCGGCGGTATTCATAGATGCACTGAATAGAACTTCTATAACTCCCACATTGGTTTGAGATTGTATTAACACAATATAAGTAACATATTTTAAAACAGTTAAAGAGTGGTATATAAACCGTGCCCCCCCCCAAGTCCAAACCAAAGAAACAAATAAAACAACAAAACATCCGTGTTTGCTCCAGATTTGAGGGAAAGAACACACTGTAAATTGGCGTATGAATATGTATTAACCTGACAGTTTCGACGCATTTACACACTAAATCAAGCTCATTCTTCCTGTAGACTTGGAATAAACGTACGCGGTTGAGTGATTGGCATTGTTTGAAGTTCAGGAAGATTTGAATTAAGTACTAATTGTAATAAATACGTTTTGCTTCAAACTAAATGATTAAACATCTTTACAAATTCAAAATTTACTATGTTGTCTGACAGAAGAAATCTAACATATGGTCACTTTTACCACTTAAAACACAATTTTGGTTTGGTTCATATATTGTTTTCTTTCAAGTTTGTCCACTATCTCCACTTGAACAGTTACCAACAAAAAATGTATGTTGTTAAATCGAGAATACCTCCTTAGCAAGATATACCTAAGTGATAATGTTTGGAGATATTTAAAACCGGCGACGTCAGAACAGACACTTTATCTGGTTTCTTTCGCAAAAGGTTTGAAAAGAAAAGAAGACATACTTAATGCAATCGTAACTCAAGCTTTTGCTGCATATTATTTAACCAGGTTATATTCTTACATTTTCTATCCTGTATAAAAAGCTAGCACGCAGTAGATGTTATTTTTTTTAAAATCTAAAGTTCACTAAGGCCAAGGGTATGTAGTGATAAGGGGTTAATGGCTCTCTAAGTACAGTCTAAATGAGAAGTATCCAGTGCCTGATCACCCAATAGGCAGAGTAGGCACCGGCCTATGGAGCCCCACGTCTTTTAGAGGTCCCGCGACAGCCGATCAAAATAATACTGAATTAGTCAAAATAATACTGAATTAGTTTGATCTTCATGTATTAGGAGATCATTTGCGAGGGTAGACATGGGATTTCGACTGCTTAGTGGCCTCCACAGGGTTTAATCGGTCAATGGAAGTATCAACCAGATGACAACCGGTAACACTATACGCCGTCTTCAAGTTAAGTACGACCTTTAATGTCATCTCTGCTTGGTGGATTCGAAGTTGAGGAACATTTAGGTAGCATTTCTAAGGGTTTATGTTGGGAATTTGAGATAAAGCAAGTTTTATTGAGCAATGCAAGTGCTCATTCTATTTTAATGCTAGTAGAACTGTGGGGAGTTCGTCCTGTTTCTATGAGAAAGTTACCTTTCATTTTATGAAGGATTAGAAAGAGTGATAATCTTCTATGAAAATCCAGTGACATTAGAAGTATTTATTAGTTCTACTCCCTGATGCAGATGCCAAATAAAACCTACCTTTAGTGAAACGAACTATGAAAAACTTTTTATTCGCATTTGTGAGCATTTTATTTTTATTATTGGTGTACATGAGTGTGGCACATGAATATTATAAGTATGGCTGTGCTTAGTCTACGTAATGAGGTTTTGCCTCATATGAGCTTCCGAGGTTTTGACTAGGAGCTTCCGAGGTTTGACATTAAGTGAGACGCTTTCATCCACATCATTACAATGCATTATATACAGGAGTATGGTTAGGGTATCATATGTGTGCTGCAATCGTACATACAATAATAATGAAGCCTCCTCCATGTTAGAAAATTAACTTGTTGAGTTACTGTTCTATTCGCCCCTCTATTCATTCTTCTTTCAATTGGAGAATTTGCACAAAACCAACATGTACTGTATCCTTTTTTGTAAATACACATCTGAAAAAATGATAATGATTTGCACTCTCTTTAAATACCCTAAAGCGTAGTCGTTACTTGAGAGATAAACTTACAGATCATACGATGTAACTTCTTTTACCATATACAGTAAATGTCATTCTCTCTTCCCATTAGGAAAATAAAAACATGTGTGCCAGGAAGCCCAACGAGATCAGTTTTTAAATTTTTATTTGAAAGAGACAAAGCACATGGATACATGATGGGTGCTTTGGTCAATGTGACATTGTTCTTCTATTGGGTACAATCCATGATCAGAGTAGGTAATGAAGACAACAAATAGCTGAACTCATGAAATGCAGTAGTGTTTTACAATAATATAGAATCTGTTTTCAAACACAAATTCAAATAAATACAGAGCTTTTGTAAATATATATCTAAACTAAAGAAAAAATATAAACATGAAGTTTGTTTTTGACTGCTTCAGGTATAAATCTAACTTTTTTTGAAGGACATCATCGCACATATGTTTTGTTTAAATATATTTAATTTTCAGTACTGAAATTATATGAGATTGTCTAAGAGTTGGCCAACAATAATCTTTTACTAATATAACGGATTAGAGTTACTAGGAGTCAACTCCCCCTCCAACCTTCGACCCGGTCATAGCATACTCCTGTGGTTACTGGACACATAGGCTTGAGAATAGTTACCTGACAATGTCTTAAAGAACTTATTCGTAAACAAGTCTGACACAGTGTCCCATTTTTGTGTCGAATCATTTCATTGAAAAATATATACATATTCAGTAGAGTACAAACGGAACGGGGAGGGAAACCACCGGGGGTGGGGGTGGTTTGCCCTTGGCGCCAGAAGTCTTAAGGCGCCAAAATCATGGGCGCCAGAGGTCTCGAGGCGCCAAAACCAATTTGGGCCTCTATCGTCGCCCCGAGCTCCATTTACCATTCGTACGCCACCGCGTTGTATGTAACTACCAGTTGAAAATCTTTGGCATACCATCACAAAGGATAAACAGCTAAATCATAATTTATTTTTTATTTTTTTTTAAGGAATGGATATATTTTGCACCAAAATATAGGAATATGGTAGCGAAATTTCGTTAGAGGCATCGAATGGAAAGAACTGAGCCTTAAAAAGTCATAATTCATCCAGGTCTGTGAAAGTAGGCTTAAAAACTGTTTTTAAATCGATGATAAATCATCAAATCCATTCGTTACAATGGAGCCGTATGGGCGATATAAACTTAAATGGATAACTTGCTTGCACCGACAATATCACTGTTCTATCCACTGAATTGCAAATAAAGAGCTACGAATTCTTCATCTCTTGTACACGTTGTCGTGAAAATATATGACACTTTGACTGCGTCTCAATCTGTCCTGAGAATGTCCTGAATTTTTTATATATCTCATATACGCACTATATGACTATGAGATAACAATAGGATTTATAGCTGTCTTCTCCTTCATAATGAAATATTCCAACGCATTTATTTGCATCTAAACGTTTTTGAAAATCCATGCACTTAAAGAATGCTCTCGAAATGAAAACTTTAATCGTTAAAATTTGATATATATTTGTCGTTTTGTCGTTGTTTACAAATACAATATTTATCCAGGAGTCAACAAAATGCATTACGGCTATTGAACGTGTGTCGTGTGTTCCAGTGACTGATGATGGATGTGTGGTTCGCATGCAAAATCAGAGACCAATATAAATAATCCTCATTGACTAACAAAAACATGCCAAGTCACGAAAGAATGTCTTATGAAGATTTCTGCATAAAATGAATGTAATAATTTCTAATCAATTCATGAGACATCACCGGTAGTCTATCAAAATAGTTCATTCGTTGTAATCTACAATGGTTCATGTTATTTTTATCCCGTTTACCATGTAGGGGTTTCAAGAGCAACATGTAAATTGATGATCATTCATTTTCAGAGGTACGTTCTGGGTTTTGAAGAAATGCTGTATTTGTATCATGGTTGTTATGCATATTTAACTTGTTTTATTAGAGGTCTTTTCTTAACGATTGTATGTTACATACATTTTTATTTTGTACTTGACCAAAAGAGCTGTCCGTTACGGATCACTGCCATCTCACCTCTGTCTGCGTGGGTTCGAGTCTAGGATTCGGCGAATGTAGATATGTGAGAAAGCTTGCCAGTAGCTTCTCGTGGGTCGGTGGTTCTTTCCGGTAATTTCCCGGTTTCTTCCTCCACCATTAATACTGGCCGCCATGAATAGCCTATCGTGTGCTGAACAATGACGTTAAGCCCAACAACATGACCAAAATCAAGTTTATTGTGTACTAGAATAGATCCATTGATTTGCAAACAACACAATACATAGCTAATATTTCTCTATTAGTGTAGATAATATATTAGGATCATTATTAATGGAAGTAGACATGTTTATCCTGATGTAAACTCAAGAAAGTGGCGTTCTTCCATGGAAATACTTGGTCTACCTGATGTTTCCCATGTTCTTTATTATAATATTAGCAACAGACCTCGTATTGTTGACAACTTAAAATATTCTAGAAATGGACTTTGATCCTTCTTATCCTGGTGGTATTTTCGTCTCTTAGCTGCTTTATATAATGCTGCTTGTCTTTATTCTTGCATTATCATTTTTTTCTTCTCCAGAATCTGTCTTATTATTGTCTTCAGTAATTTTATTTTGGATGTAATTATTTATTCAAATTATTATTAATCACTGGAGATACAAAGTGATTTTAAATAATATTCTTGGACAAAATATTATTTTGGAATTATAGTGGATTCGGACAAGAATATTTTTTATTTTATTATTGTATTACATCAAAAGAATATTAATACTTCATTACAATCCAGGCTACTGACATATTAGCGTATTCGAGACTACAGGTTGGTGAACATATTAAATATTGAAACGTGTTTGGAATACTATCCTGGAATTCAGTTTCAAATTTATACATTTCGACTTGTGATAAAACACTTAGGACTATTTGGGAATTAATTCACAATACTGTAAGTTCTTTTAAAAGTTTATATCGTAGGGAAATAAATTATTTGTTGAATGTTACAAAACGTTTTGGCTTTCGCTATTTTCTTTTACTTACGAAAGATGACATGGATTAGGCGATGATTATTCGTTCTGTGCGCATCTAGCATACTTTGTTACTGACAAGACCCATCCTGAAAATTGAATAATTTGTTGAGGTTTCAATATTTAATACATTTTATGGATATCTTGGCCGGGGTTCATATTGAGTTTTGATATAATTACTTAAAACTTTAAACATCACTGTAAATACCAATATGTATTTAATCAGCAAACTTGGTGACATTAGTTTTGATAATATTTAACTAAAACTTTTCAATGTCGTGTTCTCGGTATAATCTTTATATTATTATTTTGAAATCACAAGTGAACTAGACAAGGTGCAGAAACGTAATAATAACTGACATCGCAGTATCTAGGCAGTACCTCTTCATTATACAGGCCACAATAGTAATTTGTTTGGCGCATGCATTAAGGAATATTTAAAATGCCTAAGAACCATGATATGAACATTCAGTGACTAAATATTAAGGTATTTTTTAAAAAAATAATAGTAATAAATATATTACACAATGCTGGACAAATCTGTGGTTATAAGGTCAATGTTGTTTTCTTATATAACTCATTTAGGCCTAGTGATTAAAACATAACATAGGCAAGCAAATCAACCTGAGGAAATAAAACATAATATTATCAGTCAATACTAATTATTACAACACATAATTATAAATATATTTCCTTAAAGGCCTAGTGGTTTGAGCGTCAGTTTTGGATGCGGGAGGTCGTGGGTTTTATCCTCGGTTGAGTCATACCAAACACTTTCAAAAGTGGTACTAACAGCTGCCTCGATAGGCGTTCAGCATTAAGAGGTTAGTGTTAGGACTGGTCGGCCTGGTGTCAGGATGTGACTGGGTTGGACATCATGCTTCATGTCTGCGGCATGATGCCCCAGTGCTAGACATCTTTATAAACTGCCACACTGTAGACATTGTAGCGATATGACTGAAGAATTGTTAAAATTACGTTAAAAATCCAAATCACAACACAACCACACATATTTCTTTAAAAATAATTAAAACACTTGTTGTCATGTTATGAAAATCCCTCTTTCTAAAAGTAGATGCACTCACATTGCATGCGTGGCGCCATTTTGCTACTGGCTTTAGTGTGATTCAGTTGGAAAAAGGACTCTTTCAGGCATGGCTAGATTTTAATGATTCATTTCATCGTCGATAAAATAATCAGGTACTAGTTTACGTGTTACTAATACTATATATTTTTCAAGCGCAATCGCCTTTACAAAAACATATTTTATGAAGTTATTCATTCATTAGGCTTGCTTTCCATACATGGGCTTATTAAAAGTTATTATAATCTATCACAGTGATGAGATATTTTTATTTGTCATTAGTGATGTGGTTAAGGATATATATATATATATATATATATATATATATATATATATATATATATATATATATATATGTTTGTGTGTGTGTGTGCGTGTGTGTTGGAGGAAAAATATCTTACTTAATGATGTTTCATTTCATTGAAGAACTGATCTCGAATATAAATATCAACTACTTAGCAAATCATTACAGGAACAAAAACGAAACAGACAAACATGGCAGTAAAATAATTATCTACAATTGTTTTGTAGCACGTGACAGCTACTCCTCTAAAGTAAACATGCTTTGATGAAATAGACTGTGACATTATATGCATCATAGATGGATGTTGCAAATGACACAGCCAAATATGGTTTCTTTGTGTCTCTTTTCTCCATGCTTGGTACATTATTTGCAGATGGATTTTTTTTTTCATTTTAAGTGTTTGCACTCTGTGTGTCTCAATATTGCCCTGTGTTACTAGGACTAGAAATTTTGGATCATGGCAACCTCCTGCACTTAAAACTTCCAATAATATACTTAGAGTAATTTTTTATTTGTTTTATCATTATGAAAAGGTATGCAATAAAGTTCAGATATTCATGAGTCTAATGTTTATGCATGTAGATGTGATAGATTGGAGCTGAGTGGCAATGGATATTTAATGGATATTTAATGGATATTTAATGCACGTTTTGTATGTATATGATATACACACATGATTGTTTCATATTGGACATGCAAGTCAAATCATGTATATATCACGTTTTTTAAATACAACTTTTGTTTTTTTTTTGTTTTGGAAATTTGTATGATCTCTGTATGTAAGAGTGTGTATGCTCAGCAATATACTGTTGGAAAGGAATACGTTCTTTGTAATGAATGTAGAAATGTATACGAATCTTCATCTTTGATGTCGACGAGGCTTGTATCTTTTCTCAATGTTGGCCAGAACTTCATTCAGTATTGGATGTATTTTGTGCAGTCTGACATGGTTAGGGTGATCAGCAGTAATATTGGTGTTGTCATCATTTATGTGTAGGTACTGGATGAGTTTTTCAAACCTTCTGCGTACCATTAATTTTTGATTCCTTCATTGGAAAGAAATTTGTCATTCGACCAATAAAATCTATAATTAGGAACTTTGATTATCCCAATGAAGCTCAACATGCAAAAAAGCAGACATCTCAGTCACACTGGTCTCTGTCCTGTTTGCATTACGGATTTCATGATCAACATATATAGATGCAAATTTATTTGTTTCACGTACATTGTTCTCAAAAAGACCAATTGGAAAATATAATCGAAAATCGTTCAGTTCTAGTGCTGTCTCCTGCAAATTATGTTTTGGTCCTGGCTGTTGAGTAAATGGACTTCTGTCAATATCTTGCACGTATGCAAACCAATTTGGCTGATCACCATCAGTATCTCTTAAATCTGATGACTTCAATGCCAATATCTTACGACAGAATTTCAGATCCTTTGTCATTAAAGGCATCATTATTCATAAAATCTGGTATTTCTTCTGAACAGAATCCAGAAAAATCGTTTTCACTTCCAGACAAATCACTATTATACGACTTGATTGAAATTTTGCATATTGAAATGGATAAAAGAAATTAACAATACAAACATTATTAATTTTGGCTTTTTATTGCGTTTGCCCTGCAATTAAGGCAAAATTCTTGTTTAAATAAGTTAAATCTACATTATACATTACAATTTATAGCAGGAGAATTGCCGTAATTTTCCGCGCATTCTAAGAATGTTATTTTCCACATAAATAACATAATTACAGTATTAATTTATACAACTATTATAAGTAAATGACATATGTTAAAGCGATCGTAATATTTACATCCAACTGAGGTATTATAATCAGCTAAGGACGCAATTTTGGTCGGTTAAATTTATTTAGATTTTTATCTTCTAATGTTAGGAAGTAAGTCTTTAAATTAGAATGTTAGTAAAGATGATTTATTATTTTTGACCAGCGTTTGGTTACCTCCCGGCAAATCAACCTTTAACTGGAAGATGCAACATATTCATAGTAGGTATTGTGTAAAGCGTAGAAACGCGTAGAGGAAGGGGAGGGGAGAACGAAAAAGAGTAGTTATGCGTAGACGAAGGGGGGAGCAATGGTAAAGGCGTAGGGTATCGTACCTGGGGTGTAAAAGTTTAAAAGAATGACAAACATATATGATATGCCTTGTCCATCTTAATAAGATCATTCAGAGATCGAGCAGTGGATGAGTAAACAATTGACATTGCTATGTCCACCACACCATCTCCCTCTACGATAGCCGTGGAAGTTTCGCCGTCTGTGGAGATGACTTGAAGTTGCGTAAAACAAAGAATCGACTAGATGGTGTTGTCGACGTTGAAGTCCATATAGTAACCTACCGCGAGCGTGATTCTGGTTTTTAACGTGCTGTAGTCAGGCTCGAGTTTGATTTTGATGACGTTGTTGTTGCTGACAATAATCAGCCGTCGTATTTCGCTGGCAAACTCGATCATGTTATACTCTCCGTGGGTAATTTTTTTTTTAAAATGTACACCGTGGACGGTTACCACCTTACCAAATCCTGATGAAGCACACGATAATCCTTCCTCCATCGTTTCATTATTGATTTTCACTCCGGTGTTTCCGGCGAAATTACTGGATGACAGCAATTTTAATCGTTGGATAAAGTTGGATGGGGTTTTACAATACTTGATACTTTTCCTTCTTTCTTTTGTTGGGAGGGTTAGATAAATTCAATCTATGGGTTACCAGTCTAAGCTTAATCTTGCTGAGTCAGGTGCCGATTGGATCTTGCACTTCTGCTTTTTTCTTTCTTGACTGGTTGCTGCTTATTTTGTTAGTAACTCTCTTGATGTATTTTGTTTTCAATATCCGGAAATACATTCGAATTGAGTGTCTAATATTTATTTTGTTTTTACTTCGTAAATGATATCATCCAATGACTGGTATTTTTTGTACTTCATCTAACTCGATGTGCGTTTTGTTCTTTGTGACTAACAGTGGTTTAGGCTGAATCTTTAATATCTCATCAATATTATCATCTAAATAGTCTCGGTAGCCTTTCATGGTTGTTATGTCCTCTCGTTGCTTTTTGTGGTCGGCTAAATACTCATTTGACGATGACGAGGCTCGTATAGCAGTTACTTCAGAGCCATCATCAGTAACGGCACACGCGAGTTGAAGGTATTCCTGCGAAACTATGTCGACGATGTCCCTTAATCAACGCTGAGCTTGTTGTTCAGCTGCTATTGCCGCCAACGGGTCATTTTGTTTTATTGTACGTACCGTTACACAATGTTACCGGGGTAAATAACGGCAGTGCAACGTAGCATTGAACTTCTGTTTGCTAACACATGCGGTCACTACACTATTTTTTTTTAATCCGCGCGGTTCGATCTCCTGGTAAACTTACCTTGATAAACGGAATTGTATACTAACACTCTGGATTAAAACCTTTCGTGTACGGATTACAAGCGCACGTTTATGACTCACGAGTCCGGGAATATAATATCCGTCAAAGTCATCTTAAATTTGACAGCTGTGAAAGACCAACAGTAGTCTTGCGCTATCGAACCAATATCGCTGTTGACCAATCCTGAAAAGAGTACACAGCATCAGGTGTTACGCCTGGTATATTTTGGAACGTCATAATACGAAATAGATCGATTCAGTTTAGTTTTATTTCGATTATGGCGTATTTTAATCGTCGTAATATTTATAGCAAGATAACCAGAATCGTGAGCTTTGCTCACGATCTTGTTAAACTGACCCGTTGATTTGCCGGAGGTTAAAAGGCTAAAACGACGTATAACACCATCGAGACATTAAAGCAAGCGCGTGCGGATATAAACACCAATCACTACGTATTCACTGGTCCTAATCACGGCGAGGTTGTCAAAAAACAATGTGTCTGTGGCGGAAATGATATAAAAACAGTTACAAGATGCCATCGATAAATGGAATGTTGTTCCGATGTCCTGTAACCACATAGAATGGACTGTGTTGACAAAGGTGGTCGAGGACTTACTAAACCCATTCTGGTCAGAATCAGATCAGGAGATAGTTGAGACCATTGTGACAAGAAACAAATCAGGCGCCGTAGTGTGTAGTCCCCTGAAGATAAAAAAATGTAAAAATGAACATTACTGGATGAAAAAATCCATGGAAAAAAACCCTTTGAGCGTTGAGAAATAAAACTGCAATGCGATAAATTTTTTTGAGAGACAAAGATATATTCCGAGTATGTTGAAATAATTATGGAGGTCATATCTAGGCTGGATTAGAAAGTGAAACTAGATTGAAGAAGATCAACCTGCTGACGAGATCGATACTAAATAGGTTCTCGAAGTGCTGTTTTTCTTGTTGGTGTAATACTGTCATTGAAAATTTAATCCTAACGTTGTTTCAGCTATGCACTGTTACTTGGAAGTCCTTATCTTAATCCGCGTGTGTTGGATGCATTTGTCAGCAAGAATATTAGCGAGTCTGGATCATATCAATTGGGGTATCCCACGGGATAATTTGCTGATCCAAATGTATCAGAATCAGAATTACGGTTAAATATTATCAGCAGATAAATCAACTCGAGCAAGTATATCGAATTCATCATGCAAACACCTCTTCCAAAACAGGAAACTATTCTTGTTTGTAGATTTGCATGGACGACTATGAGACGTGAGAAAAAACCCTGAAAGTGTTAAAAATCGTAACAAAATCAAATGAGGGACACTAAACTTGAAGAACCCATATCGTTTTTAACAGAGCATTTATTGAAACTGTATGTTTCTAAGTTTAGTCGACGCAGATGAATAAAATGAAACGAATAATAAATTTCACTTACATCAATAAACAAGCTTGATCATGCAATTAAACAGTACCTAATCGAACTGTTCGACTTTAACACAAGAAGGTTTACGCACACCTTTTCTATCACATGATACTTGCCATGATTTCGGTAGTGCCAACAGCATTAACCACCGCTTCTTTTGTTTCTGCACGTGTAACAGCAAACCCTTTCATGTTACTTTTATTAGGTGCTGGCACTGTTACTACTACAATCAGCATTAAAGAGAATGCAGCCTAAAATGAAAAATAAAAATAATTAAATACGTGTTTATGATTTTTAACAAGATTCTAAATAAACTTCTGTCCTATTTACACGGTATTGACCTTCTGGTGCACGAGCTGGTTAATGAGCGGAAGTCCGCCGACTTCATGATCATATAATTGCCTTCAATGTCTGTGGCATGGCATCAAAAGATTTATGAAAAGAAATTTTATGATCAAATATTTCAACGAAATGTGAACCATGTTTATTCGTTTTGAAAATATCTATTTTGTAATTTTCTCACAGCATAATCTATCTCTGATACATGCACTTAACGATTCATACACTGATGAAAAATCATATTGTTCCTTCGTTGTCATGGTTTAGCATTCACCAGTCGTTCCTTTTATCAAGTTTTCATGATTTACCTCTTTCTTAGTTTCCACCACGCAAAGTGACCAAATCCAAATTCATCAAACTGTTATCGAGCTTGTCTCCATTAAGATGATAAATTGTGTATCAAAAGCCGATGACTCAGCGATTAGCCTCAAAATAGAAAACGGTGGACATCGCGTTTTTAATTTGCTCTCATGAAATCCTAATGCTAGAATACTCTGTATGCTTTGTTATAATAACACTTTCCGCTTCTTATGCTGAACGTTTCCATGTTCATCAGCGTCGTATTAACTAAAAACGGGGTGGGTTCTCCACTTAACCATCATTATATGTCACCGTGCAGCTTTGTCCCTCCGACAGAACGCATCAGCTCAAAAACCCCGTTTACTGAGCGGTCAATGACATCGCGATATGGAATCCTTACCGCAAGTTCAGTTACCGCAGTGAATAATTCAAACGCTAATAGCCCATTTCATATCGGATTTAACCGAGTTGCTCCGTAATTATCCGAGAAACCTCCTGAGTCACTTTATACTCCAGTCAATCAAATGCTGGTGGGTACATGCACATAACAAAATGGCGTACACTGTTGTTTATAAGTATTAGATTAAAACAAATTAAGAAATGCCCGCTACTTGTAATATCAGAGGTTGCAAAACTCGTTCCAATCAATGGTGTGGCATTATATTTCATCGTCTGCCATGGAGAGATGATTTGTTGTGCAAACAGTTGCTCATACGAGCAGGAAAATCGGAATTTGAATTGACTGGAAAACGAATGTCTCAATTCAAGAATGCGAGAATGTGCTCGCTGCATTTTAGTGCTGATGGTGTATGGACTTCTACAACTTTACCGTCGAAAAATATTCCAGGTTTCTTATACTGCGTATTAATAAGAAAAATTCATTATATTGGTAAACGAAACTCGATTTATGTAATAAGGTGTTTTAGTAAAAAAAACAAAAAGATTAAATTTTTAACATGACACAGTTTCCATACTCACATGTACATGTCTAGATGTAAACAGCTCATAGCAACTCTCTCGTATGGATTTAAAATCCACCCTGGTTTCCAGAAAATAAGACAGGATAGTTCCAATATTAAATTTCGTCAATATGTGGCATCATCGCTGCTGTTGAATAGGCAATGTTCAACTCGATAAACGAAGCTGAAGTAGTTGGAACAGTTGATGATAATTCTGATGCGTCGTCGTGTTTTGACCACCAGCTATCGATTGGATATTGCGTTCAGCTGACCATCCGCCACGTGATCAAAATTCCGAGTAAATTACTAAGTTCGCCGAAGTCTCCATGAAATGGTCTATATCACGACAATGTTCTCATCCGGATGTTTATTTCAATGGGACTCGATTACATCATTCACGTACCATGGGAAATGATCCTAACACAAGAACAACGAAAACTTGTTAGATTGGATGATAAGAGTTTTAACAAATCTGGTTCATTTGATGATCCTAAAAACGGTAGGCAGGATCATTGTAATCTCACCGAAAATGGACATGATTTTAATCGCGATTATAAAGGCCATAATCAGTGCAGTAAAACTTTTTATAGTTCCATGAATTAAATCCATGCTTGAGTCATCGAGCATTTTCGAAAACCCGCATCGATAAGTAAACCATGATGAGCCACCGGGCAGATTTTTAATAGACAATACTTGAGGAGGCAAATAATATTCTGCCTCTTTACTTACTCCACGGCTAAGAGGGCATTTAAATTCCAATAATATAAGTTTGTTATCAGTAATAATATTACCATCAGGGAAGTAACAGAAATCGGGTATGTCATTGATACAAATACCAATGTCCACTATTTTCCCATATAGGGTACGCTCTGTATACTGTCTGATTACCGGTTCAAGAAAGATCACTCCAACAACACGGTATTTATTGTCCATGAGGACACTAGTGTTTACATTCTCATTAGCCTCATCTACATCGGAAAAGGACAACAACCCATCATGATGAAGCTATTTCACAACCACCCATTAGATTCTATTAATTGATATCATTCATCAGCTTGATTTTATAACGGCTGATAGGTTCTTCCAACCTAGGTTCCATTGTGATTATACCCATATTCTATCCTTGATTTAATTAGTAAACCAACGCGTTTTTATGTAAATCTGATAATAAAAAAAACTGATCATAAAATATCATTTTTTGCCGTCGTATCCGCCTTTTTGTATACTACTGTTATTTTCCAGGTAACATATCCTACCTTTCTTCTATGAAAATAATGATTCAATAATATGTCCTGTTTCTATCTGATTAAACACGGATAACAAATCCAGGTGAACCATTCTTATCCAGTAATGAGACCAAGTATCATATAGGCAATACGTATACATTCCGCAAAAACCCAGTACTACACACCAATGCTGAAGTTTGAATACAATAATCCAACTGGTTTTTTTTTTGCTTCGTTGGTAAACACTTCTAACACATTATTAGCGATATTATGGCGAGGAAATGATAGCTAAGTACATCGAGGCACCAGATTTTCCTGGACGAGTATGGAACCTACGAAACCTGGAAGAATTGAACAAGAGAACCAAAAATGTATGGTCCTTCTACCCACCCACCCTTCACTATTTTTCTTCTTTTTTTGTAGTACACAAATAAATAGTAATTATTCATATGTCGCGTCTGAACAACCAGCCTTAGAAAAACTGATATTAATAAGATTAAATTATGCTTCTAACACTATTTCCGCCAATTTCTACAAAGTTTGTATGTGATTTTTAAGCTAGTATATGTTAGAAAGATAAAGTAGGTAAGTGGATGGGAAGATGGATGTGATTGGGTTGAAAAATTTGAAATAAGATTGAATTTTGGTTAAGCATGAAAGAGGTATAATTAATATTGCCGTGATTTCAATCAGTTAGATAACGTTTTTCATATCTTTAAAATACAAGAAATGAGTAATACCTCAAGTGCTTCAGTTCTTAATATATCAATGACCTTCTTGGCTAATATTTGTTCACCATTAATGAGTACACGTTTAACAGATTTATTATCTCTGTGACATTATTTAAGAAGTAGTTAATTCAAACTAGTGGTAATTTATGGACGTGCGGTCGTGCGGCGCGTTTCTCATATCACCTGTTCAACTTGATATTATAGCCAAAATAAGTGATATAAGTCAACCTTTGCCCTTTATCAAGCTCGGCCATCCGTGAACATCTGCTGTCAATTTTAAATGAGGTACCTAGGTGCGCAAGCCATTCGATCTGTCTGTTTTCTACTGTCAAACAACAAAACTTGAAGAGTGTTCCCCTTCCAACGTATGGTAAAATATCGATTGATAAAATTACGTAAATGCATTTTTCAAGAAGGTTGAGTTTCAACGAATTGTCCATCAGGTGTTGTATTTGCAGTATATATATATATATATATATATATATATATATATATATATATATATATATATATATATATATATTTTTTTTATATATATATATATATATATATATATATATATATATATATATATATATATATATATATATTATTTTACTTGCTTGCTGTACAGAAACCGTGGATCTGTCACGCAGCTTAATAACTAATCTAGGCCATTTGTATCTGGTTTACAGAAAGAAGATACCCCGGGTAGACTTACAAATGCTTTCATAGATTAGCTAGCTGGAAAATTGCTGATTAATGCTTACATGAATTTTTGTGTAATATTGCTTTCATTTGTCCTGAGGTTAGCTATTTTAAGAAGTGGAGAATGTTCTTAATAAAACTACCTGCAGAATAATAAAACTTTGTATCCGATAATCTTTTCACAATCTCTAATCCAGTGTGTGTTAAAGAATGTCAAAACTGTCGTGGACCTCTAAATAAAAATTAAAGTACATCTACCAATTATATTATTTAATATAAAGGTGATGAAGGATTTGCAAGTTGAATTGCTGAACGCAAGCGAAAGTGGGTGCACTATATGACTAAAAGCACATGACAACGTCTCATTGCGAAAACATTTGTTTTCTTTTGAAAAGCTAAGTTCGATCTTTCAAATTCATTCTTAAAGTCTGGGAAGGAGAAACAGGAACCAAAGTACCAATAGTAGATGTCACATGTTGTGAAAGGGAATAAATCGTCATGTGTAAAGTTCAATAAAATTATTAGCAGAATTATAATAGGTTTTTAAGTATCCTTCTAACGGTTTTGTGTGACGAGCTTCTAAAGGGTTGGGGTAATCTTGCCGGAATAAATTTACAACAAAGTCTTTGTCAAATAGAAAAGGTTTGGGTGTAATTTTCTCATTCACCGTTAAAGCGAAAGAGTGTATTCCCTCTCACGGGTCCGAAAAATCCTGCTGAGTAGATAATCTTACTTTTTTTTCTGAGATGCGCCATCCAAGCTTTTCCACTCTGGGCTTGCCACAGCGCTTGTAGGAATTGCGTTTTAAAAGATTAAAAGTTTTTGTTATAAACAAAATTAACATTTGTTGCTATTTCAACTGACATAATATTATTAAATTTATTAATAGTACAATATTATCCAACAATTTTATTGTAACTTTTCTGACGCATTGAACTTGTGTATTGTGAATCGACCGGTCAGCCGATGTAAGTCGATTAATAAGCTGCTTTTACAAAACAATACACATAACTTGAAATGCAGTTTGTGCAATATAAGCACCACGTGAAAATTATGACGAATCCTCATATTCTTTTTAATAGTCGATCTAGAGTAATTCTGCTAATATAATTATTTTGATCTCAATCTATGTTTTAAGACTAAATGTCTTATGAAAAGGGTGAGAAAATAATTGTACTTGATGAATACTGAATGTATTAAAAGTGCTAAATAGCGTTCCAAAATTGAATGTAAATTTAAATTTGAAAGGAATAAACTGGGCGTGTACAAATAATCAATGTTGGTGTTTGCATTTTGGCAAGGAAACCCTAGTCGTACAGTTAAAATATCCTCCCTCCATCTTGGCAGAACCTCGCGAGAAACAAACAAGGTCACAACCCTTCAAATGGGATGAAAACCCTAACACATATTAATAGTCATGATAGAATAAATCAATCCTAACAGAAATAAGAGTGGCGCAGACCGGCTTCTATCAAAATGTAAGCTTTCTGCATCAAAGGCATGTGTAGAATCATATGTTCTGCAATTTAACAAGAAGCGGCTTTACCTCGAAACTCAAGCTTAGATAAACGAATCAATTTTCTAGGCATAAATACGTGTCCATCACAGGCTGTATTAAACCAATTGTTATGTAAATTAGAACAGGAGTATTTCAAAACAGTCTTAATGTCTGTAACGTTTTGGAATTTGATTCACAGCTCAGCTATAGCTACTGATACAGTAAAACTAGGCTGTCAGGTTATTGTTTGTGGGAGTTTTACTTTGAACATTATTTATCCAGATCACTGTGTTTTGAATCAATGTTTCGAAATCATACATTAATTTTTTGACCATTTCAGATATCCCAGCATTTGCAGGTTGTCAGGAGGTGGTGAAAATGAATGATCACCCACCCCCGAGTCAATATGGTTTTAGTTATTGTTATCTACGAGAAGATCGACCACGGCGTTATTATCCAGATTGAGTAAACAATATAATAAAATACGAAATTAATGGATGGAATAAAAGAGATCTGAACAGAGATATAATAAACAAAAACATGAGCCCCCGTATTTAAAATGTAACAATTTAATCAATTACGTATACAAACAAAAAAATTAAATCGAACATAACATTTTAATTGTTAGCTTTCTTTAAGAAATAGTCATAAAATTTATGCAAACACAATTAGCCGTTCTGTTATACTGATAGAACAAATTTCATTATATGATCGAGTGACTCATCGAACTCAAATTACCGGCATGACAGTATCAACTGGTGCTTCCGGTCTGTTCCAAATCAATGCTGGTGATAGGTAGGAGTTTCCGTATTTCTTTTTCATCCCCTCTTTCTCAGGCCCGGTCCTAGGGCAAGGCGAATGAGGAAATGCAATAATGTTTGCTTGGGGCTCTGCGCTCATCACGTGCTGCCTTCTGTCCCGCATTATGACTAGGGCCCCACACATCCTAGGACTGGGCCTGCTCTTTCTCTTCAAGTCTCATTGGGCCATCAACCTACTGGTTGCAGACTGCGCTCTTTCCTCTGTGAAGTCAAGTATGGCGCTATTTTCCTTCAATAATAATAATAATAATAATAATAATAATAATAATAATAATAATAATAATAATAATAATAATAATAATAATAATAATAATAATAATACCCAGCCTAAATACATGTACGATTTTTCTTCTCTAGGGATAAAACAATGTTACCACTCTTCTGCGTCAAATATCATCTATCGTAATTCAACAGAACTATGGTCCTTTTTTCACCTAATGCACACACCCTAATAACGCGAATTTATGTCCTGTCTAGTTCAGTGCCGTCTTAACAACATTGTAGGCTCTGGGCAAATCAGTGCACTGGAGTTCCCTACCGGCCTACTATTCATTAACAATATGGGCAGCATAATGCCCCTAGAATCACGAGGCCCTGGGCAACTACCCAGTGTGCCATCGCCTTAAGAAGGCACTGGTCTAGCTGCTCTCGCATTCTTACTGAGTCTATTACATAATTAAACCTCTCAAATGCTATTCCTGCCCGGCTGAGGCTACAAGTTAACAAGCTGAACTATGTCAGTCGTCACACGTGCCTCAGTTCTTAGTTGAAGAGAGTCCACAACTTAGCTACACACGAATTAATGGTCTTCATCCTTCGTCCTAGCTACGTTACTTTGCTAATTAACAAACCCTTGATATACAATTTGAGATATAGAAAAATCACACCTAGCATGAATGATACAAATCATTTAAGATGGATAACTTTCATAATCACACAATTTCTAATGCATAAAATTCGTAGAATACATGATTAATATTACGTACAAAACAACTAAATCCCAATTAATTCATATAACGAAATATTGTATGACATTCTTACAACACACGAATCATATAACATGCTGAACTCAAGAAAAATGTGAGGTATGAATTTAAAATGAATAAACTCAACTTACATTACTGTACGCACTGTATGCGTTTGAGACTAATCTTGCGTTCCCGAGCCAGCGGTTACATATCACGCCTATCATCAGAGAATTCCCTCTGTATTTTCTCTTGACCTGGGTCTCTCAAAGTTATGGATCCTATTGTCCCTTGGACGTTTTATTTAACCAGAAGAATCTTTCTACTTTTTTTGAGCCCATCGGACCTTTTCCCTTCGGCAAAACAATTGGACAGATTAATATCGCGGAGGAGATTATTTTAAAACCCTGAATTCCGTCTGTGAACAAAAAGGATTGTTACTTTATCAGCCAAACATGTGTATCAATCCCATATAAGTCTGAATAATCTCTCTACTCTACATTTATTAACACTTTTTTCAACTGGCTCCCGACTTCCTAAAATTTTCACTACACATATATTTAAAAGAAATAGGTTAAAATTATTTTAGATTCGTTAAAGTGTTCCGACTTCCGCTTCGGAGAAACGAAATCAGGTAACGCGCATTGCAGCGTCAACCGGCTACTCTGGTCTCTGCTGGCAATTTGCAATATTTATTTTTAAAAAAATGCATTTCAGGAGAATAAAATCTGCAAGCCCCATAATCAGGTGTCTAGTGTCCATTAGAGTCCAAAATGCTACTTTTATATTCGACAAGTTAATGACAATTTCTAAAGCACCAACTGCTGCGTCTTTTGTTTGGTTTGGTTATAAATGGAAGTTTGCACTGTACAATGACTACTTGTTGATTACGAAAAGCCAGAAGTGGATGAATTGTCATGAAATTTTAAACATGCTTTGGGTAAGATATAAATAAAAAAATATTTATATCAATGAGAAAGACAAATCAAGGTATAGTTAATGCGAGAATGATTCTATTTCTTGTCATCATCTTTAGAGCTTTTTATTGCGAATTGGTCCACTTGAGATGGGCAGAATACCTCGAAGTCATCACTCCAAGTAGGAGAAGAATGATATTCAGGGGCATTTTTAAAAATAATATACTTGATATAATTTACTCGGCAGTGTTTTCTTTTAAACAATATATGTTCCATAATTTAGGCTAAAAGTTTCATGCCACTGTAACAGAAAGCATAACATTATCCAATTTCCAATGTTTTGAAGGATTGTTAAATTACATTTTACTATAAACAGTTATAATATTGTTAAGTAAACATAGTTCTTTTGACAGTAAACAGCACCAAACGAACTTCTTTCAAAGGTTTTTAACACTGCACCTCGGGAAAAAAGTACGATAGTGCACTATCTTCATACAAATCTGCTGTCATTGGCTGCAAGCTGTATAACGCTTATATTTTGTTATGACGGGAAGTGAAGTTTTAGCATTTTGAAATTAGGTCACAACAAAATTTGCATAAGAACTGCCTTCGCATTAACTAATGGAGAAAGCTGGAATTACATTTTTTTAACAGGTCCTTTCGAACAAGTAAAATTATCATGTCATTTTATTAATCACTGTAAAAATTTTTAGTGTTCAGGTTAGCGGATTGCTTTTGTGGGAAGATATCATTCACTTTCTCTAAGGAGTTATTACTCGAGCTAAAATTACCAAATATGAGTAGGCAGTTTTCAGTTGCAAATATTATTTGCAAAGAAAACAATGAAAATATGGTACTACTGTTCCTCAAAGTCTGCCACAGTTCAAGAAGAGAAATAGTATGCTTCAGGAAATTTGTATCTAAAACCAGTTTGGTGAACCCTATTTTCGATGGTTATCTAGCGTGAAGTATTATGATCTGTTTGACCCTTCCATTCAAATGTTCCTGTTCAGAAAGTGTGCATAATCTGTGCAAAATAAAAAGTTTGTAACTTGATACTTCATTCTAACTAAACAAAATTGGCATAGACCCCAACTTTAAGGTACATCTGATACAAATATCGAAAGCAAACATTATAATTTGGAGCGTACTGCATAGCTAGTGGGACGAAATGAGTCAAAGGTTATCCACACTGGACTCACATGCTCATGTAACTAAGGACTTTTACTGCTACTTTCATACGAATAATTGTGCTCAAGGTAGATTTGACATAAAGTTATATTTTCTTTGGGTGTACAAGGATATATCGTCTGTATTCGCTTTAAGTTTATTTCCACTGCAAACATCATAAACCCTGAACTGTCATTAGCAGATAGGATGTTTGTTGTTTGTTCTACTGAGTACTCCAAACACTCTGTATAGGTATACATCTGCCGGCGCATAATGCGCAGGCAAATCTAGGCCTGTACAGTGTGCA